>JBBDGP010000955.1:0-1200000 GCA_037952835.1 Lithobates septentrionalis
GAATAAAATAACAAAGACAATGGGTCATGAGTTAGCAGTAAGACAATTAATCTCAGAAATATTCCTCGACTAGTTTCCTGGCGGAGGGGTCGGTCTCTGACACAGGGCCGCCCCCTCCTCTTGCACTTGTCCTGGCTGGGACCTCGTCCCTGTCTGCCTAAAGGTAAGTGCGCATGTGCGTGGGCGCGATCTCCTCGCGCGCGCGCTGTGTGGGACCTCTGACCTTGTGACGCCATGCGCCGGCGCCGTCCGGCGTGTGGTCAGCGTCATTGGGTTGGGAGCTACATATAGCAGGCTATGCCTGTTTGTTGACGGTCGGCTCTTGGTTCGGGGGATCGTGCATCATGGCCACAACCCTGTAAGTTAGAGGGGAATTCTTATTTTATCTTCTACTCTAGTCCTGTACCCCTGGGCACCAGCAGTGGTTATATCCTAACCTTGCCTTCCCCCCTCTAGACACTCCAGGCATGGGCGAGTACGTTCCAATATGCCTCCGCCTGGTACCCCGTTTGCAAACTACCTCTTTTTCGGCCCGGCACGATACCGACTTCTTGTAGAGTGCATTCTCTGGCACCCTCATTTGTTTACATCAACACCAGGTAAATTTGCCCCTATTATCTCACACCCCACCATTTGTTTTCTCCCCCCCCCTTTACCGTTACCATCTCTGGCTTCCCTCCTTTCCTTCTCCCTTCCTTCCTCCCTCTTTCCCTTGTTTTTTCCCCCCCCCCTTTTTTCTTTCCCCCCCTTTCCCCCCCCCCCCCCTTTTTTCCCTTTCCCTCTCTTTCCCTTTTTCCCCCCCTCCCTCCTTCCCCTTTCCTCTACCCCTTCCCCAGGTTCCTCTTTTTCCCACGCCTCACTCCCACTCTTGGCTTCAATTTCATCACTTTTCTGCCAAACTCACCCCCCTTCACCTTATCCAACACTATCCCACTTGCTTACCAGTTTCTTTTGTTGTTGTCGCACATTCCCATGCACCACTTTCACCCAATGTGTGCATTATGTAATTCACCCTATCACCTTGTACACTTCCACCTTAAGTATTAATCCTTCTTATCATTTATATCACTAGCCCCCCCTGGCAAGTTTACATATCCAACTATCTTATTATTAATTTTATTCTTATTATCCCCGTCATCTTTGTAGCTCCCCCGGGTCGCCGTGGGAGATTACCTTGGGTGAAGGAGCCCTGCGCTCGGGGTCTGTTGGGACTTGGGTAAGCAGACCTATCCCTCCCCCCCCCCCCCAAATTTACTACATTGTTTAATTTTGATGCTGCAATACTATTATTAACTTTACATTTTTTCTATGTAATCTCATTGTACCTTTTCTGTATTGTTAGGTTTAGACTGTTTAGTCAGAACTTGCTATCTTCAGATTCCCTCCTGACGAAGCGGTTACATCCGCGAAACTAGTCGAGGAATATTTCTGAGATTAATTGTCTTACTGCTAACTCATGACCCATTGTCTTTGTTATTTTAATCATTTTATTGTGCTTCAACGTATTACTTATGATTTGTCCTTTGCATCAATAAAATCGATTACACTTTTATATCATTGTTATATTCTTTATATTGTTCTGTGTACTGTACCGTAATAGTCCAATACGCCCCCCAATTTCCTGGTCGCCTGACTGGGGATCAGGCTCCCAATTCTGCCTAAAACTATTCATTCCTGGATGATGGTACATGTAACTTTGCTTACCTCATTATTTTATTACAGAGGCCACACCATTAATTGTATACATTGGGTGGATAACACACCCGGCACCTATGTTGAGTGGGAGCGATTGGTGAGCCATTGGAGTGGACATGGCTAATGGCTTGCCCTCCACTTCCTTGGCCCCAATAACCCCACCCTTCATTTTTAATTTACCCCTATCGGCCTCTAACAGTATTCACTATTACCTGCGCTATATCACTATCGCCTTTACAATTATCCCTGATGCTACCCTCCTTGACAGACGCCCTTTAGGTCGGCTAGACACTAATCATTGGCTACCCGCCCTAGTTTCCACATGATTTACCCAATCTTGTGGCTGTTGTCTCTGGCCCTCCGTTACTTACACACATATTTCATTATGTTGTTGGGTTAAAATGGGTCTATGCCATGTTGGTGACCAGCATCAGTGTTTTAGGGTATTATCAATCCCTAATTTATCTTCTTATGCTATATTATGTCATTTCTAATTAATTCTATCAATTCAATACGCCTTATATTGTTTGTATTATCAATTGCCTTAAGCGCTTTTTCACTGGGATCCTCTGCTTCCCCTTTATGTTCCATAGCCAAGCCGGTGCTTGGCCCTCCCCCCCTGTGCTTCTCTGCGGCGACTCGGTGAGATCCCTGGCGGAGGGGTCGGTCTCTGACACAGGGCCGCCCCCCTCCTCTTGCACTTGTCCTGGCTGGGACCTCGTCCCTGTCTGCCTAAAGGTAAGTGCGCATGTGCGTGGGCGCGATCTCCTCGCGCGCGCGCTGTGTGGGACCTCTGACCTTGTGACGCCATGCGCCGGCGCCGTCCGGCGTGTGGTCAGCGTCATTGGGTTGGGAGCTACATATAGCAGGCTATGCCTGTTTGTTGACGGTCGGCTCTTGGTTCGGGGGATCGTGCATCATGGCCACAACCCTGTAAGTTAGAGGGGAATTCTTATTTTATCTTCTACTCTAGTCCTGTACCCCTGGGCACCAGCAGTGGTTATATCCTAACCTTGCCTTCCCCCCTCTAGACACTCCAGGCATGGGCGAGTACGTTCCAATATGCCTCCGCCTGGTACCCCGTTTGCAAACTACCTCTTTTTCGGCCCGGCACGATACCGACTTCTTGTAGAGTGCATTCTCTGGCACCCTCATTTGTTTACATCAACACCAGGTAAATTTGCCCCTATTATCTCACACCCCACCAGTTGTTTTCTCCCCCCCCCCTTTACCGTTACCATCTCTGGCTTCCCTCCTTTCCTTCTCCCTTCCTTCCTCCCTCTTTCCCTTGTTTCCCCCCCCCCCCCCTTTTTTCTTTCCCCCCCTTCCCCCCCCCCCTTTTTTCCCTTTCCCTCTCTTTCCCTTTTCCCCCCCCTCCCTCCTTCCCCTTTCCTCTACCCCTTCCCCAGGTTCCTCTTTTTTCCCACGCCTCACTCCCACTCTTGGCTTCAATTTCATCACTTTTCTGCCAAACTCACCCCCCTTCACCTTATCCAACACTATCCCACTTGCTTACCAGTTTCTTTTGTTGTTGTCGCACATTCCCATGCACCACTTTCACCCAATGTGTGCATTATGTAATTCACCCTATCACCTTGTACACTTCCACCTTAAGTATTAATCCTTCTTATCATTTATATCACTAGCCCCCCCTGGCAAGTTTACATATCCAACTATCTTATTATTAATTTTATTCTTATTATCCCCGTCATCTTTGTAGCTCCCCCGGGTCGCCGTGGGAGATTACCTTGGGTGAAGGAGCCCTGCGCTCGGGGTCTGTTGGGACTTGGGTAAGCAGACCTATCCCTCCCCCCCCCCCCCAAATTTACTACATTGTTTAATTTTGATGCTGCAATACTATTATTAACTTTACATTTTTTCTATGTAATCTCATTGTACCTTTTCTGTATTGTTAGGTTTAGACTGTTTAGTCAGAACTTGCTATCTTCAGATTCCCTCCTGACGAAGCGGTTACATCCGCGAAACTAGTCGAGGAATATTTCTGAGATTAATTGTCTTACTGCTAACTCATGACCCATTGTCTTTGTTATTTTATTCATTTTATTGTGCTTCAACGTATTACTTATGATTTGTCCTTTGCATCAATAAAATCGATTACACTTTTATATCATTGTTATATTCTTTATATTGTTCTGTGTACTGTACCGTAATAGTCCAATACGCCCCCCAATTTCCTGGTCGCCTGACTGGGGATCAGGCTCCCAATTCTGCCTAAAACTATTCATTCCTGGATGATGGTACATGTAACTTTGCTTACCTCATTATTTTATTACAGAGGCCACACCATTAATTGTATACATTGGGTGGATAACACACCCGGCACCTATGTTGAGTGGGAGCGATTGGTGAGCCATTGGAGTGGACATGGCTAATGGCTTGCCCTCCACTTCCTTGGCCCCAATAACCCCACCCTTCATTTTTAATTTACCCCTATCGGCCTCTAACAGTATTCACTATTACCTGCGCTATATCACTATCGCCTTTACAATTATCCCTGATGCTACCCTCCATGACAGACGCCCTTTAGGTCGGCTAGACACTAATCATTGGCTACCCGCCCTAGTTTCCACATGATTTACCCAATCTTGTGGCTGTTGTCTCTGGCCCTCCGTTACTTACACACATATTTCATTATGTTGTTGGGTTAAAATGGGTCTATGCCATGTTGGTGACCAGCATCAGTGTTTTAGGGTATTATCAATCCCTAATTTATCTTCTTATGCTATATTATGTCATTTCTAATTAATTCTATCAATTCAATACGCCTTATATTGTTTGTATTATCAATTGCCTTAAGCGCTTTTTCACTGGGATCCTCTGCTTCCCCTTTATGTTCCATAGCCAAGCCGGTGCTTGGCCCTCCCCCCTGTGCTTCTCTGCGGCGACTCGGTGAGATCCCTGGCGGAGGGGTCGGTCTCTGACACAGGGCCGCCCCCTCCTCTTGCACTTGTCCTGGCTGGGACCTCGTCCCTGTCTGCCTAAAGGTAAGTGCGCATGTGCGTGGGCGCGATCTCCTCGCGCGCGCGCTGTGTGGGACCTCTGACCTTGTGACGCCATGCGCCGGCGCCGTCCGGCGTGTGGTCAGCGTCATTGGGTTGGGAGCTACATATAGCAGGCTATGCCTGTTTGTTGACGGTCGGCTCTTGGTTCGGGGGATCGTGCATCATGGCCACAACCCTGTAAGTTAGAGGGGAATTCTTATTTTATCTTCTACTCTAGTCCTGTACCCCTGGGCACCAGCAGTGGTTATATCCTAACCTTGCCTTCCCCCCTCTAGACACTCCAGGCATGGGCGAGTACGTTCCAATATGCCTCCGCCTGGTACCCCGTTTGCAAACTACCTCTTTTTCGGCCCGGCACGATACCGACTTCTTGTAGAGTGCATTCTCTGGCACCCTCATTTGTTTACATCAACACCAGGTAAATTTGCCCCTATTATCTCACACCCCACCATTTGTTTTCTCCCCCCCCCTTTACCGTTACCATCTCTGGCTTCCCTCCTTTCCTTCTCCCTTCCTTCCTCCCTCTTTCCCTTGTTTTTCCCCCCCCCCTTTTTTCTTTCCCCCCCTTTCCCCCCCCCCCCTTTTTTCCCTTTCCCTCTCTTTCCCTTTTTCCCCCCCTCCCTCCTTCCCCTTTCCTCTACCCCTTCCCCAGGTTCCTCTTTTTTCCCACGCCTCACTCCCACTCTTGGCTTCAATTTCATCACTTTTCTGCCAAACTCACCCCCCTTCACCTTATCCAACACTATCCCACTTGCTTACCAGTTTCTTTTGTTGTTGTCGCACATTCCCATGCACCACTTTCACCCAATGTGTGCATTATGTAATTCACCCTATCACCTTGTACACTTCCACCTTAAGTATTAATCCTTCTTATCATTTATATCACTAGCCCCCCCTGGCAAGTTTACATATCCAACTATCTTATTATTAATTTTATTCTTATTATCCCCGTCATCTTTGTAGCTCCCCCGGGTCGCCGTGGGAGATTACCTTGGGTGAAGGAGCCCTGCGCTCGGGGTCTGTTGGGACTTGGGTAAGCAGACCTATCCCTCCCCCCCCCCCCAAATTTACTACATTGTTTAATTTTGATGCTGCAATACTATTATTAACTTTACATTTTTTCTATGTAATCTCATTGTACCTTTTCTGTATTGTTAGGTTTAGACTGTTTAGTCAGAACTTGCTATCTTCAGATTCCCTCCTGACGAAGCGGTTACATCCGCGAAACTAGTCGAGGAATATTTCTGAGATTAATTGTCTTACTGCTAACTCACGACCCATTGTCTTTGTTATTTTATTCATTTTATTGTGCTTCAACGTATTACTTATGATTTGTCCTTTGCATCAATAAAATCGATTACACTTTTATATCATTGTTATATTCTTTATATTGTTCTGTGTACTGTACCGTAATAGTCCAATACGCCCCCCAATTTCCTGGTCGCCTGACTGGGGATCAGGCTCCCAATTCTGCCTAAAATTATTCATTCCTGGATGATGGTACATGTAACTTTGCTTACCTCATTATTTTATTACAGAAGCCACACCATTAATTGTATACATTGGGTGGATAACACACCCGGCACCTATGTTGAGTGGGAGCGATTGGTGAGCCATTGGAGTGGACATGGCTAATGGCTTGCCCTCCACTTCCTTGGCCCCAATAACCCCACCCTTCATTTTTAATTTACCCCTATCGGCCTCTAACAGTATTCACTATTACCTGCGCTATATCACTATCGCCTTTACAATTATCCCTGATGCTACCCTCCATGACAGACGCCCTTTAGGTCGGCTAGACACTAATCATTGGCTACCCGCCCTAGTTTCCACATGATTTACCCAATCTTGTGGCTGTTGTCTCTGGCCCTCCGTTACTTACACACATATTTCATTATGTTGTTGGGTTAAAATGGGTCTATGCCATGTTGGTGACCAGCATCAGTGTTTTAGGGTATTATCAATCCCTAATTTATCTTCTTATGCTATATTATGTCATTTCTAATTAATTCTATCAATTCAATACGCCTTATATTGTTTGTATTATCAATTGCCTTAAGTGCTTTTTCACTGGGATCCTCTGCTTCCCCTTTATGTTCCATAGCCAAGCCGGTGCTTGGCCCTCCCCCCCTGTGCTTCTCTGCGGCGACTCGGTGAGATCCCTGGCGGAGGGGTCGGTCTCTGACACAGGGCCGCCCCCTCCTCTTGCACTTGTCCTGGCTGGGACCTCGTCCCTGTCTGCCTAAAGGTAAGTGCGCATGTGCGTGGGCGCGATCTCCTCGCGCGCGCGCTGTGTGGGACCTCTGACCTTGTGACGCCATGCGCCGGCGCCGTCCGGCGTGTGGTCAGCGTCATTGGGTTGGGAGCTACATATAGCAGGCTATGCCTGTTTGTTGACGGTCGGCTCTTGGTTCGGGGGATCGTGCATCATGGCCACAACCCTGTAAGTTAGAGGGGAATTCTTATTTTATCTTCTACTCTAGTCCTGTACCCCTGGGCACCAGCAGTGGTTATATCCTAACCTTGCCTTCCCCCCTCTAGACACTCCAGGCATGGGCGAGTACGTTCCAATATGCCTCCGCCTGGTACCCCGTTTGCAAACTACCTCTTTTTCGGCCCGGCACGATACCGACTTCTTGTAGAGTGCATTCTCTGGCACCCTCATTTGTTTACATCAACACCAGGTAAATTTGCCCCTATTATCTCACACCCCACCATTTGTTTTCTCCCCCCCCCTTTACCGTTACCATCTCTGGCTTCCCTCCTTTCCTTCTCCCTTCCTTCCTCCCTCTTTCCCTTGTTTTTCCCCCCCCCCTTTTTTCTTTCCCCCCCTTTCCCCCCCCCCCCTTTTTTCCCTTTCCCTCTCTTTCCCTTTTTCCCCCCCTCCCTCCTTCCCCTTTCCTCTACCCCTTCCCCAGGTTCCTCTTTTTTCCCACGCCTCACTCCCACTCTTGGCTTCAATTTCATCACTTTTCTGCCAAACTCACCCCCCTTCACCTTATCCAACACTATCCCACTTGCTTACCAGTTTCTTTTGTTGTTGTCGCACATTCCCATGCACCACTTTCACCCAATGTGTGCATTATGTAATTCACCCTATCACCTTGTACACTTCCACCTTAAGTATTAATCCTTCTTATCATTTATATCACTAGCCCCCCCTGGCAAGTTTACATATCCAACTATCTTATTATTAATTTTATTCTTATTATCCCCGTCATCTTTGTAGCTCCCCCGGGTCGCCGTGGGAGATTACCTTGGGTGAAGGAGCCCTGCGCTCGGGGTCTGTTGGGACTTGGGTAAGCAGACCTATCCCTCCCCCCCCCCCCAAATTTACTACATTGTTTAATTTTGATGCTGCAATACTATTATTAACTTTACATTTTTTCTATGTAATCTCATTGTACCTTTTCTGTATTGTTAGGTTTAGACTGTTTAGTCAGAACTTGCTATCTTCAGATTCCCTCCTGACGAAGCGGTTACATCCGCGAAACTAGTCGAGGAATATTTCTGAGATTAATTGTCTTACTGCTAACTCACGACCCATTGTCTTTGTTATTTTATTCATTTTATTGTGCTTCAACGTATTACTTATGATTTGTCCTTTGCATCAATAAAATCGATTACACTTTTATATCATTGTTATATTCTTTATATTGTTCTGTGTACTGTACCGTAATAGTCCAATACGCCCCCCAATTTCCTGGTCGCCTGACTGGGGATCAGGCTCCCAATTCTGCCTAAAATTATTCATTCCTGGATGATGGTACATGTAACTTTGCTTACCTCATTATTTTATTACAGAAGCCACACCATTAATTGTATACATTGGGTGGATAACACACCCGGCACCTATGTTGAGTGGGAGCGATTGGTGAGCCATTGGAGTGGACATGGCTAATGGCTTGCCCTCCACTTCCTTGGCCCCAATAACCCCACCCTTCATTTTTAATTTACCCCTATCGGCCTCTAACAGTATTCACTATTACCTGCGCTATATCACTATCGCCTTTACAATTATCCCTGATGCTACCCTCCATGACAGACGCCCTTTAGGTCGGCTAGACACTAATCATTGGCTACCCGCCCTAGTTTCCACATGATTTACCCAATCTTGTGGCTGTTGTCTCTGGCCCTCCGTTACTTACACACATATTTCATTATGTTGTTGGGTTAAAATGGGTCTATGCCATGTTGGTGACCAGCATCAGTGTTTTAGGGTATTATCAATCCCTAATTTATCTTCTTATGCTATATTATGTCATTTCTAATTAATTCTATCAATTCAATACGCCTTATATTGTTTGTATTATCAATTGCCTTAAGTGCTTTTTCACTGGGATCCTCTGCTTCCCCTTTATGTTCCATAGCCAAGCCGGTGCTTGGCCCTCCCCCCCTGTGCTTCTCTGCGGCGACTCGGTGAGATCCCTGGCGGAGGGGTCGGTCTCTGACACAGGGCCGCCCCCTCCTCTTGCACTTGTCCTGGCTGGGACCTCGTCCCTGTCTGCCTAAAGGTAAGTGCGCATGTGCGTGGGCGCGATCTCCTCGCGCGCGCGCTGTGTGGGACCTCTGACCTTGTGACGCCATGCGCCGGCGCCGTCCGGCGTGTGGTCAGCGTCATTGGGTTGGGAGCTACATATAGCAGGCTATGCCTGTTTGTTGACGGTCGGCTCTTGGTTCGGGGGATCGTGCATCATGGCCACAACCCTGTAAGTTAGAGGGGAATTCTTATTTTATCTTCTACTCTAGTCCTGTACCCCTGGGCACCAGCAGTGGTTATATCCTAACCTTGCCTTCCCCCCTCTAGACACTCCAGGCATGGGCGAGTACGTTCCAATATGCCTCCGCCTGGTACCCCGTTTGCAAACTACCTCTTTTTCGGCCCGGCACGATACCGACTTCTTGTAGAGTGCATTCTCTGGCACCCTCATTTGTTTACATCAACACCAGGTAAATTTGCCCCTATTATCTCACACCCCACCATTTGTTTTCTCCCCCCCCCTTTACCGTTACCATCTCTGGCTTCCCTCCTTTCCTTCTCCCTTCCTTCCTCCCTCTTTCCCTTGTTTTTCCCCCCCCCCTTTTTTCTTTCCCCCCCTTTCCCCCCCCCCCCTTTTTTCCCTTTCCCTCTCTTTCCCTTTTTCCCCCCCTCCCTCCTTCCCCTTTCCTCTACCCCTTCCCCAGGTTCCTCTTTTTTCCCACGCCTCACTCCCACTCTTGGCTTCAATTTCATCACTTTTCTGCCAAACTCACCCCCCTTCACCTTATCCAACACTATCCCACTTGCTTACCAGTTTCTTTTGTTGTTGTCGCACATTCCCACGCACCACTTTCACCCAATGTGTGCATTATGTAATTCACCCTATCACCTTGTACACTTCCACCTTAAGTATTAATCCTTCTTATCATTTATATCACTAGCCCCCCCTGGCAAGTTTACATATCCAACTATCTTATTATTAATTTTATTCTTATTATCCCCGTCATCTTTGTAGCTCCCCCGGGTCGCCGTGGGAGATTACCTTGGGTGAAGGAGCCCTGCGCTCGGGGTCTGTTGGGACTTGGGTAAGCAGACCTATCCCTCCCCCCCCCCCCCAAATTTACTACATTGTTTAATTTTGATGCTGCAATACTATTATTTAACTTTACATTTTTTCTATGTAATCTCATTGTACCTTTTCTGTATTGTTAGGTTTAGACTGTTTAGTCAGAACTTGCTATCTTCAGATTCCCTCCTGACGAAGCGGTTACATCCGCGAAACTAGTCGAGGAATATTTCTGAGATTAATTGTCTTACTGCTAACTCATGACCCATTGTCTTTGTTATTTTATTCATTTTATTGTGCTTCAACGTATTACTTATGATTTGTCCTTTGCATCAATAAAATCGATTACACTTTTATATCATTGTTATATTCTTTATATTGTTCTGTGTACTGTACCGTAATAGTCCAATACGCCCCCCAATTTCCTGGTCGCCTGACTGGGGATCAGGCTCCCAATTCTGCCTAAAACTATTCATTCCTGGATGATGGTACATGTAACTTTGCTTACCTCATTATTTTATTACAGAGGCCACACCATTAATAGTAATGAAAAGCACATGGAGCAGCACGAACGTTAGAAAAATAAAGAATAGGAACACAGGACAACTACTTACTTTTTTTGCAGCACTCTCCTGATCCTTCTATACTGATCGTCCTCCCCAATTTTGAGGTCCGACCACCGCTTCCTCAGTTGATCCTTGGATCGCCGGACCCCAAAATTTTTGTGCAGACTCTTCACAACTGTCACCATGATCTTGGACTTTCTGACATTTGGGTTGGGGTAAGGTCCATGCTTCCCGTCATAGTCGGCCCTTTTCAATATGTCCACCATCTCTACAAAGGACATATTTTAGGCCTTAAATCGTCTCCTCCAGGATCATGACATTTTTGGCTCCGGGCTTTCCTCCTCCTCCTCCTCGTTGCTATAATTATCACACACCTGCTCTGTCTCTGCCATGTGCTCTTCCCCACTGCACCGAAAGAGAAGGGGCGGAGAATTGACTAGAACGTACGTCAGGGGCGGGCGGAGTTTCACGCATGCGCAGTGTATATAAAGCGTAACACGCGTGCGTCATACGTACGATTTGTGAGCAGAGGAAGGAGTATAGGCAGCGCCGATCGTGATAATGAAGGTAACATTTAAAATTGGGCCTATACTGCTTACAGATTGAGGCCTATATTGGGACAAGATTAGGAGACTCTAGCCTGACATTAGTGTTTGTCTTGTGTTGTGTCTTGCAGAGAAAAAGGATCTAGTCAATGATCATGACTTAATGCCAATATTCATTGATATGTTCAGGGAGCTGCCCTGTCTGTGGCAGGTAAACCACCCACATTATAACAATAAACCAAAGAGGAAGGCAGCGATGGATCAATTGCTGGAATTTGTGAAGCCGCTAATCCCAATGGCAGACATCCCCTATTTGAAGGCCCTAATTGGTGGCACGAGGAGCACTTATCTAAGGGAGCACAAGAAGGTCCAGGATTCCTTGAGATCAGGAGCTGCAGATGACATTTATGTCCCCAGGCTCTGGTACTATGACAGACTGCATTTTCTGGCAGGCCATACTGAACCCAGGCCAGCACTCTCCAATCTTTCTTCCACGCTTCCTTCCCCCTCAGCTGAGGCTTCTGACGCCCAACCTGCGCCTTCCAGGCAGCAACATGTGGGGGAGCCCAGCTTGAGTCAGGTATAGCATTCTTCTAAATATTTCTGTTGGTCAAATTAATGATGTTAAATATATGTTAGTTTTGATTCCTAATTTCTGATTTCACAAAGTGTTTTACATATCAATAGACAGTAGTGGCCACAAATGATTGTGTCAAGAATGAATAATGCTGGGGTCAGAATGATAGTCTTTTCTATTTACTAACATTCAATTTGCAACAGTCATGAGCTGAAAATTGTGTGTGATTGATGAACCAAAAACTAAAACTATGTCCCTTTTTCATACACAGGAAAGTCTCAGCCAGGAGGTGGCGGGGGTAAGTGGCAGCCAGGAGGTGGCCGGGCCCAGTAGCCTGCCTGATACCCAGGTCCTTTCCCTTCGTCTTCAACCAAAAAGTGGCAAGAAGAGGAGTAACATGAAGGAGGCAGCAATTGGCCTATTTTGGAAGGCTACTGCGGCCCTCAAAACCCCCCACAGTGTTCAAGAGGACTTTGCATACATAACAGCCTGCAAAATGCTGGAAATGGAGGAGGGCCAATGCCTAATATGTGAGTATATCATCTTACAAGCCCTAAATAAGGGGTTGAGGGGCCAACTCACAAGCCAAAGCCACGTTTGTGAGTTCAACCATGGTCCTCCTCCTGCCACACCTCCAACATCAGAGCCACAGCCTGGAAGGAAGCGTCTAAGGAAGACAGGAGAGTGATGGCCTGGGTTCAGTCTGGTCTGACAGGCTCTACAGGCTCTTGTATGACCACAGCCTGGGGACATACATGTCATCTGCTGCTGTTCATGATCTCTTGGACTTCTGGACCAGATTGTACTCCCTTATATATGGACTCCTCAGGCCATCAAGTTTGCATTAAAATAGTTGATATCTGCCCTGGAGGCCAAAGGCTTCGCCAATTTCTGCAGTTTCTCCAGCGTTGCCTCCCTCTTTCTTTGGTTATGACCCCTTAATAAAGGTATTTTTTTTCTATTATACTCGCCTATGTGTTTTCCTTCAAAAAGGACAGTTTGTTTGTGAGGAGGCAGGTACATTTCAAAAATACAATGTCAAATTAAGAAAAGACACCAACACCAAGCTATCTCCTTCAGATTAAAAAATACAAGATAATAATGGTGTTGTGGTAACTTGACTCACAAAACACCCCCAAAACTATTCTGGAGTAAAAAAAAAATTTTTCTTAAAATACCAGGAGATCAGGATTTAAGAAACTAAAACAAAATAATACAAAATCTAAAAACATTAAAAAAAGACTATTTTCGGGAGATGTGACTAATCAAAATATTATATTCATGAAATCACGATAAATAATAAAGAAAGAAGTTTGTGAGAACTCTGTGTGAATATAAGCAGCAAAACTTCATTCTTCTAGCATTATAAAGAAGAAGAGAGTGCGCTGCATTAAACAATTTGAAACATTGCAGCGTGACGAAAGTGCTATATCCATTACGAACGCTAATTTTACCAGACCGAGCAGTTCCGTCTTGGAATTTATTCTGAGCATGCGTGCCACTTTGTGCGTCAGAATTGACGCAAATGGATTTTGTTGTCGGTAAATTTTATAGCCTGCTCTCAAACTTTGTGTGTCGTAAATTCCGATGGAAAAAATCCGATGGACCCCACACACGGTCAGAATTTCCGACAACAACCTCCGATCGCACATTTTCCGTTGGAAAATCCGACCGTGTGTACAAGGCATAAAGCTCGCCAGTTCCTAAATGTCTTGCAGGACAATTTCATGGTTCAGATGGTAGACGCACCAACTAGAAATAAAGCGTTACTGGATCTACTGATTACCTTCAATACAGACCTGATCACGGATGTGGAAATACGGGGCAATTTAGGTAACATCGATCACACGTCAATTGGCTTCAGTATAAATCACACAAATAGGAAACATAAGGGGAATACAAAGACACTGAATTTTCAAACTTCCCTAAACTGCGAACCTTGCTAGAAGGCATGAATTGGGATAAAATCTTAGGAACAAAAAACACGGAGGAGAGATGGGTTTGCTTTAAGAGCACATTAAATAAGGGCATTGGCCAATGCATCCAATTGGGTAATAAATTTAAAAGAGCGAACAAAAGTCCTGGATGGCTTAACTCCAATGTAAAAATGCATATAAAAGCAAAGGAGAAGTGCGCATGTGCGCGGCCACGGGAACAGTCATGCTGTGACCGAGCTCCGCAAACCGCCGGGTAACTGAAGCTATATACAGCGCAGGAGGAACAGGAGAATCCCTGTGACAAGCAGCAGGTCACCACAGGACTGCCATGCACCACCAGACCTTGGGGCAGATGAAAAAAAAAGACAATATAAATGGCATAATCAAGAAGGACAGTCTGCCCCCTCCCCCTGGGCAGATTCCTTTACCCAAGATGGTGCCGCGTAAGCCAGACACATGCACCCAGCATAGCAAACAGCCCCACTCATCACAGGCTACTGATACCTCTCCAAGGGCAGACATACGGGACCCCTTCTCCTCACAATCTTCAGGGGAGCAAGATGAGGACCCTTGAGGTGAGTCCCTCTCCCTGCCATCGTCCCCCAAAACGCCCCAGGAGCCATTAGAGCATGCAGGCTCCCCAGGCTTCTCACTGGACATAAACATGGCAGAATTAGCAGACTCAATATTCAGCCAATCTAGTCCTGCTCAGGGAGAACCCTCACCTCAACCTGTTCCCTATGCAGGAGACACAGTGCTGCTGGCCCGCTTCTCTACAATGCTGCAGCAGGAACTCTCTAAATCTTGCTCTATCATAACCACTGACATCAAGCAAGACATACAGAGTTTTGGACTCAGGCTGGACACTATAGAAGGAAAAGTAACCAGAATAAATCAAAATACCAGAATTTTTACAGAGCTCCAAGAGCGATTGGATGAGGCCCACGCAAAAATATAAGACCTGGAAAGAGGTCTCGCCGATACAATGTGCGGGTCCGAGGTCTACCAGAAACCCACACAGACCTAGAAGGAGCAATGCATGCTCTCATGACAGAACTGATTCCAGACATTTCACCCCAGCAGTTGGAGATTGATAGGGTCCATAGGGCCCTGACTGCCCCCAGGTCGGATGGACTTCCGCGAGATATAATGATGAAACCGCACTACTACAAGATTAAAGAAAAATTGATGATGGCATGCAGGAATCACAGGACCTGACGCTATTTGGAACTTCCATCCAGTTATTCGCAGATCTTGCCCCTTTCACAGTGCAAAAATGCCGAAATCTGAAACCTTTCTTACAGCAGCTGCTGAACTGTCAGATCAAATATCGATGGTCTTTCCCATTCTGGCTATCTTTTACTTATAAGGGCAAACACTCCTCCTTTACAACCTATCACGATGGTGAAGATTTGCTACTGGAGCTGGGCATCATCTCAAGAGATCGGCTGATCCCCTCTTCATCTGACCAAATGGACCGTTCCTTGTCCCCGATCTGGAACACACAACTCTCTAGGCGAAGCCGAAAATCTCCACCACCTACCTGAGCAGCCACAGACCCCCCCCCCCCTTCTTGGAAGGGGTTGTTGCTCCCCCTTTTTGTTTCCTTTCCCCCTACCTCATCTGAAGATGGACTTGGATGGAGCACATTGTGGTGCACACCTGGAGGGAAAGGAGTCACCGGTTTGGCTGTTTTTATCGTCCCCAAGTTCAGCCCTATCGACATAGATATTGTTGTCTACCTTGCTGTTCTCAGATTGCTGTCCTACTGTTACTAGGTCGGCTACGCGGTTATATAACATTGCTAAGTGACAGGGTGACCCGACCCACCAGCAACCCCCCCAGAATATCCTGGGGGGCGGTGGTGGCTTGGGCAACTCCGTTGTGAGACTTCTCACACAGATGGTTAACAATCTGTTTACCTAACCTCCTTTTGGTTTGTAGCAAAAATGGTTAAAAGTCGGGGTGGACACGCAAGCCACTCAAGTGACCTTGCTCCTATCTTCAGATGGGGGCAGCTTCACACTCTATTCCCCCGGGATCACGACCAGGGGAGGGATTCATCCCCCTGTTGTTCATATTCCTTAGCTAATGTATTGCACTCAGTGTCAGGCATTAGGCCTTACAATTTTCCACAAAATCTCATTACTTTCTCTGCTTTTCAATTCTCTCCTTTAATCCTGACCTCATGCTCAGTTCCCGCCATGTCCTTGCGGATTCCTGGGTTGACCCTGTTCTTCGGCCCTTGGAGCCTGGAAGCTCTACATCTGTGTCAAGGTGAGTGTACTCTGCCAAACCACAATGACAACTGATTACTCAAAAAGCGGATATATTGCTGTTAAAACAGACTCATTTTTCGACCTATGTCAGTGCCTGATACCCACAGTACTATCTTTCCTCTGGTACAGAGAAAAAACGGGGAGTCGCAATATGTTTCTCACGAAAAGTGCCTTTTACTCTCATCACCACAGTAAAAGATAAAGTGGGCAGATACCTGATGGTAGTAGGTCATATTAATGACCAACTGATCTTCATTATCTCCTATTACACTCCCAACTCAGGGCAGCTGGAGTTTTTTCATATGTTAGCAATACCTCTTCCAAAGGCACAGGGTCAGGTGATTATGGGCGGGGACAGTAACTTACCTTTAGATCAAATGTTAGATAAATCGTCCCCTAATAAATCCCTATTCAAACACGTACCCAGAAATAGTAACAAACTAGGTCAACTACTACATAGCAAAGACCTAATTGATGCTTGGCGTGAAGATAATCCCTCCACGCGTGACTACACTCACTACTCACATGTACATGGTACGTACTCCCAGATAGATCATATTTTTATAAGCTCCTCCTTAATATCATATGTGACCTCGGTCAAAATTCTGGCTACCCCATGGTCGGATCATGCGCCGGTCCGGTTATCCCTCTCAGACCTGTGGAAGAAACCATGCCCTTCTCCATGGTGTCTTAATGCATCCCTGTTTTATGACCCGATAGTACTAAAAGAGATAGAGACAGAGCTGTGCACGTTCTTTCGTGAAAATGTGCCCTCTGCCACGTCCCTGATTATTAACTGGTCAGCACATAAGGCCACCATTCACGTAAAATTAATACAATGAGCAGTCAGAATCAAGCGATCCTGTGACAGCACGATTACACAACTAGAAACAGATCTGAATACTCTCCTATCAGAACAATGGGCATCGCCACACATAGATATCAGGCATAAAATCAATATGGCCAGACTATCATTAAATTGAGCCTCACCACGTATACGCTGGTCATGTCACAGGTACTACACGATGGGAGATAAACCTACAACCTTACCAGCAAGAAAATTAGTATCTCACCCCTATACGTCGGCCCTACCCAAACTCAGACTAAACAATGGTAGTTCGACCCAAAACCTGGAAACCATTTTAGAAGAATTTACCAGATTCTACTCCATATTATAAATTAGCTCAGAGAAGGTTAATCAGAGAAAAATAGATGACTTTTTTAGCGACATTTCAATCCCACACTGACTCAGAACCACTCGTACCTCATGGACATGGAATTTTCGGAAACAGAAGTATGATTAAAAAGCATGAATCCCTCTAAAGCACTGGGCCCGGACGGGCTCACAGGCCAATATTATCATAAATATCAAGAGATTTTGACCCCACATCTGTGCTCATTTTTTAATACAATTCGACAAGGCACAAGTCTCCCGGCTCAGGAGAACAAAGCCTATATACATGTTATTCCAAAACCGGGGAAAGACCACAGGATAAGCGCAAACTACCGTCCAATTTCTTTGATAAATACAGATCTAAAAATTATGAGCAAAGTTTTGGCAGCTGGACTAAATTTGTTCCTTATGCTATATGACCACCCGGACCAAGCAGGGTTTGTCTCTGGTCGCCAAGCTTCAGACCAGACCAGAAGAGTCATAGATGCCATCTCAGCGATACAATCAGATTGGGATGATAAAGGACCCAGGCAGGCAATGTTGCTGTCCTTGGACATACACAAGGCATTCGATTCCTTGTCATGGGAATACCTCTTCTATGTCTTGACTCAGCTGGGCTTTGGGTCGGGATTTATGTCTATACTCCGGGTCCTCTATAGCTCCCCAACAGCTTCCTTAATGGTAAAAGGATACTCCTCTAGTCCCATTTCTATTCACAGAGGAACTCGCCTGGGCTGCCCTCTGTCCCCATGACTTTTTGTTTTAGCTCTGGACCCGCTAGTGATAAAAATATGCAATTCCGCGAACATACAAGGCATCACATGTGGCAATAGTGAACAAAAATGCATCCTTTTTGCAGACGACATCTTGATCTCTGTGCTGGTCACCACCCTCCCCAACTTATATGCAATACTTAAACCATTCACAGTAATCTCGAGTCTTAAAATAAATCATGAGAAATCACAGGCCATGAACATCTCTCTAAAGGAAATTAAGCTCGTGACCCTCAAACAATCCTTTAACTTCATATGGCACACAGAGGCACTCCCATATTTGGGCATTAATGTCACTCCGACATTACACACTTTATACTCTAAAAATTACCCTGCACTATTCCAACGATTAACAGCTGACCTAGCCAGATGGCTGCTTCACCCACCGTCATGGTTTGGCAGACTGCACTTACCTATTTTTTTACCTATTTCGTACGCTACCAGTATCGATTGTCTGATTGGAACTGTTGGCATTACAGAATAGACCTGTATCTTTTGTCTGGGGAGATAAGAGGCCTAGGGTAAATAAGCATACACTATTCACTTCTAAGAGGAAAGGTGGATTGGGAACCCCAGACCTGCAAAAATACTATTACGCAGAACAGCTGGCTCAATTAACCAGGTTTCACTCTACTAAGTCCCACCCTATATGGATGCGGATGGAGACGCATGCATGCAGAGAAAGGCCAATATCGCATATCCTATGGTTATCGCCTAAGGAACGGCCCCCAATTTTATGCCCAGCACTCTCCTCCTTCCTGAATATTTGGGATAGATTAACAAATTCTTATAACTTTAAATCCCAGCACATCCCCTTTAGCCCCTATTCTTGGAAATGCGAATTTCACCCCAGGCTTCACCCCCAGAACATTTGATTGGTCGACCAACAAAGGACTTCTACATATAGCTGACTTATGCGACCATAAGGGAATACTGAAAGAAAGGTTTTAAGAGAGAAATATAAAATGCCGGTCTCGGAATACTTCCGATGCACACAGATAATGCACTTCTTAAGCACTATATCGCAAAATTCTGATATAGCAACTATGTCTCCGATGGAACACTTGTGTCAGAATTTTAAAAAAAACGGAGGACATATTTCAGAAATATATACTATCTTCACTAATTCCTCTATTAAACAGGGCTACATGGAAAAATGGGAGGTAGACCTCCAGGAAACGATTGAACTAGATGAATGGCATATTATAGCCCAAGGGGCCTCGAAGTTGCTTATAAATACCTCAATCATAGACGCTAATTAAAAAGTGCTTTTGAGATGTTACATGGTTCCAGCCAGGCTGGCAACATATGTACCGGCAGCATCCCCATTGTGTTTCCGCGGATGCGGACAGGAGGGAACCATGTACCATGTGTGGTGGCAGTGCCCTAAGGTAAGGTGTTACTGGATTAGGGTGTACAATTTTATCTACACCCTCACCCAAGTGAATCTTGTTAAATCCCCAAGACAGGCACTACTGGGCAGCAAGGTGAAGATGGCGTTGAAAACCCAGAGACGTCTCATAACATTTATATTTATATCAGCAAAAATTATTATCGCAAAAACCTGGGAAACGGCAGCCTTGCAATTTGCAAAATTTAAGCACAAACTTTCCTGGATTATGCTTAATGAACTCATGACAGCGATCCTACAAGATAAAATGCAGAATGTTCGAGAAAGTCTGGAACCCATGGGTCAAATATTTGATGGGAGATCCCAGATCTATACCCGATTAGAGCTGTTCCTGAATGGTAGGAATTGGAGCACGGGGTCATTTTCTATTTCTCTACTTTCTTACTTTTATTTCATCCTTTCATCTCTCTTCCTCTATTTTTTTGTTTGTTATCCTCTCTTAGTCTTTGTAGTTTTCCGAGGGTCATCTGATTTATTCCTTAAAATCCAGCGAGCACTTCTCCAGAATGAATTCTGGTCTCAGGGAGCTGAGGGATCTGGTATTCTCACTATACAGATATTCACCCCTCTTGTTCACACATAGTGGTCTATAAGTGCATGTACAACATATAAAGAGTCACAAGTGGAAGATTAATCTTAAATTACAAAACATAGAGGCTCTATCTCTAACTGTGTATAAAAGATATGAGTTATTATCCTTAGATCACATCTGAAGCTCTAAACGAGAATTCAAGATGCCTCATACAGACGAGGATAGCTTAATTATTATAGACAGTAAAGACCTGTACTTACAAGAATGCAAACTGTAGGTGTTTCCACATGTAAGACAATTGTTTAGATGACCCTGGATTTAGTACACATTTTATACTGTACTTGTTTCTTGTAATCAAGATTGTATTCTCTTTTGTGAAAACTTCAATAAAAAATATTGAAACGAAAAGCAAAGGAGAAGGCCTTCAAAAAATACAAGGTTGAGGGATCTTAATTAGCATTCAGACTTTATAAAGAATGCAACAAGAAATGTAAGGGTACAATTAGGGCGGCTAAGATAGAACCTGAAAGACATATAGCGGAGGAGAGCAAAAAAAAATCCCAAGAAATTCTTTAAGTATGTAAACAGTAAAAAAGGGAGGACAGACCATATTGGCCCCATAAAAAATGAGGAAGGACATCTGGGTACAAAGGATGGAGGGATGGGGAAGGTATTGAATTTATTCTTCTCCTCAGCCTTCACAAAGGGAATTGGGGGGCTTCAGTAACCAAAACTGCAGTGTTTATCCTTATGACACATGACAGGAAGCACCCCCATGGTTAACAGAGGACAGAATTAAACTTGGGAAACTTAACGTTAATAAATCACCGGGACCAGATGGCTTGCGTCCGAAGGTACTTAGGAAACTCGATCAAGTACTTGCCAGACCATTGTTCCTAATTTTTACTGACAGTCTACTGACTGGAATGATACCAGCTGATTGGGGAAAAGCCAATGTAGCAATATCAATCAATATTTAAAAAGAGCCCAAAATACATCCCTGAGAATTACAGACCAGTTTGCCTAACATCAATAGTATGCAAGCTTTTGGAGGGGATGATAAGGGACTATATACAAGATTTTAGTAATGAAAACTGTATCATTAGCAGTAATCAGCATGGATTCATGAAGAATCTTTCATGCCAAACCAATCTATTAACCTTCTATGAGGAAGTGAGTTGCCATCTAGATAAAGAAAGGCCCGTAGACATGGTGTATCTGGATTTTGCAAAAGCATTTGACACAGTTCCCCATAAATGTTTACTGTACAAAATAAGGTTCATTGGCATGGATCATAGGGAGAGTACATGGATTGAAAACTGGCTACAAGGGCAAGTTCAGAGGATGTTGATAAATGGGAAGTACTTGGAATGGTCAGAGGTGGGTAGTGGGATCCCCCAGGGTTCTGTGCTGGGACCAATCCTATTTATTTTGTTCATAAACGACCTGTAGGATGGGGTAAACAGTTCAATCTCTGTATTTGCGGACAATACTAAGCTAAGTAGGACAATAACTTCTCAGCAGGATGTGGAAACCTTGCAAAACAATCTGAACAAATTAATGGGGTGGGCAACTACATGGCAAATTAGGTTTAATGTAGAAAAATGTAAAATAATGCATTTTGGTTCCAAAAATATGAATGCAATCTATACACTGGGGGAGAACCTCTAGGGGAATCTAGGATGGGGGTCCTAGTAGATGATGGCATGCAATGCCAAGCTGCTGCTAACAAAGCAAACAAAATATTGGCATGCATTAAAAAGGGGATCAACTCCAGAGATAAAACAATAATTCTCCCGCTCTATAAGACTCTGGTCCGGCTGCACCTAGAGTATGCTGTCCAGTTCTGGGCACCAGTCTTCAGGAAGGATGTACAGGAAATGGAACGAGTACAAAGAAGGGCAACAAAGCTAATAAAGGGTCTGGAGGATATCAGTTATGAGGAAAGTTTGCGAGCACTGAACTTATTCTCTGTGGAGAAGAGACGCTTGAGAGGTGATATGATTTCAATTTATAAATACCGTACTGGTGACCCCACAATAGGGATAAAACTTTTTCGCGGAAGGGTGTTTAACAAGACACGTGGCCAGTCACTAAAATTAGAAGAATAGAGGTTTAACCTTAAACTACGTAGAGGGTTCTTTACTGTAAGAGCGGCAAGAATGTGGAATTCCCTTCCACAGGCGGTGGTCTCAGCGGGGAGTATTGATAGTTTCAAAAAACTATTAGTTAAACACCTGAACGACCACAACATACAGGGATATACAATGTAATACTGACATATAATCACACACCTACAGTATCTCACAAAAGTGAGTACACCCTCACAGTTTTGTAAATATTTTACTATATATTTTCATGTGACAACACTGAAGAAATGACACTTTACATTGTAGCAAAGTAGTGAGTGTGCAGCTTGTATAACAGTGTAAATTTGCTGTCCCCTCAAAATAACTCAACACACAGCCATTAATGTCTAAACTGCTGGCAACAAAAGTGAGTACACCCCTAAGTGAAAATGTCCAAATTGGGCCCAATCAGCCATTTTCCCTCCCCGGTGTCATGTAACTCATTAGTGTAACAAGGTCTCAGGTGTGAATGGAAAGCAGGTGTGTTAAATTTGGTGTTATCGCTCTCACTCTCTCATACTGGTCACTGAAAGTTCAACATGGCACTTCATGGCAAAGAACTCTCTAAGAATCTGAAAAAAATAATTGTTGCTCTACATAAAGATGGCCTAGGCTGAAAGAAAATTGCCAAGTCCCTGAAACTGAGCTGCAGCACGGTGGCCCAGACCATACAGCGGTTCAACAGGACAGGTTCCACTCAGAACAGGCCTCGCCATGGTCGACCAAAGTAGTTGAGTGCACGTGCTCAGTGTCATATCCAGAGGTTGTCTTTGGGAAATAGACATATGAGTGCTGCCAGCATTGCTGCAGAGGTTGAAGGGGTGGGGGTCAGCCTGTCAGTGCTCAGACCATACACCGCACACTGCATCAAATTGGTCTGCATATCTGTCATCCCAGAAGGAAGCTTCTTCTACAGATGATGCATAAGCAAGCCCGCAAACAGTTTGCTGAAGGCAAGCAGACCAAGGACATGGATTACTGGAACCCTGTCCTGTGGTCTGATGAGACCAAGATAAAATTATTGGGTTCAGATGGTGTCAAGCGTGTGTGGCAGCAACCAGGTGAGGAGTACAAAGACAAGTGTGTCTTACCTAGAGTCAAGCATGGTGGTGGGAGTGTCATGGTCTGGGGCTGCATGAGTGCTGCCGTCACTGGGGAGCTACAGTTCATTGAGGTAACCATGAATGCCAACATGTACTGTGACATACTGAAGCAGAGCAGGATCCCCTCCCTCTGGAGACTGGGCCACAGGGCAGTATTCCAACATGATAACGACCCCAAACACATCTCTAAGACGATCACTGCCTTGCTAAAGAAGCAGAGGGTAAAGGTGATGGACTGGCCAAGCATGTCTCCAGACCTAAACGCTATTGAGCATCTGTGGGGCATTCTCAAATGAAAGGTGGAGGAGTGCAAGGTCTCTAACATCCACCCGCTCCATGATGTTGTCATGGAGGAGTGGAAGAGGACTCCAGTGGCAACCTGTGAAGCTCTGGTGAACTCCATGCCCAAGAGGGTTAAGGCAGTGCTGGAAAATAATGGTGGCCACACAAAATATTGACACTTTGGGTCCAATTTGGACATTTTCACTTAGGGGTGTACTAACTTTTGTTGCCAGCGGTTTAGACATTAATGGCTGTGTGTTGAGTTATTTTGAGAGAACAGCAAATTTACACTGTTATACAAGCTGTACACTCACTACTTTACATTGTAGCAAAGTGTCATTTCTTTAGTGTTGTCACATGAAAAGAAATAAAAATATTTACAAAAATGTGAGCGGTGTACTCACTTTTGTGAGATATTGTAGGTTGGACTTGATGGACTTTTGTCATTTTTTCAACCTCACCTACTATGAAACTATCATTCTATCTGGAGTCAATCATGTAAAATAAGATGTGGGGGGTTCTGGAGTTGAGCGTAGTAAGTGGGGGTTCAGGAGACCCTGGGGTTTGGTGAAGATAAAGGTTAAGAGAAGTATGGGGACTGAGCAATCAAACACCACTGATCACTCAATTCTCCCCCCCACTCTGAGCAGACAGCCGTGACTGTCAGTCACTGGCTCTCTACTCTGCCCCTCCAGGGCTCACTGGAGCGCTGGGCTGGGGAGGGAGCAGCTGGCTAAGTCTCCCAGCAGTGCAGCAGAGGTTGCGCCAGCTGCTGGTCCAGGCATTTGGGTGGATTCCAACTGTAAAGTCGGCAGTGGCGGCCCGTCCATAGGGGGCGCCTGGGCGCCGCCCCCCCCCCCCCCCCCCTCCAGGCAGCAAAAAAAAGTCAAAAAAAAAAATTTTTTTAATACTGGCCCTTTAAAAAAAAAAAAAAGGAAAAAAAAGGTCCTTAAGTGCACTGTGTTCGGACACCGGATACAGTGCGACGCCGGACACAGTGCACTTATAGGAAGCGCCACGTCTATGCAATCACGAGATTGCAGACGTGGCGCTGCATTTGCGGGCGTTTAGCCCGCCTTGTGGCGTTTTCTGATGCGCCGAGTAGCTTCCGCTCGGCCATAGCAATACATACTACAGGCGCCGGGCGGAAACTACTTGGCACTTCAGATTTGATTGACATCTGCCCTGAGTCAGATGTCACTTCCTGGTTCTCTCTCTCATTGCGCCCGAGAGAGGAAGCAGGAAGAATGCTGGTGCCAGTGTGAGGAGGAGGACACCGCAGGAGACCCAAGGTAAGTACCGCTGTGTGGAGAATCGGGGGGACACCTGCTGAGGGGGGGCTCTGATGGGGACAACTGCTGTGGGGGGGCTCTGATGGGGGACACCTGCTGTGGGGGGGCTCTGATGGGGACACCTGCTGTGGGGGGGCTCTGATGGGGGACACCTGCTGTGGGGGGCTCTGATGGGGGACACCTGCTGTGGGGGGGGCTCTGATGGGGACACCTGCTGTGGGGGGGCTCTGATGGGGGACACCTGCTGTTGGGGGCTCTGATGGGGACACCTGCTGTGGAGGGACTCTGATGGGGGACACCTGCTGTGGAGGGACTCTGATGGGGGACACCTGCTGTGGGGGGCTCTGATGGGGGACACCTGCTGTGGGGGGGCTCTGATGGGGACACCTGCTGTGGGGGGCTCTGATGGGGGACACCTGCTGTGGGGGGCTCTGATGGGGACACCTGCTGTGGGGGGCTCTGATGGGGACACCTGCTGTGGGGGGCTCTGATGGGGACACCTGCTGTGGGGGGTTCTGATGGGGACACCTGCTGTGGGGGGTTCTGATGGGGACACCTGCTGTGGGGGGTTCTGATGGGGACACCTGCTGTGGGGGGGCTCTGATGGGGACACCTGCTGTGGGGGGACTCTGATGGGGACACCTGCTGTTGGGGGCTCTGATGGGGGACACCTGCTGTGGGGGACTCTGATGGGGACACCTGCTGTGGGGGACTCTGATGGGGACACCTGCTGTGGGGGGGCTCTGATAGGGACACCTGCTGTGGGGGGGCTCTGATGGGGACACCTGCTGTGGTGGGGCTCTGATGGGGGACACCTGCTGTGGCGGGGCTCTGATGGGGGACACCTGCTGTGGGGGGGGCTCTGATGGGGACACCTGCTGTGGGGGGCTCTGATGGGGGACACCTGCTGTGGGGGGGCTCTGATGGGGGACACCTGCTGTGGGGGGCTCTGATGGGGGACACCTGCTGTGGGGGGGACTCTGATGGGGGACACCTGCTGTGGGGGGGGCTCTGATGGGGGACACCTGCTGTGGGGGGGGGCTCTGATGGGGGACACCTGCTGTGGGGGGGCTCTGATGGGGACACCTGCTGTGGGGGGCTCTGATGGGGACACCTGCTGTGGGGGGCTCTGATGGGGACACCTGCTGTGGGGGGTTCTGATGGGGACACCTGCTGTGGGGGGTTCTGATGGGGACACCTGCTGTGGGGGGACTCTGATGGGGACACCTGCTGTGGGGGGACTCTGATGGGGACACCTGCTGTTGGGGGCTCTGATGGGGGACACCTGCTGTGGGGGACTCTGATGGGGACACCTGCTGTGGGGGACTCTGATGGGGACACCTGCTGTGGGGGGGCTCTGATGGGGACACCTGCTGTGGGGGGCTCTGATGGGGACACCTGCTGTGGGGGGGCTCTGATGGGGGACACCTGCTGTGGGGGGGCTCTGATGGGGGACACCTGATGTGGGGGGGGGGCTCTGATGGGGATACCTGCTGTGGGGGGGCTCTGATGGGGGACACCTGCTGTGGGGGGGCTCTGATGTGGGACACCTGCTGTGGGGGGCTCTGATGGGGGACACCTGCTGTGGGGGGACTCTGATGGGGGACACCTGCTGTGGGGGGCTTTGATAGGGGACACCTGCTGTGGGGGGCTCTGGTGGGGGACTCTGATGGGGGACACCTGCTGTGGGGGGACTCTGATGGAGACACCCTGCTGTTGGGGGCTCTGATGGGGGACACCTGCTGTGGGGGGGCTCTGATGGGGACACCTGCTGTGGGGGGACCCTGATGGGGACACCTGCTGTGGGGGGACCCTGATGGGGACACCTGCTGTGGGGGGCTCTGATGGGCGACACCTGCTGTGGGGGGTTCTGATGGGGACACCTGCTGTGGGGGGACTCTGATGGGGACACCTGCTGTGGGGGGACTCTGATGGGGACACCTGCTGTTGGGGGCTCTGATGGGGGACACCTGCTGTGGGGGACTCTGATGGGGACACCTGCTGTGGGGGACTCTGATGGGGACACCTGCTGTGGGGGGGCTCTGATGGGGACACCTGCTGTGGGGGGCTCTGATGGGGACACCTGCTGTGGGGGGGCTCTGATGGGGGACACCTGCTGTGGGGGGGCTCTGATGGGGGACACCTGCTGTGGGGGGGCTCTGATGTGGGACACCTGCTGTGGGGGGCTCTGATGGGGGACACCTGCTGTGGGGGGACTCTGATGGGGGACACCTGCTGTGGGGGGCTTTGATAGGGGACACCTGCTGTGGGGGGCTCTGGTGGGGGACTCTGATGGGGGACACCTGCTGTGGGGGGACTCTGATGGAGACACCCTGCTGTTGGGGGCTCTGATGGGGGACACCTGCTGTGGGGGGGCTCTGATGGGGACACCTGCTGTGGGGGGACCCTGATGGGGACACCTGCTGTGGGGGGACCCTGATGGAGACACCTGCTGTGGGGGGCTCTGATGGGCGACTCCTGTTTTGGGGGGACTCTGATGGGGACACCTGCTGTGGGGGGACTCTGATTGAGACACCTGCTGTGGGGGGCTCTGATGGGGGACACCTGCTGTGGGGGGACTCTGATGGGGGACACCTGCTGTGGGGGGACTCTAATGGGGGACACCTGCTGTGGGGGGACTCTAATGGGGGACACCTGCTGTAGGGGGACTCTGATGGGGGACACCTGCTGTGGGGGGCTCTGATGGGGGACACCTGCTGTGGGGGGCTTTGATAGGGGACACCTGCTGTGGGGGGCTTTGATAGGGGACACCTGCTGTGGGGGGCTTTGATAGGGGACACCTGCTGTGGGGGGGCTTTGATAGGGGACACCTGCTGTGGGGGGCTTTGATAGGGGACACCTGCTGTGGGGGGCTTTGATAGGGGACACCTGCTGTGGGGGGCTTTGATAGGGGACACCTGCTGTGGGGGGCTCTGGTGGGGGGCTCTGATCGGGAACTCTGATGGGGACACCTGCTGTGGGGGGACTCTGATGGGGACACCTGCTGTGGGGGGACTCTGATGGAGACACCTGCTGTGGGGGACTCTGATGGGGACACCTGCTGTGGGGGGACTCTGATGGAGACACCTGCTGTGGGGGGACTCTGATGGAGACACCTGCTGTGGGGGGACTCTGATGGAGACACCTGCTGTGGGGGGACTCTGATGGAGACACCTGCTGTGGGGGGACTCTGATGGAGACACCTGCTGTGGGGGGACTCTGATGGAGACACCTGCTGTGGGGGGACTCTGATGGAGACACCCTGCTGTGGGGGGCTCTGATGGGGACACCTGCTGTGGGGGGACACTGATGGGCAACTCTGATGTAAGGGGACAGAGGCTGTATTTGGGGGGGGGCAGAGGCTGCATTTGGGGGGGGGACAGAGGCTGCATTTGGGGGGAGGACAGAGGCTGCATTTGGATTTGGGGGGGGACAGAGGCTGCATTTGGATTTGGGGGGGAGACAGAGGCTGCATTTGATGTGACAGAGGCTGCATTTGATGTGACACAGGCTGCATGTAAGAAGGGACTGCTGGGGAAACCTGATGGCATCTGGTTGTAGGCGGCTTGGCTAGTGACACACTCGGGGCTCCCACTGATTCTGCATTATGGTGAGTTGAACGATTTCATTTTATATTACAATGTAATAATAGTAATAATGAGCTTCAATCATCCTGACACCATAACAACCATGGTGCCGGGATGATTGAAGCACTAACACCAGGTGTTTGGAGTATCTTTATCTGCTGATTGTTAAACTTTGTTGAATACACATTTCTTTTGTTGTGTAGGATCTAGGCCTGCTGTCCCTCTCTCCCTCTCCCTCCATCCCTCGTTCATCTCAGACGCTAACCACACCACCTTAGAGCCACGCCCACTATTTTGCTGAAACCACGCCCATTTTCACCAAGTGGGAGGGGTCAAAAAGGAAGGGCGGGGTCTGGCGCCCCCCCATCCTAAAACTTCACCAGCCGCCACTGAAAGTCGGGATATTTCCCCAGAATGGACCGACTGAGTGACGTCAGCCAACAGCGGGCTTTAGCTCGCACTTCTGTGATCCATAGGAGAAGTAGGGCCAAAAAAGCTTTGGCCCCTTTTCTCCTTTAATGAGTGAGGCTTTGAAAATCCTGGAGTTCACTAGAAGTACCAATAATATATTAACATGACTTGCTTTAAGTAATAACACTTGATTTGTTCATGTCCATGCTACATACATTGTTTAAAGTAAACTATTCCCTAAAAATATTCCCTCTCCCTCCTCCTACCTATCTTGCCTACCCTGTTTAAGAAAAAAAATCCATATACTTACCTTTTTTTAGTCCACTCCATTCATGAGATCCTGCAGCTCTGGCTCCCCTGTGTCATGAAGTGCTCTACCTTGACTGGGAATTCTGGAAGCCATGATGTCACCAATATTAAAAATATAAAGCAAATACACCACGCTGTCTACAACCAATGTGAGAAAGCAGCTAGCACAGCAATGGATCAATTGCAACAAATAAAAACATGTGGAAAATAAGTGCAGCGCTCAAAATAAATCTCTAAATGAACTGAAAAAAAGTGTACATATACATAAAAAAAGTGCACGTAAATGATCTAAGAGTAAACTCAAAATGATACAAACAGTGTATAGATATATAGGTATACACTAAAATGTACAAGTGCAATAAACCTAAAATAAAATTGAAATACTAAAGGTCAAAACAACAAATGTGAAAATAGAAATTGTGTGAATAATGTCCAATAATATCCAAGGAAAAAATGCAAGTCCTTAATGTTTGGAAAGGTGAACCAAACTATAAATTATAAATATCCAAAACGTGGTTCAAAATAACTGACACTTGAACTGAAAAACGATGTGACAAAACCGGGCCCAAACTTGTTGATAAGTGATCCACCACCAGAGAGTCAAAAAGCTTACCGTAATGATTAAACCCAAATGGGTGTACACCCAATGGGTCAATCAGGCTTGTAGGGCTACACACCCAGGGGGTACTGTCACAAGGGACAGAACCTCCAACCAGAAGACCAACTCCAACAATAGACCTCAATGGGTTAGGTAATAGACAGAAAGCCGCATGGATGGTTTCTCCAATGGGACAAGTTTATGAAAAGGAAGAAGTAGGCACATAGTGTAATCCCATTTAAAACGGAAATAATTTATTGGTAAAAAAGGAGGAAATACACTCACATTTTAGTTGATAAAGAAGCACTTTAGAATAAAACAGTGACTTCAGCAGAGCGTTTCGATGCGTTTTATCTCACAAGACATCATCTGGGGTGCTCATCTGCTGTAGGCACTGTACTTTTTTAATAAAAAGGTACCTGGGTAATGAGCCACAGCCTCATGGTGTCAATTGTGTGAATTAACATCCACTTCCAAGAACAAACAAAATGGCGTCACTGCGTGCGCTCCAAAGCCTCGTTCTGAAGGGGCCGAAACCCGGAAGTGACATCACTTCCGGGATTAGGCAAAATAGCACTGCCACATGCTCTCCAAGCCTCATTATGATGAGGTTGGGAACAAAAACAGCGCAACTAAGTAAAACAGAACCATATATTAAACGGGGAATGGAATAAATGATGACATGGGCCACAAAACTGGAAATGAAGCACCACAAAGATCACAATCATGTGCGGAGTTTCTCTCCAGAGGGCCCTCGTTCCCTTAGTTCTGACCATTGTCATCAGTCTGATTTTCTGCTTTTATCTGGGACCTCTATTGCTTCCTCAGACACACACCCCTCTTTCTATCTATCTAGAGAGGAGCTCTCAGCCACAATGTCTGGCTTTATTGGTAGGATCTCAACCCTATTGGAGGCAGTAGATCACAGATATTGCAAATGCACCCCTTCAGCCACTCCTCCAGAGTCATTCTTTAACTTAACCCTCACAACTGTTGCACTGCTGGAGGAGGAGGTGGATGAGGAAAATCCACCATCTGCTTCTGTGCAATTGGATCAGGATAAGATGATTGCTGTTGAGATCTCTCCAAAATGTAAAGATTCCATTGCTATCGTAATTGATGTGGTATGGTCATGCCTAGCATTAAAGCAGCCTAAGGCCCCTTTCACACTGGGGCGGTAGGGAGCGTCGGCGGTAAAACAGCGCTATTTTTAGCGCTGTTTTACAGCGGTATTCGGCCGCTAGCGGTGCGGTTTTAACCCCCGCTGGCGGCCGAAAAGGAGTTAAAACCACTCGTACAGCGCGGCTATAGCCGCGGTATTGCCGCGGTATAGCCGCGCTGTCCCATTGATTTCAATGGGCAGGAGCGGTTTAGGAGTGGTGAATTCACCGCTCCAAAGATGCGTCTCGCAGGAGATTTTTTCTTCTCCTGCCAGCGCACCGCTTCAGTGTGAAAGCCCTCGGGCTTTCACACTGAACAAACTTTTTAGCACAATAACGCCTGCAAACCGCCCCAGTGTGAAAGGGGCCTAAATCTACCCACCCTAATTTCTGCAGATCCCTAAAAATGCCCAAACTTCTGAAGGACTTTCCCAGTTCATCTTATGCCGCGTACACACGAGCAGACTTCTCGTCGGACTGAACTCCGAAGGACTTTTCAACTGAGCTCCGACAAAACGGACTTGCCTACACACGATCCCACCAAAGTCCAATTGTTTTGAACGTGATGACGTACGACCGGACTAGAAAAGGAAGTTCAATAGCTAGTAGCCAATAGCTGCCCTTGCGTCGTTTTCGGTCCGTCAGACCAGCATACAGACGAATGTTTTTTTTCGATAGGAATCAAGTCCGTCGGAAAGATTTGAAACATGTTCTATTTCTAAGGTTTGTCAGATTTTTCAACAGAAAAAGTCTGATGAAGCCCACAACACGATCGGAATGTCCGACGGGTTTGTTCTGTTGGACCTTTTCTGCCGGAAAGTCCGCTCGTGCGTATGCGGCATTAGAGCCCATCCTGCATAGTGACTGGCCTCACCCTGAAAAGCTGTTTGTCCCTCAGAAACATTTTGCTCTGAAGTACCCTATCGAGAAGGGTTCCGTTAAGAAATAGACAATCCCTGTGATTGGCCCAGCCATTTCTTGCCTTAAAGTTGATATTTAGGATTATTTTTTTCTTTTGAGATTGTTAAGTCCCTTTCGACACAGGGTCTCTCAGGGTGTTGCTAGCAATGCTGCCAGTATCTGCTCAGCAAGTTACACACAGGCTGGATGCACTTCTTAACCAGGGAAGGGTTTATTACTCACTCAGAAAGCGATGTACATTCTTACATGGAGGAGTCTTATACAACAGGTCTCCCTCTAAGTATCATGCTGCTGATTCCAGTCCCACACACACACTGACTGACTTCCTGGTACAGCCCCTCCCCCAGCATGCATCAGGAGAAAGGGGTTAAGGGTCACAGTGATTCTGAATAAACATTACAGAGATACCACACCAAACAAGTTGGTTATGTGTAATGGTGTGTATCCCATTATGTGTAAAAAAATATTCCCTGCAAGTCCCTCCTTCATAGCTACCACATACTGCCCTGAGTGGTTTCTTCTGGTGACGTGAGAGTTAACTGCAAGCGTGCTTCAGAGAAATGTTGCGCCGCTTGCCCGCCCCCTTCTGCCCTCTCCACCCTTCAGAGCGTTCCTTTTACTACTATTTTACAATGCATTGTGTTCTGTGAATGCGCAGAGGAGATCTTGTCATTCAACTCCACCTTCATTCACAGAACACAATGCATTGTGTGAGAGTAGTAATACAAGCAAAATGAATAGTGGAGAGGGAAAAAGGGGATGGGTGAGCAGCGCAACTTTTCTCAGTAGAAGTGACTGCTGTTAACCTTCATAGCTCCAAAAGATAGCCACTCAGGGCAGAATCCAGTGGCTATGAAGGCGAAAGTCTATTGGCCCTTTCAGCGAACTGGTCCCACAAAATCTTAAATGTCTAGATCCAGAGTGTCATATCCAGGGGCTACAAACTAGAGTTTTGGACTCTGTCATGTGCCCGAATTTGCCATCTTTCTTGCAAAAACAAGGAGATCTAAACACAGCTTCTCTCACAAGGAGTTATAACAACAATTGAGTTTCTACTCAAACCTGTTCTCTATTCCCAAGGCTTATGGAGGTGCATTCTATATTCTGGCTCTGAAGACTCTCATCTTGTTCTGGGGGGCCAAAAGTTTGGCATTGAATCTGCCAGGTTGGTCATTGCACCTTTCTACTGGGGGATCTTTTGGCCCCGTGGACTTCAGGAATACTTACATATCCCCATATTTCCACTATCTGTGTTTTGCTGTGGGCACACAACATTGCCAATTTGTTGCCCCTTCCCTTTGGCCTGTTTGCAGCACCCCAAGTCTTCACCAGGGTACCATCCCCTATTCTAACTCTGCTTCACTGTCCTATTAAAGGTCCAGCCCCCTCAAACCCTGTAAGCCAATCTCACGAAAAAGTGCAGACTCTGCAGAGCTTTAGATGGATCCTTCATTTTCAGAAGTTACCAATGAACCCAACTCCTTGCTTGGCATATCTGTACCTGATATTGGATACAGCCCTTTCTAGACCTCTCCTACCCAGGGATAAATTCCTGCCCTCAGCTCGCATGCTCGGACATTTCGGTCCTAGGTCTGATAGTGGCCTTCTTCAAGGCAGTACTGCATTTCCATTTTCACTCCAGATTGTTGCAGCTCAAAGTGGTTCTAAAGTTAAAGGTCTTTTTACTTTAAAAGATAAGCTCAGTCACTTTTTGGTGGAATGTAGGGTGGAGGATGTAAAATGTTTCAGCAGCTTCAGCCTCTCCCCCTCTACCCCCCCTCCCCTGTGACAGCAAGTGGGCATCTTCTGGAGGTGCCCACTGTCACCCGCCCAGCCGCATTATTCTTTCACAGAGTTCTGTGAGTACCAACAGCCTTTGCGTCTGTTGGCTTGTAGTTCTCAATGAACTACCATGGCGCTGTTGAGCGCTCCGGTAGTTCATTGTCTCTTCCTGTCAGTGTGTATCTGCCTGCCCGTTCGAGGTACGAGCAGACAGATACACTGACAATCCTGCAGGAGTCCTGCATGGTACCCACGATCTGCTGATTGCGGGTATTATATGTATTGATTGTGAGTGCAATGCTTTCCAGGCTCCAAATAAAAAATTTATAAATACATGCATGTTTTTTTTACCTGCAAGAAGATGTGCATTTATTCTTTTTTTTTCTTTAAAAAAAAAAAAGGTGATCTTATCCTTTAATGCATTCCCTGCATTATGGTGAAAAATGTTTTACAACTTGCTGTGCTCCCCCCCACCTCCCTAAACACTTACCCAAGTCGATCTAGCGCTGTGCACGGCGGCATTTCTTCTCTCTCCTCTGAGACAGCAGTTGGAGCTATTGGCTCCTGCTGCTGTCAAGCAAATGCCATGAGGAGGGAGCAGGGGGTGGGGCTGAGCCACATTGTGTGTGTCTGTGGATGTGCACAGCCTCGCTAGGGATCGAGCCCGCACGTCTGTCCCCAAAGCAAGCTGTTTGCTATGGGGGCAGACACAGAACAGAGACTACCCCCTTGATTGATATTGGATCGCTGTTTTATTAATACATTTATTTTAGATTTTTTTTTTAAACATATGTTTAAATCTTAATTTTTTTTAATCAATTGGGCATTTGTTGAATGCACCTTTTTATAAAGTATATTGTTGGTTTGGAAAAGGAAGCGGCTCCCATACTTTCTGCTTTGTCTATCTTTAGTAGGTCGTAAATAGGAAAACTCTAGGTATGGGACTTTAGAGGCACAATAGTATTAAACTACAAAAAATATATTTAATAGGGATATTTTATTAGAAAAATATAAAAGACATTTAACACACATAGATTTAAAAACACTTCAGTCTAGATATAAATCCTAGTAGTAGTACACCGTATGGATCTTATCCTGCAAATTTGTGTAGCATAAAGAAGGCTATAAAGGTATACAAATATCGCTTAGTCCATATATAGGAGAAATACTTCCCCTGAAAATTGAACAGAAGGCAAGCACATAATTATAGCAGACAAGATGCAGCAGGTTTGGTAATCCACGGTGAGGTGTTCTCTAGTTGCTCTACATGTTTCGCGTTACACTGAACGCTTCCTCAGGAGCTAGAGATTCGATTAAGTGTGGTAGAATTGCATAAATCAATCGATAGTGATTGTATGTAAATGGTCACAATTTGATGATAAATATAAAGTATCTGAATTAAGTTGGGAACAGCAATCGGCCACAACCTGGAATCTCTCAAAAAAGTGTAGCATCAGGTATCCATAAAAGGGAAAGCAAAGGCTTTATCGTTGTAGTGCCTCGGGTAGATGAGAGGAAACAAACAGGGTTGTGCCGTCCGGTCTATGCAGGGACCGGTGCTGTGGCCTATCTTTAGTAGGTCAGCACATCAAGTTAATCCCCTTGACATAGTATGTTAGATCGAAACATATGTCGAGGTGGGGCGGAGCTTGTGCTGTCTTCACCCACACTTTGCTGCAAATGGCTCCAGCAGCATTTTTATTGGTTCATGCGCTTACAAGAAGATGTTCTGTAGGTATTCTTTTGCCTGATAATTAATATTTTATGGTACTACACCTTTGGAGGCTTATCTTTTCTTGCCAAGATGTTCTGTGGAGCAGGAGAGGGAGATTACAGTGGAGTTCCTATCACAGTTGTCGCATGTGTGTTGTAATCAGCAGAGAAACAAAAGGGGGGGTTTTCCGGCGCTCCGCAACATGTGATGTCTAAGGTAAATAGTACAATGGTAGCTATAATAGCACATTAAAATAAGGCAGGTAAATTCTAGAATGAGGAGGCAGCCATCCTCAGAGGGTGTCCATTACCTCTGTTGATAATCAATGTTGAAAAAAGGAGGGGTGTGGAGGCGCCAACTGTGGTAGCTTGTTTATGCAAAAATAAAACTAACTAACTAACTTTTATTTTTGCATAAACAAGCTACCACAGTTGGCGTCGCATGTGTGTTGATCCATGGTTCAAGGCCCACGCAACTTCACGTTATGCTAGATCGCCTACCATTTAGGGTCTGACAATTCGATATGCGGCTGTATGTTGATGTGGTAGACTCACTGATCACACTCTGTTGGGTTTTATTAAGGATATGACGGACACTATATTATTGTGATCATAAAGGAATAATTTTATTCACTTTGTCACTTCATATAATTTTGCGGACTTATTCATTGTTTTTGGTATTTTTACACTTGTAATGGACATTAACTTACTTTGATTACTGTATTTATGAACATAATTTATCATTTAGTTTCACTATTTAACATTCACACAGCGCATCTGTATTGGGATTTATTTATATATTATGCATTTGTATTTTTATGTTTTTGGGTGCAGCTGTGAGAATTAGTGAATATTTAATTCATTTTACATACTTGGGAAGCACTAAGCGCAGTTTTTTCTTGTTTAGACAGAAGAGAGGGAGCTGACAGCGCCGGTGGGGAACTCCCTAGAAGAGGAAGTTCGGGGCCGCTCTGTGTAATGGTGTAAGTATAAGATGTTTATTATTATAATTAAAAAACATTGCCTTTAGAAATGCTTGTGATAGCAAGAAAAAACAGACTCTGTGTCAGGAATCAGCAGCATTATGGCCAAATCTGCGTAGCTACACTCAGAAAACTGGGACCTCACAATATATATTTAAAGTTAAACCAAAATCCATCCAAACACCAACAGACAGCAATTATAAAACTACAAGTGAACCAAAAATCCAGTGACAGAATACCTAACTAAACAACCTAACAAACAGCCTAACTAGCAACTAACTATATACAAAATGGGGAACTGGATGTGCTGGAAGGGGATGGGAGGGGAGAACCAAAACTGGAATCAGGAACAAGGGGGAACGGGTACAAGGCAGGCGCAAGATCACGATTAATGGCAAACAGTATCTGACAGCAGCAAAACACTGAAGTTAGAAGCACTAGTAGGGGTGGACCTAAATACCCTCCCAACTTGGATCTGCTGGCTGCTGGGAGACAGCTGCTGGTGGAAACCAGAACTATATCCTTCCGCTTTGGGAAGGACAGTGCCAACAGCAGGTGATCCAAGTCCTGACACTCCACCTTTAGACTGCACTATGCACCTGCAAGACTAGACTCTCCCTGATGTGGTAGATTTCCAACCTGGAGCTGGATCCTGGAAAAAACCCTTTCCCAAAAAAAACTTGGAATGTTCTTGCAACAGATTACAGACTGTCAGGCTGGAGATGACACACCTTGATGCCCTGTTGGTGGGGGGACTTGGTTGTCGAAGGAATCTCAACTTCCTATCAACATACTGGAACTCAGGGAAGTTTAGTTGTCATTCCAACACTGGGCCCCTCCGCTGTTAGGTCACCTGACCAAAAGCCAGTCAGAAAATGCCACAAAGCCTACACTAATCATCAAGGAGGCACCTGAAGTCACACTACTTATTGAGAAGCAGACCTGATACTAACCGAAAGGAATTATACACCTTGACGACCACCCTGGTTATGCAGGCAGACCACTGGGACCCTCGGATCCGTGAGACACCACATGAGACACAGGAAACAGGCTTGAGTGTTTTCATAAGGTGTCTGATTTTATTGAGTACAACAGTAGCTTATATACCAGTAAAACAAAGAAGGGAGGGGCTGCGTTTTAATATATACGTGTCTAAGGGTTATACAAACTTACACTCAGTAATTTCTTATCACGAGTTAGACTGCTGACAAAATAACAAGAAATAGCTGATGACTTGCTGACACAAAATGGATTCACAGTTGTTTATGCATTCTCTTACAATCCCCTCTTACGTCTTGAACATGACTTAATTTCTCTCTATGGTAACATAATTAGCTTTCTTATCATAGTACATGCTAAGGTAGGCTTTATTAGCAGCAGCAGGGTCAGGGGTTCGAGTAGCTCTAGCAATGATACACATTACAAGTTTAAAAACATGCATATAAAAATAATAGAAAAGGCAAAATCATTAGTCATAGCAATGTCTTTCAGCCATGAAAATATCCCTCCAAAACTAAGTCCGCCTAATCCTTTGAAATGATCCCAATTCTTTGCTATGTTTCGTGCTTCTGTTTGTAATTTATCTACTTCTTTTCTGTATTGTGAGATTATGTCATAATAATCAGGTATTTCTATACTGGTATTATGTATCCAAGTACAACATTCATAGTCTTCAGTAATCTCACATAACCCTGTAAGGGCTGCACTCATACTTTCTATGGCCATGTCATGAAGTTCTAGTTGTTTTCTGATTGTTCTTGTTTCCAAATTTAACTTAGTGATGTCTGAATTTTTATCCTGTATTTCATCTAGTATCTTAGAATAATTATTTAATTTCTTCATCATATCAACCCCCCATCCTGTCCATGAGGGAAACCAAGCCCATGCCATGTCCTTTTCAAGAAACAATTCTCACTTCATTCTATGCTTAAGAGGGTATCTTGGATGCATACTGGCCTAAAGTAGGTGATCTCCCTTATCGTTACCCATTACTCCCATAATCGGGACTAAAGAGGCCAAATAACACCATCCCTGGACATGGAGGTGGACCCAAGGATAGCATGCCTTCCCACAACATACATAGACCCTTTGTCCTAGTGCAAATGGTTTCTTAGCAATAAGCCCATGAGTGTCCTTGTTCTGTGCTGCGAGTATGAATTGGTGTAGTATATCACTTAACTTATCAGGGAGGGAAGAAAAATTAGACAAGGTGTTGTTCAAATCAGATATGTGGAACAGTGAACAGGAGGTGTTTCCCTTAGGTTTACATGTGGAAATGTTAAATATAGACCCACTGCATGTAGAGGGTCTGTGTCTCATTCCCTAAATTAAAACACCAGTCAGGGGAATGACTTCTAGCCATTTTTGGAAAAGTAACGGTGTTGTTTACATATAAACTTGATATGTTGGTTGAAACAACGGGAGGAGTTTCATTTTAAAAAAGGGTGATATTTAAAGGTACAGCCATAAGGGGAATACGGGCTGTACTAGGATGCAGTACATATCCAACATTTCTCATACCCTGATTTCTGGGCATAATTATATTTGAATTTCAGTAGCAACATTTTGTCTGTAAAACTGTCGGTTTTAACTCCTTCATTATCTGATTGTGTATCTCTCTTGTGTCTGGTATGTGTATTATCAGTGTTATTGGTTGACCCACATATGCCTTTAAGGGCTCCCAAGTCCCCAGGATGATAAATACAATTAGTTATTATCCATGTAGGGAGGAACGCTATCAGAGAGATTAGGAACAGGAGGCAAAATGCCTTCCCAGAAGTCTGTGGTGCAATAAGCGAGGTCATCTTGTTCAGAGACTTTTTCACCTGCTTCACTCTCTTTTCAAGGATTTATTTCACCTGTTTCACCTCCTTTATCCTTGGCTTGCTTCTTAGGTGTTTGGTTCACCTTCTTCACACAACTGGCATGAATCCAGGACTGTTGTCCCTCGGTAAGGATTGTGGTATGTGTGACTGCAATCACAGTGGTCGGGGGTCCGAACAGGTACTCTTGCTTCTTAGTACGACTCCACTGTTGGACCACCACTACGTCTCCTACCTGGAAAGTGTATGTAGGTTCCTGTGAAGAGAAAGGAGAGGTATTTCTTTCAACTTTGTCCAGAGTTTCAATGAGTTTCCTAATATACTCTCCCTGTATTACTTCTAGGTCCCCTCTTTCTAACATAAGTGGTTATCTGGCCCACGGGGTGGGAAATGGCCTACCCATAAGGACCTCAAATGGAGAGTATCATGTTTTCTTAGAGGGGGTCATTCTTATTTCGGCCAAAACTGCTGGTAGGACTTTCTGCCATTTATTATATGTGCCTCCTGTTGCTCTTCTTATTTTATCTTTAATGGTTCTGTTCATTCTCTCAACAATACCTGAACTCTGCAGGTGGTAAGGTAAGGTATATGAAATTTCCAATCAATTTTAAGTGCTTTCACAAAATCTTGGCACACTTTTGAAATAAAGGCAGGACCATTGTCAGAATTTATTTGGAGCGGGCACCCCCATCTATGGATAATTTCCTGCGTGAGGACTGTTTGTGCATTTTCTTTTGTGGTTACAAATGCTTCTGTCCATCTTGAGAACATGTCTACCACAAGTAAATATTCCTGTCTTATAACTAACTTAGGCATATGGGTGAAGTCAATCTGTAAATGTGTAAAAGGTGTGGAAGGATATGTGAGGTGTTCGTGTTTTGACTTGTGTGGATTTCTTAGGTTGTTTCGGATGCATATGATGCATCTGGCAACATATGATTTGACCAAAGAGGGAAGACCGGAGATAAAGAAATCATTGTCCAATAATTCACATGTGACCTGCCAGCCTCTGTGCTCTACCCCATGCTACTGAGAAATAAATAAAGGTGCACTAGCTACAGGTATACATGGTCTCCCCTCTTGACAGACAAGTCCAGTATCTGGGCTTTTCTGCACTACTGCAATATTCCAACGTTTAATATCTATGTCTGTAGCATATGTCTGAGGATCTGACAAGGTTTGGTCTAACAGGGGCATTTCGGGTGCAAGTGATGGCATTTGTATGGTAGCTTCTTGTTTAGAAGCTGCTTTATTAGCTAAGGCATTTCCTTTTGAAACATCATCTTGGTTTGTGGTATGTGCCTTGCAATGGAGGATAGCATCGATTTGCCATCTGCTGCTATGTACCCTCTTCTTAACCAGATAATACCAAAATCGTGGACTACACAGAATGCGTATTTAGAATCAGTATAAATGTCTTGTTCTTCAAAGAGCTGGCAAGTTCTTGTAAGGGCAATCAGTTCTGCAGCCTGTGCTGATTGAAATGGGACTGGGTTTGCTTCGAGCACTACATCAGGCAACTGGACTAAAGCATATCCTGCATGATATGTGTTGTCATTTGGTCTAGAACAAGAACCAGCAACAAAAACATTTTGTGCCCTAGGGATTGCTGTGGAAGACATATCTGCATGTGGAGATGTGTCTTGGTGGATTATTTCAATGCATTCGTGTTGAGGAACTACCTCATCTTCTTCTCCTTTTAGACCTATCAACGCATTTAGGATCGGGGCTGGGCCTGAAGTGGGTGATGCATATTTTATTTTGAGATTTGGATTTGAGAGGAGAATAACCTCATATCCACTCAATCTTTGGGCTGTCATGTTGGGTATGAATATTTTTCAACAAAATGGATACATTATGAGTAGTATGTAAGGTGGTTTTATGTCCTAGAATAAAAGAAGTAGCCATTTCTACTACCATCGCACAGGATGCCAAAGCTCTGAGAAACACCGGCATGCCCTCTACTGGGATTGGCACTACTCTTGAAAAAAATGCAATAGTGCAGAGTTTTCCCCCGTGTTCCTGCACCAGGACTCCCGCCGTTGTTTTACAATTGTCCCTGGCAAACAAGTGATACATCATGCCATAATCGGGCAATCCGAGACCAGGGGCCGTTACCATTGCTGTCTTAATGTACACAAATACATCACACGCTTCATATGTCCATTTTACACAATCTGGCATGTCTGAGCCTGTGGCTTGCCTCAGGAGGTTATCATAAAAAGAGCAGTCAGGTATTCATTGGCGGCAGTAACCAATCATACCAATCATATCTTTCTTTGTCAGTGGATGGGGCAGACCCAGGAGAGCTGCAGCTCTCTTGTGATTGAGTCTTCTTTCTCCTTTTGTGAGGGTAAAATCAAGGTATTCAACAGTCTCTTGATACCATTGCAATTTCTTTTTAGAGACTTTGTGACCATTTTCTGCTAACCAGTACAATAAATCTTTACCATCCTCTCTGCTGGCAACCTGTCTCGGGCTACATAACAACAAATCATCAACATACTGTAATAGAACTGAATCATGGCAGGGAGTCCAGGGCCGCAGGGTTGCCTGGAGTACAACTGCATAGACTACAGGGGAGTCTACATACCCTTGGGGCATTCTGCACCAGGTCATCTGGCAATTTCTAAAACAAAATTCAAGAATAGGCTGTGTCTCTTCGTCCATCAGGACGTTAAAAAATGCATTTGCTAAATGAATTACTGTGAAATACTCTAGCAAAAAATGGAAAGAGGACAGCCGCACTCCAACATAATGCCTTTATTTAGTGAAGCTTGATGCATACATCAGAGACACAGGTCCAGAAAATACTGACGCGTTTTGCACCGTTAATGGCGCTTAATCATAGCTACAGGACCACCGATCGTAATCTGTCTTTTACACACACAAATTGATGTTCACCTATCTAATCCAGATCGCGATCAGCTTTGGTCCTGCAAAACCTTTCACACATATAGGGGAGGAGTGATCACGGAGGTGATCAAGGTAACCGATATATTGAATGTTATCAACCCATAAAGAAAAAGAGAACTAAATAATAAAAATAAAAATATATAAAGTATAAAATATATAAATAAATGTGGATTGGGATGACTCTATGAATTCAGCATTGAATTAGTAGACTGCAACGGATTGCTCTCCCTTACACTCCATGCATGAAATACATTTATAGATCAATGTGTGACATACGTTATTCATATGTCTGCCAAATACTCAGTAAAAGCATTAAAACGTTAAGTGAGGCATGAACATCAATAAATGTGCAAAACAAAACGTGACATAAAATTATGTAGAAAGATTCTAAAAATGTGTGTATATACATCGTTCCGTGTATGTGACTAGATATCGCTATGGGATGTTAAGGATGAAAGCAAAATGAAGGTGTTTTACCCATGTAGTAAACCGATGAGAGACACACACGGATGTATATACACATATGGATAAGGACCCTTACATGATGGAAAAAGCAAATCAGGAACATGGCTGTTTTATATAGTGTATGGAATAAGAACATGTTGATCCTCAACAACCTAAATGTGGCCCCTGGCCACATATATAGCCCCCCATAATCCTTATATCCGCATGACTCCAAATGTTGATTTTTTATATATAAAATTAGAATATTGTTGACACCGCAAACTATTATTATTGATGTAATCCTAATGTGTTGTAATAATAAAACAAAATGAAATTAGATTACTATATGGTGCCTAACTATATACAGGAGAGGAGGGACTTATTATGTAAAGTAAATAAAATGGAGATAGGGGGCAGATGGCAAAAATATACTGGAAAGTGAAAATGTCTAGAACAAGTGAACCAGTGAATGGAAGGGATTGTATGAAGATCATATACTATAGCTAGTGTTTGCAACATGGCTTAATGGGAAAGCAGATGATTTCTGATTGGCCCACAAAATGAATGGGGGACTTTCAGAAAGCACTGACTGAAAAAGTCGCAGCAGGATGCTTTGATACTGAAGGATAAAGCTACAGGTGCCCTTCTTCAAGGAGGTCCACCTCAACAGGATACGAGACCTCAGGATAATTCTGGGAATGGGAGGCAGTGGGGTAGAGGAAGGGGTAGAGGAAGAGGCAGAGGAAGAAAGAGAAGACGATGGAGAAGTTTTTCCTGAGGCCTGTTGTTCCGTCTGAGGCCCTATCACTATCCTCAGAATCTAGTGATGCTCGTCTTTGTGGGGTGGCGGGTGCCTGTGTGGTTTGTACCGCTGGCTGTTGTGTCTGTGGAGGTGCCTGTTGTTATGGCGGAGCGTGTGGGGCACCTGGTGGAGGGGGCCTTTGGTGGGTGGCATGATATCCAGCAAGAAGATCTATCTCGTCCTTGCTGAGGCTAGGATAAATCTGACTGGTGTAAGATGGTGGGAATACATGAGAGAAAGGCAAAGGTGGAGCCGTGGGATCGGGTCTCTTGACCTCAGATTCCTTCTTATGTTTAAGGTCATACTCTTCCTTAGTTAAACAATTCTTTGCTTTCTTCTGTTTCTTATTATCCCTCTGAAACCAGTATGGGGCAAACTTAAGCCAATTTCCCCCCCCCTCTTTCACGTATTTCATATCCCACTGAGGGTCTCCTGAAAACCATGGGAAAGCCTTCATGCCACCAAGACATAAACCTTTCACCATATCCATATGAAATTCATCATTATCTCCATCTCGGGGGAAGGGATCACTACTATGCATAGTTTCAGTCCACCCTGCTAAATTTGACACCAGAGGATTTGTAAATTCATAGTCAGTACCACAAACCCTAGCAACATAATCCCTACAAGTTTCCCCGGGGGTTAGGGGGAGGCGGAACCTCTTTACCATGTTCTTGACCCATATTACAGTGAATGAGAGGCTGTCTTACCTTACAGCTTCTTCCACACAACAAATTATCTTATACTTCTATGCAACAGAAAGACAAAGCAAACAGAGGTTTGGGTCATGCTGGTGGTTACCCTATAAACTCTTTCTCTCCTAGTACTGTTTTGTCTAATGTTAATGAATCCTCTCTCTAGGACTCTCAGGTCTCCCAAAGATGGTTCACACTTTAAGGCGTGGTCCGTCTCCTTTCTATATAAATCTTAAAGTGGGGTTCCACCCAAAAAACAAAACTACCTGGAAAAATTCTAAAAAAAAACCCAAAAAAACATTTGGATATTTTTTTTTTCACTTACCTCTAAATGCCTGTTGCTAGGTGGTCCCTCGTAGTCTGCCTGTTCCTTAGCCTGGGCTGGTGACATCACTTCCTCCTCGGCACAGGAAGGGCTCCGCTCTGCTCCCTCCTGTCAATCATCTGGGACCCATTACAGGTCCCAGGTGATTGAGCGGCCAATCACGACGCGCGGCGCCGCTCGCGCATGCGCAGCGGGTGCCAGGCTGTGAAGCCACAGCCCGGCGCCCACAGTTGAAATGCCGGCGCCGACGAGCGGAGGGGGGGGACGAGCGGGGCTTCGATCCCCCGCATCGCTGGACCCAGGGACAGGTGAGTGTCCAATTAAAAGTCAGCAGCTGCAGTATTTGTAGCTGCTGACTTTTAATTTTATTTTTTTTTGACGGCCCCCCTGGGTGGAACTCCTCTTTAAGGGACTAAAGCTTTATCAGAGCCGAGGCAAGAAAATTATTTGTCAAATAAGAAAAAAGTTTAGTTACCACGGATAATTGCTTAATACCAAACGAGCCCCCATTTGAAAGGAATTATACACCTCGACAACCACCCTGGTTATGCAGGCAGACCACCGGGACCCTCGGATCCGTGAGACATGGAAAACAGGCTTGAATGTTTTCATAAGGTGTCTGATTTTATTGAGTACAACAGTAGCTTATATACCAGTAAAACAAAGAAGGGATGGGATGTGTTTTAATGTATACGTGTCTAAGCCTTATACAAACTTACACTCAGTAATTTCTTATAATGAGTTAGACTGCTGACTAAATAACAAGAAATAGCTGATGACTTGCTGACACAGGATGTTGCTCCGGGAATCAGCTTAACCACTCACAGGGTGTGGTTCTATGCAAACTGTTGGTTAAGCTGTTTATGGAAAAACTCAAACATATAAAAGTTAATTTCTACTTTATGTAAAATGGGGGGGGGGACTAAAATGGAGTCACAATTGTTTATACATTCTCTTACACTGACGTGGGCAGAAATGCATGCTGCGACCCTGTCCACTATCCACATCCCAGGCATGGAAAATTGGCAGGCAGATTCTCTCAGTTTTCAGCATCTGGATCCTGGGGAATGGTGTTTTCATAAAGAAGTGTTATACGTCCTTTACCATAGGTGGCAGATGCTGAATGTACAACCCCTGGCAAAAATGATGGAATCACCAGTCCCTGAGGATGTTCCTTCAGTTGTTTATTGTTGTAGAAAAAAAGCAGATCACAGACATGGCCAAAAACTAAAGGCATTTCAAATGGCAACTTTCTGGCTTTAAGAAACACTAAAAGAAATGAAGAAAAATAATTGTGGTGGCCAGTAACAGTTAGATTTATAGAACAAGCACAGGGAATAAATTATGGAATCACTCAATTCTGAGGAAAAAATGATGGAATCATGAAAAACAAACAAACAAAATAACACTTCAACACATCACTAGTACTTTGTTGCACCACCTCTGGCTTTTATAACTGGTTGCAGTCTCTGAGGCATTGACTTAATGAGTGATAAACAGTACTCTTCATCAATCTGGCTCCAGCCATCTCTGATTGCTGTTGCCAAATCATCTTTGCAGGTTGGAGCCTTGTCATGGACCATTTTCTTTAAAAGATTTTCAATTGGATTGAGATCCGGACTGTTTGCAGGCCATGACATTGACTTTCTGTGTCTTTCTTCAAGGAATTTTTTCACAGTTTTTGCTCTATGGCAAGATGCATTATCATCTTGATAAATGATTTCATCATCCCCAAACATCCTTTCAATAGATGGGATAAGAAAAGTGTCCAAAATTTCAATGTAAACCTGTGCATTTATTAAAGATTTAATGACAGCCATCCCCCCAGTGCCTTTACCTGACATGCAGCCCCATATCATAATTGACTGTGGAAATTTGCATGTTTTCTTCAGACAGTCGTCTGCATAAATCTCATTGGAACGGCACCAAACAAAAGTTCCAGCATCATCACCTTGCCCAATGCAGATTCGAGATTCATCACTGAAAATGACTTTCATCCAATCATCCACAGTCCACGATTGCCTTTCCTTAGCCCATTGTAACCTTGTTTTTTTGTGTTTAGGTGTTAGAGATGGCTTTCTTTTAGCTTTTCTGTAGGCGGTTTCTTACAGTTCGGTCACAGATGTTGACTCCAGTTTCCTCCCATTTGTTCCTCATTTGTTTTGTTGTACATTTTCTGTTTTCAAGGCATATTGCTTTAAGTTTTCTGTCTTGACGCTTTGATGTCTTCCTTGGTCTACCAGTATGCTTCCCTTTAACTACCTTCCCATGTTGTTTGTATTTGGTCCATGTTTTAGACACAGCCGACTGTGAACAACCAGCATCTTGTGCAACACTGCGTGATGATTTACCCTCTTTACCTACATACTATCAAGCAGATTTAATCTGATGCAGGTGTTAGTGTCTTAGTTTCTTTTAGTGTTTCTTAAAGCCAGAAAGTTGGCATTTGAAATGCCTTTAGTTTTTGGCCATGTCTGTGATCTGCTTTTTTTCTACAACAATAAACAACTGAAGGAACATCCTCAGGAACTGGTGATTCCATAATTTTTGCCAGTGGTTGTAGATATTCTGGCATCAAGGTTAAACAACAACAGCAGTGGATGCTCTGGTAACTCTGTGGAATCAGTTCAACCTGAACTTTGCAGTGGATACTCTGGTAATACCACGGGATCAGTTCAACCTGATCTATGGCCTTCTCCCTCTACAGCTACTTTCTTGTCTACTTTGCAGGATCAGGATGAAGGCTTTCCTGGGATTCTCATTGCACCAACTGCAGGCCATCTGTATCATCTAGACCTCCTGTTCCAAGGGCCAGTCTACCATCCTGGATCTTGTTAACTGCCCTAACTGGCATAGCTGTTGAAGCCAAGGTGCTAAGACACATGGGCTGATTGGATTTGATTATTATTATTATTATTATTCGAGATTTATATAGCACCAACAGTTTACTCAGCGCTTTACAATGTATAAGGGGGACAACACAATTACAGTACAGTTCAATACAAAAGGTACAGGAGGGCCCTGCTCATAGAGCTTACATTCTAAATGGAGGGGGGTGGTGGTACAAAAGGTAATAGCTGCCAAGAATGATTTGATGGGGGTGGGGGTGATCATCCCTACACTCCTAAATTGTTTGATTGTACCTGGAAGTCCTAGTTTGCAAGGTTAGGAAATTTGATCCTTGGAAGTACTTTGTGGGAAGTATCCTGTCTTTTCTCCATTTGGGTCTGGCTGGACCCGCATTTGACCTTGAGCGGCATCAAATCTCTGCCTTGGCCTTGATTGTGATTGGTATGCTTCAGGGCGTTGTGTGTAACTGCCCACTTCCTTATCACATGTATAACATACGATGCTTCATAATGAATTTCAGAATAACGCTTTGATTGATATTAATGTCATGTTTGTTCTCTGGAGTATTGCATAATCCCTCACACCTCTTCTCTAAAATATCCACGACACCACCATTCTGTTTTCCTCCAAGCATAGCGCTGGATGTTTCTGTGAAAGAGATTTAACTTGTTTTCCCATCAATCCTTGGAATATACCTTGTGAAGCTTCATAGAATATGAAGCTCTATGTACCACAACAAGGTGCTCTTGTGTGGTACACAAAGCTTGTGAAACTTGAAACCTTCAACAATGTTATATAGTTTCCTCTGTGGACTCTCCTATACCTGGAATACCATTATTGTTCACTGCTTTTTCTATATGGAAGTCATGAACAAATACTTTTGCAAGTTCAGATGATTTTGGAAGGCTCTTAGCTGCTTCCTTAGGGTTCCCTTGCTGTGATCTCTGAAGTACACCCCTCCTAACTAGAATGACTGTAGTATTATGCATCCTGTATTTACAGACCGTTTGACCTGTTGTGGATTAAAGATCGCTCAGGTCTTTACATATACTTGAGTATCTTTCTGCAGCTATTGATGTAGTAATGTATATGTCCAATTAGGCTTTTATAAATGTTTGTCAAGTGTTTATGGCATGTTTATACATCATTTGCTTTATTTATAATGTATGTGAATTTGGTGTGGTGGTATAAAGAATATGTCTGTTTTTGCACTATTTGCACAAAAACATTATAGAGCCTTGGAGAGGTGGTATGATGGAAAACAAATGCAAATGCAATTCTTAACTGTGAACCTGTGGCAAGGCTATGCACATTTAAATAATAAGCTTAGTTTTTGTGAAATTGCCCTTTAATAAATAATCCCACCCCCTGAGCGCAACCTCTAGTGTTAAATGCCTTTCTCCCCATTTCCGCAATGCTATGATCATGACCACATTCATTCTTATGGGTGAGCTGCATTCTGCAGGATGGACAGAATGCTTTAGATTTCTTGTAAGTAATAATATTGTAACTGGGATAATAAGCGCTAGCAAGGTTGAGGGTTTCGCTAAATGCACAGTGTGTCACATGTATATAATAATGGAGCAACAGCTCCAGGATGAATACAGCTGTGACAGATGTGAGCAGGGTGCCTTTCTTGAAGTTCAAATTAAAGATCTGGAGGAGGAAATTGCAACACTGAGTAGAACAGCCAACCTTGAAAGGAGTCTTCTGCTCACTGAGCAGGTGGTAAATGGGGTTGATGTGGAGGTTGGAAGGGTAAGTCAGGATGTTCAGGTAGGAAAATGGGTTAAAGTAGTTAGGTGTGGTAGGGGGTCATAGAAAAGGAAGGCTAATTCTGTGTTTGCGCATCAAAAACAAATTTGCCAAGTTTGGTGAAGATGTGGAGGTGGCAAAATCAGAAGTGACAGCCCTTGATGTCACTGCTACCCCTAACAGCCAGGAGAGCAGCCCATCTAGCAGGGGTGGTGCGGGTAGTGCAGGTAGGCCTAGACAGTTAGTGGTAACAGGGGATTCTTTAATCAGAAGGACTGAGAGAATAATTTGTCCCCAGGATCAGCTCAACCAAATAGTTTGCTGTCTCCCTGGTGCCAGGGTTCGGCATGTGATTGACCTGGTTGATAAATTAATGGGAGGGTCTGGGCATGACCCATCTATCTTGGTTCATGTTAAAAGCAATGAGAGAAAACATGGAAGATGGAGGATCCTTAAGAATAAAATTAAAGAACTAGGCTGCAAGTAGAAGGGAAGGAAAACAACAACACAGGAAAACGGGGAGATTAGAGAGTTAGATGCATGGCTAAAGACATTGAGTTTTTTAAAGCACTGGGCTGACTTTTCATTGAGGTACGAACTATATGCTATAGATGGTTTGAACCTAAATGGAAGAAGGTTGGCTGTGCTGGGGGAGAGGTTTATGGGAAGGCCGGAGAACTAGGATTGAGGGAGAAGGAAGAATTAGAACATAATGGAGCAAACAAGTCAGTAAGGGGTCAGATGTTAATGGAGAGTAGAATGGGGGAAGATGGGGGGAAGGTTATTGCATGTGATATGGAGTTTCCCATGTTTAAAACAGCCATTGACAATTCTAGTACTGTTTATATACCTGGACCAATGAAAGTCTGCATGTGTCATACATAGCTATTCCTTGTGGAAGCTAAAAATGACTGTAGTAGACACAGCTACTACAGTGATCACTGGTAGCTTCCAGGACCTGGGATCGAGATGTCACCACCCAGCCTCTCCACCTCGCCCAAACCATTGCACAGTGCACCTAAGTATAAGGCTTCTTTGACACAGATGTTTCTGATAAGGTCCACCTATCCATTTTTCAAGTGAACCTAATCAGAACCTTCATTCTTCTCTATGGAGCAGTGGGCATAAACACCCAACTACATCCAATTCCATCTACCAAAAAAAAAAAAATTAGGATTCGGCTTCGTTCCCCTTCTGTCCTGTGGATAGGAGCGGATGGCAGTCGGGTGTAAACAGACAGGTGCTCCATTTACATATGACTGTCCATTGAGGACAGCGGGCTGTGTCTGCTCTACATAAGCAGAGCGGACAGGGACCAGCCATCCGGCTGCTCAGCAGGGATCAGTGGAGTGCAGTGCAGTCCTTCCCGTGTAAAAGGGGCCGAACATGTTTTTTTTTTTAATTTTAAAAAAATGGAAGCTTTACAATCAATTTAAGGACCAGTGGGCCACATGACATTTCCATGCATTTTCATTTTAGATTTAGATTTTTTTTTTTACTTTGTTAAATTTTTTTGTTGCAGCCAACATGATGGTCAGAAGAGAAAGGCACCCCTGAGTTGGAGTTGAGGATTGCAGAGGTCATAAGAACGTTTTCATCTTTTGTAAGGAGTGTTTATTTATTAAGTGGAGAGTGATGGATAAAGGGCGCGTGATCAAGCTCACATCAAAACATATAAAATTTATTTCAGAGGAAATAAAGAGCAAATAAAAACAGTTGAATAATACCAATACTACGTATCATGCAAACAGGTGACAAAATGTAAAAGACATGAAAAGATAATAAAAATGGGTTAAAAATATCATGAGTCCATGTTAAGGCAGGTATTTAGAGTTGGCTAACGCGTTTCGAGGATGACCTCTTCATCAGAGCCTGTTTGAGAACCAGGGTGCAGTCTCTATGTGCCAGTAGGCCAAAGTATGTACATCAACATGATGGCTAGTAGGAAAACACGGCCTGAAATGGGAGATGCGATTTTCTGTGTTCCATACCAGTCCACGTTCAAGCTTTCTAGGTGGAACAGAGATCAGAACAGAAATATATATATATAAATAAATATACACACATGTGTACAAATTCTAGACGCGTGTGCATCTGTGTGCACATGCACAGGCACACACGTATACACAAACAGTATAAAAAAGAACATTTATAAATGTGTACAAATACATACACACACATGGGGAAACAGAAAATCAGCTAAAATTGCAGTATGGAGCATATGGCGAGAAAATGCAACAAAAGATCAAACAAACGGAACAAAAAACGCATGATGGGTGAATATGCATAAAGCAAAAACAATCACACAATAAGTGAATATAAATGGATTGATGGATGAATGTGAAAGACTGGAAACACTTATGTGTACAGAGAATTTGTAGAGGAACAATATCTATCCCAATTGGATATGGCATAGTGTTTAGAGATAACATACATGAATGGTAAAAGAAAGAAGAATATAAATAAAAATAAAAATAAATACATACATACGCATACATGTATGACTCGGAGGGGTTAATTTAAGAGATTGTTGTATTAGTTGGAGGACATATATATTGGTGAGTGAAAAAAGGTGTGTTTATTTATTAATAGTAGAGCGTATGATTTTGTGCATTGCTTTTGTTAAATAAGACTGTTTATTTATTACAATCACTTACGCTGTCAGTAGATGGATCAACATTTAGCGGATTTAGCGAGTTTAGCAGGGACTGTTTTATAAAACTTTTTTCTTTCTCATACATCACGGGACACGGAGCAGCCATATACATTACTACCTGGGTTATGCGCCACCTAAAGGGTTAAGGTATAGCTCAGGGCAAAGCAGTATATATACTATTATATTTATAAAACCATATTGTAAAAAGTATGTCTTTAATAATTCAAAATATACATATTTCTAAAAAAACTAAATTTAATGAAATAAAAATTTCCAATATGGAAGATTCTTTCAAAAAAAACGAGGTGGATTTTTGAACTTGGTTGTCTCATGCTTGCTGATTTGAACATTGAACTAGACTTAAACTGCTTCCTTACTGATTTTTAAATAAGCAATAACTGTACGGTTAACTAGGTAACTCCCAGTGTAGGATTTTTAATGTTTTCTATTTTTATAAGGTTGTTATTTTAGGAATTTGGCTTTATATGCATTTTTGGGGTTTCTTTTGTACATCTGAATACCCATGCAAACTGGGTGGGCTAGTGTATATATATATATATATATATATATATATATATATATATATATATATATATATATATATAAACATTTTATTTATTTATTTTTATATATTTTTTCCACTAATATATCTCTATATAGTTTTATACTATGAATTTTTTACCCATTAGGCTGTATATGTCCATATGAACAAAGGCAGGGTGATATATGGTTTGCACTCTAGAGGGTGATATAACCTCCATTGCCCATTTTTTTGGAAATAATCTTCCATATGGGAAATTTTTATTCCATTAAATTGTGTTTTATAGAAATATGTATATTTTGAATTATTAAAGATATAATTTTTACAATATGGGTTTATAAATATAATCGTATTGTCTCCTATATCACGATTTTGTAATCTAAGGCTGTTTGATTAATATTTATAATATGAAGGAATGCAGTTGCACTTTATGGGATGAAATTGATTTTTGTTATTATATTATTTTGTTATTATAAATATTATTTTGTTTATATATCGTTATGTAAAGGTGGAGCTCAACGGGTAAGCAGAAACCTCTGTATTTGGGAAATGAATTAGGCACTTCCAGGCTGTTTGTTTTGTTATTTGCGATTGTGGAGGCTGAAAATTATCCGGGTTAATTGTGACCAATAGTGCATGACCATTTGATATTTAGGTTCCGGTAAAATGGTGTCAGACCCACTTCCTGATGACGCGCGCTTGAGCGTGAAATGCATCAAAGCGAGGCCTGACGAGCAAACACACAGGATCCTCCACTTCCGCTCTGGCAATTGAGACGCACGCCACACTCCGGGAGTTATCAAGAAAAATACAGGGATAGAAGAGCGCCTCTCAGTTAAAGTGTTTTATTCAATAATAAAAGAAAGTAGTAAATACTTACATGTAAAAATGTAAAGGAGCTCTACACGGGTTAATCAAAGGCAGGGAGATGTGGCCATAGTCAAAGGCATGTTTCCAGGGGTTCACAATTCCATGTAGCAATAGCCGCAAGGAGCTGGTGGGGAACTCGGCTATATCCTGCAGAGGAAAGTGGCAATCCGCTCATGGAGACAGCGTGTGACGTCAGCAAATGGGGAGAAACACAATGCGTTTCAGAGCATGCGCGAAGTCCGTGAGGCGCATGCACGCTCCTTTCTCGAGTGTAGGAACAGGGAAGGGGAGGATGGCACTTAAATACTCCATCTACTAGCAGTACACAGCTGAATGCATAATACATTCTCTACAGCACAAGTAGTACAAACCGGGAGTCATACAGCGGTGATGGAACGGTTTCTGCTTTGCCCTGAGCTATACCTTAAGCCTTTTTGTACCAGACCTTGGACTATATATGTGCTAAACTTTAAAGGATTAAAAGCAAAATTACACTATTTTGCTTTCTCTGTGGCTCCTTATGGCGAAGAAATTTTTTCAGAATTTTAAGATGAGAGTTGTATATATGCAATAGTGAATGCATAAGTTTGAAGACAACTACGTCCATATATCTTTGCATATTGGATTGGGATTTGGTTTTCTCTCATATGGATGATTAATTGGGATAAGATCCCTGGAGGGGCCATAAAATTTGGAATAAGGATTTCCCTATACTTCATGCCTAATGGGTCACTCTGTGGCCAAGGTCATCTGGTGAGCGCATTTGATTACCACTTCAGGTGAAGCACCATTGTATTTGAGAATTTGAAGCACATTGCACTTTAGAAGCACGGTGTTGGATTCTATATTACAGCGTTACGTTATGGACTTTAAAATTATGCAAACATTGTGCACTTTAATTTGATTATTAATTAATTATTTTCTTTTAATGTGTATGTATTTTCACCTATATTTAAATTTGCTCCCTTTATATCATCGCATACAGGAAGTACTCCAGTTTTTTTTGCCAGTGTCTTAAATGGTGGATGGTCACTTTTGAGCTCTCTGTGAGCTTCCATGCTGTAATCCCGCACAGGTTCTTAAGAATCAAGGGACAGCGTTTCTAGATCGGATCCATTTCAAAAAGCTACTATGCTAAGATAAATGGTACCTGAGTCTCGTAAAGAAGATTAAGGAATCAACAACGAGGTTTTGCCTGTAATGCAACCTTCGGGTGCTGGACCCTTCGTAGTGGAATCCTGGACACCACAGCGCAAAGGCATTCCTGCAGGGTGCTGTACAGGTCCCAGGGAGTGGACCCTCATGCTAAAAGGGTACCCAGTCCTTGAAGGTCCATGGTGACAGAACCCACCATGATGGATGAAGGCTGGACCTCTGTCTTAGGCTATTGTCCTGTGGCGGGAGTGTAAAGTGGCCCTGTGAAAAACCAGGGTCCAATTATTATATATTCCCCTGCAACAATGTATGTTTAGGCTAACATGTTTTTAAAAAAACAAGTTTTCCTTGCTATGCTTGTTTTGCCCACTAGAGGGCATGGGTTTGCTGCTGTGTGTTTCTCTTCCCAGAGCTGCACAAGCCGTGGGAAGCTTTTTAAAAAGAAATAGACGTTTTGCTTGCAATTTTTTTTTGCCCACTAGAGGTGGTAAGTGGCCCTGAGAAAAATCAGGGTCCAATTATTATCTATTTTCCCCTGCAACAATGTTGCTGGCCGGCGGAGGTGAAACAGAGCAGTCTGTCCTGAGTGACATGTGAGTCCTATGGGCGATGACAGAAACAGCCTAATTGTGTTGCAGTAGCTGGAAGAACAGTTCATTGTATACGATTCTTCCAAAGGGGAATTATGGTACTGAGGAACTTGTGTATTGTAACAAAGCCAGTTACCATTGCTTCAACAAGCTATGTCTTCCAAAGAAGCGTTCTGGGGGGGAGCGCTGCAGCAAAAGGGCACTGTGTTCCATCAGTGGCCCCTGTAGAGGCTAAACGGAACTCTGCTGCAATAGCCTCTCCTGAAAGACCGGATGTCACCGGACAATCTGAGCTGCTGCGTCTATTCAGCATTGTGGCTACTACCAGTACTGCTACCTCAGAGTTTATTACTAAAGAGGGCCTGGCATCAGCTTTGGCTAGTTTAGAGGGCAAAGTTGCTGGAATGATCGCTACAGTCACACAAAGGGGCAGGAAGCGTGACAGGTCCCCTTCCCCTATTCCTCCTATATTGGAGCAAGACTGGGTTGACAAGGTAATGGCCGGTCAGGCAATTGATATCCAAGCAGAGGAATCTCCCTCAAGTGATTCAGAGCCTGAAGAGGCTCAGATTATATCAGCTTCTCATCACAAATGCTTCTCATCCATTCTCTGTACAGATGGTCCATATAGCTTTTAAGTTACCTCCAGTAGAGGTCCCTGAAACACCTTGTTCCTCCCTGGGTTCCTTGAAACCACAGCACTGTACACAGGTATTTCCTTTTCACCCACTCTTGCAGCAGGCGGTATATTCCGACTGGGAGCACCCAGACAGGATATTTGTGTCTCCAAGGAGATTTTCTCTGTTATATTCTATGGAGGGAAACTTTAGTAAGAACAGCATACCGGTCGTGGATGCAGCAGGTTTCCTCCCTGAGCAAGACCTTAACTTGTCCAGTGGATATTACACAGGTCTTTAAGGATCCTGCAGATAAGAAGCTGAAAGCCTTGTTAAAGGCATCCTTTGCCCTGGCAGGTTCCGCTATTCGGCCCACAGTAGCAGCAATTGGGGTCTGTCAAGCCTTGAAGGATCAGGCTAGATGGCCCAATAGACCAGGGGATTGTGTTCAGGATAGAGCAGATCTTCCTCAGACTCTTTGTTTTGCTATAGATACCCTTAAAGACTCCATGCAGTAGATCTCCCGCATGGCTCTTTTGTCTGTGCACATGTGCAGAATTTTACAGCTAAAAAGTTGGTCAGCAGAGCTCCCTTGTAAGAGGATTGTGACAGACTCACCCGGGATAGAGGCTTTTGGAGGGGACTGAATGTGAGCCTCTTGCCTACAGATTATGGGCCCTGGCATTTGGGGTACTGTTGAGGTGTTGTTACTTTGGCTTTGGGTCCTTGTCCCCCAGGACACACAGACTCTGGGGACCCTGTATTTGCCATAGTAGCAATAGTGACTGAGTCATACTGTTGGGACTCATACTGTGAGAAGATGCTAATGTCATCAACTCCACTCACCTGTCTGATGTCAGCTATAATGTGTTTAATGTAAATGAGTTTAGTCTGGCTTACCACAGGTTCTAAGTGTATTCAACTCATTGTTGTTTGTTCTAATTAACACTGTGTTGATGTTTATGGTAATGTGTGTTGAATAGTCAATGAGCTAGGAGACGTAGTCACTTAGTCTGGGTAAAAGGATTAGTAAATTAGCTCATGTTAATTAGGTTAATTAGGTTACATTTGTATTGTTAGAGTAATATGAGCAGGAGGGGGGAACCTCATCTTCTCCTGTATATAAGACTGTATTTTGATTCTAAATAGAGTCAGTCCATGTTAGCAACAAGCAAGTGTCGCCTTGTTTTGTGTTTAGTGAGGTTGGAATATCTGATATATGTATCCAGACTACAAGGAAGTGGTATACTGACAGAAGCACTCAAGCGGAGTGTGGGACGTTCCGTGACAAGGATGCTAGCTGGTTTTCCTTTTCATGGAGAACATTTGTTTGGGGATGATCTTGATAAGTACATCCAAAAGATATCTGAAGGAAAGAGTTCCCCCCTTCCTGTGAAAAAGGTAGCTACACTGCCCTTTTTTAAGGTGCTACGCGCTAATTCCTCACATTTTTCAGGCCCTAGGCAGTTCCTAGGGCATCAGGGATCTGCTGCCAAAAGTAAACAGCAGGGCCAGGGCAAAATGAGGCAGTGGGTCCAAAAGTCTGCTAATACTGGCACCAAACCTTCCTTGCGAAGGGAAGGTTGCTGCAGTTTGCAGGATTGTGGGGAACGCTAATTCAGGACAGGTGGGTCATCTTCACAGTGTCTCAGGGGTACAGGCTGGAATTACACTGTTACCCTCCTCAAAGATTGGTGAGGTCCAGCGTTCCCACTGACTTTTCAAGAAAGGGGCTTATTACTCCAAGCATTAGATCGTTTTTGATCAGGGGGGTGATCATGCAGGTCCCAGTTCCCGAAAGGAGAACAGGGTTTTATTCAAATCTATTCACGGTTCCAAAGCCAAATGGCAACATAAGACCAATTATGGATCTAAGAGCTCTAAACCATTATGGAATCAGTCCACTCTGTCGTGACCTCTCTCCAAGAAGGAGATTTTCTGGCATCCATAGATATCAGGGATGCATACCTTCACGTGCCAATTTTCCAACCTCATCAAAGGCTTTTGCGCTTTGTCATAGAGGAACAACATTTTCAGTTTGTGGCTCTGCTCTTTGTGCCCCGCAACCGCACCCCGGGTCTTCACAAAGATCCTAGCACCCATGCTGGGTTTTCTAAGATTTCAAGGGATCTTGATTGCAGGCTACTTAGACAATTTCCTACTCAGGGATCAATCGCTGCAAGTTTTGATAAGGTTTTGATTACGGTCCAATTCCTGGAACATCTTGAATGGATCACATATTCTGAGAAACCGGCCCTAAAACCGGTTCAAAGTCTGGTGTTCTTGCCTCCAAGAAGGGTCGAGGCCCTAAAGGATCAGGTTCGGCAGGTAAGCCAAAAGAGACGCCCGTCTGTCTGACTCTGTATGAGTCTTCTGGGAAGGATGGTTTCCTCATTTGAGGCCATTCCACATGCCCAGTTCCATTCCAGGGCATTGCAGCAGAACATTCTTTCTCCATGGAGCAGGAAGATGCAGGCTTTGGATTCCTGCATGATTATAACCCACAAGGCTCGAGGAAGTCTCGCTTGGTGGTTAGTAGACCAGAATCTGGTACAGGGAAGGTCTTTTCTTCCACTGTCATGGAAGGTAGAGACCACAGATGCCAGTCTTTCCGGCTGGGGCACAGTCATGGAAAGTTCCACAGTCCAGGGGAAATGGACGCTGAAGGAACAGGGATTGCCCATCAATGTGCTAGAGCTGCGGGCAATATGCCTTGCGTTGAATTATTGGACGTCAAAGTTACAGGGTCACCCGGTAAGGGTGTAAACCGACAATGCCACAGCTGTGGCCGTGTCAACCTTCAGGGTGGCACCAAGATTCGTCTGGCCCACATGGAGGTCAGTCATGTGTTATCCTGGGCAGAAAGGCATGTGCCAGTGCTGTCTGACATTCACATTCCGGGGGTAGAGAACTGGAGAGTGGACTATCTCAGCCACCAACAGATACATCCAGGAGAATGGTATTTGCACCCACAGGTGTTTATGCAGATTTGCCAGTGGTGGGATACACCGGATGTAGACCTGCTGGCATCCAGGTTCAACTGCAAGATTCATCAGTTTGTATCCAGAGCAAGTGATCCACTTGCGATCGGGATAGATGCTTTGGTAAATCCCTGGACTTAGTTCTCTTTGATTTATGCATTCCCCCCGATTCCTCTTCTGCCACATCTTTTGCACAGGATCTGAGAGAAGATGACATCAGTCATTTTGGTAGCTCAGGCCTGGACCAGGAGGGCCTGGTACCCAGAGGTAGTGAGATTAGCATTTGACGGCGTGGCTATTGAAGCCAGGGTTCTAGGAGACCGTGGTATCTCAGGACCAGTGGTAACTACATTGGTGAATGCCAGAAAGGCGGTCACCAGGAAGGTTTATCACAGCATTTGGAAGGCTTACATTGCATGGTGTGAGGCTAGAAATTGGCATCCTCGCAGATATTTGGTAGAGAGAATTCTCTCTTTTCTTCAGTTAGGCTTAGATAAAAGAGTAGCCTTGACAACAATTAAAGGGCAGGTTTCAGCCTTATCAGTGTACTTCCAGAAGCTTTTGGCTTCACATTTCCTGGTCCGGACTTTTCTTCAGGGAGTGACTCACTTATTGCCTCCCATTAAATCACCTCTTTGCCCTTGGGATTTGAATTTTGTTTTGTCGGTGCTACAGGAGCAGCCTTTTGAACCAAAAAGTTCTGTTAGTTCTTTTGACACGGAAGTTGGCTTTTCTTTTTGCAATTACTTTCCTTACAGGAAAGGGGCGGCCCTTTCCTGTAAGGATCCGTATTTGATTTTGCACCATGATAAAGTGGTGCTACGTCCTGTTCCGTCCTTCTTGCCTAAGGTAGTTTCTGAATTTCATTTAAATCAGGACATTGTTCTACCTTCTTTTTTCTCTCAGCCTGGCTCACCAGAAGAGAAGCAGTGGCACCTTTTGGATGTGGTACGGGCGGTCAGTCTACCGGGAAGGTCTGCAAGCAATAGAAGTTCTGATGCGTTTTTTGTTTTGCCGGAAGGCCCCAGGAAGGGTCAAGCAGCTTCTAAGGCGTCCTTTTCACTTTGGATTCGCCAGTTAATCACTCAGGCCTATGGTCTGAAAGGTAAAGCTCCTCCCTTTGGGGTTAGAGTTCATTCTACCAGGGGTGTTGGAACCTGGGCTTTTCGCCATCATTCGTCAGTGGCGCAGATTTGCAAGGCCGCTACTTGGTCTTCAGTACATACGTTCACAAGATTTTATCAGGTGGATGTTAAGGCTGCAGAGGACTTTTTGGCCGTAGTGTCTTGTGAGCTGCTGTATAAATCTGATGGTGTTTTCATACAGTGTGTCTCCCTCCCCTCAAGGCTATTGCTCTGGGGTATGTCCCAGGTAGTAATGTATATGGCTGCTTTGTGTCCTGTGATGTACGAGAAAGAAATTTGGATTTTTTTCTTCATACTTACCTGTAAAATCCATTTATTTGAGTACATCACAGGACACAGAGGTCCCTCCCCTCTCTTTTAGGGAGTTCATTGCTTGCTACAAAACAGTGAGGCACGGAACGAGAAGGACTGAAAGGAGGGGTAGTGTAGGGCTGGGCATGACAGTGTGCCCAAGGGAGACACGGAAAGGGTTAACAAAATAAGGAGAAAAGTAGTATGGGAAAAAGGGGAGGTAAGTTGGGAAACTTTGTGAGAAAGGGGAGTGGTGGTATTTAAAGGGGGGAGGAGTAAAGGGGGCAGTGTGAGGAGAGTGCATCAGAGGAGGCAGTTTTTCCCACCCTCCCTCCCTAGAATGTTATATAGTATGTGTGCAATATTTTGAGTAGTTGTTGTGGTGTTTTTTCTCTTTTGCAGGAACTGAACAGGTCGTCATGACAGCAGAGGTGGTCAGTTTGGTTGGGGGGCTGTTTTATTCTGGTGGTCTTTGACGGGGGCGGTAAACGGATGGATTAAAAGGGGTGGGGGGCTCATCATTTGCATGTTCCCCTCCGGTGTATTCCTGAACGTTGGAGGGAATACTGGGTTTGGTGGCGCTGCGGGAAGCGGTTGTCTCCGAGCGGCTACAGCTGAAGGCCTATTTGTTTGATAAAAGTCCCGCAGTGCGTTGGTTACCCGTGGCTATATAGTCATATAGTTATATATATTTATATATATAGTTGGAAAAGGTGGGTCACCGTCAGAGACCATCAGACTGGGGTTAACAGTTATGTTATTAATGTGTCATTGTTGGTTTTATTGGTTATTTTATTGGTTATTTATTTGGAGTATTTATTTGGAGTTGTTTTATTAACCACTTCAGCCCCGGAAGGATTTACCCCCTTCCTGACCAGAGCACTTTTTACAATTTGGCACTGCGTCGCTTTAACTGCTAATTGCGCGGTCATGCAATGGTGTACCCAAACGAAATTTGCGTCCTTTTCTTCCCACAAATAGAGCTTTCTTTTGATGGTATTTGATCACCTCTGCCATTTTTATTTTTTGCGCTATAAACGGAAAAAGACCGAAAATTTTGAAAAAAAATGATATTTTCTACTTTTTGTTATAAAAAAAATCCAATAAACTCAATTTTAGTCATACATTTAGGCCAAAATGTATTCGGCCACATGTCTTTGGTAAAAAAAAAGTCAATAAGCGTATATTTATTGGTTTGCGCAAAAGTTATAGCGCCTACAAACTAGGGTACATTTTCTGGAATTTACACAGCTTTTAGTTTATGACTGCCTATGTCATTTCTTGAGGTGCTAAAATGGCAGGGCAGTACAAAACCCCCCCAAATGACCCCATTTTGGAAAGTAGACACCCCAAGGAAATTGCTGAGAGGCATGTTGAACCCATTGAATATTTATTTTTTTTGTCCCAGGTGTTTGAATAATGACAAAAAAAAAAAAAAAAAAAAAAAATTTACAAAAAGTTGTCACTAAATGATATATTGCTCACACAGGCCATGGGCATATGTGGAATTGCACCCCAAAATACATTCAGCTGCTTCTCCTGAGTACGGGGATACCACATGTGTGGGACTTTTTGGGAGCCTAGCCACGTATGGGGCCCCGAAAACCAAGCACCGCCTGCAGGATTTCTAAGGGCATAGATTTTTGATTACACTCCTCACTACCTATCACAGTTTTGAAGGCCATAAAATGCCAAGATGGCACAAAACACCCCCAAATGACCCCATTTTGGAAAGTAGACACCCCAAGCTATTTGCTGAGAGGCATGTTGAGTCCATGGAATATTTTATATTTTGACACAAGTTGCTGGAAAGTGACAATTTTTTTTTTTTTTTTTTTGCACAAAGTTGTCACTAAATGATATATTGCTCAAACATGCCATGGGCATATGTGGAATTGCACCCCAAAATATATTCTGCTGCTTCTCCTGAGTACGGGGATACCACATGTGTGGGACTTTTTGGGAGCCTAGCTGCGTACGGGGCCCCGAAAACCAAGCACCGCCTTCAGGATTTCTAAGGGCATAAATTTTTGATTTCACTTCTCACTACCTATCACAGTTTTGAAGGCCATAAAATGCCAAGATGGCACAAAACCCCCCCAAATGACCCCATTTTGGAAAGTAGACACCCCAAGCTATTTGCTGAGAGGCATGGTGAGTATTTTGCAGCTCTCATTTGTTTTTGAAAATGAAGAAAGGCAAGAAAAACGTATTTTTTTTTTCTTTTTTCAATTTTCAAAACTTTGTGACAAAAAGTGAGGTCTGCAAAATACTCACTATACCGCTCAGCAAATAGCTTTGGGTGTCTATTTTCCAAAATGGGGTCATTTGGGGGGGGGGGTTGTGCCATCTGGGCATTCCATGGCCTCCGAAACTGTGATAGGCAGTGAAGAGTGAAATCAAAAATTTACGCCCTTAGAAAGCCTGAAGGCGGGGCTTGGTTTTCGGGGTCCCGTACGCGGCTAGGCTCCCAAAAAGTCTCACACATGTGGTATCCGCGTACTCAGGAGAAGCAACAGAATGTATTTTGGGGTGTAATTTCACATATTCCCATGGCATGTTTGAGCAATATATCATTTAGTGACAACTTTGTGCAAAAAAAAAAAAAAAAAAATTTGTCTTTTTCCCGCAACTTGTGTCACAATATAAAATATTCCATGGACTCGACATGCCTCTCAGAAAATAGCTTGGGGTGTCTACTTTCCAAAATGGGGTCATTTGGGGGGGTTTTGAACTGTCCTGGCATTTTATGCACAACATTTAGAAGCTTATGTCACACATCACCCACTCTTCTAACCACTTGAAGACAAAGCCCTTTCTGACACTTATTGTTTACATGAAAAAATTATTTTTTTTTGCAAAAAAATTACTTTGAACCCCCAAACATTATATATTTTTTTAAAGCAAATGCCCTACAGATTAAAATGGTGGGTGTTTAATTTTTTTTTTCACACAGTATTTGCGCAGCGATTTTTCAAACGCATTTTTTGGGGAAAAAACACACTTTTTTAAATTTTAATACACTAAAACACACTATTTTGTCAAAATGTTTGATGAAATAAAAAAGATGATCTTAGGCCGAGTACATGGATACCAAACATGACATGCTTTAAAATTGCGCACAAACGTGCAATGGCGACAAACTAAATACATTTTTAAAAGCCTTTAAAAGCCTTTACAGGTTACCACTTTAGATTTACAGAGGAGGTCTACTGCTAAAATTACTGCCCTCGGTCTGACCTTCGCGGTGATACCTCACATGCATGGTGCAATTGCTGTTTACATTTGACGCCAGACCGACGCTTGCGGTCGCCTTTGTGCGAGAGCAGGGGGGGGGCAGGGGTGCTTTTTTTTTTTTTTTTTTATTATTTTTTTTGCTTTTTTATCTTATTTTTAAACTGTTCCTTTCATTTTTATTTTTTTTTATCATTTTTATTGTTATCTCAGGGAATGTAAATATCCCCCATGATAGCAATAGGTAGTGACAGGTACTCTTTTTAGAAAAAATTGGGGTCTATTAGACCCTAGATCTCTCCTCTGCCCTCAAAGCATCTGACCACACCAAGATCGGTGTGATAAAATGCTTTCCCAATTTCCCAATGGCGCTGTTTACATCCGGCGAAATCTAAGTCATGAAATGCTTGTAGCTTCCAGTTTCTTAGGCCATAGAGATGTTTGGAGCCATTCTGGTCTCTGATCAGCTCTATGGTCAGCTGGCTGAATCACCGGCTGCATTCTCAAGTTCCCTGTTGGGACAGGAGAGCCAGAGAAAAACATGGACGACGGTGTGGGGGGGGGGGGGGGCATTCCCTCCCACTGCTTGTAAAAGCAGTCTAGAGGCTAATTAGCCGCTAGGATTGCTTTTACAAGAAAGCCGACCACTGGCTGAAAAGAATGATACCAAGATGATACCTAAACCTGCAGGCATCATTCTGGTATAACCACTCAAAGTCCAGCAACATACCAGTACGTTGCTGGTCCTTGTTGGGCATACATTGTAAACTTTTTTTCATGCAGCCTGTGGGCTGAACGAAAAAAAGATATTGATCGGTGGATATGCCCACCATTAGAATACCTCCCTTCATCCACCCACTTCTAATGATGGGCATACATGCACCGTATATATATGCCGAAGCATGGGGGCATCCTCCCGCAAAAGGCAGGAGCAAATCGCTCCTCCACCCACTGCTGCCCCCACGCTTCGGCATATATGCTGAAGTATGTAACTGTGGTGGTGAAATCACCTCCGACAGCGCTGGAGTCACGGCTTTATGTATCGTGGGAGCAAACGCTGTTGCTGTCAAGATAAATAAATCCGTGCTGCAACTGAATGGCGTACCTGCTAAGCAAATGATGGTTAACAAAAAAACAAAGTAACATTACAGTATAACAGTAATACTTACCATACCTGCAAAGCAAAATACAAAAAAAACATAGTAAAAAATAAAACATTTAACGCAACCTGTGCCTACCTAAAAAATATATATGCCGAAGCATGGGGGCATCCTCCCGCAAAAGGCAGGAGCAAATCGCTCCTCCACCCACTGCTGCCCCCACGCTTCGGCATATATGCTGAAGTATGTAACTGTGGTGGTGAAATCACCTCTGACAGCGCTGGAGTCGCGGCTTTATGTATCGTGGGAGCAAACGCTGTTGCTGTCAAGATAAATAAATCCGCTCTGCAGCTGAATGGCGTACCTGAAAACACAAAGGTGGTTAACAATAAAAAAAACAAAGTATAAAAAAATTGCATACCTATAAAGCAAACATGATAAAAACATAACAATAAAACATTGCAGTATAGAATGCAGAACAATAGAGAGAGAACAATAAAACAACAACTATTTTTGGTTTTTTTATTTTATTTTTTTTTTGTGTTTTTTTCTTTTTTTTACTTTTTTTTGTTTTTTTTACACTTTTTTTTGTAACTTTAACTTTTTTAACTGGTACCAGGTTTGGGTCTCTCAAAATGCGACAGCATCTTGGGAGACCCTGTGGAAGTGTGCCTAGTCTGTGCAGTGCTGTACCCTACGCTAATACTCCACTAGTGTGTGGTAGCGTTCAAAACATTCACCAATGCAAAGACCAGGATTGCCAGGACAGAGGGGACAACAATACCGGGTGTCACGCCTAAATCCGCGCTTGCTGCAGACACGACATCTTTTTTGGGGGGTTCGTTGGGTAGGGGTACTCGGGAGGGCATAAAGAAAATGCCTCTCATGCAGCCGGCTTACTGCATTCGGTTGGGGATGGTGAGGTGGAGCACCGTCTGGATACAGAAGGGCTCTGACGATCTCTTCCTGGAATGTAAGGAAGGATCCAGTCCGTCCTGAAGCTCTGTATAGCACATGAGCGTTCAGCAAAGCCAATTGAAATAAATAAACAGACACTTTTTTGTACCAGCGTCTGGCCTTACGGGCAACTAGGTACGGCGCCAACAACTGGTCGTTGAGGTCCACCCCTCCCATATTAAGGTTGTATTCGTGGACACAGAGGGGTTTCTCCACAACACCAGTCGCCGTAGGAATTTGGACCGTCGTGTCTGCATGAAGGGAGGTGAGAACGAAAACATTCTTCTTATGCCTCCACTTCATAGCGAGCAAATTATTATACTTCAAGCAGGCTCTCTCCCCCAGCCTAAGACGGGAATCTACAAGCCGCTGGGGAAAGCCCCGGCGATTAGGTCGCACGGTGCCACATGCTCCAATCTGATGATCAAAAAGGTGGCTAAAAAGTGGCACGCTCGTATAATAATTGTCCACGTACAAGTGGTACCCCTTTCCGAATAAGGGTGACACCAAGTCCCACACTATCTTGCCAGCGCTTCCTATGTAGTCAGGGCAGTTTGTCGGCTCTACGTGACTATCTTTTCCCTCGTAAACCATAAATCTACATGTATAGCCTGTGGCCCTGTCACAGAGCTTATACATCTTGACCCCGTATCTGGCACGCTTGCTGGGAAGGTACTGTTTGAATGACAAGCGGCCAGAAAATTTAACCAGGGACTCATCAACGCAGACAACTTGATGGGGGGTAAACAAGTCTGCAAAACGTTGGTTGAAGTGGTTTACGAGGGGCCGAATTTTGTAGAGCCGATCGTATCCAGGGTCTCCACGAGGACGACAGAGTTCATTGTTGTTGAAGTGCATGAACCGCAAAATCTGCTCGTATCGTGCCCTGGCCATGGAAGCAGAGAACAAGGGTGAATGGTAAATTGGGTCAGTGGACCAATATGACCGCAACTCACTCTTTTTATTCAACCCCATGAGGAGGGAAAGGCCCAGAAAGATCTTAAATTCGGAGACCGTAATTGGTCTCCAATCTCTGGCAAGGGTGGACTGGGGCATAGTGGCGATGTGTTGACCAGCGTATAAATTGCTTTGGTCCACAATAGATCTATAGAGATCTTCGGTGAAAAACAGCGAATAAAAATCCAGTGGCATAAAGTCAACTGTTTCCACCTGAATTCCGGGTTGGCCAGTGAAAGGGGGAAGTACGGGTGCTGCAGAAGTGGTGGGTACCCAATTCGGATTGGCCAATGCAGCAGGAAGGGCACTATGGGCACGACGGGCCTGTGTTCGTCTTCTTGGTGGCAGCGGGACACTACTAGTGCTTGCCACCTCGCCAGCTTGAACTGCACTTATGGGACTCGCCACGTCCAGGGCAGATCCCAGACGGGGTGCACGGGGTGCAGTGCACCCAGGCGCCAGAGAGGTGGGGGCGCTGAATCGCCAGAGTGCTCCCCTCCCTCCTCCTGCTCTCTGTGTCCGGAGGCGGCTCCCTCCGCAGGTCACAGCCGCCGCTGTAGTTTTCGAGGCTCAAGCGGCAGCCCGACCTCCCTCCCTCCTCCTGTCAGAGAAGGAGAGCAGCGCCGGAGATCGGAGCGGCTGGTCTCTGTGTAGAGAGAGACCAGCCGCTGCTGCGCAGTAACATCGCTGGGGGGGGGGGGCGGTCCGTGCCTGACGTGTTCTCCTCCTCTGTCTTTCCCTCCCGCCCAAGCCTGTCTCCATCTGCTCTCCACCCGGGCGGCGCGGCTGCACACTGTTCTCTCCTTTCCAGCTGCCGCCCGGGTGTTTTTATGTACGCTGATGGAGGGGGGGTCTCTACTAATAGAGGGGGGTCTGTCCTAAGGGGGTCTGTACTAATGGAGGGGGGGTTTCCTGGGGGGGGTGTACTAATGGAGGGGGGTTTGTCTTGGGGGGGTCTGTACTAATGGGGGGGTTCCTGGGGGGTCTGTACTAATGGAGGAGGGGGGCGGTTTGTCCTGGGGGTCTGTACTAATGGAGGGGGGTTGTCCTGGGGGGGTCTGTACTAATGGAGGGGGGGTTGTCCTGGGGGGGTCTGTACTAATGGAGGGGGGGCTTGTCCTGGGGGGTCTGTACTAATGGAGGGGGTTTGTCCTGGGGGGGTTGTACTAATGGAGGGGGGCTTTGTCCTGGGGGGTCTGTATTAATGGAGGGGGGGTTTGTCCTGGGGGGTCTGTACAAATGGAGGGGGGTTTGTCCTGAGGGGTCTGTACTAATGAAGGGGTTTGTCCTGGGGGGATCTGTACTAATGGAGGGGGGTTTGTCCTGGGGAGGTCTGTACTAATGGAGGGGGTTTGTCCTGGGGGGGTTTGTACTAATGGAGGGGGGCTTTGTCCTGGGGGGGTCTGAACTAATGGAGGGGGGTCTGTCCTAAGGGGGTCTGTACTAATGGAGGGGGGGTGTTTGTACTAATGGAGGGTGGGCAGTTTGTCCTGGGGGTCTGTACTAATGGAGGGGGGTTTGTCCTGTGGGGGTCTATACTAATGTAGGGGGGGCTTTGTCCTAGGGGGGTCTGTACTAATGGAGGGGGGGTCTGTACTAATGGAGGGGGTTTGTCCTGGGGGGTCTGTACTAATGGAGGGGGGCTTTGTCCTGGGGGGGTCTGTACTACTGGAGGGGGGGTCTGTCCTAAGGGGGTTTGTACTAATGGAGGGGGGTTTGTCCTGGGGGGTTTGTCCTGGGGGGGTCTGTACTAATGGAGAGGGGGGGGCGGTTTGTCCTGGGGTCTGTACTAATGGAGGGGGTTTGTCCTGGGGGGGTCTGTAATAATGGAGAGGGGGGCGATTTGTCCTGGGGGGTCTGTACTAATGGAGGGTGGGTGGTTTATCCTGGGGGGGTCTGTACTAATGGAGGGGGGTTTGTCCTGGGGGGTCTGTACTAATGGAGGGGGGGCTTTGTCCTTGGGGGTCTGTACTAATGGAGGGGGGGTTGTCCTGGGGGGGTCTGTACTAATGGAGGGGGGGTTTGTCCTGGGAGGGTCTGTATTAATGGAGGGTGGGCGGTTTGTCCTGGGGGGTCTGTACTAATGGAGGGAGTTTGTCCTGGGGGGTCTGTACTAATGGAGGGAGGGCTTTGTCCTGGGGGGTCTGTACTAATGGAGGGGCTTTGTCCTGGGGGGTCTGTACTAATGGAGGAGGGGTTTGTCCTGGGGGGGTCTGAACTAATGGAGGGGGGTCTGTCCTAAGGGGGTCTGTACTAATGGAGGGGGGGGTGTTTGTACTAATGGAGGGTGGGCAGTTTGTCCTGGGGGTCTGTACTAATGGAGGGGGGTTTGTCCTGTGGGGGTCTATACTAATGTAGGGGGGGCTTTGTCCTAGGGGGGTCTGTACTAATGGAGGGGGGGTCTGTACTAATGGAGGGGGTTTGTCCTGGGGGGTCTGTACTAATGGAGGGGGGCTTTGTCCTGGGGGGGTCTGTACTACTGGAGGGGGGGTCTGTCCTAAGGGGGTTTGTACTAATGGAGGGGGGGTTTGTCCTGGGGGGTTTGTACTAATGGAGGGGGGGTTTGTCCTGGGGGGTCTGTACTAATGGAGGGGGGGTTTGTCCTGGGGGGGGGTCTGTACTAATGGAGAGGGGGGGCGGTTTGTCCTGGGGTCTGTACTAATGGAGGGGGTTTGTCCTGGGGGGGTTCTGTAATAATGGAGAGGGGGGCGGTTTGTCCTGGGGGTCTGTACTAATGGAGGGTGGGTGGTTTATCCTGGGGGGTCTGTACTAATGGAGGGGGGTTTGTCCTGGGGGGTCTGTACTAATGGAGGGGGGCTTTGTCCTGGGGGGTCTGTACTAATGGAGGGGTGGTTTTCCTGGGGGGGTCTGTACTAATGGAGGGGGGGGTTTGTCCTGGGAGGGTCTGTACTAATGGAGGGTGGGCGGTTTGTCCTGGGGGGTCTGTACTAATGGAGGGAGTTTGTCCTGGGGGGGGTCTGTACTAATGGAGGGAGGGCTTTGTCCTGGGGGGGTCTGTACTAATGGAGGGGCTTTGTCCTGGGGGGTCTGTACTAATGGAGGAGGGGTTTGTCCTGGGGGGGTCTGTACTAATGGAGGGGGTTTGTCCTGGGGGTCTGTACTAATGGAGGGGGGGTTTGTCTTGGGGGTCTGTACTAATTAAGGGGGGTTTGTCCTGGGGGGGGTCTGTACTAATGGAGGGGGGTTTTGTCCTGGGGGGGTCTGTACTAATGGAGGGGGGTTTGTCCTGGTGGGGGTCTGTACTAATGGAGGGGGGGTGGTTTGTCCTGGGGGGGTCTACACCCAGGAAAGTACACCCAAGACTCCAGAGGGAGAGGGCAGTGCTGAGAGAACACCATCAGAGAGAGAACCTCGCTGCCCTGCGCCACCAGAGGGAAAGCCACACAGCCTAGCGCCATCCCTGGCGGTGAAAGGAATGGAGTCATTGCAGGAATACAGATCTGGGTGCTACCCAGCGGAGTCGCCACGGGCAATTCAGAGTGAGCAGACTCCTGATCAGAGGAACCATTGCTGTATCGCTGGGTCAGGTGAGAGGGCCGATCGGCCATTATCTACTAACATCCATAGGAACTGCAGTCTCTGACCATCTCCTGTATTATATCTGCAGTCTCTGACCATCTCCTGTACCATGTCTGCAGTCTCTGACCATCTCCTGTACCATGTCTGCAGTCTCTGACCATCTCCTGTATTATGTCTGCAGTCTCTGACCATCTCCTGTATTATGTCTGCAGTCTCTGACCATCTCCTGTACTATGATTGCAGTCTCTGACCGTCTCTTGTATCATGTCTGCAGTCTCTGACCATCTCCTGTATTATGTCTGCAGTCTCTGACCATCTCTTGTATTATGTCTACAGTCTCTGACCGTCTCTTGTATCATGTCTACAGTCTCTGACCTTCTCCTATATTATGTCTGCAGTCTCTGGCCATCTCCTGTATTATGTCTGCAGTCTCTGACCATCTCCTGTATTATGTCTGCAGTCTCTGACCATCTCCTGTATTATGTCTGCAGTCTCTGACCAACTCCTGTACTATGATTGCAGTCTCCGACCGTCTCTTGTATCATGTCTGCATTCTCTGACCATCTCCTGTATTATGTCTGCAGTCTCTGACCATCTCCTGTATCATGTCTACAGTCTCTGACTGTCTCTTGTATCATGTCTACAGTCTCTGACCTTCTCCTATATTATGTCTGCAGTCTCTGACCATCTCCTGTACTATGTCTGCAGTCTCTGACCGTCTCTTGTATCATGTCTGCATTTTCTGACCATCTCCTGTATTATGTTTGCAGTCTCTGACCATCTCCTGTATCATGTCTACAGTCTCTGACTATCTCTTGTATCATGTCTACAGTCTCTGACCTTCTCCTATATTATGTTGGCAGTCTCTGACCGTCTCTTGTATCATGTCTGCATTCTCTGACCATCTCCTGTATTATGTCTGCAGTCTCTGACCATCTCCTGTATCATGTCTACAGTCTCTGACTGTCTCTTGTATCATGTCTACAGTCTCTGACCTTCTCCTATATTATGTCTGCAGTCTCTGACCGTCTCTTGTATCATGTCTGCATTCTCTGACCATCTCCTGTATTATGTCTGCAGTCTCTGACCATCTCCTGTATCATGTCTACAGTCTCTGACCATCTCCTGTATTATGTCTGCAGTCTCTGACCATCTCCTGTATCATGTCTGCAGTCTCTGACCTTCTCCTATATTATGTCTGCAGTTTCTGACCATCTCCTGTACCATGTCTGCAGTCTCTGACCATCTCCTGTATTATGTCTGCAGTCTCTGACCATCTCCTGTATCATGTCTACAGTCTCTGACTGTCTCTTGTATCATGTCTACAGTCTCTGACCTTCTCCTATATTATGTCTGCAGTCTCTGACCGTCTCTTGTATCATGTCTGCAGTCTCTGACCATCTCCTGTACTATGTCTGCAGTCTCTGACCATCTCTTGTATCATGTCTACAGTCTTTGACCGTATTATGTCTAGGAGCTCTTTCTAACAGACAGCCCTCTGTGTGTGCATCAGAGAGACTCCCCTCCAGGTCTCATTAGTGTACTCTCTTTTTGTATTTTCTTTATTGTTAAGAGATCATGGGAGGATGCCAAGGTAACGAAGACTTCTAAGGGGAGCATCTCTGTGTTTGAGTCGTTGCCATAGAAACATTTGTAAAGCGGAGGAGTTGGTAAGATGACCACGCCCCTTTTGTGGGGGCGCCAGAAATATTTCTGCACCCAGGCATCTGTGACCCTAGGATCGGCCCTGGCCACGTCACCACGTGATACTGCAGTGCTGGATGTACGACCAGGGTGTACTAGGCCGCTGGTGCTTGCCAGTTCACCAGAAGGAGTAGCAGCGCTAGTACTACTCTGCTCCATACGAGAGCCCTGCGGTTCTTGCACTTCAAGGACAGCATAAGTTCGGGGTCTGGTACGCCTGACCTTAGCAGGGACCACAAATCCGTCGTCAGAGCTATCTGTCATGGAGCCGCTGTCCTCTACAGGATCGTATTCTGAGCCTGAATCTGACAGATGAGTGACTTCCTCTTCACTATCTGTCATGCTCAGAATCCTGTAGGCCTCTTCACTAGTGTACCTTCGATTTGCCATTTTGGCCTCTAAATTTAGGGGTACACTAGTGAGACTCACAGGCAAAAAAAGCTCCCGACTGTCAGCGACTGATTCAAAACGCTACCAAAAAACTGTTAGCGATCGCAGGGATCAGGCCTGACTCTGCGACCGCTGCAGTTATGTGTGCTTAGTGTTTTGTAAGTGTCAGTAATCGATCGATACTGCACTTGGGTGGGCTGGGCTGGGCTGGGCCGAGGAGCAAAATGCAGGTGCTAGCAGGTATCTGGGCTGATCCCGCTAACACTGCGTTTCAGGGAACCCTAAACTGCTGGGGAGTATAGATCTGATCGGATCAGATATCGATCCGTTCAGATACTATAGCACTAAGGGAGGTGTATGCTGCGTGCACGGGTTTTAGCGGTACTGGCGCTAACCTGACGCTGCCTGGGGCGACGCAGACCTTATCTGATCCTAAAAACTTAACTTCTATCACCGCCGGGCAATTAGGGGGTTAAACCTTTATAAGGTAATAAACGGCGGGTGCCCTAAAACTATAATAAACTGTAATAAACTATAATAAACTACAAAAAACAAACTATCTAACCAGCGTCACCCGTAACACTTATACTGTGATCGCTGGTGAAAGGGTTAACTAGGGGGCAATCAGGGGGTTAAAACCTTTAGCAGGTAGTATATGGGGGTCCCTGTCGCTATAAAACACTGACAGCGAACCTATATACTTACCTCCCTAACTAGCGTCACCTGTGTCACTAATACAGCGATCAGAAAAACGATCGCTTAGTGACACTGGTGACGGGGGGTAATCAAGGGGTTAACTTTTATTAGGGGGGGTTAGGGGGTACCCTGGACCTAAGGGGGGGTACCCTAGACCTAAAGGGGGCTAACCTAACTGCCCTAACACTTATAACTGACAAACTGACACCAATGCAAAAAAAAACAAAACACTGCTATTGGTGTCAGAGTGACAGTGGGTACAGGGGGGTGATCGGGGGGTGATCGGGGGGTGACAGGGGGGTGAAAAGTGTGCCTGGCGTGTTCTACTGAGCGTGTGGTGTTGGTGCACTTACTTGGATGTCTTCTCTCCTCGGCGTCGGATCAAAAAGACTGGCTCCAGGAGAGATGACGTCACTTCCTCTCCCTCTGTTTACATTACAGAGGGAGAGGAAGCATTTGATTCGTGGGAGCGATCGGGAGGGGGTGGCAATCAATGGATGGCCTCCCCCTGACCCCCAATCGCCCGCGAACAAGACCCGACCGCCCAGGGCACCGAGGGGGGGTCCGATCGGACCCCCCGCCCGCGGGAAGGCATCACGTTTCAGGTACGTGATTTTGCCTGCCCGTGCCGACCTGCTCACGTATATAGGCGTGAGGCGGTCGGCAAGTGGATAAAGAGGCTGTTGTGGCCATTTTACTCCATAAACAAAAGGTGTGGTCTCATCATTCTAGATGGGGTGGTTAAGTTATGGGGGGTTCTTTGGTATGTAAAGGGGGTTATTGCAAATTGGGAATGGGTGACATTTGGTCTACACTGGTCATGGAGTACTTCCTGTATGTGAGGGGTTATATAGGGCATCACTTCCTCTTTTTGGTATTTCTACCAGTGTCCATTCACCTATAGGTCCGACCCCCATTGAAAACCTCACCTATGATGAAACGCATCTGGGAGGGCACACACTGATGTCACTGTTTGTGAGGAGAACGGCCTCCTGTGTTGCTGGCCGGTACTTGGTTTTAATGCGAAGTTTTATTTATTCATGTAAGTGCAATACTTTTTGTTCTCTATTAAACCTGGTAGACTGTATTACGCTATGGTCAGTTTCTCTTTTCATTGTTATGGCCACAATCCAGTGAGACGCTTAAGCGGTTGCTAAATACCGGGTCCTGTGTGTGTTCAGCAGCCGTTCCTGCAGTCAAGGCCGTGGCTGGGTTACAGCCGATCGCTCTACATTGCCTACTATCTGGTAAGCAGGCAATTTATATGGTGTCGGGCACTTTCTTCATTATGTGTGAACTCACTGTGGTGCATATCAAGAACTGAAGTCATGAACTGTGATAAATCATGTTCATTTTTGGGCGCAACCTCTTCCATCCTACCCATTTATTTGAGTACATCACAGGACACAGAGGTCCCTCCCCTCTCTTTTAGGGAGTTTATTGCTTGCTACAAAACTGGAGTACTTCCTGTATGTGAGGGGTTATATAGGGCATCACTTCCTGTTTTTGGTATTTCTACCAGTGCCCATTCACCTATAGGTGGCGCATAACCCAAGTAGTAATGTATACGGCTGCTCTGTGTCCCGTGATGTACGAGAAAGAAATGGATTTTACAGGTAAGTATGAAGAAAAAAATCCAATTATTTGATCAGTGGCTGTAGCAAATCAGCTGCAATTCTGATCAGTGTTGGCAACAGAGGTGTCCCCGCTGTCAGAATGCAATATCACAGTGGGTAGGATTCCTCTATCCACCTAACTAGTTTTGATGGGGGAATTTTTTTTTTTTGCCTGATGAGCAGTAATTGATGACAGCCACTCGGAGTGCTGCTGTTCAGGGGGTGATTGGCCAGAAGATGTGCAAAGCCTCTGTCTTTATTAATTTGACTTATATCAAGTGAGAGAGGTCCCCCTGCGCTCACAGATCAGTCTGGAGGTGCCTCTAAATACTGACTGTTGGACAGGAGTATTTTCTTATCAGGAATGTGTCATGTTTCAGGCTCTTTCCTGCTGAAATAACAGCGTGTCGTGTAACCGGAGGTGCCTGAATGTCTGTATGACTTAATCACAGGCAATGTGGGCGCTGTGTGCGGCATGCTGTAGAAGCTGGTCAGCGCAGGGTCTTTCATTCTCTGTATGCTGTCCATGTAGGAAGATGCGATGAGCAGGGTGAGTATCGCACGTCAGTTATTAGTGAATTACGTGATGATATCCAGCGAGAACATGACTCACGTGGGGGACATGGAACTCCCGTCTGATGACCCATCCACTATGATAAGCAAGTTTCTATGGATACAGCATATACGTGGGGCAGAGTAACAAAGAGCCAAATTCGTTGAGATCTGTATGGGCTTCCAGAGTCTCCAGCGGATGCTTTACGTTGCCAGAGAGACTGCTGTGAACCTCCGAGCCCGGTACCCTGCAGCACATCTCTGACACCAGCAGGGGGCCACCTGGTTCTACTTCCCATCTGTATTTCTATGCAGCATCTTATGAATTCCTTTCATCATCACAAGCCTGAAAGAGCCGGGCTCACACTGACATCATCTTCCAGGCCCAGCAGGAGGTGAAGAAATGCTGAAGGTCGAGAAGAACATTTAGGTGGGGGTTTGGTGGGCATTCCTGTGCGGAGGATTGAACGCCTCCAAGCCCCTGTGTGATGACTAATAATTGGATAACAAGCTGTACAGTATGTGTCAGTGCACCTGTCATTCACCTGTGGGTTGTACAAGAGGCGAAGGATTGTTCATCGCTTAGTGTTGTCAGGCTAACGCTCATAGATGTGTCCTAGATATCCAATACTATAATTGATCCTATTGTTCACTAAATAAAAGCCCTTACCTTTGTTACTGAATATGGCGCTATTTCCTTAGTACTCCATGCACTGTGCATCACTTTTTTTTTTATATGCTCATCATTCATATGTTTATCATATATGAGAAATCAGAACTTCACCTAATCTGCCTATGGAATTCTAGTTTTATTTTTTCAGGCTAAGAACATTTTTAGCAAGTACAAAACGTACCTGTTGATCCTGCCGGAAAAGCAGTGTCATTGTCACTTCTTGTGAGAAAAAAAAGCACAAACAGCATTGTCATTTTTGTGTAAACTGCTAATTACCATCAATCCACCAGCTAACTCAGATGTAAAAAAGCAAAAATGTGTAGTCCAGCCTGTGTGACAAACAGGGCCCCCTTCATAGATGCAGTGGAAGAGTATGCGTAGCTATGAAGGGGTAGTGGGAATGATTTACTAAAACTGGAGAGTGAAAAATCTGGTGCAGCTGTGCATGGTATCCAATCAGCTTCTAACTTCAGCTTGTTCAATTCACCTTTGACAAAAGAAACCTGGAAGCTGATTGATTTCTATGCAGAACTGCACCAGATTTTGCACTCTCCTGTTTTAGGCCCGGTTCTCACTGATGTGAGTTCATAACGAATGCGATGCGTCAAAAGCACTTTAAATCCGCATGTCATCCCTAAAGTCGTTGTTTTCAATGACGGTCGTTCACATACATGTGTTGCGATTCCTCTACGAATGCGATGCGATAAAAAAAAGGGTCTTGTGCGAGTTTACTGCGTTGCGAATTTAGTCTCCATAGACATCAATGTAAATCGTTCTTGAATCTCATTGATGGTTCACATATGTGCGAATTTCACCACACTACACTCCACAAAAACCAGGAAGTACACAAGAAGTTAACACCTTTTTTTTTTTTACATTATGATTCCATTGACTAGAATATCAATCGCAGCTATGTCCAACTCCTGAAATTCGCTGTAAATTCGCACCTCCCACAGGACAAAAAACGGAACAAATTCAAAGCGCAGCAGTGTGAACTGAGCCTTAGTAGATGAACCCCATTGTGTTATTGCCAGAATTACTACATGAAAATAGATAAAAAATGAAAAAAGAGAACTAAAGCAACCGCCACATCTTAGGACTGCTAAGCTACAATATATTACATTAGCGTTTTTGGGTTTGTATATGCTTTGAATCTCAGTGGGTGGAGCACTCATCTTAATCAGCTTCCAGGTTTTATTGCCAAAGCTTAACCTCCCTGGCCATATGATTATTTCGGATTTTTGATGCTCAAAGCAGTACATTGTTTTGCATGGAAATTTGGCGTTTTATATTGTAGGCCTGTAATTCTTAGGAATAACTCACTTAAATCTGTCCAAACAAGAGTCTAGTAGATATCCTGGCTATGATAAAGTTTGAAACATGAAATTATAATATAATAAATAACTATAAATGATTCTAACAAATAATAATATAATAATAATAAAATGTATTCAATAATGTAATCAAATCAAAAACACAGAAATTTGCTCAGTTGCAGAATTGTCGCCTTCATTACTTTCAGTGTTTGATTTCCCCACAAATCACTATCGCTCAATTCTGCAAGTGATTCTAATTTATTATCTCTGTTTTCTAGCTGGTCTAAAAGCTCTTTGCTGTAAAGGGACACATTTTGGTTGCTATGGACAATCTCCAGTTTCCAGGCAGAAAGAACAGTATTTATAATATAAAACTACATGCAGGACACTGTATGTATTGTGTTTTTAACTTTTTGAATTTGGCGCCGTGCTCCATTCCCCATGCGTCGCAACGCTCGCAGGGAACGGAGCTTGGCACTGTGATAGATCCGGCGGAGGACACGGCCCGCACACACAGCGGGGAGACATCGCAGGATCCTGGGGACAAGGTAAGTAACTTTGCCTGGATCCTGCGATGCAATCCCGAGTGTGGCTCGGGGTTACCGCTTTTGGTACTGAAAATCCACCCCGAGCCACACTCGGGAATACCGCTAAGGAGGTTAATTGAACAAGCTGAAGTTAGAAGCTGATTGGTTTCTCTGTAAAAGTGAGACCGATTTTGCACTCTCCAGCTTTAGTAAATAAACCCCATTGCATTTAAAAAATGTCTTTTGTTCTTTTTGGAGGTAGTTAATTACTTATACAATCTATTGTAAAGAAACATATTATAAAAGCTATATGTTTAGAGTTTGTGTTGAGGGTCTGTGTCTATGTGACTATTATATGGTATAAAACCTCACAATAACTGTGATGCAATTAGCTGCTGCCATGAATATGTGAGGAACTTTACAATGCTGCAGAACTACAATAACCAGCATACTTTTTATTTTATTTTTTTTCAGGGTAAATTATACAGGTCCTCTTCCACCATGGAAGAGTTCTTAGATGATACATAAAGAGTCATTGTCGCTCTCTGCAGCTCTGGCACTGGAAAGATATTAATAGTTCCTTTGCAGATCTCTCTCCCACCATTCCAGAGGACAGGGCTGAAGAGAGGGATTGTGGGATGACCATAAGTAAAAGAAGCCTGGGATCTCTAAGCAGCTTCTGAGGTATATTGAAAGATAAGAGGTGTTGGCCACTTTCGGCCCATAACAGGCTGGTTCAAATATTTGCATTTTCCATTGTCCTTATTATAAAATATTCTAGAATGTGCTAGGTGAGCGGGGATGATATAGAATGTGGTAGATGAGCCAGGATGATGTAGAATGTGATAGGTGGGAAGGGATGATGCAGAGTGCTGTAGATGAGCAGTGATGATGCGGTGGATAGGGAGTGTGGTAGGTGAGCAGGGATGATGTAGAGTGGGTATTTAAGGGAGGGTGACATAGAATGCAGTAGGTGAGCAGGGATGATGTAGAGTGAGGTAGGTGATCAGGCATGATGTAGAGTGAGGTAGTTGGGCACAGGGCAGGGATAATATAGAGCAGTGGTTCTTAACCTCAGTCCTCAAGTACCCCCAACAGGCCATGTTTTGGGAATTTCTCTTAGATAAAATAGCTGTCCAAAATACCAAGCCATTGACTTTGATTTAAATCACCTGTGCAAGATGCAAACATGGCCTGTTGGGGGTACTTGAGGACTGAGGTTGAGAACCACTGATGTAGAATGCAATAGCTGAGTGGGGATGATGCAGAGTGCTGTAGATGAGCATTGATGATGACAGTGCGGTGGATAGGGAGTGTGGTAAGTGAGCAGAGATGAGGTACTGTAGAGTGGGTATTTGAGGGAGGATGACATAGAATGCAGTAGGTGAGCAGGGTTGATGTAGAATGTAATACGGGGGATGACAAAGAGTGCTGTAGATGAGCAGTGATGATAGGGATTGTCTAGAGTGAGGTAGGTAAGCAGGCATGATGTAGAGCTAGGTAAGTGATCAGGGATGATGTAGAATGTGATAGGTGGGCACTGGGCAGGGATGAGGTAGAGTGCAGTAGATGAGCAGTGATAATGAGAGTGTGGTGGATAGGGAGTGTGGTAGGTGAGTAGGGATAAGGTAGAGTGGGTATTTGAGGGGGATGACAAAGAGTGCTGTAGATGAGCAGTGATGATAGGGATTGTCTAGAGTGAGGTAGGTAAGCAGGCATGATGTAGAGCTAGGTAAGTGATCAGGGATGATGTAGAATGTGATAGGTGGGCACTGGGCAGGGATTAGGTAGAGTGCAGTAGATGAGCAGTGATAATGAGAATGTGGTAGGTGAGTAGGGATAAGGTAGAGTGGGTATTTGAGGGAGGATGACATAGAATGCAGTAGGTTAACAGGGATGATGTAAAGCGAGGTAGGTGATCAGGGATGATGTAGAATGTGATATGTAGGATAATGTAAAGTGCAGTAGCTGAGTGGGGATTATGCAGAGTGCTGTAGATGAGCAGTGATGATGAGAGTGCGATGGAAAGGAATTATGTAGAGTGTGGTAGGTGAGCAAGAATATGGGAGAATGACATAAAATGCAGTGGGTGAGCAGGGATGGTGTAGAATGCTGTAAGCGGTGGCGATGCTATAGAGGGCAGTAGGTGAGTGGGGATGATGATGTGTGGGGTAGGTAAGCAGGTATGATATAGAATGCGGTATGCATGTGGGCATTACAGTATGCAGACGGCAGTAGGGGATCGGGCATGATGTAGCATGTGGTTTGTGAGTGGGGATGATGTAGAGTGTGGGTGATGAATGATGATGATGATATTGAATGTGGTAAGTGATAGGGATGGTGTAGAGTGCAGTATGTCAGTGGGGATGGTGTATAGTGCAGCAGGTGAACAGGGATGGTGCATAATGCAGTGGGTGGACGAGATGGTGTATAGTGCAGTGGGTGGGCGAGATGATGTAGAGCAGTGGTTTTCAACTTAGTAAATAAAGATGGCCTCAACTACAGCCCATAACATGTGCAGAGGGCCACACAATTCTGAATGGCAATATATTTTTTACGGTAGCAGTCCATGCATCTGCACTGAAGAGCACCACACCAAACGGTCTGTAATTTAGGGACTGTTTACTCCTTTGTGGTGCATTAACCTGTTATGTTGGGCGTTAACATAACAGTATATTGCGTTAAGGCAGCCCATTCAAAATTAATGGGCTTTCAAGGCACCCTAACAGGTTTAAAATCATACATAACATTATTTTTTAATGCAATACACTGCTGTGTGTTGTGGCACACTACAACGCAGGTGAAATGCTTTAGTGCGTTTGGTGCTATTCAAAATGAATGGCACTGCAATGCAGTATCGCAATCCTAATTTATGGCAGCATTCTTATTTGAGTCGTATTTGAGGGATATTGGGATCATGTAAAGTAGGTGATTAGGTATGATGTAGAGTACAGTAGGTGAGTGGGCATGGTTTAGAGTGAGGTAGGTGGGTGGAGATGTTGTAGGTGATCGGGGATGGTAAATAGAGTAATATAGGTGAGCAGGAATGATGTAGAGCAGTGGTTCTCAACTTCCTCCTTCAAGTACCTGCAACGGGCCATGTTTCAGGTTTTCCTTTACTTTGCACAGCTGCTTTGAATCAATATCAATGACATGGTATTGATAAGAGCTATTTTATCTAAGGGGAGTTCCCAAAACATAGCCCGTTGTGGGTATTTGAGGACTGAGGTTCAGAACCACTGATGTAGAGTACAATAGGTTAGCGTAATTGTTGTAGAACAAGGTAGGTGAGCAGAGATTATGTAAAGTGCAGCGAGTGTGTGGGGGTGGTGTAGAATAAAAGGTAGCTGAACAGGGATGTCTAGTGCAATAGGTGAGTAGGGATGTTGTAGAGCAGGGATCTCCAAACTATGGCCCTCCAGCTGTTGCGGAACTACACGTCCCATGAGGCATTGTAAAACTCTGACATTCATGGACATGACTAGGCATGATGGGAATTGTAGTTCCTGAACAAATGGAGGGCCGTAGTTTGGAGACCCCTGGTGTAGAGTATGGAAGGTGATCGGGATGATGTAGAGTTTGGTGGGTAGATGGGGATGGTGTAGAGTTCAGTATGCGAGTGGGGATGATATAGAGTGTGCTGGGTGGATGGGAATCCAAACTCTAGTCTTTTGCTTGCCTTTATCTGGCCCGTAGCCTCCCTGGCGGTTTTCCCGAGTGTGGCTCGGGGTTAAAATTCAGCACCATTAGCGGTAACCCCGAGCCACACTCGGGATTACATTGCAGGATCCTGGAGCGGTACACTTACCTTGTCCCCGGGTTCCTGCGATGTCCCACGCAGTGTCCGTGGGCTCTGTCCTCCTCCCGAAGCCTCTCTGTGCCAGGCTCCGTTCCCTGCGAGCGTCGCGACGCACGGGGGCGGAGCCTGGCGGCAAATTCAAAAAAATGTAAAAATCATAACACATACAGTACTGTAATCTTACAGATTACAGTACTGTATGAAATGATTTCACATCCCTTTTGTCCCCAGTACTTTGCCCCATGCCCTGCATGCAGTTTTTTATTACATATACTGTTCTTTCTGCCTGGAAACTGGAGATTGTCCATAGCAACCAAAAAGTGTCCCTTTACGTCAAAAGTGGCTTTAGACCAGCTAGAAAACAGCGATAGTAAATTAGAACACTTGCAGAATTGAGCGATAGTGAATCGTGGGGAAATTTATTTTATTATTATTTTTTATTTTTATTTTTTAATTATTTATTTTTATTTATTATATTAAAATTTATGTTTTTGTGTTTCAAACTTTATCATACCCGGGATATCTACTAGACTCTTGTTTGGACAGATTTAAGTGTGTTATTGTTAAGAATTACAGACCTACAACATAAAACGCCAAATTTCCATGCAAAATAATTATACCGCTTTTAGCACCTAAAATCCGAAATAATCATACCGCCAGGGAGGTTAAGGCTTTATTCCTGCCAATAAAACCAAAAATGTATAACTATTCCTTCCACTAACACCAACGATGGGTCATAATTCCTTACACTGACAAAAAAAAATTGGGCACTATTCTTTCCCCTAATATCGGACATTGTGTACTCCCACTTGGCACAGTCCAGCCCCCTAAAGTCTGAATTACAGTAAACTGGCCCTTTCTTTAGAAAGTTTGCAGACCCCTGATGTAGAATGTGGTGGGTGAGTGGGGATAGTGTTGTGTTTATTAGGGTATGAGTTCGTATTTGGTTGGTAGATATAAGTACAGTAGGTGCGCAGTATTGAGTGCATTCTTTCTGTGGCTGTGATGTAGATTACAGTTTTTGCGTACAGATGAGAAGAAGCACACAGAAGACTGAATTCTCATCACATGTCTGGTGACACAGTATAAAACATCTGGTTTACCTTTACAGTGCAAAGAAAAAGTATTCACCCCCTTGACATTTTTGTCATTTTTTTACAACCAAAAACGTAAATGTATTTTATTGGGATTTTATGTGATAGACCAACACAAAGTGGCACATATTTGTGAAGTGGAAGGAAAATGATAAATGGTTTTCAAAATTTTTTGCCCATTCTTCTTTGCAAAATAGCTCAAGCTCTGTCAGATTTGATGGAGAGCGTCTGTGAACAGCAATTTTTAAGTCTTGCCACAGATTCTCAATTAGATTTGGCTGTATGTTTTGGGTCGTTGTTCTGCTGGGAGGTGATCCTCCGCCCCAGTCATAAGTCTTTTGCAGACTCTAACAGGTTTTCTTCTAAGATTGCCCTGTATTTGGCTCTATCCATCTTCTCATCAACACTTACCAGCTTCCCTGTCCCTGCTAAAGAAAAGCTCCCCCACAACATGATGCTGCCACCACCATGTTTCACAGTGGGGATGGTGTGTTCAGGGTGATGTGCAGCGTTAGTTTTCCACCACATAGAGTTTTGCTTTTAGGCCAAAAAGTTCAATTTTGGTCTCATCTGACCAGAGCACCTTCTTTCACATCTTTGCTTGTGGCTTTCTTTCAACAATGGCTTTCTTCTTGCCACTCTTCCATAAAGGCCAGATTTGTGGAGTGCACGACTAATAGTTGTCCTGTGGACAGATTCTCCCACCTGAGCTGTGGATCTCTGCAGCTCCTCCAAAGTTACCATTGGCCTCTTGGCTGCTTCTCTGATTAATGCTCTCCTTGCCCGGCCTGTCTGTTTAGGTGGACAGCCATGTCTTGGTAGGTTTGCAGTTGTGCCATACGCTTTCTTTTTTTGGATGATGGATTGAACAGTGCTCCGTGCTCAAAGCTTAGGATATTTTCTTATAACCTAACCCTGCTTTAAACTTCTCCACAACTTTGTCTCTGACCTGTCTGGTGTGTTCCCTGGACTTCATGATGCTGTTTGTTCACCAGGGTTCTCTAACAAACCTCTAAGAGATTAACAGAACTGCTGTATTTATAACTGAGATTAAATTACACACAGGTGCAGAGGCGGCTCTCTAATTAGGCAAATTAGGCGGTCGCCTAAGGCCTCGCACTCACAGGGGCCTCGTGGCCACCTAATTTGCCTGTTCTCAATCACTGAAGTTGACGCCGGCAGCTCCGCCTACCCCCACTGGGACTCTGTGGCTTAGGAGCTGATGGACAAATCAGATACTGCCCGCAGCCTGAGGAATAGCGGCCTCATCACGGAGCGTCCCAGTCCGTGGGGCCTCATGTGTAAGTTTTGCCTAAGGCCTCACAAAGCCTAGAGCTGCCTCTGCACAGGTGGACTCTATTTAATAAGTAGGTGACTTCTAAAGCCAATTGGTTCCAATAGATTTTAGTTAGGGGTTTCAGAGTAAAGGGAGCTGAATACAAATGCACTTTTCAGATATTTATTTGTAAGAAAATTTGAAAACCTTTTCCTTCTACTTCACAATTCTTTAACACTTTGTGTTGGTCTATCACATAAAATCCCAAAAAAAAATACATTTACGTTTTTGGTTGTAACATGACAAAATGTGGGAAATTTCAAGGGGTGTGAATACTTTTTCAGGGCACTATAGTTCAGCAACTGCAATTGGGAAGAGAAGCTGGAGCCCAGCCAGTCTATGAGCCTCACCTGGGGTTATCTATTCAGGACTGCAGCAGCTGATTGTATGTCTTTGTTGATGAATGTGATTAGTATGAGCAGGAGACAGGAAGGAAGCAAAACTGTTTTCAAATAGGATCAGAGCAGCACTGAAATACAGAAATCAATACAGCGCTTTTCTCAGCTGTCTGACAAGGACTGAGAAGTCCCTGCTGTGAATTAAAGTGATATTAAACCCTCTTCATAAAAATCAAACAGTAAACGTAACTACATACCTTTGTACACAGTTGCCAACTGTTCCTTGTTTTGCGCAGTCATTTCAGCATTCCGAGCCTCTCAAAGTTGCAGTGTGCTATTTCTGCCTTTAGGGTACCACCTTGTCCTCCAGTGTCTCCTTGGGGTCTACCCGAATGTGCATGCTCCCATTGCCTCATAACTTTGGTAGATTCATGCACATTAGGGCCACTGGTGCTGGGGCTGCCCTATTGTTGCATATGCTAGGTGTGTATATATATATATATATATATATATATATATATATATATATATATATATATATGCAGCTCTCCTGTGTGCCCATGTGCTGTACTTGACCCACATGTGCGTAAAAAAACTGTATGTGCCTGGAAAAGCAGCAGCAGCCCCCCTATAATGCGCAAGCACAGTGCAATAGCAGACTAATGCCCCGTGCACACGATCGGACATTGATCGGACATTTCGACAACAAAATCCTTGGATTTTTTCCGACGGATGTTGGCTCAAACTTGTTTTGCGTACACACAGTCGCACAAAGTTGTCGGAATTTCCAATCGCCAAGAACACGGTGACGTACACCACGTACGACGAGACTAGAAAAAGGCCAGTTCGGAACCAAGCGCTGCACCCTTTGGGCTCCTTTTGCTAATCTCGTGTTAGTAAAAGTTTGGTGAGAGACGATTCGCGCTTTTTCAGACTCGTGGTTTTCAGATCGTTTTCTGCTGTTCAGTTTGTGCTTTTGGGTTTGTATCTGTTCTTCAGTGCGTGCAGCAAGTTCCCATTGATTTGTCATTGTGTTCTTGTTCATTCGTTACTGTTTTTCAGGTCGCTCTTCACAGGCCTTGCTGTTCTTCAGTGCGTTCTGTTACTTCGTTCTGAGCAGCCGACCGTTTTCTAGCCATGTTGCGTATACGTACTCCTCCTAGAGTTCGTACTGTGCGGGGGCTTGGTGTTGGGGTCCTGACCTTGACACAAGTCCAGTCCATGAACAGGGTGGGGAGGAGATCATGGACCAAGAATTGGTTGCTTCAGCGTGACCAGTTCTGTCATATGCCTTTGCTCCGTGAGATCCATGAGAATAATCCTGATGATTTCAGGAACTTTCTCAGGATGACGGACCCCGTATTTCACCGTTTGTTGGCTTCGCTGACCCCTTATATTAGCAGGCAGGATACCTGCAGGAGGCAAGCCATCACTCCGGAGCAAAGGCTAGTCACCACCCTGCGGTACTTGGCGACGGGGAGAAGCCTGCAGGACCTCAAGTTCTCGACAGGCATCTTCCCCCAGGCTCTGGGAATCATTATCCCAGAGGCCTGTTCTGCCATCATCCAGGTCCTGCAGAAGGAGTATATTAAGGTAAGATTTATCCTTTAACATCACATTTTATTGTATTTAATGTTTGCTAATATATTGTATTTCTTTCCTCATTCCCTAATTACCATGATTGTAATATGCTGTGAATGTCCCCTTTGTTCTCATGCATGCTGGATTTATATGTAATTATTTTTTTGTCCTTTATACATATTTGCCTTCACTTACCTCCCCAGCATGGTGTCTCCTGGCCTATATTCACCTCATGTAGTCACTTAACAATGTATTTTATCAGCTCTATAGTAGTGCTTTACCCCAAACACCCCCTAAAAGGTTTTTAAATGTGATTTGTGCTTTAAATTCAGGCAGAGGCTTTTTTGGGGGGTCCCCAAATCATTTGGAACCCTCCCTCCCCCCAACTGCTAAGTCAGCTGATACCGATTCTCTATCTATCCTCAATCATCTATTTGCTGACTTTGCCAAACCCATACACACTATAGCCATCTCTTTTGTGGTCAGATTTATGGATGAATTCCCCAAAGCATGTAGTGCAAGGGCCTGCCTGTATACTTTCAAATGGTACTGTTTAAAGTTTTTGTATCCTATTATTATCTTGATAGGTAATAGTAGAATTTCCAAATATGCTCAAATGTGTACAATGTGTATTTATTTCTTTGTATTATGACACTTCTTACCTGTCCAGTGGGCTGCCAATAGTGTAACTAAGGAGGGGCTGGCCAAAGTAATACCCATTATTTAGGCATTCATCTCTCAATGAAGTGGAGAGGGTTACCTGTCCAAGAGCTCCCCCCCCCTAAAATGTTAGAAATGGCCCATGAGAAGGGGGGGGGATCTGATAGGTGTACCTTATACTTTGGTCTTTAAAAACTCCCTCAAATAAATGTTATCTTGATGTTGGCCAATAATGTTTGTGTCTAATCTGCTTTCCCTGTTTATGTGCAAAATCACTAATTTGTTTTTCTTGTTTGACTCCACGGTTTCCTTCCACGCCACAGGAATGGCAGACTGTGGCCTCCCACTTCGCCCAGCGGTGGGACTTTCCTAACTGTGGAGGGGCAATTGATGGGAAACACGTCCACATCGTCCCACCACCCAACTCGGGTCATACTATTTCAACTATAAGGGGTTCAATAGTATTGTGATGTTGGCGATGGTGTCGGCTACTTACGAGTTCCTGTATGTGGACGTGGGGAAGAATGGCCGGATGTCAGATGGTGGAGTCATCGCCCAGACGGAGTTCTACAGGCGTCTCTAGAATGGCAGCTTGGATTTGCCACCTCCAGAAGACAATGTGGAAGGACTCCCATTCGTCTTCGTTGCAGATGAAGTGTTTGCGCTGGGGGACCATCTTATGCGGCCATTCCCTATGAGGACCCTCACCCCGGACCAGAGGGTTTTTAATTACCGGCTGGCCAGAGCCAGAAGAGTGGTGGAGAACACGTTTGGAATCATGGCCAGCCGGTTCCGCCTACTTCTTACACCCATACACATGGCGGAGTACAAACTGAATCATATCATCCTGGCGTGCTGTGTTCTACACAACTTTTTACGGCAACATTCTGCCAACTATGCTGGCTCAGTTGGGCCTGAGGCTGGAATTCAAAATGAACCAACCCTGACAGCGCTTGAAAGTGGCCGTCCTGGCTTGCCCCCCCTGAGTGCCCGTGATGTCCGTCTAAGATACCTTGAATACTTTGTGGGTAGGGGGGCTATCAATATGCCAGACAATGTCTGAAACATTTTTCAAATAAAAAAAAAAATTTAACTACTAAAATCTTTGGTGACATTTGCTGCTTGTGTTTCTTTTAGCTGACCCTGACAGAAATGTGGTGAGTCCTGAAAATGGCGTGATTGTGTAACATTACAAAGCATTGTTGGGTGTTATTTACACTTGAAACTGCACTTGTAGTGCAAAGTGGATTTTCCCTTAGGAAATAACCCCCATTGTCACTGAAAACACCAATTAGAGCACAACAAAATTTTGGAGCGTTGAAACAATAATCCACACATTCTTGATTAACAATCTTTTTAATACCAGCACAATCACATGTGCATTTAGAAAAGGTTTTTAAAAAAAACCAACATGTTTGTTGTATAACAATTTTTGGGGTCAATTTTAGACATGAGTATTTACAAACTGTGTTTGATATTACGTTCAGATGGAGTGAAGTCACCCCTAGAAAAGCCAAATTTTGAAGATGCACACAAATTGCCGAATGTCAACATGTGCTAGCTGCCATCATGGGGGATCAAGGGACGTGTTTTGTGGGTGCAACCCCTTCCTCACAGCTACTTTATTATTGAGGAAGGGGTTGCACCCCCAAAACGCGTCCATTGATCTCCCGTGATGGTAGATAGCACATGTTGACACACTGTGTGCCTCTTCAAAATTCGGCTTTTCACAAATATGTCAAAAAATGGTAAAAAATTTTAGCTCACAAAAAGCGCAAAAAAAAAGGGATTTTGCTGGGTTTTAAACTCTCCCTAAAACATCAATGATGTTCTTCATTTTTTGTTGAACATCATTGATGTTTTTCAGGATGTTTTCCAAGTCCCTATTACACCCCATGATCTCCCCGATCGGGATCTGTGCACTTTCCGAGGTGAAATGCCCTGGATCCACAACATCACGATCACCTAAAAAGATAGAAACAAAAACACACCATCTATTATAAATATGCCGGCATCCATCTCTTACCTGAGCCTGTGGTCGCAGACACTCACCTGTTGTGGTGACAATTTCCACCACCTCCAAGTCTTTTCTCCCCTATGTAAAAAAAATAGGTATACTTAGCACACAGATATTTGATGGCAGAAATAGGAATATGAAACATTGCTTGGAAGTGAGGTACAATTGTCTATTTTGGCAGAGTTCCAAGATGTAGAATTTTTAGTGTCCTTTGTCAAGCTTCAATACTTTACCTGTTTTGTACAAGCTTCACAGATGGAGACCCCCCTATAGTATACACTGGAGCACCTGTGTGGGCCCCCTAATAAAAAGGGTGTTCATGTGTCCCACACTAGTGCTACTGTACAGCGTCCAGATGTGTAAACAGCTGCTGAGTGTCCTCTCCTTACACAGAATCTAGTTTGCATTTTATTCTAGTTACAAACCCATCTACACAACCAAATTATTTGCAGACAAGTAGGCCATAAAAAATGTGGGCAAATGCATATGACCAAAACAATGGTGTTCTCTAGGCCGAACGAACAAAATGTTTTATACGAACGAATAATGTGCCCATGAACATGAAAGTTGCCATTTTAAACTAGATAACAGTTAAGAAAAGCACATGGAGCAGCACGAACGTAATAAACATAAAGAATAGGAACACAGGACAACTACTTACATTTTTGCAGCACTCTCTGGATCTTTCTGTACTGCTCGTACTCTCTTAATTTCAGGTCCGACCACCGCTTCCTGAGCTGATCTTTCGATCGTCGTACCCCGAAATTCCGGTGCAGACTCTTGACCACTTTCGCCATGATCTTGGCCTTTCTGACATTGAGGTTGGGGTAAGGTCCATATTTCCCGTCATAGTTGGCCTTCCATCTCCACAAAGGACATATTTGATGCCTTAAATCGTCTCCTTCTGGATCGGGACGTTTCTGCCTCCGGGCTTTCCTCCTCCTCGTTGGTGTAATTATCAGACACCTGCTGTGTCTCTGCCATGTGCTCTTCCCCCACTGCACCGAACGAGAAGGGGCGGGGAATAGACTAGAAAGAACGTCAGGGGCGGGTGGAGTTTCACGCATGCGCAGTGTCTATAAAGCGTAACACGCGTGCGTAGTACGTACGATCTGTGAGCGGAGGAAGGGGTAATGGAGGCGCAGATCGTGATTGCGAAGGTAAGATTTAACATTGGGCCTATACTGCTTTTAGATTGAGGCCTGTATTTGCACAAGTTTAGAAGACTTTAGGCTGACTTTAGGATTTGTCTTGTGTTGTGTCTTGCAGTGAAAATGGATATCTTGAAAGATAAGGTTTTTATGCCAATCTTCATTGATATGTTCAGGGAGCTGCCCTGTCTGTGGCAGATAAACCACCCTGAATATAAGAACCAAACAAAGAGGAATGCAGCGCTGGATAATTTGTTGGAATTTGTGAAGTCGGTGATCCCCACGGCAGACATCACCTATTTGAAGATCCTAATTGGTGGCCTGAGGAGCACTTATCTTAGGCCCCTTTCACACTGGGGCGGTGGGGGCGTCGGCGGTACAACAGCGCTATTTTTAGCGCTGCTGTACCGTCGTTCTTGCAGCGGTATTCGGCCGCTAGCGGTGCGGTTTTACCCCCCGCTGGCGGCCGAAAAAGGGTTAAAATCCCTCGTACGGCGCGGCTATAGCCGCGGTATAGCCGCGCTGTCCCATTGATTTCAATGGGCAGGAGCGGGGAAGGAGCGGTGAATACACCGCTCCTTCCCCGCTCCAAAAAAGCGGTTTGCAGGACTTTTCTCACCGCCCTGCCTGCGCACCGCTTCAGTGTGAAAGCCCTCGGGCTTTCACACTGAACAAACAGCGGAGGCTGTTTAGGAGCGGTTTTCAGGCGGTATTTTTAGCGCAATACCGCCTGAAAACCGCTCCAGTGTGAAAGGGGTCTAAGGGAGCACAAGAAGGTCCAGGATTCCCAGAGATCAGGAGCTGCAGATGACATTTATGTCCCCAGGCTATGGTACTATGACAGGCTGCATTTTCTGGCAGGTCGGACTGAACCCTGGCCAGCACTCTCCACTCTTCCTTCCACGCTTCCTTTCCCCTCAGCTGAGGCTTCTGATGTCCAACCTGGGCCTTGCAGGCAGCAACATGTGGAGGAGCCCAGCTTGAGCCAGGTATAGCATTCTTCTAAATATTTCTGGTTGTCCAATCAATGATGTTAAATAGATGTTAGTTTGGATTGCTAATTTATGATTGTTATTGATGATGCAAAAACTAAAACCATGTCCCTTTTTCATACACAGGGAAGTCTTAGCCAGGAGGTGGCCGGGCCAAGCAGGCTGACTGATACCCAGGTCCCTCCCCTCCGCCTTCAAAGACAAAGTGGCAGGAAGAGGAGTAACCTGGAGGAGGCTGCCATAGGCCTCTTTTGGAAGGCTACAGAGGCCCTGAGAACTCCCACAGTGTGGAGGAGGACTTTGCTGGCATAACTGCAAAATGATGCAGATGGAGGAGGGCCAACGACTCCTGTGTGAGTTCTTAATTTTGGAAGCTCTCAATAAGGGGTTGAGGGGCCAAATAACATGTGCTACCCACATTTTTGACCTCACACATAGTCCTCCTCCTCCAGGTCCTACTCCTCCTCCTCCTCCAGGTCCTACTCCTCCTACTCCCACATCTCCAACACCAGAGCCACAGCGTGGAAGGAAGACCAGAGAGTGATGGCCTGGGTTCAGTCTGGTCTGGCAAAATATGCAGGCTCTTGTATGACCACAGCCTGGGGACACAGATGTCATCTGCTGCTTTCAGGTTCTCTGGGACTTCTGGACCAGACTGCACTCCCTTAGATATGGACTCCTCAGGCCACTAATTTTGCTGGAAAATATTGATGTCTGCACTGGGGGTCCCAGGCTTCGCCAATTTCTGCTGTTTCTCCAGCGTTGCCTCCCTCTTTGTTTGGTTCTGAGCCCTTAAAGGAATTTTTGGTTAAATTATACTCGCTTATGTGTGTTTTCCTTTAAAAAGGACAGTTTGCTTGTGAGGAGGCAGGTACATTTCAAAAATACAATGTGAAATTAACAAGGGACACCAACACCAAGCAATCTCCTTGAGATTAAATAATACAAGATACCAATGGTGTTGTGGTAACTTGACACACAAAACACACACAAAAATATTATGGAGTAAAACCAAGAAAAAATAAAAAAAACAGCCTTGAAACAAATACAAACCCAAAAAAAAAACAGCCTTGAAAAAAATACAAAACAAAAATAAAACAACAAAAAACTAATTTGGTCAGATATGACAAATCAAAATATATTGAGGGAATCACGATAAATAATAAAGAAAGAAGTTTGTGAGAAGTGTGTGTGAATATGAGCAGCAAAACTACTTCATTCTTCTCACATTATAAAGAAGAAGAGAGTGCGCTGTATTAAACAATTTTAAACATTGCAGCGTGACGAAAGTGCTGTATCCATTCCGAACGCTAATTTTACCAAACCGAGCTGTTCCGTCTCGGAATTTCTTCTGAGCATGCGTGGCACTTTGTGCGTCGGAATTGTCCGCACACGGTCGGAATTGACGCGATCGGATTTTGTTGTCGGAAAATTTTATAGCCTGCTCTCAAACTTTGTGTGTCGGAAAATCTGATGGAAAAAGTCCGATGGAGCCTACACACGGTCGGAATTTCCGACAACATGCTCCGATCGCACATTTTCCGTCGGAAAATCCGACCGTATGTACGGGGCATAAGGAACGCTGCCCCCACTGTGCATGCAGCAGGAAAGCCCCAGTGGCCCCTACTGTGCACATGCCAGTCCCTACTGACTCACACAAGGAGCTCTCCCTAAAGGAAGTTCAAGGACAAAGCTGGGAGGGACACAAGAAGGAGAGGCAACAGAAGAATCAAAAATGCAAGTTTTTAGCGCACAAAAAAATGCATTTGATACTATTTGGGTGAGCCTTAAATTTGTATTAAAATGTTCCCCAGTAGACTGTTTGATAAAAATTTTACCCCAGTATTTGCAGTTTACAACTTTCAAATGCTGCTGGCTCCTGCTCTCTATGTGCGGCTTCCCTGAACATCTGGCCTTTGCAGGAAACCGTTAAAAGAGAAGTATGGCTTTAAAATAAACTAGTCATACTCGCCTAGGTGGCTGCAGCACCGATCTCTGCTGCCTCTAAGACTGAGAACTGAGCAATTAAAGATCGCCGATCACTCAGTTCTCAGTAGGGTTGCCACTTTTTCTTCAAGCCAAACCCGAACACTTTAGCGGCGCACAGTAACATTTTTTATTGTAACAGACCTGGGACACCTTTGGTCATTCCAAAGAGAATAGTAATACAGAACTCATAGTGCCCTGTCACCCTTCTGTCAGGCCCTGTTTTGAACCACATTCCTGTCTGAATAATGTGTCCGGGTTTCAGGCAGACTTAAACCCAGATGCTTGATTCAAAACCCGGTCTGTCCCGGGTGAATCCCAGACAGGTGGCAACCCTAGTTCTCAGTCTTCACCCTGCAGAGAGACCATGACTGTCAGTCACTGGCTCTTTGCTCTGCTCCTCCAGGGCTCACTGGAGCGCTGGGCTGTGCAGGGGGTCAGGAGCGGCTGGCTCGGGTGGATCCCAACCATATGATCAGGATCTTTTCAGAGCCCTCTGTCACGTAAAAACGGATCTCAGGAGTATAGATTCTGCAGAACGAACTGCACTTCTGTGAGAGAAAGTGCAGCCAAAAAAGGTTTAGTTATTCTTCTCCTTTAATAATAGTGCAGTCTTGAGCCAGTCTGTTAGTTTGGAGGAAGGAGGAGCAGGGGAGTGCCTTGTCTTTTTAGGATGCAGGGTTGTGTGTTTCCATTGATGCACACAGTGTAGAGAGACAATTCCCTGCGTGCAAAAGGTGGCTCCATATAACACTGCAGGAGAAAAGAGCCACCCTGAAACAGGAGACATGGGGCAGCGGTCATGGCACCAGCTTAAACTGTAACATAGGCAAGGATTAAAAGATAGAGGCTGCATACTGAGTGATTAGAACAGCTGCTGAAAGTGCTTAAAAACTGAGGGCTTAAAGTCGCTTTAATTAAGAGATAAGTTTTACTAGTAGGGTTTAGGACTGCTTTAAAAAATAGACTAAAGAGGAGATTACAGTAACATATTTCTGTGCATCCTCCCTTGTCCCTTTGTAGTGTGGCAAACATGCAGCTTCTTTTCTCAAATCTTTCACTGTTAGCTCAGAGCAAAGGTGAAACAAGTTCTCCTGATCTATAGGAAGCTGGAAGTGTAGTCTTCTTTAGGCCTGATTCACACTTATGCATTTTTTGTGCTTTTTGCATTTTGCAGATTTGCACTACAGATCGTGTTCCATAGGAAACAATGCTAAATGGACTCTAGTGCAAATCTGCAAAATGCAAACAGCACTAAAACTGCATAGGTGTGAATCCAGCCTAAGGCTCGATTCACACCTATGCATGTTGCTTTTGAGCGTTTTTGGAGGTTTTGTTTTCATGCTTGCCACGTTTTTGAGCCGCGTTTTTGCCGCGATTTGCGTTTTGCGTGTTTTTTTTTTTTTTACATTTTTTTTTACAGTCTTAAAAAAAATTAAAAAAAAAAAAGTTAAAAAAAAAAAAACGGCAAAAACGCATCAAAAACGCACCAAAAACGCATCAAAAACGCTGCAAAAATTGTGCACTTGCGTTTTTGATGCTTGTCCATTGAATTCTATTACATGCAAAACGCTGCATTTTGCATGAAAAAAAGTCCCTGACCCTTTCCAAAAATGCAGAGAAACAAAAAGGCATTGATGTGAACATGTTCCATAGGAACCCATGTTAAAAAATTCCCGTGCATTTCTGCAAAATGCAAAATGCATCAAAAAACGCGCTAGTGTGAATGGAGCCTAAGGCTCGATTCACATCTATGCATGTTGCTTTTGAGCGTTTTTGGATTTTTTTTATGATGCTTGCCACGTTTTTTAGCAGCGTTTTTGTAGCGTTTTTGCCGCGTTTTGGTTTTTTTTTTTTTACAGTTTTTTTAGACTGTATACAGTTTAAAAAAAAAAAAAAAAAAAACGCAAAACGCCTAAGGCTTCATTCACACTAGCGCGTTTTTGATGCATTTTGCATTTTGAAGAAATGCATGGGAATTTTTTAACATGGGTTCCTATGGAACATGTTCACATCAATGCCTTTTTGTACCCCTGCGTTTTTGTAAAGGGTCAGGGACTTTTTTTCATGCAAAATGCAGCGTTTTGCATGTAATAGAATTCAATGGACCAGCATCAAAAACGCAAGTGCAGCGTGTTTACAGCGTTTTTGATGCGTTTTGCGTTTTTGGCGTTTTTTTTTTTTTTTAGACTGTATAGAGTCTAAAAAAAACTGTAAAAAAAAACCTGCAAAAACGCTGCTCAAAAACGTGGCAAGCATCACAAAAAAAACTCCAAAAACGCTCAAAAGCAACATGCATAGATGTGAATCGAGCCTTATGCCGCGTACACACGGTCGGACTTTCCGGCATACTTGGTCCGGCGGACCAGAGTGTGCCGGACAATCCGCCCGTGTGTGGGCACCGGCGGACTTCTTCCCAAAAGCCCGCCGGACCTAGATATGAAACAAGTTTTAAATCTTTCCGTCTGACTCAGTTTCGGGCGGAAAGTCCGCTCGTGTGTGTGCTGGTCCGACGGAAAGCCCGCTCGTGTGTATGCTGGTCCGACGGACCAGATACGACACGAGGGCAGGGTATTGCATCTCGCGCTCGCTGCAATAGGAAAAAAAATTTTCCTATTGCGGCGAGAGCGGGTCATACCAGGCCCTTAGGTCTGGTATGGATTATAAAGGGAACCCCCTACCCCGAAAAAACGGCGTGGGGTCCCCCCTAAAATCCATACCAGACCCCGATCCGAGCACGCTGCCTGGCCGGTCAGGAAAGGGGGTGGGGACGAGCGAACGCCCCCCCCCTCCTGAACCGTACCAGGCCGCATGCCCTCAACATGGGGGGTGGGTGCTTTGGGGGAGGGGGGGCGCCCTGCGGGGCCCCCCCACCCCAAAGCACCTTGTCCCCATGTTGATGAGGACAAGGGCCTCTTCCCGACAACCCTGGCCGTTGGTTGTCGGGGTCTGCGGGCGGGGGGGCTTATCGGAATCTGGGAGCCCCCTCTGGGAGTCCGATAAGCCCCCCCACCCGCAGACCCCGACAACCAACGGCCAGGGTTGTCGGGAAGAGGCCTTTGTCCTCATCAACATGGGGACAAGGTGCTTTGGGGTGGGGGGGCCGCGCAGGGCGCCCCCCTCCCCCAAAGCACCCACCCCCCATGTTGAGGGCATGCGGCCTGGTACGATTCAGGAGGGGGAGCTCGCTCGTCCCCACCCCCTTTCCTGACCGGCCAGGCAGCGTGCTCGGATCGGGGTCTGGTATGGATTTTAGGGGGGACCCCACGCCGTTTTTTTGGCGTAGGGGGTTCCCTTTATAATCCATACCAGACCTAAGGGCCTGGTATGACCCGCGACGGGGCTCGCAAGGTGTCAATCTCGCCAATAAAAGCGGCAAGATTGATATCCTTTTCTAGTCCCGTCGCACCTGAGTCACGTTCAAAATGAACGGACTTGTCCGTGTGTGGGCAAGTCCGTTCATTCTGAAAGTCCGCCGTAACTCCGGCGAAAGTCCGTCGGAAAGACGGGCAGACTTAGCCCGCCGGAAAGTCCGGGCGTGTGTGGGCAAGTCCGTCCGTTTTAAAGTCCGGCGCACCTGGCGGACAAAGTCCGTCGGAAAGTGTGTCGGACCAAGTAGGATAGAAAGTCCGACCGTGTGTACGCGGCATTAGACCCTTGACAGCTTTTAGTAAACAGACAAGCTGAATTCTCAGTGTTGACACTGGTGCATGGACAGAGCTGCAGTATTAAGCTGGCCATAGATGACCCGATTAATTGTAATCTACTAGTATTTTGTGTTTTTTTGATCAGCCAGTGGGCTTATAAAAAAAACTGAACAGATTCCCCCAAACACACAAGTGAGGTAGATGGAGGAATCCTCCCTGCTGTGCGATTGTATTTTGACAGCAGGACTCCTCCACTGTCAGTATACACTTATCAGCACTGCAGCCAATTGGCTGCAAGTGCTGATCAAACAAAAAAAAATATCAACTGTCCTGTTCGAAGTAAGTCAATCTTTAGATTGACTCCTCTTGAATGGGGACAGCCATAGATGGATTGAAACTTGTCTGTTCCCCGAACTGGCCAAACTTCGATCCATCCATAGACAGCTTTAATGTTGCTTCTGTTGAATAGATGGGCTTTATTCTCAATGCTGTCTCTGGTGAATGGACCAGTTGTGTTCTTATGCCATGTACACACGATCGGACATTCCAACAACAAAATCCTGAATTTTTGTTTCCGACAGATGCTGGCTCAAACTTGTCTTGCATACACACAGTCGCACAAATGTTGTCGGAAATTCCGAACGTCAAGAACGCGGTGACGTACAACATGTACGACGAGCCGAGAAAAATGAAGTTCAATAGCCAGTGCGGCTCTTCTGCTTGATTCCAAGCATGTGTGGAATTTTGTGCGTCGGAATTGTGTACACACGATCGGAATTTACGACAACGGATTTTGTTGTCGGAAAATTTGAGATCCAGATCTCAAATTTTTGTTGTCGGAAATTCCGACAACAAGTGTCCGATGGAGCCTACACACAGTCGGAATTTCCGACAACAAGCTCCCATTGAACATTTGTTGTCGTAAATTCCGACCGTGTGTACGTGGCATAAGTGCTGATTTTGGGGAATGGATAGACTGCATTCTAATATTGTCTTTGGTGAATGAATGGACTGCATTCTCAGTGCTGTTATTGGTAAATTAATATGGTGCATTCTCAGTTCTGTCTCTGTTGAATGGATAGGCTGCATTCTCAGGGTTGTCTCTTGTGAATGGATAGGCTGTATTCTCAGGGTTGTCTCCAGTGAATGGACAGGCTGTATTCTCAGGGTTGTCTCCAGTGAATGGATAGGCTGTATTCTCAGGGTTGTCTCCAGTGAATGGATAGGCTGTATTCTCAGGGTTATCTCCAGTGAATGGATAGGCTGTATTCTTAAAAAGGAACTGCAGTCTGCTCACATAATTTGTAATAAAAACATCTTTGCCATTGTTAAGCTTCTCTCCAACTACTTTGCATATTATTTTATCTATTGATTGATCGATCGATCGATCGATAGATAGATATACTGTTATTCTGTACCTGACAAATATGCTCCAGATATCTCCCTCCACTATGTCTGGCTGCAACCATTCTAACTGTGGGCAGCTGAAGGTACTGCCTGTTCACTTCCTGGATTTGCACAGAGGCACACCTCCAGCTCTGCAGCTCTCATTGGCCCTCTTATGACGCACCCCCTCCCTTCCTGGCAAACTCGCACAAGAGTGAGAGAGGGAGCTGTGTATGATGTCATAAGCCTAGGCTAACGACCAGACAAGAAACAGGAAGTGGGATGTATAAGGTATTTACTGGCAGAAAAAAAATGTTTTACTATCCAAAGTTAAAACAACAAGGGCAGAAGATTTAATAGATGGAAAGATGAAAAAATGACTGAAGGTCCGCTTTAACCGCTTCAGCCCTGGACCATTTGGCTGGCCAAAGACCAGAGCACTTTTTGCGATTCGGCACTGCGTCGCTTTAACTGACAATTGCGCGGTCGTGCGACGTGGCTCCCAAACAAAATTGACGTCCTTTTTTCCCCACAAATAGAGCTTTCTTTTGGTGGTATTTGATCACCTCTGCGGTTTTTATTTTTTGCTCTATAAACAAAAAAAGAGCGACAATTTTTTTAAAAACGCATTATTTTTTACTTTTTGCTATAATAAATTTCCCCCAAAAAATATATAAAAACATTTTTTTTCCTCAGTTTAGGCCGATACGTATTCCTCTACATATTTTTGGTAAAAAAAATAATAAATCGCAATAAGCGTATAGTGATTGGTTTTCGCAAAAGTTATAGCGTCTACAAAATAGGGGATAGTTTTATGGCATTTTATCAATCTTTTTTTTTTTTTACTAGTAATGGCAGCGATCAGCGATTTTTATCGTGACTGCAACATTATGGCGGACACATCAGACAATATTGACACATTTTTGGGACCATTTGCATTAATACAGCGATCAATGCGATTAAAAATGCATTGATTACTGTCACTGGCAGTGAAGGGGTTAATGTGTGTCCTAGTTTGTGTTCTGTGTTCTGATACTGTGCATGGAAACTAAGAGATCGCTGTTCATACTCTGTATGAACAGACGATCTGTCAGTTCTACCCTCAGAGAACCGGAAACTGTGTACACACACAATTCAGGGTTCTCTGTGTGCCCCGAGCGATCGCGGGATCCCAGAGGTGATCGAGACCACCGGGCACTCGCATCGGCTCGGGGAGCAAGCGGGGAGGGGGGGGGGGGGGGGCGCGCGCGCCCCCTAGTGGCCACAGGGCGCAGCAACGTTACATAACGTTGTTTCGCCCAGCCATGCCATTCTGCCGCAGTACAACAGCTGGTCGGCATGTGGTTAATGTTGTCTCTTGTGAATGGATAGGCTGTATTCTCAGGGTTGTTTCTTGTGAATGGATAGGCTGTATTCTCAGGGTTGTCTCCGGTGAATGGGCAGGCTGTATTCACAGGGTTTTCTCCAGTGAATGGATAGGCTGTATTCTCAGGGTTGTCTCCGGTGAATGGATAGGCTGCATTCTCAGGGTTTTCTCTGGTGAATGGATAGGCTGTATTCACAGGGTTTTCTCCAGTGAATGGATAGGCTGTGTTCTCAGGGTTGTCTCTGGTAAATGGATAGGCTGTATTCTCAGGGATTTCTCCAGTGAATGGATAGGCTGTGTTCTCAGGGTTGTCTCCAATGAATGGACAGGCTGTATTCTCAGGGTTGTCTCCGGTGAATGGAAAAACTGTATTCTCAGGGTTTTCTCCGGTGAATGAACAGGCTGTATTTTCAGGGTTGTCTCCAGTGAATGGACAGGCTGTATTCTCAGGGTTGTCTCCGGTGAATGGACAGGCTGTGTTCTCAGGGTTGTCTCTGGTGAATGGACAGGCTATATTCTCAGGGTTGTCTCCTTTGACTGAACAGGCTGTGTTCTCAGGGTTGTCTCCTTTGAATGAACAGGCTGTGTTCTCAGGGTTGTCTCCTTTGAATGAACAGGCTGTATTCTCAGGGTTGTTGTGAGGTACCTGGTAGTTGAGCCTGACTGGTAGAAGGAGACCTCTCTTAAGCGCTGGTTCAGGAGCCGCTGGAAGTGGGAACAGTGGTCTCCTGAGCACAGTGGGTAGGAGGGCCTGATGCAGGTTCCAGCAGAAGCAGACACTTGAACTGGAAGGATGTCCCTCAGGGATGGCTGAGCTGTGGATGCAGGTAACTGGTGCAGGCCGGTAGGTAGGCTGGCAGACAGATGCGAAGACAGCAGCTGGATGCAAACAGGCAGGCTGGAAGCAGCGTTACAGGACACAGGCAAGCAAGGTCAGACAGTCCGTATTTGGCAGGAGATCAGGCAGGGTATAAACAGGAGGGATGATCCAAGGGTAGTCAGACAGGCAGGAGTTCGGCAACGGGTAGCAGAGTAAACAAGGTCAGACAAGCCGGGTCGGATAGGAGACTGGAGAATGGTCAGACGTAGCCGGGTCAATAGCAAATAACAAGCAGGCAGATACAGGAACTTTCAGGTGCAGAGCTGCAGACGAACAGCAGCTAACATGAGCACCTGTCACTCTTTTAAAGGCCCTTTGGCGCCAAACGGCGCTAGCGCGAACGGGCGCGAACGCGCGTACGGGCATCCGCGGGAGCGCGCCGGCGCCCCCTGGTGGGGATTTTGGCTGAATTAGTCTAGGAACACTCCTTGTGGACCTACGTGCACGCAGATTCACCCGACAACTGCTGACATGCCCCTGACAGTTGTCTCCTTTGAATGAACAGGCTGTGTTCTCAGGGTTGTCTCCTTTGAATGAACAGGCTGTGTTCTCAGGGTTGCCTACTTTGAATGAACAGGCTGTGTTCTCAGGGTTGTCTCTGGTGAATGGACAGGCTGTATTCTCAGGGTTGTCTCCGGTGAATGGACAGGCTGTATTCTCAGGGTTGTCCCCGGTGAATGGACAGGCTGTATTCTCAGGGTTGTCTCTGGTGAATGGACAGGCTGTATTCTCAGGGTTGTCTCCGGTGAATGCACAGGCTGTATTCTCAGGGATGTCTCTGGTGAATGGACAGGCTGTATTCTCAGGGTTGTCTCCGGTGAATGGTCAAGCTGCATTCTCAGGGCTATCTCTGGGGAATGGTTGTGCCGCACTCTCAGTGCTGTCTGTGGTGAATGGTTGTGCTGCATTCTCTGTAGTGTCTATGGTGATTAAACAGGCTTCATTCTCAGTGTTGTCTCTTGTAAATGGACAGGCTTCATTCTCAGTGTTGTCTCTTGTAAATGGACAGGCTTTGTTCTCAGTGTTGTGTTCTAGAATGGACAAGCTGCATTCTCAGTGCTGTCTCAGAGGTGTTACGGTACTGAGGTCCCGGAAAGAAGATAGTGAGCTGAGGCAGTCTTTATGAACCAAAAACTTTCTACTAATAAGAAAGTATTGCCTGTGACAATACTGCACTCTGTCTGTGACTGTGACAATATAGTAATGTACATCTGGCATTATGGCATTAATACTGAACTCTCTACAGTCCCAAATTCTACAGGACTATTCTGTATTTTTTTTTTTTTTATAAACGTTGTTTTATAATGCAAAATAAAAAAAAAGAATGCCAAAAGAAAAACAATCAATGATGTGATTGGGGGTCTCTTTCAAAATCCTTGAAATAGGATAACATATTCATAACACTCACAATCAAAAATAATAAACAAAGGTTTGCGTCCAATTATTTATGATCTTTCACTTTATTATAAAAATAAAGACAACACGGATACCATTGCCTATGCTTATGCTTTCCACATAGCTCAAATCCAAGAAACATTTCCAGGGTGTCACATTGTTAACACTGAAATAAGGTGTGCAAATCCAGAGATGCTGGTGCCAGACCAGGAACAGATAGCCATGGATCCTTCAACTTTTGGAATTGATGGGGGGGTACCCCTATTTTAATAGATATATTGTTCCCTTATTAAGGTCATGTTAAAGCGGAGTTCCAAACAAAAATGGAACTTCCGCTTTTCGGAACCCTCCCCCCCTCCGGTGTCACATTTGGCACCTTTCAGGGGGGAGGGGGGTGCAGATACCTGTCTAAGACAGGTATTTGCACCCACTTCCGGCATAGACTCCCACGGGAGTCTATGCCTCTTCCTGTCCCTCCGCGCTGTCTCCTGGGAAACACACAGCTCCCAGGAGATAGCGGGGACCAGTTACGATGCGCAGCGCGACTCGCGCATGCGCAGTAGGGAACCGGGAAGTGAAGCCACAACGCTTCACTTCCTGATTCCCTCACCTAGGATGGCGGCGGCAGCTGCCGAGAACCGAGCGGGTTATCGGCGTCGGCTGCCGACATCGCTGGACCCTGGGACAGGTAAGTGGCCATGTATTAAAAGTCAGCAGCTGCAATATTTGTAGCTGCTGGCTTTTAATATTTTTTTTTTAGGTTGATGTAGGTGGACTCCCTCTTTAACATTGGTATGCCATTCCTCCAGGGTAGGAGGATGTGGGGATAGCCACTTCAGGGCTATAAGTTTATGGGCAAGAAAGAGAAGAAGGTTCACCAGGGTCCTGATCTCCAGAGGATAAGCCTCCTCGTCTAAATATCCTAAGACACATGCTTTGGGATTAAGGGTAATCAGTGTATGGAATACTCTGTTAACAATATCTATTACCATTCGCCAATTATGAATAAACTTGGGACAATTCCAAAGCATATGAATTTAGTCTGCTTGCTCCCCCTGACAACAAGGGCAGTCTGGATTGTCTCTTTTACACAAACGGAAAAGTTTAGCTGGTGTATGGCAAGTCGCATGTACTATGAATAGTTGAGATTATCTCTGAGTAAGCAACAAAGACACCAACAAAACTTCTTCCAAAATATTAATCCACACATCATCTGTCAAGACACCTATGTCCCTTTTCCAACCCCCTTTCCCCGGGAGAGGAAGGTTCATTAGTGAAGCAGACAAGAGTGAAGAATAGAGTCAGGAAATGGGGCTCTTTTTATCCATAGTTTCAGCTAACAGGTCAATAAGCGGGTTCGCCTTCAGTGTGAGTGGAGTCACTTTGGTCTGGGTTGTCAATTCCTGTCACAGTTGTAAATATTGAAAAAAACTATGAATAGGGATCTGGTATTCTGCCTGTATATTTTGAAAGGATTTCAGGATGTCTTGGGAGAACACTGGTGGACGTACTTCACCCCTGCCAGAAACTAGGATTTAAATCCTTCCAGTTTATTCAGTTCTCCCAGGTGAGAATAATCCCAAACGGAGAATAGCCGCTATATTTCACAACATTTTTTGCATCAAAGTCAAGGTTGGGTAGGAAGAGGTTGTACGGAAACTGTCCGCCTCCAATTACATGAAAAGAGGGTACCTGGCTGCCCATGATAATATAGCTTATATAGAGTCTTCCCAGTTAAGTTTCTCAGCTAGCAAAATGCTGGAGCTAAGCAGCTATAAAAATGTAATCTGGCGTTAGGTACCACTATCACTCCCCTGTCTTTTTGCAATTGCAGGATCAGTTGGTCACCAGTTCTATAGAAGGGATAGACTGCACCTAAATGAGGGTGCAGATCTGCTGAGAGTGAAGATGGCAAAAAGTTAGAGGGGCTTTTAAACTAGGAGCTATATCCTATCCTGGGGCGCTATTTCCCCACAAATAGAGCCTTCTTTTGGTGGCATTTGATCACCTCTGCATTTTTTATTTCTTGCGCTATAAACAAAAAAGTGACAAGTTTGAAAAAAAAAACAATATTTTTTACGTTTTGCTATAATAAACATCCAAATAAAAAAAAACAAAAAAAAACGACCAGTTACTTACCGGTAGCTGTGTTTCTGGGAAGTCTTCCAGGACGGCACCCTGAGAGATGACTGGTCCACCTGGCAGGAAACACAATCAATCAAAGAGGTTAAAACCCCTGCCCCTCCCCGTGCTCCTCAGTTGTGACAAAGTATTGACCAACACCAGTGCACGAGAGTGAAGGAAAAAAAAGACTAACACCACCACACTCTATATATTAGACATACCTAAACAGAACGGGTGGGAAGTAGGCCTGCCGTCCTGGAAGACTTCCCAGAAACACAGTTACCGGTAAGTAAGTGGTCATTTTCTCAAGTCGTCTTCCAGGACGGCACCCTGAGTGAGGACTACCTTAGGGCGGAACAACCGCTTGCAGTACCTTCCTGCCAAAAAACAGATCTTGAGGAGACAGTAACTCCACCCTGTAATGCTTCAGGAAGGTGTTCTGGCTTGTCCAAGTAGCGGCTTTACATATCTGCTCCACGGAAGGTCCGGCCCTTTCCGCCCAAGAGGTTGCCAGAGATCGCGTGGAATGTGCCTTGAGGTTCCATGGGGCTGCCTTACCGGAATGCTCATAGGCCAAGGAAATAGTGTGCTTAATCCATCTAGCTATGGATGCTTTACTTGCTGTTGGCCCTTCTTTTAGCCGGAAAAGTTAACTAAAAGATGGCTGGACCTTCTAAACTCCTAAACTTTTTCTAAGTAGGATAATAAACAACATCTGACATCCAGACAGAGAAAAGAAACTTCCCTTTCATTTTTGGGATTGTTACAAAAGGAAGGCAGCACTACTTCCTGAGTTCTGTGGAACTTAGATGCTACCTTAGGGAGGTACAGGGGGTCCTGCCTAAGTATCACCCTGTCCTCTAATAAACGAAAAAATGTCTCCTTAATCGAGAAGGCCTGAATCTCACCTACTCTCCTGGCAGATGTGATTGCTAGTAGAAAAGTCAACTTAAAGGTGAGGAACCTAAGGGGAATTTGGTCTATAGGTTCAAAGGGAGCTTTAGTTAGACTTTCCAACACCAAGGTAAGATCCCAAAGTGGAAAGCTAGACATCTTGACAGGGGACAACCTCTCTCTGACCAAAAGGAATCTCTTGATCAGGGGGTCCAATGCCAAGCGTCTTTCCAAAAAACAGGATAGGGCTGCGACCTGTACTTTAAGCGTCTTGGTTGCTAAGCCCTGATCTGCTCCATCCTGATGAAATTCCAGAATGGCGGGGATCTCTTGTGGAGAAGTTCCTCTCGCTTGACATAAGCGAGAGAAAACCCCCCAAGTCTTAGCGTAAATACGCCTCGTGACCTGCTTCCTGCTAAGAAGAAGAGTATCCACTACTCTGTCTGACAGGCCCTTTTCCTGCAGGTTCCGCCTTTCAAGAGCCAGGCCGTCAGCCTGAAGAAGCTGGGGTCTGGGTGGCAGACTGGACCCTGAAGGAGAAGGTCGCGCCGAACAGGAAGGTGAAGAGGCGGGGCTATGGACCAAAGCTGTAAGGTTGGAAACCAAGCTCTCTTGGGCCACCACGGGGCTATCAGAATTAGATTGCCCTCTGAGAGAAATACCTTTTGCAGAACTCTCGGGATAAGCCCAAGGGGGGGAAAAGCATAGGCTAACCGGAACTTCCAAACCTGGGCCAATGCATCTATCCCCTCTGCGCCCATTTCTCGAGCAAGGGAATAGAACTTCTTTACCCTTCTGTTCTCCCTGCGGGCGAAGAGATCCACTTCTGGAACGCCGAACTGCTGGCAACCAAGGAGAAAACCTCTGGATTCAACATCCATTCTCCCTGCAGGATTGGCTGGCGACTGAGATAATCGGCCTCTATATTCAGAGTTCCCTTTATGTGAACTGCGGAAATAGAGAGAACCCTGTGCTCTGCCCAACCCAGGATCTCTAGAGACAGAGCCAGGAGGGACGTGGACCTGGTGCCCACTTGATGATTCAGAAAAGCCACAGCTGTGGCATTGTCTGAAAGGATCTGAACTTCCTGGTTCTTGATTCTTCCTTCGAACGCTTTTAACGCTTTTCCGACGGCCAAAAGCTCTCGAAAGTTTGAGGAGGATCCTCTCTGACTCGAGTCCCAGGACCCCTGAGCTTTTAGATCCTCTAGGTGTGCCCCCCACCCCCAGGAACTTGCGTCCTTCGTTATCCTGAGAGGCTGCAGCTGACTCCAAAGGAGACCCCCCTGAAGCCTCTGAGGAAGAAGCCACCAGTGAAGAGATTCTTTTACTTCAACCGAAATGACGACTTTTAGGTCTAGAGAACTCCTTTTCTTGTCCCAAGAGGATAGGAGGAAGTGTTGGAGGGTCCTGGAATGAAGTTGTGCCCAAGGAACTGCAGGGATAGATGCAGTCATTAGGCCCAAAACTCTCCTAATACCCCTGTATGAGGCCGTCCTTGCTTCTAGCAGAGAAGTGGTGGCTGAAATTAGGTCCTCTACCTTGCTCTGAGGAAGAATTAACCTTTGTTCCGATGAATCCACCAGGAATCCCAGGTACATGTTCTTTTGGGCCGGAACCAGCGAGGATTTTTCCTTGCTGATGATCCATCCCAAAGATTCTAAGGTCTCCATCACCTTGGCTAGGTTCAGAAGCAGCTGGTCCCGATTCTGATTGTAAATCAGAATGTCGTCTAAATAGGGGATCAACGTTATTTCCTGGAGATGTAGGAAGGCCACTACCTCTGCCAGGACCTTCATGAAGACCCTTGGACTGGATGCCAGTCCAAAGGGGAGGGCCGCAAACTGCCAATGCTGAATTCCCTGTGGGGAGGCAATTGCGAATCTCAGAAAAATCTGATGACCCTGAAATATAGGGACGTGGAGGTAAGCGTCCTTTAAATCTAATGTTACCATGAACACATCCTTGAGGAGGTGTCTTCTGAGGGAGTACACACTCTCCATGCGGAACTTCTTGTACTGCAAGAAAACATTTAGGTTCCTTAAATTTATTATCAGACGATATTTCCCTGAGGGCACCACAAAATGTGGGAGTAAAACCCCCGACCCTGTTGGTCCTCTGGGACCGGCACTATGACCTCCTGACTGGCCAACTATTCTATGTTCCATAGGATGCTTCCTGCCTTGCAGGGAGCTTTGGGAAGATGGGTCAAAAGAAACTTCTGGGGAGGAGGGGAGAGAAATTCTAACTTGTAACCCTCTCTTACTATCTGGAGAATGTGGGGGCTCTGTGTGACTCTTTCCCACTGAGGGATAAAGTGGGAAAGCCTTCCCCCTACTGGCAAGTCATTTGGCGGACTTGTCACCCGCCTTCTGGCTGGAAAAAAGAATGCATGATTTCTGCTTGTCCTTTCCAGCTCCCCAACGCCTATTAGGGGACACTTTTTTTTTATCTGAGAAGCGGTTCTTTGCTTGAGGGCCACGAAAAAAACTCTTCCTGTCTCTTCTTGGTTTAACAGGGAATTTTTTTCCCCTTCTCTGTAGATCTAGCCAAAGCCTGATCTAACCCAGTACCAAAAAGGAGTGAACCCTCAAAGGGGATTTAGCGGTGGCACGCACTGTCTCAACCGCAGCATCCGCTAGGTATGCGACTGCACTACCTATGACCTCCAGTGAATCTAAAACCTCCTTAGATTTCGTGGTTCGAGACACATGGTCCATGAGTTTACATACCCACATGTCCGCATTACTTGCAATGCAAGCTGAGGCCAATGTGGGGCTCATAGCTGCAGCGTTAGCTTCCCAGGCCCTGCGTAAATTGGTTTCTGCCTGCCAATCCATCTGATCCTTTATGCTGCCCGTGTCCTCAAAGGAGAGATCGGACTGTTTAGACACCTGAGCTAAGGAGGCGTCTAATCTAGGGGTCTTAAAAAACTTCTCCTCACTTTCTTCTGAAAAGGGGCATCTACGCACACACAGATCCACGTCTCTGCTCTGTTACCGGCAATAGCGGGTGCCCGGCGGACATCCCGGCTGCCGGGCACGCGCATTGGCTCCTTAGTGACGCGGCGGGCGCGCGTGCCCTCTAAACGGTCGGGAAGGTGAGGACGTCATATGATGCCTACCCAGGATGGGAGATCCCTCCTACTGACATCATTTAACTATGGGTGGGGAAGCAAGTGGTTAAATAAGGGCATTAGCCAGTGCATCCCATTGGGAAATACATTTAAAAGAGCGAACAAAGGTCCTGGGTGTAAAAATGCATATAAAAGCAAAGGAGAAGGCCTTCAAAAAATACAAGTCTAAGGGATCATCATCAGCATTCAGACTTTACAAAGAATGCAACAAGATATGTAAGGGGGCATTTAGGGTGGCTTAGATAGAACACAAAAGACACATAGCGGAGGAGAGCAAAAAAAATCCCAAGAAATTCTTTAAGTATATAAACAGTAAAAAAGGGAGGACAGACCATTTTGGCCCCATAAAGAATAAGAAAGGACATCTGGTTACAAAGGATGGAGAGATGGGGAAGGTATTGAATTCATTTTTTTCCTCAGTCTTCACGAGGGAATCAGGGAGCTTCAGTAACCAAAACTGCAGTGTTTGTCCTCATGACGCATCACAGGAAACACCCTCATGGCTAACAGCGGACAGAATTAGAAATAGACTTGGGAAACGTAATATTAACAAATTACCTGGACCGGATGGCTTGCACCCAAGGGTACTTAGGGAACTGAGTCAAGTAATTGCCAGACCATTGTTCCTAATTTTTACTGACAGTCTACTGACTGGAATGGTACCAGCTGATTGGAGAAAAGCCAACGTAGCACCAATATTTAAAAAAGGGCCAAAATACATCCCTGGGAACTACAAACCAGTTAGCCTAACATCAATGGTATGCAAGCTTTTGGGCGGACGATAAGGGATTATATACAAGATTTTAGTAATGAAAACTATATCATTAGTAGTAATCAGCATGGATTCATGAACAATCGTTCTTGCCAAATCAATCTATTAACCTTCTATGAGCAGGTGAGACGCCATCTAGATAACGGAAGGCCCATTGACATGGCGCATCTGGATTTTGCAAAAGCCTTTGACACACTTCCCCATAAATGTTTACTGTACAAAGTAAGGTCCATTGGCATGGACCATAGGGTGAGTACATGAAAACTGGATACAGGGGCGAGGTCAGAGGGTGGTGATAAATGGGGAATACTCGGAATGGTCAGGGGTGGGAAGTAGGGTCCCCCAGGGTTCTGTGCTGGGACCAATCCTGTTTAATATGTTCATAAACGACCTGCAGGATGGGGTAAACAGTTCAATCTCTGTATTTGCGGACGACACTAAGCTAAGCAGGGCAATAACTTCTCCGCAGGATGTGGAAACCTTGCAAGAAGATCTGAACAAATTAATGGGATGAGCATCTACATGACAAATGAGATTTAATGTAAATGTAGCACACGACCCCCGAAGGAGCTGCAGTTTGTTGTTCTATCCGTAAATCACATTCACCACATAGCACATCGCAGTCCATAGAAATAGAAACAGTCCATATTGTACTTTTTCTCTTGCTTTTATTTGTATAACATGAACCGGGATAAGAAAAAAGGGTTTTCTGAGATGCTCTTTTGCTGCTTCATAATCTTTCCTTTGCCTTCTTATGCAAAGACTTGGAACAATGCGGATAATGAAAAGTCACTATGAATAACCTCTCTTTGGGAAGACTGGAGTAGTCTGGTCTTTGAGAATAATGAAAGTGAATAGCAAAGAGCCACTCTGAATAACTCTTTGCATATAGACTTTGGTAGATTTACTAGAGGATACATAGGCTAGTGTAGTAGAGAGTCACTCTGAATAACCTCTTCACCCGTAGACCTTTTTAGAACAATCTGTATCTCTATTTGTGCTCAGAGCTCTACCGCTGCCTTTTGACCACAACTTCCCGTCTGTACAGTACTTCCAAGTTGAGCTAAAGAAGAGATTACTCTGAATAATTCCTCCCGCCTGACTGATTGGAAACCCTGGGCGTGTTGAACCTTGAAGTCACAGACCATTAGTGCCTGCATCACTGACTTGCGTACCAACATCCCCAGCCTCTGAAAGTACCGCTCCCCTGGGCTTTCACTCTCTTGATCAACAGTCCATGTGCCACTCACAAACAATCGATCGCCCAGTCTTCTTCCCCTTAGTTGCTACTTTTTTCGGATGGCTCCTCCATCCCTCCTCTTCGGTTTGGCATGCTCCCCTCCCCGCAGGGGGCGTCCAGCGACTACATGCAGTGCGGTGTCACTAACTCCTCTCCTCCGCGTGGCCTGCTTCCCCCCTCTTAGGGGGGGGCTCAGCTCCGCTCCCGGCCGGGGGCTCTCTCTACAATCTCTCCCTCCTCCGAACTCCCGACTACAGCATGTGACCCCAGCTCATACACGAGTCCCGCCTCCTGCCAAACAAATTAATGATTACCCAGAACTCCACACATGAGCTGCCTGCCACTCAGATCCCAAGTCCAACCTCTCTTCCAGAACCATTTCCACTGAAAGCAAGAGGAGACATCTCTGGGCCCAAGCACAGGTGGCCACACCCTGCACTACACTGACACTCCTAGGGTCCTAAAATAAACAACCAGGCCTGAAATAAAAATGCAAGCCTGCCTAAATTTACCTGAAACTGTACTCTGTCATTTAAACACAGAAAGCTCACCTACTGGTCAGTAGGTGACCGCTACATAAAAAATGTAAAAAAAATGCATTTGGGTGGCAAAAATATGAATGCAATCTACTCACTAGGGGATGAACCACTGGGGGAATCTAGGATGGAAAAGGACCTGGGGGTCCTAGTAGATGACAGGCTCAGCAATGGCATGCAATGCCACGCTTCTGCTAACAAAGCAAACAGAATATTGGCATGCATTAAAAAGTGGATTAACTCCAGAAATAAAACGATAATTCTCCCACTCTACCAGTTCTGGGCATCAGTCCTCAGGAAGGATGTACTGCAAATGGAGCGAGTACAAAGGGCAACAAAGCTAATAAAGGGTCTGGAGGATATTAGTTATGAAGAAAGGTTGCGAGCACTGAACTTATTCTCTTTGGAGAAGGGATATGATTTCAATTTACAAATACCATACTGGTGACCCCACAATAGGGATGAAAAAGGCAGTTTAATAAGACACGTGGACACTCAATTAGAAGAAAAGAGGTTTAACCTTAAACTGCGTAGAGGGTTCTTTACTGTAACAGCGGCAAGGATGTGGAATTCCCTTCCACAGGTGGTGGTTTCAGCGGGGGGCATCGGTTTTTTAAAAAAACTATTAGATGAGCACCTGAATGACTGCAACATACAGGGATATACAATGTAATACTGACATATAATCACACATAGTTTGGACTTGTCTTTTTTCAACCTCACCTACTATGTAACTATGTAAGTACATGCAGCACAAAAGGATTGTCACCAGTGTACACACAACCTTGTATGTTAAAATATATTCTTTTAGAATTCAGTCTTACTGGTAACAGCAGTTAGAACCATTTTTTTTATGTTCATTGTCCTCTTGCACAGCATCCTCCAGCTGGGAAAACTTGTGGCAGGTTTCTATCTGGCTCTCCTAAATTGACTCCTCCTGGCTGGGCCTTGTGAGGAGATTCTGGCTGTGATTCACTTCTAGGGCACAGTGTGTGCTAATAGTCAGTGCTCTGGCACCCACTGAGCCTCAAAATACGGCACGATTCAATGCACTGGGTGGCAACATTAAAAATAAACAAGGCACCGACTGAAAGAGAGAATAGACAGCTGCTGCGGGGAGACATTCGGTAATATTTCTAGCACGACTCTAGGAGACAGACTGGCAAAGCTTCTTACGCTGACTAATTGATGGGAGCCGAGGAGGAACAGGGCCTCTCCTTGCTGAAGTCTCATTTTTTTCTCTCCAATATTTGGAATGTGTTACCATTCTCCGTGGCAAAGCCAGGAGCTTCTCAGACCCTTCGCTGAGCTACCAGAATACAAATGTGTAGCCTCATACCTGGTACACAGCGCTGAGCTAGTTTTGGGCACAGCAGGCAACACTCAAAGCAATGGAAGTCCAATGACCTAAGGTAGATGGACAGTCAACAGTGCAGGATGTTGTACTATACAAGTGTTTTTGTTCTGGATCACTGACAGTCACCAATTAGATGCATGCATGCTGAAATATTTCTAGGGGTACAGTCACCTATAAATATACATACAGTGCCTTGCAAAAGTATTCACCCCCTTGACATTTTACCTACTTTGTTACATTACAGCCTTTAGTTCAATGTTTTTTTATTCTGAATTATATGCCATGGATCAGAACACAATAGTCTAAGTTGGTGAAGTAAAATTAGAAAAATATATACATAAAACTATTTTTCAGAAATAAAAAAATGATAATTGGCATGTGCGTATGTGTTCACCCCCTTTGTTATGAAGCCCATAAAAAGCTCTGGTGCAACCAATTACCTTCAGAACTTACATAATTAGTGAAATGATGTCCACCTGTGTGCAATCTAAGTGTCGCATGATCTGTCATTACATATACACACCTTTTTGAAAGGCCCCAGAGGCTGCAACACCTAAGCAAGAGGCACCACTAACCAAACACTGCCATGTAGACCAAGGAACTCTCCAAACAAGTAAGAGACAATGTTGTTGAGAAGTACAAGTCAGGGTAAGGTTATAAAAAAATATCCAAATCTTTGATGATCCCTAGGAGCATCATCAAATCTATCATAACCAAATGGAAAGAACATGGCACAACAGCAAACCTGCCAAGAGATGGCTGCACACCAAAACTCACGGCCCGGGCAAGGAGGGCATTTATCAGAGAGGCAGCACAGAGACTTAAGTTAACCCTGGAGGAGCTGCAGAGTTCCACAGCAGAGACTGGAAAATCTGTACATAGGACGACAATAAGCCGTACGCTCCATAGAGTTGGGTTTTATGGCAGAATGGCCAGAAGAAAGCCATTACTTTCAGCAAAAAACAAAATGGCACGTTTTGAGTTTGCCAAAAGGCATGTGGGAAACTCCCAAAATGTATGAAGGAAGGTGCTCTGGTCTGATGTTACTAAAATTGAACTTTTTGGCCATCAAAGTAAATACTATGTCTGTTACAAACCCAACACATCACATCACCAAAGAACACCATTCCCACAGTGAAACATGGTGGTGGCAGCATCGTGCTGTGGGGATATTTTTCAGCAGTCGGGACTGGGAAACTGATCAGAGTTGAGGGAAAGATGGATGGTGCTAAATACAGGGATATTCTTGAGCAAAACCTGTACTTCTCTGTGTGTGATTTGAGGCTAGGATGGAGGTTCACCTTCAAGCAGGACAATGACCCCAAACACACTGCTAAAGCAACATTCAAGTGGTTTAAGGGGAGACATGTAAATGTGTTGGAATGGCCTAGTCAAAGCCCAGACCTCAATTCAATAGAAAATCTGTGGTCAGACTTAAAGATTGCTGTTCACAAGCGCAAACCATCTAACTTGAAGGAGCTGGAGCAGTTTTGCAAGGAGGAGTGGGCAAAAATCCCAGTGGTAAGTTGTGACAAGCTCATAAAGACTTATCCAAAGCGACTTGGAGCTATGATATCCGCAAAAAGTGGCTCTACAAAGTATTGACTTTAGGGGGGTGAATAGTTATGCACATTGACTTTTTCTGTTATTTTGTCCTATTTGTTGTTTGCTTCACTATTAAAAAAAAAACATCTTCAACGTTGTGGGCATGTTCTGTAAATTAAATGATGCAAATCCTCAAACAATCCATGTTAATTCCAGGTTGTGAGGCAACAAAACATGAAAAATGCTAAGTGTGGGTACTTTTGCAAGGCACTGTATACCCTTGTAGATACACACCAGTAGATGCATACCTATAAATATACACATACACCTGTGGATACACAGCTGTAGATAGACACATCTATGGATACATACCTTTTAAATATAAACAAACATACATCTGTAGATGCATACATACCTATAAATATACACACATCTGTAGGTACACACCTATACATATACACGTACACCTGTAATTAGGTACACACCTATACATATACACCTGTAAATAATTTTATATGTAGCGCTGGTAGATTTGCGATCTACCATCTGATAGGTAAATTTAGTAACTTGTTCGTTAGGGAAGTTAGATTTGCCTCTGTTCCAGCTTGGCTGACGTTGTGTGTGTTTCCATACTGAGCCGGCCCGGTGGGTGTCGCTGTTACCACTGGCTGGTGTTGGAAAGGCAACGTGTCAAAGCGTATGGGTGCTCCTCTGTCCCGGAGACGACTCGGTGGAGGTGGTCCTCCGAGTTGGATTCTGGGAGAGGGTATTTATGGGACAGATGCCATGTTTTGGGGTTAGTTTTACAGCCACCTGCTGGCCCTCCTGCCGAGGAATGGTCCTGAGCTGTCTATCCAGAGTGAAGAAGCTGGACAACCGAGGAGATCCCAGGGGAGGACCCGTCATGGAAGGATCATGCAGAGTGCTGGTCTGGATAGGGGCCTGGTGACTCGGTTGGAGGACGTATCCTAAAATAACTTTACAGTATAGTGTTGCCGGGTTTGCCTTAAAGGTTCAAGCACTGTGACTGACATTCACCACAAAACCAATACATCCTGTGGCAGAGGATCTTACTGGTTCATTCCAAGCAAGTCTGTGGCAGAGACTTTTGTTCGTGCTACGTACTGGCTGCTAGGCAAGTGAGAGAGGCCTATCCAGGCGAGCAAAGAGTGTGTCCCACGAGGGGAGCGCATTCTACTGTAATATTCAACTCTAAAGGGCATTTGTCAAGAATCCTACAGAAAGGTATTTGTGCTTTCCCTGCAGTTTCCCTTCTGCCTCTTTCCTGCTACTTCCTTCGTTAATTAAGTAGAGTACGTTTTCAATAAAGCATTGAAAACATACTCAAGTGTTGATGCTTGTATCGTCCGGAGGTAAATTCAACGGAACCCTAGACCCGGTGCCGGTGAAACAGAGGGAAGGAGAGTGAAGTTAACAAGCCCGCTTAAACCAGCAGCTCCACCGAGTTATTGCTACCTATATATATACACACACATACACCTGTGGATATATACCAATAAATATGCGCAAGATGTGTATAGAGATGGAGATGCACAAGTATAAGCGTCCTTTCACACATGCTGTCCAATCAGTTTTTCAGGCGGACCTGATTAGGCCCTTCAGTCTCCACTATGGAGCGGCGGATGTCAGCGGACACATGTGTCTGCTGACACCTGATCCAATCCTGCCTGCAAAAAAAAAAAAAACAGATGGTGGTCCTATTTTCCATCAGCCCATCGGATCGGATAGTAATGGACAGGACATCGGATTTCCCCATAGAGGAGCGCGGAACTGTGTCCGTGTCTGCTCTGCACAGCGGAGCGGACACAGACCTGTCATCCGCCTGCTCAGTGGAGAGATCCCTCGCTGAGCAAGCGGAATCCACTACATGGAGGCGCCTGTGTGAAAGGGGCCTAAGTACATGCATACACCTGTAGCTAAATACCTATAAATATATGCACACACCTGTGGATGCCAAACCTATAATTATACACCTGTAGATACACATGTGCACCTGTAATATATATATATATATATTTATTTTTTTTTATCACACTGATGTGACAGTGTGTTTTCAGCTGCACTGCGCACTGATGGAAAAATGGCATGTTACAATAATAAGAGGTTAGCAGTTACAGATGAGCGGAGGAATTCAGGGCTTTGAACTAGAAAATGAAATGTTATGGAGAAGAGCTGTGCATTGAGTTCCTGTAGCTTGACAGACGACAGGCAATTATACAGACTGAGGAAGAAGAGAAGAACAGAGGGGATCCCTTACCGTATATAGGTCTGGGTGGCATGTATCTGATGTTTCCTTTGATTGACTGGACATATTATGTATGATGTGTACTGAATGCTGTGGCTGCAATGCTTGATAGGAAGACATGTTTTTTAGCACTAAAATATTTTTATTGAGCTTGGGTATACCTTTACCATGCTCCTGATCATAGTGCCATTTTGTCAGGTGGAAAACTGAACTATCTATACATCATACACAGAGGATGCCTTTGGGCTTAATTTACTAAGATATAATGCATGTGTTACATGTCATAATGATCTTTATTTGCAGTTCTCATTAGCTGCCATTACTAAAAATAACGGTTGTCATGGCAGTTTATAATCGTTATAGCTTTAGCTTAGTGAATTGAGCCGTGGTTCATCTATTTACATAAACCAACGACTGTCACCAAAGTGGAAAAAACACAAGAGACAAATTGTCTCTACTTACTGGAGAAATAACAAAAGAAATTGTTTCCATGCACTGGAAATGGTTTTAAAATGTGCTGGCCATAGCAGCCTTGTAATCATCATATTTCTGAAGTTTTCGAATGAAACCATGGGGTTGATTTGCTAATACTGGAGAGTACAAAATCTGGTGCAGTTGTGCATGGTAGCCAACCAGCTTCTAACTTTAGTTTGTTCAATTAAGCTGTGACTAAAAAACAGCTTCTAATGCCGCGTACACACGGTCGGACTTTCTATCCTACTTGGTCCGGCACACTTTCTGACGGACTTTGTCCGCCAGGTGCGCCGGACTTTAAAACGGACGGACTTGCCAACACACGCCCGGACTTTGCGGCGAGCTAAGTCCGCCCGTCTTTCCGACGGACTTTCGCCGGAGTTACGGCGGACTTTCAGAATGAACGGACTTGCCCACACACGGACAAGTCCGTTCATTTTGAACGTGACTCAGGTGCGACGGGACTAGAAAAGGATGTCAATCTTGCCGCTTTTATCGGCGAGATTGACAACTTGCGAGCCCCGTCGCGGGGCATACCAGGCCCTTAGGTCTGGTATGGATTAAAAAGGGAACCCCCTACGCCGAAAAAACGGCGTGGGGTCCCCCCTAAAATCCATACCAGACCTCGATCCGAGCACGCAGCCTTGCCGGTCAGGAAAGGGGGTGGGGACGAGCGAGCGCCCCCCCTCCTGAACCGTACCAGGCCGCATGCCCTCAACATGGGGGTGGGTGCTTTGGGGGAGGGGGGGCGCCCTGCGGGGCCCTCCCACCCCAAAGCACCTTGTCCCCATGTTGATGAGGACAAGGGCCTCTTCCTGACAACCCTGGCCGTTGGTTGTTGGGGTCTGCGGGCGGGGGGCTTATCGGAATCTGGGAGCCCCCTTTAATAAGGGGGCCCCCAGATCCCGGCCCCCCACCCTATGTGAATGAGTATGGGGTACATGGTACCCCTACCCATTCACCTAGGGAAAAAGTGTAAGTAATAAAACACACTACACAGGTTTTTAAAATATTTTATTAAACAGCTCCGGTGGGGGGGATCTTCCTCCGGCTTCGGGGGTCTTCTTCCGGCTTCGGGGGTCCCTCCGCTTCATCTTCTCCCGGCGTCCGGTTGGTTCTTCTCCGCTCTCTTCTCCCGGTGTTCCAGTTCTTCGGCCGGCTCCTCTGCTGTCTTCAGGTAGCTCTCTTGCCAGCAGAGGTCCGGACTTCTGGGCTTCTTGTCTTCTTGTCTTCTTGTCTTCTTGTCTTCTCTTCTCTTCCCCAGATGTTGACACGACGCTCTCTCCGGCTGGACTGCTCTCCGAGGGCTGCGTTGTGACTTATATAGGCGGAGACCCCGCCCCCTTTTGATGTCACAGTCCCTGGGCATGCTGGGACTGTGACGTTTTAGGGGGCGTGGTCACTGGGTGATGTTGACCACGCCCCCTAAAACATCACAGTCCCAGCATGCCCAGGGACTGTGACATCAAAAGGGGGCGGGGTCTCCGCTTATATAAGTCACAACGCAGCCCTCGGAGAGAAGTCCAGCCGGAGAGAGCGTCGTGTCAACATCTGGGGAAGAGACAAGAAGACCAGAAGCCCAGAAGTCCGGACCTCTGCTGGCAAGAGAGCTACCTGAAGACAGCAGAGGAGCCGGCCGAAGAACTGGAACACCGGGAGAAGAGAGCGGAGAAGAACCAACCGGACGCCGGGAGAAGATGAAGCGGAGGGACCCCCGAAGCCGTAAGAAGACCCCCGAAGCCGGAGGAAGACCCCCCCCCGGAGCTGTTTAATAAAATATTTTAAAAACCTGTGTAGTGTGTTTTATTACTTACACTTTTTCCCTAGGTGATGGGTAGGGGTACCATGTACCCGATACTCATTCACATAGGGTGGGGGGGCCGGGATCTGGGGGCCCCCTTATTAAAGGGGGCTCCCAGATTCCGATAAGCCCCCCGCCCGCAGACCCCGACAACCAACGGCCAGGGTTGTCGGGAAGAGGCCCTTGTCCTCATCAACATGGGGACAAGGTGCTTTGGGGTGGGGGGGCCCCCCTCCCCCAAAGCACCCACCCCCCATGTTGAGGGCATGCGGCCTGGTACGGTTCAGGAGGGGGGGCGCTCGCTCGTCCTCACCCCCTTTCCTGACCGGCCAGGCTGCGTGCTCGGATTGGGGTCTGGTATGGATTTTAGGGGGGACCCCACGCCGTTTTTTCGGCGTAGGGGGTTCCCTTTATAATCCATACCAGACCTAAAGGGCCTGGTATGCCCCGCGCTCGCCGCAATAGGAAAATTTGTTTTTCCTATTGCAGCGAGCGCGAGATGCAATACCCTGCCCTCGTGTCATATCTGGTCCGTCGGACCAGCATACACACGAGCGGGCTTTCTGTCGGACCAGCACACAGACGAGCGGACTTTCCGCCAGAAACTGAGTCCGACGGAAAGATTTAAAACTTGTTTCAAATCTAGGTCTGGCGGGCTTTTGGGAAAAAGTCCGCCAGAAAAGTCTGCCGGCGCCCACACACGGGCGGATTGTCCGGCACACTCTGGTCCGCCAGACCAAGTATGCCGGAAAGTCCGACCGTGTGTACGCGGCATAAGGCTAGCTGCACCACATTTTGCACTCTCCAATTTTAGTAAATTAACCTTCATGTGAGCTGTTGCTATAGACACTATGAGTATGTGTCAGGTCACCTAAGACCAGGTGACAGATGCAGCCGTTGGGGTCTGGAGTGCACCGCAAGATATTGGACCCTACGACTGAAAGCTGCGGATGGAGCTCTAGGTGATTCAGGAGAGCAGGTATTCTGGAGCACCAACACGGATCACACTGGGAGCTAGAGCATGAGATTTCCCAGGGCACAGAATCTAAGAGACAGCGGGTGTTCACCAGAGGCCCCTAGTGGTGGGGATGGATTTAGCTGCAGTCTGGTTTCAGGTTGCGGCCCCAGGGCCTCCCAGCTCACAGTAGACTACAGGAAGGTAGAGGAGAAGCAGCAGACTGTGACAACAAAGGCTAGTCAGGAGATAGCCAGAGGTCGGGGCAACAAGCAGGTAAGGATAGTCAAGGAACACGCCAAGGTCGGGATATGAAGCAGACAAGGACAGTCAAGAACAAGCCAAGATCGGTAACTAGAATCAGACGTAGAACACACAGCAAGGCGCACACGGAAGCCAAAAACACAAAATTGATCAGCAGAGCTGGGTTGCGGTGCACAGGTTAATATAGTGTTCCCTGATAGGGCCTGGGGTGGAGCCATGCTTTGAGGAGAGATTACTTAAGCAGCCAGGTGAAGGGCGGCTGGTCCCTCAAGCTGAACACATGGAGAGGTAAGCTGACAGACAAAAATTACTGCGGACCCATAGCAGTATGCTTCCTTTACATAAAATAACACAATTAGTCACAATGTGGATCTTAAGGAAATAATAATGAATTGGGTTTGGTAGTCTGAAGAAAAATGGTATTTATTCTCTAGAGGGTACACCCTAACCCCAAGGCACAGCAGTGTAAAGGCCCGTACACAGGATACGAAAATCGGATGGAAAAATTTGTACGACGGGCTGCCTGGCGATTTTCGGATCGTTAGTATGATGCTTTCGACAGCTGATTTCGCTTTTTTCGTTGATGTGAACTCAACGTCCGATTTTTGTTTCATTAGTCCAGTTTTCGTACGAAAAAAAAATCGTAAGAGCAAGACTACGCATGCTCAGAAAAGAAAGAATACATACAAAACTATTCAACACATTACGTCACTTCTGAGGTTGTATTCTGTCGTTCGTAAATTTTCGTATTGTGAGTAACCTCTTCACTTTTGACATGAGACTAGCATGCCACAAAAAACAAACGAAATCTAATGCCCCGTACACGTGATCAAATTTTCTGACTGAAAATGTTCGATGGGAGCCTTTTGTCAGAAATTCCGACCATGTGTAGGCTTCATCGGACATTTTCCATCGGAATTTCCGTCGCACAAAATTTGAGATCTGGTTCTCAAATTTTCCGACAACAAAATCAGTTTGCGTAAATTCTGATCGTGTGTATACAATTCCGACGCACCAAGTTCCACGCATGCTCGGAATCAAGCAGAAGAGCAGCACTGGCTATTGAACTTCATTTTTCTCGGCTCGTCGTACATGTTGTACGTCACCGCGTTCTTGACATTCGGAATTTCCGACCAACTCTGTGTGACAGTGTGTATGCAAGACAAGTTTGAGCCAACATCCGTCGGAAAAAAAACATGGATTTTGTTGTCAGAATGTCCGATCGTGTGTACGAGGCATAAGTTCTGAGATCCCTTTATAGGCTGTTAATGAGGTTCATGTGTACAGCAGAGACCTGAGTGTTGGATACTGACCAACAGATGGCAAAGGTTTGAGGCTGATCATTACAGCTGCTGGCAGATGTATAGGGTATGCTACTCTCAAGGCCTGAATTGGGTCACCCTCATGGAAGCTCATCCTATGCTTCACAGACTGCAGAAAGTCAAATACACTATATTACTAAAAGTATTGGGACACCTGCCTTTACACGCACATGAACTGGCATCCCAGTCTTATGCCCCGTACACACGGTCGGACATTGATCGGACATTCCGACAACAAAATCCATGGATTTTTTCCGACGGATGTTGGCTCAAACTTGTCTTGCATACACACGGTCACACAAAGTTGTCGGAAAATCTGATCGTTCTGAACGTGGTGAAGTAATACGCGTACGTCGGGACTATAAACGGGGCAGTAGCCAATAGCTTTCATCTCTTAATTTATTCTGAGCATGCGTGGCACTTTGTGCATCGGATTTGTGTACACACGATCGGAATTTCCGAACACAGATTTTGTTGTCGGAAAATTTTATAGCAAGCTCTCAAACTTTGTGTGTTGGAAATTCCTATGGAAAACGTGTGATGGAGCCCACACACGGTCGGAATTTCCGACAACAAGGTCCTATCACACATTTTCCATCGGAAAATCCTATTGTGTGTACAGGGCATTAGTCTGTAGGGTTCCATATTGAGTTGGCCCACCCTTTGCATCTGTAACAGCTTAAACTCTTCTGGGAAGGCTGTCCACAGGGTTTAGGAGTGTGTCTATGGGAATGTTTGACCATTCTTCCAGAAGCAAGGTCAGGCATTGATGTGGATGAGAAGGCCTGGCTCGCAGTCTCCGCTTTATTTCATCCCAAAGGTGTTCTATCGGGTTAAGGTCAGGACTCTGTGCAGGCCAGTCAAGTTCCTCCTCCCCAAACTCGTTCATCCATGTCCTTATGGACCTTGATTGGTGCACTGGTCCAGATCATTTCGTGGGGGGGGATTATGGTGTGGGGTTATTTTTTTTTAGGGGTTGGGCTTGACATCTTAGTTCCAGTGAAGGGAACTCTTCAGGCTTCAGCATACCAAGACATTTTGGACAATTTCATACTCCCAACTTTGTGGGAACAGTTTGGGGATGGCCACTTCCTTTTCCAACATGACTGCACACCAGTGCACAAAGCAATTAGAGCGGAGACTGGGACCCAGGCCTTCACATCCAACATCAGTGCCTGACCTCACAAATGCGTTTCTGGAAGAATGGTCAAACAATCCCATAGACACACTCCTAAACCTTGTGGACAGCTGTTATAGCTGCAAGAGGTTGGCCAACTCAATATTGAACCCTACGGACTAATGCCCCGTACACACGATCGGATATTCCGACAACAAAATCCATGGATTTTTTCCGACATGCATACATCACGGTCACACAAAGTTGGTCGGAATTTGTGAACGTCAAGAACGCGGTGATGTACAACACGTACGACGAGCCGAGAAAAATGAAGTTCAATAGCCAGTGCGGCTCTTCTGCTGGATTCCGAGCATGCGTGGAACTTTGTGCGTCAAAAATTGTGTACACACGATCGGAATTTATGCGAACAGATTTTGAGATCCAGAGCTCAAATTTTGTGTGACAGAAATACCGATGGAAAATGTCCGATGGAGCCTACACACGGTCGGAATTTCCGACAAAAGGCTCCCATCAAACATTTTTCGTTGGAAAAAATCCGACTGTGTGTACGGGGCATAAGACTGGGATCCCATTAAAGTTCATGTGCTTGTAAAGGCAGGCATCCCGCATCCATTTTGGCAATATAGTGTATGTCTAGAACAGTGTTTCTCAACATTTTTGCCTACAGGGAACCCTTGGCAAAAAGTTTGAGATCTTGGGGAACCCCTGAAAAAAAAATTCAGGTCTAGAGCTCACGGAACATTGGACCTGATCAGCGAGTTGTAGATATAACAGCAATAAAGAAACAGTATCAAATAATAGAATAAAATAAATATTGTAAAAAAAAAAAAAAAAAAAAAACATCTACCTCCTTAATGTGAAACTTGAGCTTGCTTTTTTTCTGCACAGGTGCTCCTGTGAAAATCAGAAGGCAACACCACAGAGGAGCGAAGAGAGAGGGAGCACCTGGCTGGATCAGCAGGTGACATCCTGTCTGTGCTGGCAGTGCAGAATGCAGAAAGGGGGATCAAAGAGAAGGGGCACTGGGCTGGAGGAGACTGATTGTAGCAGGAGTTAAGATCATAGCATAGCTTTATCATAGCTCCCAACTGTCCCTGATTTTGAGGGACTGTCCTTGATTTGGAACAATGTCCCTCTATCCCTCATTCCTCCTCATTTGTCCCTCATTTTGGTCTGATCTATATAGTTGTATATAAAAAATGCACCTTTTATCTATCAAAAAGTGTTTTCCAGTGCCAAACCTTTCATCTGATTTCTAAATTGCTGCATTTGTAAATTCCAAAAGCCAATATAAAGGAATAGTAGTGGTAAAAAAGCACTTGTGGGTTTAACCAATCTTATTTTTTTTGTACAATTCTCCTTTAAGGGGGCGTGGCAATGGGGTGTGTCCTATGCCTGTATACTTTTGCTGATAGGTGTCCCTCATTCCCATCTCAAAAAGTTGTTAGGTATAGCTTCATGACAAGTTATTATTCCATAATAAAACTATTATGAACTCACCTCCTGCTAAATTCAGTCTGATCCAGCTCACACTCTCTGCATCACCACTTCCACACAGGATGTCACCTGTTGCGTCAAGCACATGCTCCATATCTCTGCTTAACCCCCCCCCCCCCAGCCTGTATTATTGGATGGTGCTATACACAGGATCTCACTGCAGACAAGGCATTCCCCTCCTAATCCAGCCATTTGCTCTCTCTCTGAGACACACACTGCTCTGGCTGGCAGCTCTCACCTCCTGATCCAGCCACATGCTATGTGTCCCTGCTGGCTCTGTGCCTCCATGTCCCAAAGCAGCCATTTGCCCTGCCAGCTCTGTCCAGCCCCCCCCCCCCATCTCTAGCCTCCAGCCATGTGCTCCGATGGCTCCCTGTCCCTCCTGAAATCTGCATTGTTGCAGCTATAAGACTCTTATTGCTGTGTTAATGCAGAGTGCAGGGGAAACAGAGAGCCATCAGAGCACATTGCAAAGTGCAGGGGGAGGGAGAGAGCCACTGCAAAAGGTCATCTTCGGATTGTGCCACATGTTCCTGCCCGGTCAGCGCTGCCGTATACAGAAGACCTCCTCCTTCTTCTGCTCCCGTTCCCGCTCTCTGCACTCCTCCCCTGCTCCTCCCTCTGACCTTATAGGAGCCGGAACGACAGAGTTACCATTGGGTGTTCATGCGCACATAAAGGACAAGTTGCACAACATTTGAAAATACATTTAGCAGTATACATCCTCCACAATGTAGATTTCCCACGGAACCCCTGGGGACTTCCCGCGGAACCCCGGTTGAGAAACACTGGTCTAGATGAAAAAGTTACTAGCGTTTGAATTTTTTTTTCGGAGTGCAGTCAGTCTTTTCCTTTGGAACGTTACAGCTGCTGCTACATTTTCCAGTAAGCCAGCACCAGGCAACAAGGCAACACCAAATTCCTATAAAGAAAATGGTGTCACTGTCCTGGATGACTGGGCGTGAATCTGAACGATGGCGGAATAAAATTACAGATATTGTGGTCAATTTACAAATCTGTATTTCCATTGGGCGTATAGCCGTTTGACCGAAATTCAGCTTCAACTGCCAGATTGCGATGCCATAATTTTTTTCATTCCTTTTATAATCCGTTTCTTTAGAAAATCTCGCTCACAATTTGTGGTTGTCTGCCTGGTTCCATATACTGTATAAATGAATTAAACAGTCCAGCAGGGTGGCTGACCAGAGGTGTGTAGGATTTGTGTGCTGTGCCAGTTCCGAGGGGCTCAATGTCTAATTGTATAATTCCCCCCATTCTCCGGAAGGGAGGCGTGTGTATAATTAGTGGCAATGAAAAGTCTGAGGCTCATATTATCCAATCACGTAATGAGAGGTTTGCAGTGCCATGTATGAGGAAGTCCCTTTCTGCAGGCTCTATTTACATGAAATCTTCTGACATGATTGGATGATTTCAGTATAAACTGGCGCCAAACCAGAACCTTCTGCAGTTTTATGAATGTGGTTTTCTTGAAGAGAAACAAGGTGAAGGACAGGAAGATGTTTCAGCTTCAGCATGTTGATTCACCACTGCAATGATTAGAAGGGAAGAAACCGTCGAAACATACATTCACCAATTGTTTTACACTACTTGTATGATAGAGTGATCATTGGTTGTTTGTGCTTTCAAAAGTAACAGATATCTTTTAGCCAGAAATTGCCCTGCAGTCCAGGTAATTACTATATAATACGTCTGCAAGGAATAATTTGTCACTTTGGAAAATACATTTGATTAATATCCGCCATTAATTAGCAATTCTTGTAGCTGGAACCATCAGCCGTGTTCTGATGAGGTCCAGATAGCTACTGTGTTCAAGGTCAGTGTTCATGATCATTGTTCAGGGTCAGAAGGTTAGGCTTTCATGAAAGGACAATATTACCAGAATTTCTTTATCGTCTTGAAGAAGGTTGTTTTCATACATTTCCCCCAAGAGCATGGCCTATGTTCTACATTTTTCAGACGGAATCAATTCCTATCGGGAAAACCGCTCGTCTGTATGCTGTTCCGACGTACCAAAAATGACGCATGCTCTGAAGCAAGTACGAGATGGAAGCTACTGAACTTCCTTTTTCTAGTACCGTCGTACGTGTTGTACGTCACAGCGTTCTTGATGGTCGGACTTTGGTGTGACCGTGTGTATGCAAGACAGCTTGAGCGGAATTCCATTGGAGAAACAGAGTTTATTCTGACGGAAAAAACGCTTGTGTGTACACGGCATTAGTCTAAATCCCATCTGTAATTCATTCCAGTGGGGATCCATGTCCCCAGGGAAAGGATCCTTCTCACTTTCTGTTCTAGAAGTCTTCTATGTGTATCCCTCCCTCGTCACCTCCTCCCACGCTCGCCTCCAGGACTTTTCCAAAGCCTCTCCAATCCTATGGAATGCCCTACCCCAATCTGTCCGCTTATCTCCTACTCTATTAGCTTTTAGACGATCCCTGAAAACCCTTCTCTTCAGAGAAGCCTACCCTACCCACACCTAACAACTGTATTTTCATTTTTTCCATCAGCTCATCCCCCACAGTTATTACCTTTTGTTTCCACTTGACCCTCCCTTCTAGATTGTAAGCTCTAACGAGCAGGGCCCTCTGATCCCTCCTGTATTGATTTGTATGGTAAGTGTACTGTCTGCCCTCATTTTGTAAAGCGCTGCGCAAACTGTTGGCGCTATATAAATCCTGTATAATAATAATAATATCCCCTCCATGTTCCGCTTGTTTAATTTTCTGCACTGCACAGAAAGAAAATGAGGTCATATTGCCATCATGCATTGGTTTAAAATGTTATGATACTTTGCAGAAACGCGTCAGCTGTTTTGCTTGTCACTTTTTGTAACCAACCCTTAAAATTGCTATATGGACTACAGAGTTGCCGGCTCAATCCTTTTACTTATTCAGTAAGTTAGTTTCCTCTTTGTACCCTGTGATACTAACAAACCACACAGAGATAGGTACAGTAAGATCAGAACACTTAAAACAACAACTAGTAAAGGCAAAAAATACACTAAATGTACGAAAACAAGATTTGCACCTGTAATTGCAACAAATGGTGGTTCTACAAAATATTGACTCAGGGAGGCTGAATAAAAATGCACACCACACTTTTCACAAATTTATTTGTACAAAATTTTGAAAACCATTTATCATTTTCCTTCCACTTCACAATTATGTGCCACTTTGTGTTGGTCTATCACATAAAACCCAAATAAAATACATTTATGTTTTTGGTTGTAACATGACCAAAAAATTTCAAGGGGTATGAATACTTTTTCAAGGCACTGTAGAAGACAAACAGGAATGGATCGCTCTAGGGAGAGACAATGCCACAGGAGATTCATATTCCAGCTATGAGCGATGAGGAAGCCAGCCAAGAACTGTCTGCCATACCAGCCAGAAAGAGAGCTGGAACACAGCGCTAGCCTGATGATGTCACTGGAAAAAGCAACGCATTTCCGAGCATGCGCTGTGCCACAATTGGGCATATGCACTCCTTTTTTCATGGCACTATGCATGCTCGGAGACATGTTGCTCTTTTTGGTGATGTCATCAGGCCAGCGCTGTGTACCAGCTCTCTTTCTGGATGCTGTATAGTGAACAGTCCCCGGACTGTCACACTATCATCATGTATCCACTAAGTTGCCATCCTCCTGGTCATTTTGTGATGTACAATGTCTGCTAACAAGATAGGAGGTGGGGTACAGCAGTGAAGATCTGCCATATTCTTTGTCTGTCATCCTCTCTGTATAGTTACATGTTTGGAGACAGTGGGACATAGGTGAGCTGTCCAGGCTACCAGGAAACATGGCTCAGTGAAAAAACGAATTGACAAATCATGCAGTGTTTGTATTGTGCAATGAGCAGGTCACAAACTAACTGGGCTTTCCAAGAATAGAGTAGCTCTGCTACAAACAATGAGACTTGTAGCTGCCCATTACATTCTCAAGAGCTCCCTCCTTCCAAGGGACTTTGCCACATTTAAAAAAAAAATAAAAAGGATTTACTCATAGTGGCTCCACCATGCAGCAGTGACCTCCTCCAAGGTAATCGAAATATGCCACTCCACCTCTTCACCGCTGATCCCATTACATCATCAACATTGATGTGAAAAATAAAACACCTTTTTAATTAACATCCAGTTCACAAGTTTTATCTCTATTAATAAATTCCACCTTACAAATACATTTTAATGATATGAAGCAGCAAGTTGTCACACATCTACATCCGCTCTGATGAATAGGTAAAGTCACGTACCCTCCCTAAGGGATCTGTAGATCAATGATATGCCACAAAGGTACTTGGTGGGCACTCACAGAATTGATGATGAAAGTCAAAGTTCCACATTAATGAATAAATCAATTTCCAGAACCTCACCTATAGACAGACAGTTACCAACCAGTGTGACAGACAGTGAGACATTTGGCCCCTTCTGTAAGCAGAGTCAGACCCACTTACATACTGGATTAAATCCTAGTAAAAGAGTCCTCCCACATTGTATTCAGTCTTAGTGACAGATAACAAATCACACATACTGGAGTCAGTCCTAGTGAAAGATGACAGTTATCATATGTTGGAATTCAGTCTTAGTGACAGATAATGGCTCTCACATGATGGATTCAGGCCTAGTGACAGATTGTGGCAATCACATACAGGATTTAGTTCGATGGACCTCAAATACTGGATTTAGACCTAATGACAAATGATGATTCTCACATATTGATTTCAGACCTAGTAACAGATGATGGTTCAGACATACTGAATTCAGTCCCATTGACAGATGGTGGGTCTCACTTATTGGGTACAGACTCAGTGACAGATGAAGGTCCTCACATTATAATTTACTGCTATTAATGGATGACAGCTCCCACATACTGCATTTAGACCTAGGAACAGATGACTGTTCTCAAATACTGCATTCAGTCTTGGTGAAAGATGATGGTCTTTACATAATGGATTCAGTCTCAGTTACAGATGACAATTCTCACATACTGGATTCAATCCTAGTGACAGATGATAGTTATCCTATACTGGATTCGGTCCTAGTGACAGGTGATAGTTGTCACATACTGGATTCAGTCCTACTGACAGATGAGGGTCCTCGTATTTTATTTCAGTCCCAGTGGTAGATGATAGGCAGAAACATAGAAAAGTGATGGCAGAAAAAGACCACGTGGTCCATCGAGTCTGCCCCATTTTATTTTTCTTAATTTACAGATTGTTTTGTGAGCATTTTATCAGAGTATAGATTGATGTTTGTCCCAAGCATGTTTGCATCCACTTACTGTTGACTGATTCGCCTACTCTGTTGGAAGTCCATTCCAAGCATCAACTACCCTTTCTGTAAAATAATACTTTCCAAATATAGTTTTGAACTTTCCTCCTACTAGTTTTAAGTAATTTGCCATGTTCTTGATCTTGGCTTCACATTAAAAATACTGCCATCCTATACTGAATTCAGACCTAGGTACAGCTGGTCTGAATCTAGTTTGTGAATATGATGTTCAGTAAGACCTTAATGCCGCGTACACACGAGCGGACTTTACGGCAGACTTTGCCCGGCAGACTGGATTTCGTCAGACAATTCAATCGTGTGTGGGCTCCAGCGGACTTTGTTTTCTCAAAAGTTGGACGGACTTAGATTTGAAACATGTTTTAAATCAATCCGTCGAAATCGAGTCCGGTCGAAAAGTCCGCTCGTCTGTATGCTAGTTAGACGGACAAAAAGCCACGCTAGGGCAGCTATTGGCTACTGGCTATGAACTTCCTTGTTTTAGTCCGGTCGTACGTCATCACGTACGAATTCGACGGACTTTGGTGGATTGTGTGTAGGCAAGTCCGTTCATTCAGAAAGTCCGTCGTAAAGTCTGTCGAAAAGTCCGCCGAGCAAAGTCTGCCGTAAAGTCCGCTCGTGTGTACGCGGCATAATTGTTCTTTGTCAGTTGTTTGTGGTCTCAAAAATGTGTCTCAGAAGAATCCATTAAAGAATTAAGCCTGAATGTCCAGACACTGACAGATGATGGTTCTCAAATGCTGGATTCAGGCCTAGTGACAGATGCCAGGCCTTACATAAAGGATTAGCTCCTAGTGACAGGTGACAGTTCCCAATGGAATCAGTCCTAGTGGCAGAGGACAGTTCCCATATACTGGTTTTAGTCCTAGTGACAGATGATGGTCCTCACATACTGGATCCAGTACTAATGACATATGACGACCCTCACATTTTGGATTTAGACCTAGTAAAGTAAGATTGTATGGTGAGCAATCCTGAGCTTGTCCGGTCATGGGGACATGTCTGTCATATTGGTTAGTCACTGTGTGGTCCACTTTTGATAAATAACAGGAAAAACTTGACTGTAAAAGAAGCTGTTGGGTATCTAACACAACACAAAGCATGATATATACTAATGTACCCAGACAGCAAGACGTCTCTCCCTAGTTTCGCTAAAAACAAATCTGGTTTGAGTTTTTTGCGTATTACCATGAATTATTTAGCGGGAGGAGGTAAGGTAACTGCTTTATATTCATTCAGATTAGCTGCCATTCTTCACAGGCCCATATGGCTCAGAAAAGACACCTGCTGTGAGCAGTCTCCTGAGCTGTAGCACAGTGGATTCTGGGTAGGCAATGGTCGACTGGCCTGCAGACAGTTTCGGTGTACATTTCTTAACGGTTTTGGATCCCAGCAAGATAATATGAGGCCTTTCTCTACCCCACACCTCATTGTCGTAATCTCTGCAGCAGGAAAACGCCCCCCCCCCCCCCCACACACACACACACACACACACGTGAGCAGTTTTTATTATTACACCGCACCAGGCTGTCTCCAGGCCACATTTTCTGCACAAAGACTCCAGAGTGACAATGGTGGAGGATAAGCCTTGTGTCAGAGCTGCATCTAAATGACATTTCCAGCACTGTTTAGCGGCTGGAGGGTTAAATATATTTTCACGCAAGTTGTTCACAAAACACAGTCGAAGAGGCCTGACTGGTGACGCAATTCACGCCTTTAATCCCCACCTCATGTGTCCAAATCTAATTCCCTTCCACTGCAATTGACAGATCCCTGTGTAGGCGGGACTAGTTGATTGGTACCCGAGATAGAGGAAAGACACACAGAGGCCATGGAAAATGGCACGGTTATTATTTAGTTTTGTGGGGATAATTAACACTCAGTGGCAAGGTACTAACTTCACATTTCCAAAGAAACGGAAAGCCAGAGTCTCAGTATCATGGGTACAAGGGCTCTCAGTAATGTTAGCCGAGCATTGGAGTAACACCAGCACTAAAAGTTGTCACTAAATAAACTTTACCAGAGCAGCATTTAAGTAGTGGGGTGGCTGTTAGGCAGAGCAGTAGTATAAGAGGCACTTAGAAGCCCGATGACCAGATCATTGTCACAGCTCTAGAGTCCCAGTAATAGTGTAACCAGCAGCAAGAACCCTATTCAGTTCCTCCTCATCAGGATCCTTTCCCTAGGGCTAGTTACACTGCCCTTATCCAGTGTGGATCCTGTCCCTACACCACTACACAAATGCGCACCAAATGCAATGGGGCAGTGCTATTTTTTAGCAATGTCCCGCTATAAATGGCCACTGAGGTCATCGAGGGTTGCAGAGTCCAGTCAGACTGCGGCTCCCCTGGTGACACCTACGGAGGCTTCAGAGGAATGAAGGTCCTCTTATCCTCCATTCCTTCTGTACAGAGGCCACCAACACAGCGCCGCCTATGGAGGGGAATGTAAAAGGCACCTGCCTACACCTGTGCATACAGAGGTGCCGCCAGGAGGCTGATAAAGGTTCATTATTGGGTCATAGATAATGCCATCAAAGTGTGTACAAAAAAAAACTTGTTCTGTCCTTGTTTTACAATACCTGTCCTATTTCTATTCAACAAGACACAGAATCTGAGATAAGGACCCCCAGGCATGAAACCTTGTCGATCACATCTTTATTTTTAACGTTAGTGCTTTGCACACTGCTATACTGTCATACTGACACACTTCCAGCAATCTGCATAACAAGCAGGGCTTTTCCTTTTGCACATACTGCAATATGCTGAAGCCAAACAACACCAGGATCAAACACCCTGTGTGCCGGCCACGACTCAAAATTACAGACAAGAAGAAAAGGTATAATCCACTAAATAGGCCTCTCATCAGTACCATTGTAAAAAGAGATCCAAAATATATGAGTTTTTTTTTTTTAAAGTTCCTCTTCTTAGTAAAGAGTTTTGTCTAGTTCTTTTCTGGATTTTTCTCCTCTCCTCTCCTCCTGCAATATTCCAAGGGAGCAGCAGAGAGGCGACTTTCATGCAACCCTGCAATCTCCTCTAAGGGGGTCTACACCTGGAGGGAGTCCTAAGCAGGCACAAACTCAAAGAGAGGGGGGGGGGGGCAGTGTGTTCCAATCCAAAAGGCTCTTCTTTTGTTTGATAGGCTCCAAGGTCTTAACTGCACTGCATTTACGTTGCAACCAATTTTCATGCATTTCTGCCCCTTTCCTGCTCCTTATCAGGAGGTTTATTGCTCCGTTTTGGTATTTTATCTTATTACTCTGATACTCCTCATAGTCACTGGGCAAACAGTAGATTGCAATAAACAGAGTGGTGTTGAATGGACAGTTAACAGTTACCAATTAAATGGAGCACTTCAGGGCTTTCTGAGGACCATCGGCCTAGGAAAGCACGTTGACACAGATACAAGCATAAAAAAAAAAAACCCACCCCAACTCATGCGTGGAAAGTACGTACAAAGCAATCCAGATGGCTCCTCTGTACATTGGATATACATCAAGGTCTTGTCAGCACATTTCCTTTTACCCTCCAATCGTGTATAATTCATATACAGTTTATATACCATTCAGAGATTTTACTTTTATACGCGTTTAAACAGCAACTTGTTGCGACTTTCTTTATAGCTCACACATGTATATTACAACCTTAATCACATGCGCTTCCACCGCTTTCCTGCTCCCTTTTCGCAACTTTTTTACATATTTCCAACAGTTTCCTTACCACTAAAAAGCTGCTCCAACCCGATAGTCAACAAGCAGTACATAATATGCAGGTTCGTCTTTAATGCACGTGGAATAAGCAGTTAGCTAATGCATACAACCACGCACAAAAGGCCTTCTACCTGGGGAGTCGGACTAAGGCAGGGGCAGGTTTGCAAAGTCAGTGCGGTGTATTTAATTAATTTGTTGGTACTTTAGTTTGATTTGTATACCATTCCTCGATTTACTTTTATATATGTTTAAACAGCAACTTATTGCAACTTTCTTTATAGCTCACACATATATTGCAGCCTAATCATTTGCGCTTCAACCGCATTCCTGCTCCTTTTCATAGCTTTGTTACGCATTTCCATCCGTTTCTTTGACACTCAAATGCTGCTCCAAATCAATATACCAGAGGCAGTACATAATATGCAGATTAGTCTTTACACACAAAAGTCCTTATACCTGGGGAGGCAGACTAGAGCAGGTACAGGATTAAAAAGTCAATGAGGTGTATTTATTTTTTTAATGGTACCTTAGTTTGTCTGGCTTCACTTCCAGCACCTCCAGCTTTGCTCCCTGTTGTTGCTCACTCTCCCGCTGCATGTTTTCTCCTGGGTCCTGAGGGGGCGGTGAGGAGGGGGGCCGGGACAAACTTTTAAGCTTGCTCCTCCAATCCACTCTCTCCACTTGGCGCTCCTATCTCTCAATCGACCAACAGTGTCACGCTCCACACTCCCGGCCTCCGCACTCACGCCCCGCTACGGCTCCATCTCGGAGGCTGCCATTCAGGGAGCTCGACGCGGCCTCTCACGCCGTTTGTCTCCTGCTGGTCCACCCGGAGCTTCTCTCATGCGCTCTCGTCCGGCGCCATGGTCAGGCTCCTCCCCCAACTCAGCAGCGTCACGTCCTCATCCCCTTCCCTTGAGATCCAAAATATAAATACACATTTGACATAACAAAAACATCAACACAAATCAACATCCTCTGCAGTAAAAAAAATCTGCCTTATTATAAAAAGAAAACCTCCTGTCTGGTGTAAACCAAACCTCTGCCCTGTTATAAACAGAACCTTCTTCCTAGTATAAACAGAACCTCTGCCTTGTTATAAACAGAACATTCTTGCCAGTATGAAAAGAACCTCCTCTCCCCCCCCCCCCCCCATATTATACACAAAACCTTTTTCCCAGTATAAACAGAAACTCCACTCTGGTTTGAATAGAGGCTCCTCACCAATAAACAGAACCTCCTTCCCAGTATAAACAAAACCCTCATCTCCAGTACCTCCTACCATGTAAAAACAGAACCTCCTCCCAAATATAAACAGAGCCTCTCCTCAGACTAAACAGAGCCTTCCCACCAGTATAAACAGAGCATTCTTCCAAATATATACAGAACCTCATCATTGTTATTTTTAGAACCTCCGCCCCAGTATAAACAGAATTTCACCCCCCCCCCCCAGGAAAAAACCAAACCTCCACTACCTTAACTAGTTTCAACATAACCTCACTGGTTTTAACAGAACCTTCTTTCTATTATAAACAGAACTCTTTTGCCTCTATGAACAGATTCTCCTCCCCGGTATGCACAGAACCCCCCCCCCTCCGTACAAACAGAATCTCCTCCCTGTTATAAACAATATTTCCTTCCCACTATAATCAGAACCTCCTCACCAGTATAAACAGTATAATAGGGGGGGAGTTTGGGGCTTTAAATGAAGCACATGGTCTGTGCTTCCATCCCTGGTTCAGGTATAAGAAAAAGGAAGGTGGGACTTTGAATGAGGCTATTGATTTGTGGGGGTGAGATAATTAGAAAGTATATTTAATTGGCATATTGAGTCTGACAATACATAACAATAATGCACATAGTAGAAAAGGTTTAATATGTATCCACACACATACATGGTATTGACCTCATTAATACATTACATATACGTATCAAAGGGGCGGCATATAAAATTGACAAGAGATTTAATAGGGTAAAATGAATTATTGCAGATTCATATATATATATATATATATATATATATATATATATATATACACGTCATCTAAATGGCACTATGCAGTGTAAACAATGGTAAAAAACACATGATCATTTGGTTGTAGATAATGAGTCTAAGTAGGTTCCTATCAGTAGGCATGGGAATGCATCCTATAAGCCTGACGTGTTTCCTGGATAATACCACTCTTCAGGGGCAGATGCATGCAACTCTATAAAAAACAACAAAACATGAGTAGACCAGTATGATCGGACGATATACCCCTAAATGGGGAGAATGTGTACAAGAGACAAGGGAGAGAGTTACTCATCCCTCTGAGTACTTACATCATGATAAGTCTGGAAAATGGGGGATGAGGAAGCTGTTGAAGGAGCCTGCAGGAGGGGGACCAAGTGAACAAAACATTGTCCCCAAGCAAAAAGAACTAAAGGCAGAAATCCAGGTAGTGGTATGAGTGAGCTTCATGTCTAAAAATATATATATATAGGGTGTACTATAAATATTCTATATTGTGGGAAGTAGCTAGAGCTCAATGCCAAAGTGCAGGTGGACAAGTGAACGTGAAAAGAAGTGTGTGAAGAGGGAAAAAGATCAGAGATGAAAAAGAAAAAATAGAAAAAAAGGAGAAAAAAAAAAGAAGGAAAGAAAAAAGAAAATGAAAAGAAAGAGGAGAGAGAAAAAAGGAAAAATGGGGAAGAAAAAGTCACCATATGGAGGAGGGCGCATCTGTGTGATGTAGAGAACAGTGCTGCATCAAAATTACATTTCTAAATTTAAAAAGTTAAAATCCACCTCATTTCTAATATAAACAGAATGTTCTCCCCAGTATAAACAGAACCTTCTCTCACAAATAAACAGAACCCCATCTCCAGTATAAACAGAATTTCCTCATCAGTATAAACAGAACTTCCTCCCTGGTATTAACAAAGCCTCGTCTCCATTGTAAACAGAACCTCCTCTCAAGGTCCTCCTCACCAGGATAAACAAAACCCCCCGATATCAACAGAACTACCCCCTCATTATAACCAGAACCTCCTCCCCACTATAAACAAAACCTCCTTAATTTTATAAACAAAATGTCCTCTCTGGAAGAAACAGAACCTGCTCTCTGGTATAAACAGAACCTCCTCCCTGCTATAAACAGAACTTCCTCTCCAGTATAAACAGAACCTCCTTCCCAATATAAACAATTTCCTTTCTTGTATAAACAAAACCTTGTCTCCAGTATACACAGAACCGCATCCCCGCTATAAACAGAACCTCCATTCTGGTATAAATAGAACCTCCTTCCAAAAATAAACAGAACCTCTTCTCTTGTTTAGACAGAACCTCCACTCCTGTATAAACAGAACCTTCCCACCAGTAGAAACAGGAATTCCTCTGAGGTATAAGCAGAGCCTCTGCACTATTATAAAAAAAAAATTATCATCCCCTATATAAACAGAACCTCATTGCTGATATTAACAGAACCTCCTTTGTATAAACAGAAGCTCTTACATGGTATGAATAGAACCATCTCCCCAATATTAACAGAACTTTCTCCCCAATATAAAAAGAACCCCCGCCCCCTGTATGAACAGAACCCCCCTCCCTATAAGCAGAACCTTCTCTCACTGATCAACAGAATCTTCTCCTCCATATAAACAGAACTTTCTTCCCCATATAAACAAAACCTCCTCCTATATAAACAGCACAACCTCCTCACCAGTATAAACAGAACCTCCTCTCTGGTATAAATAGAAAATCCCTCACATATTAACAAAATGTCCTGCCAGGTACAAATGTTAGATCTATATATTTGGGGTTCAGGGGCGGGTAGATGAGAGAGAGGGCCGACCAAGACCATGTGAGTTGTTTTCACCAGTGTTCCCAGAAGCAGCAGATGGGTTCCATAAGTCACTGGGCTACACACCAGATGTAGAACACTCTCAACATACCTTCCATCGCTGTCATGGATAGGACCTTACTAGGTCTTGGGATCATTATCTCTCCACTCTACAACCATACATTACATTTCTATCTCTGAGCCCCATGGGTGGAAAAGTCCAGTTGACATCAAAGCAAGTCATTAGATCTGGTCATGTTCATCCCCAATTTTTATCTTGTTGCTCCCAGACCTTGACCGACTCTGCACCTAAGGCCTCTCTTTAGCCATTGTCATCTCCTTCCCCTTGCACTTACCTGCATCACCTCAGACACATGATCTCTATAGTGTGTCGGAAATAACTGGAATCCACACAAATTTGCCAAACAGCAAAGTCTTTTTACTGGTATGTTCTTCCCTATCGGCACAAAAATGTATCGTTTTCATGTATACAATTTAGATGGCAGATATCCATTTCAAGCAGGGACAACAGGGGAGGTCTTATGCCCCGTACACACGGTCTGATTTTCCGACGGAAAATGTGTGATAGGACCTTGTTGTCGGAAATTCCGACCGTGTGTAGGCTCCATCACGCATTTTCCATCGGATTTTCCGACCCACAAAGTTTGAGAGCAGGATATAAAATTTTCAGACAAAAAAAACCGTTGTCGGAATTTCCGATCGTGTGTACACAAATCCGACGGACAAAGTGCCACGCATGCTCAGAATAAATTAAGGGATGAAAGCTATTGGCCACTGCCCCGTTTATAGTCCCGACGTACGTGTTTTACGTCACCGCGTTTAGAACGATCGGATTTTCTGACAACTTTGTGTGACCGTGTGTATGCAAGACAAGTTTGAGCCAACATCCGTCGGAAAAAATCCTAGGATTTTGTTGTCGGAATGTCCGAACAAAGTCCGACCGTGTGTACAGGGCATAAGTCTGCAGGCCACTTACCCTACTTAGGGGATCAGAAACTGTCTTTGCATCAACTCTGCAAAAAACTAACACTCAAAATCCCCCAGGAAGGAACACTGCTGACAGTGCCATACTTCCATGGTGTGGGCAAACCCGAAAAAAAACCTTCTTCCAGGTATAAGAGCTTCCTCCCTGAATAAAGATTATTTAATATAGGTCACCCTATGGGTGACCTATATTAAATGCAAAGACAATGCAGGCCATGTGACACTTTATACATATCTGTGTGTGTGAGGGGCTGTCTATGATGTCAGTGCAGATTATGTGACACTTCATACATATTAGTGTGTGGGAGGGGTTGTCTGTTGTGTCAGTGCAGATGATGTGACACATGCACCCCGCAGTGAGACTGTAGGACCTCTAGCTGAGGAAATATATAAAAAGGTCTCTCTGTGTAGGGAGGAATCTCTCAATCACTGTGATCGCAGTGGGAAAGCTGTGGCTTTTCTGGGCCGGAGAGGCTTGTCTGATCAGATGAAGAAGAAGGTTCTGTTATCTGCCCCAGAATGGGAGACTATATATAGCCCGCTATGCTCCCAGTAGAAAAGGTAGGATATTAAACTCTCCCAGCTTTTATATCAGGCACATTTCTGATTTCTCTCCTAGCTTGCTGGACACAGGCAAGGCTGTCATAATGGAGGATAAAGAAATGCCTGATGCATACCCAAAATTGCAATAAAGCTTGTTTTAAGATTAATGTTAGAAATACACTAAGCATAGATGGTGAGTGGTGACCTGGGGCAGTATGAGGCAGGGAGGACTATTGAGATGGTGATTGGGGGCAGTATTAAGACCGTATCAGGGTTAATATAGGGGGAGTAAGAACAAGAGTTTTGGAAATCAGTATGAGGACAGTATATAGAGAAGTATTGGGGCAATAGGAAACCAGTATTAGGGTGCAATAAAAGGATGACCAAACATCTCTGATCACCAAACCTCTCTCCCCTTAGCAGGTCTGTCTGTACATGCCATATTTAACTGTTAACCACTTGACGACCGCCTCAAGCCGATGTACGTCGGCAAGGTGGCACGGACAGGCAAAATCACGTACATGTACGTGATTTGCCTTCCGCGGGTGGGGGGTCCGATCGGACCCCCCCCGGTGCCCGAGGCGGTCGTCTTTTGTCCAGCGGCGATCAGAGGTGAGGGGGAGACCATCCGTTCGTGGCCCCCCCCTCGCAATCGCCGCCGGCCAATCGAATCATTCCTTTGCTGCTGTATGCTAAACAGCAGCAAAGGAAATTATGTCATCTCTCCTCGGCTCGGTAATTTCCGTTCCGGCCCGAGGAGAGAAGACAGGTATGTGAGTGCACAACACACTACACACTCAGTAGAACATGCCAGGCACACTAAACACCCCGATCCCACCCCCGATCGCCCCCTGATCCCCCCCCGATCACCAACCCCCCCCCCCCCCCGTCACAAACTGACACCAGCAGTTTTTTTTTTTTTTTTCCTGATTACTGCATAGTGTCAGTTTGTGACAGTTACAGTGTTGGGACAGTTACTGTTACCCCCCTTTAGGTCTAGGGTACCCCCCTAACCCCCCCCCTAATAAAGTTTTAACCCCTTGATCACCCCCTGTCACCAGTGTCACTAAGCGATCATTTTTCTGATCGCTGTATTAGTGTCGCTGGTGACGCTAGTTAGGGAGGTAAATATTGAGGTTCGCCGTCAGCGTTTTATAGCGACAGGGACCCCCATATACTACCTAATAAATGTTTTAACCCCTTGATTGCCCCCTAGTTAACCCTTTCACCACTGATCACCGTATAAGTGTTACGGGTGACGCTGGTTAGTTCGTTTATTTTTTATAGTGTCAGGGCACCCGCCGTTTATTACCGAATAAAGGTTTAGCCCCCTGATCGCCCGGCGGTGATATGCGTCGCCCCAGGCAGCGTCAGATTAGCGCCAGTACCGCTAACACCCACGCACGCAGCATACACCTCCCTTAGTGGTATAGTATCTGAACGCATCAATATCTGATCCGATCAGATCTATACTAGCGTCCCCAGCAGTTTAGGGTTCCCAAAAACGTGTTAGCGGAATCAGCCCAGATACCTGCTAGCACCTGCGTTTTGCCCCTCCGCCCAGCCCACCCAAGTGCAGTATCGATCGATCACTGTCACTTACAAAAGACTAAACGCATAACTGCAGCGTTCGCAGAGTCAGGCCTGATCCCTGCGACCGCTAACAGTTTTTTTGGTAGTATTTTGGTGAACTGGCAAGCACCAGCCCCAGGCAGCGTCAGGTTAGTGCCAGTACCGCTAACACCCACGCACGCAGAATACGCCTCCCTTAGTGGTATAGTATCTGAACGCATCAATAGTTTAGGGTTCCCAAAAACGCAGTGTTAGCGGAATCAGCCCAGATACCTGCTAGCACCTGCGTTTTGCCCCTCCGCCCGGCCCAGCCCAGCCCACCCAAGGGCAGTATCGATCGATCACTGACACTTACAAAACACTAAATGCATAACTGCAGCGTTCGCAGAGTCAGGCCTGATCCCTGCGATCGCTAACAGTTTTTTTGGTAGTATTTTGGTGAACTGGCAAGCACCAGCCCCAGGCAGCGTCAGGTTAGCGCCAGTACCGCTAACACCCACGCACGCACCGTACACCACCCTTAGTGGTATAGTATCTGAACGGATCAATATCTGATCCGATCAGATCTATACTAGCGTCCCCAGCAGATTAGGGTTCCCAAAAACGCAGTGTTAGCGGGATCAGCCCAGATACCTGCTAGCACCTGCATTTTGCCCGGCCCAGCCCAGCCCACCCAAGTGCAGTATCGATCGATCACTGTCACTTACAAAAGACTAAAACGCATAACTGCAGCGTTCGCAGAGTCAGGCCTGATCCCCGCGATCGCCAACAGATTTTTTGGTAGCGTTTTGGTGAACTGGCAAGTGCCAGCGGCCTAGTACACCCCGGTCGTAGTCAAACCAGCACTGCAGTAACACTTGGTGACGTGGCGAGTCCCATAAGTGCAGTTCAAGCTGGTGAGGTGGCAAGCACAAATAGTGTCCCGCTGCCACCAAAAAGACAAACACAGGCCCGTCGTGCCCATAGTGCCCTTCCTGCTGCATTCGCCAATCCTAATTGGGAACCCACCACTTCTGCAGCGCCCGTACTTCCCCCATTCACATCCCCAACCAAATGCAGTCGGCTGCATGAGAGGCATTTTCTTTATGTCCTCCCGAGTACCCCTACCCAGCGAACCCCCCCAAAAAAGATGTTGTGTCTGCAGCAAGCGCGGATATAGGCGTGACACCCACTATTATTGTCCCTCCTGTCCTGACAATCCTGGTCTTTGCATTGGTGAATGTTTTGAACGCTACTATGCACTAGTTGAGTATTAGCGTAGGATACAGCATTCCACAGACTAGGCGCACTTTCACAGGGTCTCCCAAGATGCCATCTCATTTTGAGAGACCCGAACCTGGAACCGGTTACAGTTATAAAAGTTAGTTACAAAAAAAGTGTAAAAAAATAAAATAAAAAATATATAAAATAAAAAAAAATGTTCTCTCTCTCTCTATTCTCTCTATTGTTCTGCTCTTTTTTACTGTATTCTATTCTGCAATGTTTTATTGTTATTATGTTTTATCATGTTTGCTTTTCAGGTATGCAATTTTTTGTACTTTACCGTTTACTGTGCTTTATTGTTAACCATTTTTTTGTCTTCAGGTACGCCATTCACAACTTTGAGTGGTTATACCAGAATGATGCCTGCAGGTTTAGGTATCATCTTGGTATCATTATTTTCAGCCAGCGGTCGGCTTTCATGTAAAAGCAATCCTAGCGGCTAATTAGCCTCTAGACTGCTTTTACAAGCCGTGGGAGGGAATGCCCCCCCCCACCGTCTTCCGTGTTTTTCTCTGGCTCTCCTGTCTCAACAGGGAACCTGAAAATGCAGCCGGTGATTCAGCCAGCTGACCATAGAGCTGATCAGAGACCAGAGTGGCTCCAAACATCTCTATGGCCTAAGAAACCGGAAGCTACGAGCATTTTATGACTTAGATTTCGCCGGATGTAAATAGCGCCATTGGGAAATTGGGGAAGCATTTTATCACACCGATCTTGGTGTGGTCAGATGCTTTGAGGGCAGAGGAGAGATCTAGGGTCTAATAGACCCCAATTTTTTCAAAAAAGAGTACCTGTCACTACCTATTGCTATCATAGGGGATATTTACATTCCCCAAGATAACAATAAAAATGATTAAAAAAAAATAAAAATGAAAGGAACAGTTTAAAAATAAGATAAAAAAGCAAAAAAATAATAAAGAAAAAAAAAAAAAAAAAAAAAGCACCCCTGTTGCCCCCTGCTCTCGCGCTAAGGCGAACGCAAGCGGCGGTCTGTCGTCAAACGTAAACAGCAATTGCACCATGCATGTGAGATATCACCGCGAAGGTTAGATCGAGGGCAGTAATTTTTGCAGTAGACCTCCTCTGTAAATCTAAAGTGGTAACCTGTAAAGGCTTTTAAAGGCTTTTAAAAATGTATTTATTTTGTTGCCACTGCACGTTTGTGCGCAATTGTAAAGCATGTCATGTTTGGTATCCATGTACTCGGCCTAAGATCATCTTTTTTATTTCATCAAACATTTGGGCAATATAGTGTGTTTTAGTGCATTAAAATTTAAAAAAGTGTGTTTTTTCCCCAAAAAATGCGTTTGAAAAATCGCTGCGCAAATACTGTGTGAAAAAAAAAAATGAAACACCCACCATTTTAATCTGTAGGGCATTTGCTTTAAAAAAATATATAATGTTTGGGGGTTCAAAGTAATTTTCTTGCAAAAAAAAAAAAACTTTTTCATGTAAACAATAAGTGTCAGAAAGGGCTTTGTCTTCAAGTGGTTAGAAGAGTGGGTGATGTGTGACATAAGCTTCTAAATGTTGTGCATAAAATGCCAGGACAGTTCAAAACCCCCCCAAATGACCCCATTTTGGAAAGTAGACACCCCAAGCTATTTGCTGAGAGGCATGTCGAGTCCATGGAATATTTTATATTGCGACACAAGTTGCGGGAAAGAGACAAATTTTTTTTTTTTGCACAAAATTGTCACTAAATGATATATTGCTCAAACATGCCATGGGAATATGTGAAATTACACCCCAAAATACATTCTGCTGCTTCTCCTGAGTACGGGGATACCACATGTGTGAGACTTTTTGGGAGCCTAGCCGCGTACGGAACGCCGAAAACCAAGCACCGCCTTCAGGCTTTCTAAGGGTGTGAATTTTTGATTTCTCTCTTGACTGCTTATCACAGTTTCGGAGGCCATGGAATGCCCAGGTGGCACAAAACCCCCCCAAATGACCCCATTTTGGAAAGTAGACACCCAAAGCTATTTGCTGAGAGGTATAGTGAGTATTTTGCAGACCTCACTTTTTGTCACAAAGTTTTGAAAATTGAAAAAAGAAAAAAAAAAAAGTTTTTTCTTCTCTTTCTTCATTTTCAAAAACAAATGAGAGCTGCAAAATACTCACCATGCATCTCAGCAAATAGCTTGGGGTGTCTACTTTCCAAAATGGGGTCATTTGGGGTGGTTTTGTGCCACCTGGGCATTCCATGGCTTCCGAAACTGTGATAGGCAGTGAAGAGTGAAATCAAAAATTTTCACCCTTAGAAATCCTGAAGGCGGTGATTGGTTTTCGGGGTCCCGTGCACGGCTAGGCTCCCAAAAAGTCCCACACATGTGGTATCCCCGTACTCAGGAGAAGTAGCTAAATGTATTTTGGGGTGCAATTCCACATATGCCCATGGCCTGTGTGAGCAATATATCATTTAGTGACAACTTTGTGCAAAAAAAAAAAAAAAAAAAAAAAGTGTCACTTTCCCGCAACTTGTGTCAAAATATAAAATATTCCATGGACTCAATATGCCTCTCTGGAAATAGCTTGGGGTGTCTACTTTCCAAAATGGGGTCATTTGGGGGGGTTTTGTGCCACCTGGGCATTCCATGGCCTCCGAAACTGTGATAGGCAGTAAAGAGTGAAATCATAAATTTACACCCTTAGAAATCCTGAAGGCGGTGATTGGTTTTCGGGGCCCCGTACGCGGCTAGGCTCCCAAAAAGTCCCACACATGTGGTATCCCCATATTCAGGAGAAGCAGCAGAATGTATTTTGGGGTGCAATTCCACATAGGCCCATGGCCTGTGTGAGCAATATATCATTTAGTGACAACTTTTTGTAAATATTTTTTTTTTTTGTCATTATTCAATCACTTGGGACAAAAAAAATAAATATTCAATGGGTTCAACATGCCTCTCAGCAATTTCCTTGGGGTGTCTACTTTCCAAAATGGGGTCATTTGGGGGGGTTTTGTACTGCCCTGCCATTTTAGCACCTCAAGAAATGACATAGGCAGTCATAAACTAAAAGCTGTGTAAATTACAGAAAATGTACCCTAGTTTGTAGACGCTATAACTTTTGCGCAAACCAATAAATATACGCTTATTGACATTTTTTTTACCAAAGACATGTGGCCGAATACATTTTGGCCTAAATGTATGACTAAAATTGAGTTTATTGGATTTTTTTTATAACAAAAAGTAGAAAATATCATTTTTTTTCAAAATTTTCGGTCTTTTTCCATTTATAGCGCAAAAAATAAAAACCGCAGAGGTGATCAAATACCATCAAAAGAAAGCTCCATTTGTGGGAAGAAAAGGACGCAAATTTCGTTTGGGTACAGCATTGCATGACCGCGCAATTAGCAGTTAAAGCGACGCAGTGCCAAATTGGAAAAAGACCTCTGGTCCTTAGGCAGCATAATGGTCCGGGGCTCAAGTGGTTAAAAATGTGTGTAAGGTGCTCTCAGTTTAGTTCCAAACACCAAATTTTGCATTAGTTACTGCAACAAGTATAAATCAGAAGTAGTAAAAACCATTGTTTTATCCTGTGTCATGGAATGATTTGCTTCTCAATTCAACCTCATTCAGCAAAGGATCATTTAGCAAACAGACACAGGCTGACAGACAGGCAGAAAGTTTAAGGAACCTTCAGAAAATGTATTGAACATTTGTTCACTAAAAAAGCAACCAAGAATTATGTAGGTATCAGGTTCACAAAGAAACAACCAAATGAACCTTTGGTCATCCGATGCAGATCTGGTGTTACATTTATTGATCTGAATTCCTCTAATAATAATGGAAAAAGCTGTTGTTGGCAAGGGAACAATTAGTAAAACAGTCACAAATGTGTCTGTTTTTCTCTCCAGAAGATGAGAAAGTGTGCTGGAATCTGCCATCCATCACCACATGTCTGAACTTGCTTCATAAGCTCACTGATGTCTATAAAATGGGAAATCTAAGATATCTTCCCTTCAGATCCCTTCAAAAAAGGAGCCAAACCAGGGGACAGAGGACTCCACCTTACTAACAACAGCTCATGATAAGGAATTCAGAAGGGTGTGGTGGTGGAACAGTAAAAGGGTGGAAATGTATAAACCTGTTAGAAGGCAATTTCATGGTACAGTTTATAAAAGCCCCAACTAGAAATGATGCTCTGCTGGATCTGTTAATCTCAAACAATATTGAGCTTTTTACAAATGTACATATGAAGGAAATTCTGGGTAGACTATAATATGATTTAATGTAAATTAAAAATGTTAACAACAAGCACACACTAAAAAGATAAAAACAATTAACTTTAAGAGAAAAATTTCCAATGCCGAGGGCTTCCTTCCAAGACTTAAGCTGGCCATACGCTTTTTTTTTTCCTCCATCAACATAAAATAATTGGATGGAGGAATCCCCCCTGCTGAGACGTATTTTGATAGTGGGACCCACTACTGCCACAATACACTGACTACTGGCTGCAGCTGATTGGCTGCCGCCACTAATCAACAAAAGTCTTTCAGTCTGTCCCTTTAACAGAAGTCAATCAAACAATCATCAATCGTTTGAATATTGTTCTTAAAGAACACAGAACACAAATGGAAATGTTTCAAATTGACAATTTGCAAACACACTGCAAAATATATTTCCATCGGCAATAAGTTTAAAAGGCTAAAAGTTACTTTAAAATATAACAAAATGAAAAAAATGCGTTTGTCATTTGAAAGCTACAAACAATATAACAAATTATGTTAAAAGGAAATCAAGATCGTACAAATGTACAACAGGTTGCAAAACAGAGTAAGACAAATCCCCAAAATTTCTTTAAGTATAATGATATTAAAAAGATCAGGACTGAGCAGGTAGGCCTCCTACAAAATAACTCAAAGTTAGTTACTGGGGACAAAGAGAAGGCAAATTTATTAAATACCTTCTTCAGCTATGTGTATACAAATAAACACAGTGAAGCTCAAGTCAGAATTAAAGATGTAGTACCACAGACTGGACCAGATAGCTTAACACCCAAGTGGCTTCAAAGAATCGAGCTTTGTTATTTCAAATTCATTGTTTAAAATGTTTAGAGAATCTTAAATGGCAGGCTTGGTACCAATGGATTAGCTCAAGGCCAATATGGTGCCTAGATCTAAAAAGGGATCAAATGCTTTATCGAGTAATTAAAAACCTGTGTGCTTATCTTCTATAATCTGGAAGATACCTGACTGTTAGATCAAGAAACACATAGATTAATTTTTTGCTAGAAAGCAATATTATAAGCAATAGCATGTATTCACAAAAGACTGAAACTGTCAAATCGACTTTCTTTTTATGAGGTAGTAAGCAAAAACCCAGACAGAGGAGTGGCTATGGATATAGAATAATTGGACTCTGCAAAAGCATTTGTGTAAATTAAAATCTATAGGTTTAAAAAATTCTGTCTGTAAATGGATATAAATTTGGCTTAAAACCGTATATTACACTGAATGGTCTACAGTTATTAGTACTGTACCTCAAGCTTTAGTGTTGGGACCCTTACTTTTCAACCTATTTATAAATTATATAGAGTTTGGGATTAAAAGTACCATTTAAGTGTTGGAAGATGACACCAAGCTATGGAGTGGCATAAAGTTCTTACAAAATGACAAATGTGTGGCAAATTTAGTTTTGTTGCTAAATGTAAAGTTATACACTTGGGGGCTAAACACATGCATGCATTATACATACTAGGAAGACGTCAGCTGGGGGAGTCAGTGATGAAAAAGGATGTGTGTGTTCTGGTAGATCATAAGCTTAATAATAGCATGCAATGCCAACCAGCAGTTTCTAAAGCAATGTAAAGGAAAAAAAGGTATAGATGCCAGAGAGAATAGCACAATCTTGCCGCTATACAAAGCATTAAATAATAAAATATTTAATCCTAAATATCAGTTAATACCAAAATGGGCAAGCCGACATAGAGGTTAAATGGAGGGCGCTACAAAGTGTAAACCTTACAGTGTACATAAACAAGTGACACTCTCTTAATGATTGGACTATCAAAGTGACACATATAAATAAATATGAATATGAATAGATATGTGCTTATTACTGTGCAATAGTGGTGATAACCTCTACTCCTATAACATTTACCTGGTGTGTTATAACATGCACATAAAATTAACCAAACATTGATAGTGATGTTAACCACTATAGTGCTCTATGCAGCAGCAATAAATAAGAACACCTGCAAGTGTTTCAATTAGTGCTGTAAAAATAACATAAGAATTCCAAAAAAATCAAAACAATATCCAAACAGGTTGCAAGTGACAAAAAATAGTGACAATAAAGGTGAATATCAAATGTCCCACACAGATGATTCTTAGGTGATCATATGTCAAATGCTGAAAATCAACGTGCTTCTTTCACCACACCACCGTGCTAGTGAGACACTCTCCAGACCTGCACTCACCGAAAAAACATGCCAGCACTCTCATGCACGGCAAAACACGCTCTCTTTACCACACTCCAGGGTAAATGGTGTATACGAGGTCCAATGATGGTATTCAGTAGGTCCACATAAAAAGAAAATAAGTGCTCCAATAGTGTAATTCAGCAAACAATAATTTTATTAAAAATCACTGCACCCTTCACACATCGCACTCACATTAGTGTAATAAAAACCGGCAGCAAAACGTGTAGTTCACAGCAAGCCTCAACTAGTGGATACAATCAATAACCAATGGTCACGGCGGACCCGAGGTGTGCAGCTGCTGGGTATAATCTCACCCCTCCCTCGGGAAACCTCCGTCCTTCAGAGCACTCGTATTCCTCTCCTTCTGTGTGGCTGACAGCATGTACGTCACACGTCACAGCCACGCCCCGACATGTTTCGTCACGGATCGACTTCTTCATGGGATAGGCTGTGTACCCTGCAACTCAACCCTTTTATCTGCTCTCGAACTCCCGCCCACCGGGTCACGTACTGCGCATGCGCACACCTCGCGTCCCCGTGCGCCGGATACACTGACATTCCATACAGCAAATTGCAATTGGGATTCAGGCACATAGGAGTCATATACCGCTAATATATGTAATCTATTGTGATAATATATTTATATCGAATAGGATTACAGTGATTTCACTAACCCTTAACATTTAAAGACCGCAGCTACGCTGATCTCTCACATAGTTAACCTGCTGCATGAATAATACGGCCATAACATATAGCAGGACTATTGGAGGGCCCTGACACTGAGATCGTCCATTATTAGGTCTAGGAACACTTCAGTCATGATACAAATTGAATATACATGAATGAATATACGGCCACATTCCTCATATGTAACAAACATTCAATATTATTCAAATACATAAAAATACTGGATTAAATTTTTTAAAATTCATAAAATTAATTCTGAATATAAAAAAATTTATATAAAAAAATTATAAAATACTATGGACTCCAATACTATATACCACTTAAGGGATAATCATAAGTTATAAAATGTATAAATGAATGGACCTTTAAAACAGAGACAATAACGTCTCTACTAGATAACTATTTTTTAAAAACGGATACCAACCTGAACGGACTTAATGCATATATAGCTCAAAAACATTTTTTTCTCTTATTTTAAATTTAATTTTAAATTTAATCTAATCCCCCAAACAAGTGCTGAGTACCGGTAAGAGGCCCACCTTAAGTGGGTATTCTATATATCCGGGGGAATCATTACAACCTTATAACAAACATACCACATATCTGTCAAAGGATGGTTCCCTTCTCCCCCCTTCTTTGGGACTAATTTATCACCCAGACAAAATGAATATACAAGATATGTAAAATTATTTAAGATTGTAAATTAATAGGGGAACCTCTAAGTGCATATACTATGCAAGACAGTGTCCCTATTCTTCCTACCACAACATATAAATGAGTGTACACCAATATCCCTATTCTTCCTGTCACAACATATAAATGAGTGGGGGAATGTCATTATCAGATTCTAAGAACATCCCTAGATGAGCATAATTATAATCACAAGGACAAATAATTAGGCTAAACATTATACAAGGCCAGACCCTAAAGGTAAGGCTTCGTGTACCTTCAAGATGCGAGGCTGAAAAAAGTGATGAATAATTGAAGTGAACCAGTCTAAAAATTATTAATGAAACAATTTAGATCCAGTTCTATGTTCAACCCTCTAGGAGCTAAACTTTTCAATAAAAAGATCCATCTAGTCTCTCGTTGAGATAGGTCCCTGACTCTGTTGGACCCTCTCCAGGAGGGGTGTACAATGTCTAACCCACAGAATTGTAATAATGATGGGTCTTGTTGATGTCTTTCTTTGAAATGTAGGGAGACACTATGGTACCTATAGCCATTTTTTATGTTGGTAATATGTTCCGAAATCCTAATCCTTAGCAACCTCTTCGTTCTCCCCACATACAAAAGACCACAAGGGCACCACATAAGGTAGACTACATGTGACGAGTTGCATGTGCTAAATTCCTTAATTTCAAAGGATTCCCCATCCCTGTTAGTTACAGTGGTAATTCCTCTGTGGTTGACTCTAACAGTCCTACAACAGATACACCTCCTGCAGCTATAGAAGCCCCTGAAATCGAATTTCAGTTAATTCCTCCCAGGCGGGTCTAGTATCCTCTTAATCACATGATCACCAAAATTGGGGGCCTTCCTGTAAATGAATATAGGCCGATCTGGTAATACTTCTCCCAAATGCCTATCCTTACATAAAATGTGCCAATATTTTCTGAAAATATTCTCAATATCTTTGTACTGGCAATGGAATCCAGAAATGAATCCAAATTGGTGCTTATTGTTGTCAGGTGCATTCTCGGATTTTTTCAGACATAGTTCTCTAGGTACTAATGCCACCTCCTGGGTGATCTTATTCAGTTCATCTTCCCGATAACCTCTTTGTAGGAATTTTCTTTTTAGAACATCTGCTTGTTCAAAAAAGTCTTCCAATTCTGTGCAATTCCGGCGTACACGTAACATCTGCCCTTTTGGGATATTTCTTATCCAGGCTGGATGGTGGCCGCTTCTTATTGACAAAAAACTATTCCGATCAGTCGGCTTAAAATAGACTTTGGTTTTTAATGAGTTGCCCTGTCTCTCAATCGTCACATCCAAAAAATTAACCGATGACTCACTGATCTGATGTTCCAATTTGATATTGTTGGTGTTATTGTTAAGTTCTTGTAGAAAATCAATTACCGATTCCTCTGTCCCCTCCCATATAAACAAGAGGTCATCAATGAATCGCCGATAAAATAAAAGTTGGGGTCTTCTCTGATTGAATACCTTTCTGTCCTCCCATTCTGACATGAACAGGTTGGCGAGGCTGGGAGCATATTTAGCTCCCATCGCCACGCCAACCTGTTGGGAGTAGTAATGGCCATCACACCAAAAATAATTATGGGACATACAGAAATCCAATGCCTGTCCCAGAAATCTTTTCTGTACGCTAGGGATGTCATCTCTTTTACTAAGGGCCCAATTGAGGGCCAGAGCCGCATCTTCGTGTTGTATAATAGTGTATAGGGAGGCCACATCGGCCGTTACCAGATACACTGTCGATGCGGTCTCTAATTTGACATCATTGAGTAATAACAAGAGGTCACTAGTGTCTTTCAAGTATGCCCTGGTGTCTTTTACACTTAACTGGAGAAATTTGTCTAAGAATTCCCCCAATCTCGCCGTGACGGAGCCAATCCCGTTAACAATCGGCCGAGGTGGTGGGCACTGTGTATTCTTATGTACCTTAGGTAAGGTGTATATGACAGGGATCCTGCACGCACTGGGGACTAGATATCTCCTTTCTTTGACATTGAGTGCATCTGTCCTAAAGCCCCATTCCACCAGAGCTGATAGCTGCGTTTTATATGCATCTGTTGGATCGGCAGGTAGCTTTCTATATGTAGTTCTGTCCCCTACTAGTTCTAGCAACTGGTTCAGGTAAAATGATTTATCTAGCAGCACCACACCCCCTCCCTTATCAGCTGGGCGTACTATCAAATTCTTCCTCTCTTCAAGGGATCTAATACCCTCCCTAATATAGTAGGGGTTAACATCCTTGCGTGGAGTCAGCTCCTCAATATCACTCAGTACCAGGCTCTTAAAAACCTCTATGTAATGATTGCCTGGATTTTGGGGATTGAAGATAGATTTATTCCTCAATCCCGTATCTATCCTATTTGGAGGTATCCTAGATCTCTCTGAGGATTCCACCGGATGACTCAGGAAATATTTTTTAATATTCATAGTCCTAATGAATTTCTGCGCATCAATATACACATCAAACTTGTTCATTGCCCTTTTGGGGGCGCATTTTAAGCCAAGATTCAAGATGTTCAGTTCCTTATGACTGAGTTCCACACTGCTTAGGTTGTATATCCCAGTTTTTACACTTCCCTCGGTCGTTTCCTTGGGTTTCTTGGATCTTCCTGCCCTACACCCCCCTCCTTCTCCTTGAATGGGCATATTTCCCCTGTCGAATCCTGGAGGGGGAGCCTGTCTCCCTCCCCCTCTTTGGTGGGGGCCTCTGGAATTCCCTCTCGGTGTTCCCCCTCCCCTCCCCCGTTGACCTAAAAAAGGAGCATAATTAGAATGTTCTTCCCTGTCCAACGGTGAGAATCTGTTATATAGGGGAACATCACCATAATCTTCAGAGTATTGGTGAGGCAGGGGGCGGTGTTGCCACTGTCTGTAATCTTGTGGCCCATTATTCCTGTAATCCCTGGGTGATGGATAGTTGGTAGAATATTCAGATGGATATCTATCCCTACCCTGGAGCGGGGGTCTGGGAGAATGGTGGTATCCTCTTCCTCCTCTTCCACGTGAAGGGGGTCTAGGGGAGTAGTGATATTCCCTTCTATATTGGTCGCCTCCCATATTCCGTCCTCTCTCATTGGGTCCTCTCTCATTAGGTTTAGGATTTATTCCTTCATTGCCACCTTTACCTCTACTAGCTGTGTTCTTCTTGGTTTCGGGCTTAGGGGGGGGATTATTAGTACTTCCTGCCGTATTGCTGTTTGTGGCTGGGTCAGCATTGTTGTTCTCTAATGTTACCTGCCATGCATAAATTCTATTAGTTTTAAAATCATTGACATCCCTATTGTACTTTTTCACTTTCTTTTTTTAGGGTTTCTCGGTCAATTTTTTCCAATTTCTTCTTAATATTACTGTTAAAATCCTTCATTTGGTTGGTATCCTTAATGGGTTCTAATTTATCCTGTAGGTCCTTAATTTTTTCATTCAAAATCTTCAGCTTAATTTGTTTCCTTTTTAGTACTAGTGCCTGTAATTCTTTTCCCGCTTTATTAAAAAATTCCAGCCATTCCTGCATAAATGACTGGTCATTCAGACCATCCTGTGGGGGTACCTCCCATCTCAAACTTCTAAAGATCAGGTTCTCTCTGCAATAATGCTCAAATGTGAATACGTCCCACCAGGTCTTAACTTGTTTCTCTAGTAACCCCTCAAGGGTTTTTAATAGCACCGAAGAATCTTCCTCATACTCGATCATTGGTTGATCACTAGAGAAGACAGATTCGGGGCTAAAGTGTCTATTCGATAAGAAATTGAATGCATCCATGGCTGCGAGTGATGTACTAAATTACAAATGTGAAAACCAGGTATCCTCTATGTTTACGCCCTCTACACAGAAAATACCTCCACCGCGCCACTAGCTCTCTGACTATCCTCAACAGGATCTACATAAATGTGTATAAACACTTGAGAAAATAATCAGAAATTCCTTCAACACCAGTGACAGTGATGAAATCTAAATAAATAAGTGAACACAAAAATGTGTATATATATTGAGCTGCCCCCCTTAAAAAACAATAAATAATAAAATATTTAATCCTAAATATCAGTTAATACCAAAATGGGCAAGCCGACATAGAGGTTAAATGGAGGGCGCTACAAAGTGTAAACCTTACAGTGTACATAAACAAGTGACACTCTCTTATGCCGCGTACACACGGTCGTACTTTTCGTCTACAAAAGTCCAACGGACGCTGACGGACTAAAGCTGGCTGGTAATCCGATCGTGTGTGGGCTTCTCCGGACTTTCAACTGACTTTTTTAGCCTCAAATCCGACGTACTTTAGATTTGAAACATGCTTCAAAACTTTACTTCGTAACTACGACGGACCCCGAAATCCGCTCGTCTGTGTGCTAGTCCGACGGACAAAAAGCCACGCTAGGGCACCTATTGGCTACTGGCTATGAACTTCCTTATTTTAGTCCGGTGTACGTCATCACGTACGAATCCGACCGACTTTTGTGTGGTCGTGTGTAGGCAAGTCCGTTCGTTAGAAAGTAGGCCGCAAGTCCGCCGCAAGTCCACCGAAAGTCTGCCGGAAGTCAGTCGGACAGGCTGTCTGACTTTTGTAGACGAAAAGTACGACCGTGTGTACGCGGCATTAATGATTGGACTATCAAAGTGACACATATAAATAAATATGAATATGAATAGATATGTGCTTATTACTGTGCAATAGTGGTGATAACCTCTACTCCTATAACATTTACCTGGTGTGTTATAACATGCACATAAAATTAACCAAACATTGATAGTGATGTTAACCACTATAGTGCTCTATGCAGCAGCAATAAATAAGAACACCTGCAAGTGTTTCAATTAGTGCTGTAAAAATAACATAAGAATTCCAAAAAAATCAAAACAATATCCAAACAGGTTGCAAGTGACAAAAAATAGTGACAATAAAGGTGAATATCAAATGTCCCACACAGATGATTCTTAGGTGATCATATGTCAAATGCTGAAAATCAACGTGCTTCTTTCACCACACCACCGTGCTAGTGAGACACTCTCCAGACCTGCACTCACCGAAAAAACATGCCAGCACTCTCATGCACGGCAAAACACGCTCTCTTTACCACACTCCAGGGTAAATGGTGTATACGAGGTCCAATGATGGTATTCAGTAGGTCCACATAAAAAGAAAATAAGTGCTCCAATAGTGTAATTCAGCAAACAATAATTTTATTAAAAATCACTGCACCCTTCACACATCGCACTCACATTAGTGTAATAAAAACCGGCAGCAAAACGTGTAGTTCACAGCAAGCCTCAACTAGTGGATACAATCAATAACCAATGGTCACGGCGGACCCGAGGTGTGCAGCTGCTGGGTATAATCTCACCCCTCCCTCGGGAAACCTCCGTCCTTCAGAGCACTCGTATTCCTCTCCTTCTGTGTGGCTGACAGCATGTACGTCACACGTCACAGCCACGCCCCGACATGTTTCGTCACGGATCGACTTCTTCATGGGATAGGCTGTGTACCCTGCCACTCAACCCTTTTATCTGCTCTCGAACTCCCGCCCACCGGGTCACGTACTGCGCATGCGCACACCTCGCGTCCCCGTGCGCCGGATACACTGACATTCCATACAGCAAATTGCAATTGGGATTCAGGCACATAGGAGTCATATACCGCTAATATATGTAATCTATTGTGATAATATATTTATATCGAATAGGATTACAGTGATTTCACTAACCCTTAACATTTAAAGACCGCAGCTACGCTGATCTCTCACATAGTTAACCTGCTGCATGAATAATACGGCCATAACATATACATATACATATACAAAGCATTAGTAAGACCTTATCTGGAATATGCAGTTCAGTCTGGTTTTGGGCAGCAGTTCACAAAAAATATGCTAAGCAACCCGATAGAGTTTAGAGAAAAAGAACTAAACTGATAAGAGACATGGAGGAGCTCAGCTATGAGGAAAGATTATCTGAACTGAATTAAATTTCCCTTGAGAAGATGCTATTAAGTGGGATATGATCACCATGTATAAATACATGAATGCACTATGTAGTGAACTTAGTGCAAATGTATTCACTTTAAGGTCTTTGCAAAAGAGAAGGGGACATTCTTTGCATCTGCTCCTGAAGAAAAAAAAGATTCGGGCCCATTCACACCAGAAACTGCAGGGTTTTGCATGTGTGGTAATGTGCATTTTACACGCATTTGCAGTGCATTACTCCTAAGCTTGCATTTTCTTTGACGTCAATTCCGTCTTCTTTCTTCTTTGGATATTTATGTGCACTGCACCGTGTTGCAGTGCATTTTTGCGCATTTACATGCATTTGCATGATATATGCACAATTGTGGTGTGGAGAAATGCAACTTGCTGTACTTTTTTTGCACTGCATTGTAACGGTTTGAACTATTACCATAGGATAACCTGGATTTTACAGTCAAAAATGCAACAAACTGCATCTAATGTGAATAGGCCCTTAATCTCTGCATATCGCAAGGCTACTTCACAGTTCTGAAACTGTGCAATAGGCTTCTTTATGAATTAGTTCTAGCCAGCTCAGGTAAATGCTTTAAAAAAAAAAAAAAAAAAGAAACTGAATGCATTCCCCAATGCACAGAATATAACTGGATTTTAACACCAGAGGTAGTTGATCCAGGGAATATCCAATTGCCTTAGAGCAGTAGTCCCCAACCTTTTTGGCTCCAGGGACCGATTTTATGGCAGCCAATTTTCCTAGGGACCGGGGGGTTGGCGTGCTGGGGGAGGGTGGTGGTTGTGGTGGACGAGTCGGGGGATGGGATATTCATTTATATCAGTGTCCACAGTCCCCCTTTATATCACGATTCCCCCTTTAAAGCAGTCCCACTGTATCCTCAGTTCTCCTTCACATAACAGCCCTCCTTTACATTAATGTAATGAGGACTACTCTGTAAAGGGGGCATGGTAGTGTAAAGGGAGGCAGTGATGTAAATGGGACTGCACTGTAAAGGGATTACTGTGATATAAAGTGTTACAGTGTTACAGTGCTCCCTTTACAGTGCAGTCCCCTTTATATTACAGTGTTCCCTTTACATTACAGTGCCCCTGATGTAAAGGGGATTGCACTGTAAAGGGTGCACTGTGATATATAAAGGGGACTGTGCTGTGAAGGGAGCACTGTAACAGGGCTCCTTTACAGTGCAGTCCCCTTTACATAACATCCCCTCTTTACATTACAGTGCCCCTGCAGTCTGCCCTCTCCCTTCCTCTCTAAAATCAATCTCTGCCTTCCCTGCTCAGGACTCCTTCCTGCAGAGCAGAGGCTGTTAACAGACCGTGTGTCCTCTCCCAGCTCCTCTGCCCACCAGCCTGGCCAATGATGTCATCCTGGGCAGAGGGCCGGAGGAGCTCTCCATTACGATCTGCAGCTCCTCCCACTCCCTGCCCTGCTGATAGGATGACATTATCGGCTGGGTGAGCTGAGGAGCCGGGAGAGGACACACAGGTATGGCCTCACAGCAGGAGATGAGTCTGTCTGTGATAGCCCTGTGCCGCCCGGTCAGCAACAGGCCATGGACCGGCACCGGTGCACGGGCCGGGGGTTGGGGGCTCCTGCCTTAGAGGATCAGGTAAGATTTTAGTAAATTGGCCCATGCTTTATAAGAGTTTTTTTGCCTTCCTCAAGACCAACTGTGGGTAAAAGGTTCTGCTGATGGAGGTTTTCTATTATTGGATTAACTTGATTGGACTTGTATCTTTTTTCAACATGGCAAATATGTTAATATAAAAACAATGTAGTGAAAGATACTCCACTGATACAATTGTAACTGGGGATTGCATTAAGGGGGGCTAAATATACTGCATCAGTTTGAGAGGGCTTCACATCAGAGACTGGTAATGTACTGTTGTGATGAATTATTATATATGTTCTTACTGGATGATCTAATGTATTATTGATCTGGTACTTGTGGTTCCCCGAATCAGCAGCATGGCTATCTTTTCACGGGTAGTTCCACAAACATGCAAGGCTGTTTTGTCACTTGTAGTTCTACAAACATATGGTCTGGTCTTAGTTCCTCGTTGCACAAGATTGGAAGTACTAGGCATTCCCCTATTTCATCTGCCGATTAATATACCTTGCTTCATGGCCACTTAAAGAGAATCTTCACCCTGCAAACAAAACACTTACCTGTCCCAGGATCTAGCAATGTCCTCACCCTACCCGGCTCTTTGACAGTCTTTGGGTCCAGGTTCGAGCATCTTTACTGTGGACAGTCATCTGTGACTCCCTGTGGCCTCACAGCTGGCTGTCCACTGCACATGAGCGAGCCTTGCTGCGCCCCATGAATGGTCCCACAGTCTCCTGCGGTCAAAAGTGACAGTGGGTACCTGTCAAAATCAGGTACTCACACCTGCCCCCAAAAAAAACCATTACAAATATGGTAGAGGAGGAGGAAAGTGGAACTTCCCTTTTTGGGTGAAATTCCACTTTAACGTGCAGCCTTCCAATCTCCTTATTTATTTACACTGTACTCAGATGCCTGAGCAATAAGTTCTATTTGTAGATGCAGGCCCCTGCTCCAGTGTTTCTGACTGACTCCAAGTTCCAGTTCCTAGATTCTGTGTCCTCAAGCATTCCTGTGACACTAAGGCCAGTAGCCATCCATGTGCCTCCAGTGATCCCTGTACCCCCATGACTCCAGTGACTTTGTTATTCCCTCATTCCTGTGTTCCCAACACACCAGTGCTGCAAGAGACCCTAACTCCTGTGTTAATGTGATTCTAGCATCTCAGTGCTTTCATTGACTCTGTATACCCCTGTGACCCAACTGTCTCCTGTAACCCCTGCACTCTGTGCCTCTGGTGACCCATGTGTCCCCCAATGTCTTCAAGTCTAGTGTTCCTGAGTTCAGATGTCCCAAACTTCCTCGTGTTCTTGTCTCTTTAGTTATCAACCACTTCCTTGTATCTGACCATGCTTGTCTGTTGCCTGTCCTGACCTTTGGCCTGTCCACATTTCAGAGATTGTATATGACTTTGGCATGTCGTTTTGGTTCTTACCCTGGTCAGCTACCATCTGCACAGTTGTGTTCAAGGGCTGACCTGGGAGCCACCCACAGAAAAGCCCATTGCCCCTTGTGGGGTGCACTGGTGAATGCCAAGTAGTACTTTGAACTCTTTTTGGACATTTTTTAGGGCTCACACCTCCATCAATTGTGCAGACAGTCTACAATCACACTAGCTTATATTGTCGTGTAATTTACTGTTATGATGTGATATGTTCCTACAACCATTTACTATACCACCATCACATAATACAATGTGGTACTGCTCGGTGATAAAAATTTGCTCCATTTATCATTTTATTTTATGATTATTTATTTTCATATGTCATGTTCAATTCACAAACATAAACATTGTTTAAGTGTGAATTTTTTTTCTTGTTTTGCATGAACTGGACAATTTATTCTTGAATGCCCTGTTTTGTCACGAATCTTTATTTTATCTCAGTAAAAGGCTCAGTTCACTAAGATATAATAAATGTGTTACTTTCCATTATAATTATTATTTTAAGCCTTTTTATTGTTATTTTTAGCCTTTGGCCCTTGTTGCTGAAAATAACAATTATGCAATATGATTCACAGGAATAGTTTCTGTTTTTATGGCTACTAAAAATAATTACCATAAATGGTCATCAACTGCTGTAAATCTGCAGCTCATAGATATCTAGGAGAAAGAGGTTTCTGTGTTCATTCATTTATTCATTCATTCATTATGAGCTTTGGGGAGTGGGCCGGGAGATAACAGCTGCAGAATGTGATGGAATAGGGTGGCTGCTCTCTACTCTTTCTTGATGTCAGCCTCCTTGGGGTTGTGCCGCCTCACCTTCAGTTTGCTCCTCTGCTCTATCTGGCACCCAAGTCGCATCAATGACCTCATCATCATCATCATCTCCATCATCTCCATCATCATCTTCATCTCCTCCACCTTCATCGTTACCGCTGGAGACAACTTGGCAATACGCTGCGGCTTGGGGAACATGAATGCCAATTTGTCAACCAGTGTTCCTCCCTCTCTCTAGGCTCAGGTTCCTGTCATCCTCAACCTCAGAACCAACATCTGAATCCAGTAATGGCTGGGCATTATCAAGGAGCAAGTGGCTGACGCTGTGGTCAAATAACTCAGCTGACTCCTCAATGGCTGATGTTGGGGCTATTGCAGGAATAGATGTGGACAAGGAGGCAGGTTTATCCACTCTGGCAACTGCAGGGGACTGCACACTTGTCTCTGCTTGCATGACAGAGGATGAGGAGGATGAGGAACATTTAGTTAGCCAGTCCACCACCTGCTCTGTATGCTGAAATTGCACGAATGGCCACCATTTTGCAATTTCAATTGTTTCTGATTGATCTCTTCCCATAGGAAATACTGAACTGTAGTCATTTGGTCAACATGACACGGGGAAAGTGAATATCGATAGTTGAAAGAATCAACTACTCAATAAGGATATATCTGGAACATCCATCGCGGACATCAGGGAGCAGTGACCTCCATAATACGCACTACAGGCCCACTACCCCTGTAGGGGTATCTGGATCCGGTGAGTAGGAATTCTGAAGGGGGAGCCCAGAAGTCACCTGGAATAATATTTAAGCACCAAAGTCACCTTGATGTTGTCCAGATTTGATGCAGACACCACTATGCATATAGAACTTTTATAATTTTTCCTTTTTTCCTTTTTTTCTTCTGCATACTAGAGACTTTGTGTTTTCTCTGCTAACAGCCATAATTACCTAGGGACCACTGCACTAATTATTGTATTTGTCTTGGAGGATCCCATTGAGGGGGTTTTTGATTCCCACTGATGTGACAACCTGTAGCTTCCTATATAGATGTGATAGTGTTATATGTGAATTGGAGGTGCTTTACATGTACATTTTTTCCTTATTCTCCTGTACACAGTCTTTTTCCATCTCCACTGCACTGCACACCTATATACCACCCAGAGCTATAGGCTGGGTATTTAGGTTTATATGATATACCTCCTCCTTTTCACTTATTGAGGCAGGAAATCTTCTATATATCATTTAGCTCACTTAATAGTATAATTTAATATCTCTATTTGATTCTTTCCCTGATACAGCAGTTTTTTAGGTAGCGCCATACACCCCTCTTTTCCTCATTTATATTCTAATCTGGGGCACTCCTTGTGAGTGTTTCCGTTTTTAGGGGAGGCAGCAACCTTTCCTATTACTGTGTAGGCCTATCCTAAGCGCTGTGGTTTTTCTTATTTTTGTATAAAATTTGAGATCTGGATCTCAAATTTTCCAACAACAAAATCCGTTGTCGGAAATTCCGATCGTGTATACACAATTCCGACACACAAAATTCCACGCATGCTCGGAATCAAGCAGAAGAGCCACACTGGCTATTGAACTTCATTTTTCTCAGCTCGTTGTAAGTGTTGTACGTCACCGCGTTCTTGACGTTCGGAATTTCTGACAACATTTGTGTGACCGTGTGTTTGCAAGCCAAGTTTGAGCCAACATCTGTCGGAAATAAATCCAGGATTTTGTTGTCGGAATATCCTATTGTGTGTACAAGGCAAAATAGTCTAATAAAGACTATAATTTCCAGGCACACATACAGTGCTGGGGAAAAGTATTTGTCCTCTTCCTGATTCTCTTTCTTTTTGCATATTTGTCACACTTAAATAATTCAGATCATTAAACATATTGTATTATTACACAAAGATAACCCAAGTAAATACAAAATGCAGCTTTTAAATAATGATTTCATTTATTAAGGGAAAAAAGCTGTCCAAGCCTGCCTGGCCCTATGCGAAAAAGTAATTGCCCTCTAAACCTAATAATTGGTTGTGCTACCCTTGGCGGCAACAGCTGCAATCAAGAGTTTGTGATAACTGGCAATGAGTCTTTCACATTCTCCTTCAGGAGAAGCAGAATTCATGGTTCCATCAGTTATGGCAAGTCGTCCAGGTCCTGTAGCCCCAGACCATCACACTACCACCACCATGTTTGACTGTTGGTATGATGTTCTTTTTATGAAATGCTGTGTTAGTTTTATGCCAGATGGAATGCCTTCCAAAAAGTTAAACTTTTGTCTCATCAGTCAACAGAATATTTGCCCATAAGCCTTAGGGATAATCAAGATGTTTTTGGGCAAATGCGAGACGAGACTTTGTGTTCTTTTTGGTCAGCAGTGGCTTTCGCCTTGGAACTCTCCCATGGAGGCCATTTCCCAGTCTTTCTTATTGTTGAATCATTTCATGCTGGGGCGGTAGCGGTAAAGCGCTTCTTGTTTTATTGGTAAATGACTTTAAAATGACTTTACCATCATTTTAGCAGCGCTTTTCGGCCACTAGCGGGGTGCTTTTAAAAGGCAGCGCTGGCTATTGATTTCAATGGCAGGGGCCGTTTAGGAGCGGTGTGTACACCGCTTCTGCACCACCCCAAAGATGCTGCTTGCAGGACTTTTTCTCCTGTTTTGCAAGTGCACTGCCTCCTGTGGGAAAGCACTTGGGCTTTCACAGTGTGGCTGCAGAAAAGGCAATTTACAGGCGTTTTTCAGGTGCTTTTTTTAGCACAAAAATGCCTGTAAAACGCCTCAATGTAAAAGTGGCTTAACCGAGGCAAGTGAGGCCTGCAGTTCTTTTAGATGTTCTAGCTTCTTTTATGACCTCATGGATGAGTCATCGTGCTCTTGGAGTAATTTTGGTAGGCCGGCAACTCCTGGGAAGGTTCACCACTGTTCCAAATTTTGTCCATTTGTGCATAATGGCTCTCACTGTGGTTTTGCTGGAGTCCCAAAGGCTTAGAAATGGCTTTGTAACCCATTCCAGACTGATACATGTTAATTACTTTGTTTCTAATCTCCTTTATATGAAGAGGGCAGAGACAGTCAATCCTTGGCACCGCATCCCATAAAGAAATACACAAAGGAAGGGGGAATGGGGTAGAGTTACCCCAGGGACTTTGAAGGTGCTCAAGTACTAAGGTAAATGGAGTAAAGAAAAAGTATATGCAAAGTCTGACCGTATAAACAATCTTTTATTTAATCTATTTAATACATAATATCAAAAATTTCAAAACAAGTCTCTCAATATTAAGATCCAATTTAGCAAAGGCAATGGACTCTTACTGTCAAAAAAAAAACAAAGGCAATGGAAAAAAAACACTTAGTAGATACCACTCGACATGTTTCGCTCATTTGTGAGCTTCATCAGGAGTTCTGGTAAATATGTGGTATACAAGATTCTTGATTCAATATAAGCCTAGGCTATATTTACATGTAGCCCCTCTGTGACCATAACTCAGCTGACTCCTCAATGGCTGATGTTGGGGCTACTGCAGGAATAGATGTGGACAAGGAGGCAGGTTTATCCACTCTGGCAACTGCAGGGGACTGCACACTTGTCTCTGCTTGCATGACAGAGGATGAGGAGGATGAGGAACATTTAGTTAGCCAGTCCACCACCTGCTCTGTATGCTGAAATTGCACGAATGGCCACCATTTTGCAATTTCAATTGTTTCTGATTGATCTCTTCCCATAGGAAATACTGATCTGTAGTCATTTGATCAACATGACACGGGGAAAGTGAATATCGATAGTTGAAAGAATCAACTACTCAATAAGGATATATCTGGAACATCCATCGCGGACATCAGGGAGCAGTGACCTCCATAATACGCACTACAGGCCCACTACCCCTGTAGGGGTATCTGGATCCGGTGAGTAGGAATTCTGAAGGGGGAGCCCAGAAGTCACCTGGAATAATATTTAAGCACCAAAGTCACCTTGATGTTGTCCATATTTGATGCAGACACCACTATGCATATAGAACTTTTATAATTTTTCCTTTTTTCCTTTTTTTCTTCTGCATACTAGAGACTTTGTGTTTTCTCTGCTAATAGCCATAATTACCTAGTGACCACTGCACTAATTATTGTATTTGTCTTGGAGGATCCCATTGAGGGGGTTTTTGATTCCCACTGATGTGACAACCTGTAGCTTCCTATATAGATGTGATAGTGTTATATGTGAATTGGAGGTGCTTTACATGTACATTTTTTCCTTATTCTCCTGTACACAGTCTTTTTCCATCTCCACTGCACTGCACACCTATATACCACCCAGAGCTATAGGCTGGGTATTTAGGTTTATATGATATACCTCCTCCTTTTCACTTATTGAGGCAGGAAATCTTCTATATATCATTTAGCTCACTTAATAGTATAATTTAATATCTCTATTTGATTCTTTCCTTGATACAGCAGTTTTTTAGGTAGCGCCATACACCCCTCATTTCCTCATTTATATTCTAATCTGGGGCACTCCTTGTGAGTGTTTCCGTTTTTAGGGGAGGCAGCAACCTTTCCTATTACTGTGTAGGCCTATCCTAAGCGCTGTGGTTTTTCTTATTTTTGTATAAAATTTGAGATCTGGATCTCAAATTTTCCAACAACAAAATCCGTTGTCGGAAATTCCGATTGTGTATACACAATTCCGACACACAAAATTCCACGCATGCTCGGAATCAAGCAGAAGAGCCACACTGGCTATTGAACTTCATTTTTCTCAGCTTGTTGTAAGTGCTGTACGTCACCGCGTTCTTGACGTTCGGAATTTCTGACAACATTTGTGTGACCGTGTGTTTGCAAGCCAAGTTTGAGCCAACATCTGTCGGAAATAAATCCAGGATTTTGTTGTCGGAATATCCTATTGTGTGTACAAGGCAAAATAGTCTAATAAAGACTATAATTTCCAGGCACACATACAGTGCTGGGGAAAAGTATTTGTCCTCTTCCTGATTCTCTTTCTTTTTGCATATTTGTCACACTTAAATAATTCAGATCATTAAACATATTGTATTATTACACAAAGATAACCCAAGTAAATACAAAATGCAGCCTTTAAATAATGATTTCATTTATTAAGGGAAAAAAGCTGTCCAAGCCTGCCTGGCCCTATGCGAAAAAGTAATTGCCCTCTAAACCTAATAATTGGTTGTGCTACCCTTGGCGGCAACAGCTGCAATCAAGAGTTTGTGATAACTGGCAATGAGTCTTTCACATTCTCCTTCAGGAGAAGCAGAATTCATGGTTCCATCAGTTATGGCAAGTCGTCCAGGTCCTGTAGCCCCAGACCATCACACTACCACCACCATGTTTGACTGTTGGTATGATGTTCTTTTTATGAAATGCTGTGTTAGTTTTATGCCAGATGGAATGCCTTCCAAAAAGTTAAACTTTTTTACAGGGTTGGAAGGAGGGAGGAGCCTGGTAATGGCTCTGTGCACAGCGTGAGGATCCTGGGAACCCTCTCCCTGCAGCTGAGAGGAATGATCGGCCTGATGAGAAGGTGTAGGTAGCTTCCCTCCCCGCCCCCCCCTGCTCATCACTCACTGAGATGTCTTGTGGTGTAAGCCAGAGGAAGTTTGTACCTGCGTCTGACTGCAACAAGCTGTAGTGAGCGTCCCTTTTTGTCCCAACTTCAACAACAACTAAAAGATAAGTACCGTATTTTTTTTTATTTTTTTTTTATGGCTTTCTTTCTATTGCAATTGTCCTGAAGTGAAAAGGCAAAGGAAAAGTAATAGAACAAAAGAAAGGGAAAGGGAAAGAACATATTGAAATAAAACGAAATAAAATGGAATAAAAAGCGAAAGTAAATGAAAGTAAATGAAGGCGAAAGAGCTGAAAAAGTAGAATCAAGTGAGCTAAGAAAAACAATAAAAACAGGGGAGAAGGAGAAGGTGAATGAGAGACAAGCCAACGGAAGAGTTGCCTCCCAGCCCCCACCTGCTTGCTGCTGCTGCAGTAGCTCCCTTTCTTGTGATTTTTTTTTATTTTTTATTTGGTCTTTGTTTGTTTTGGTTTTTTGCAAATGATATTAACTATAGGCTCGATAGTATAAACTATAGAATAAGAAGAAAATTCATAGTAACAAAATGTGGAACATATAAGCTCATACTGGAACTATACTGCTGAATATATAAATCATCTTGCTGAATACTTGAATTAGATTGCATTATACCGCTAAAACATTTGAATTATTTTTATGAGCACCTGGGCCCTCATGCACATGGGCTGTTGGGAGAACATTTTTTTTAACTTTTTTGGCTTTTCTCTGCATTTTTGCAATGGCGTCTGTGGGCGTTTTTGAGCGTTTTTTTTTTTTTCCTCCTCTTTTGGCTCTTTTCTATTGCAATTGTCTTGAAGTGAACAAGCAGGGGAAAAGGCGAAAGAGCTGAAAAAGTAGAATCAAGTGAGCTAAGAAAAACAATAAAAACAGGGGGGGGGGGGGGCAGGGGAGAAGAGAAGGAGAAGGTGAAAGAAAGACAAGAAGAAAGACAAGCCAACGGAAGAGTTGTCTCCCAGCCCCCACCTGCCTGCTGCTGCTGCTGCTGCTGCTGCAGTACCCCCCTTTCTTGTGAAATTCTTTTTTTTTTTTTTTTTTTTTTTTGCAAATGGTACTAATTATAGGCTTGATAGTACAAACTATAGAATAAGAAGAAATTTCACAGTAACAAAAATGTGGAACATATAAGCTTATACTGGAACTATACAGCTGAATATATAAATCATCTTGCTGAATATTTGAATTAGATTGCATTATATCGCTAAAACATTTGAATTATTTTGCTGAGCATCTGGGCCCCCATGCACACGGGCTGCTGGAAAAGCGCTGTGAAGACGCCGGTGTCTTTGCAGTGACTTTTTTTTTTTTTTTTTTTTTTTTAACTTTTTCCAGCTTTTTTTAGCATTTTTGCAATAGCGTTTTTGAGCGCTTTTTTTTTTTTTTTTTTTTTTTTTTTTTACAGCTTAAGAACGCTTAAACAATTGAACAGCAACAAGGAATGCTTAATGTACTTAAGGTAGTAACATAACTTCTGGAAAACGGGGACTACTCATATCTCATTAATTATTTCTATTATTGGATTGTGGGGAGGATGCCGGGTATGAGAACGAAATAATAGAAATATTAGTAAAAATAAGTCAATTTAAAAAGGCTGGGAGATTTTTTCATCATTAAGAGACCCCAATCAAGGGGTATTCTGGAAGGCAGCTTTGAAGATCTTATAAATCCAGCCATAGAAACAAACATGAAGGGGAAAACAACAAGAAGTGCGGGAGCAATACCGAAATCACCTAGGACCAGCCTAGGCCCAAGTCCAGGCCCTATGAACAAGTATATACAGCAAGGAATCGGAGAAGGAGAGAAACAAGTGGGTTCAAAGGGCAGACAAACAGATACAAAAGAGAAGGACAACAAGGATAAAAAAGGCCAGTATAAAGTACAAACAGAAACCAGCCACCTCTCAGAACCCAGAATGGAGCCAGAAATGGGAGAGGAAGACAGAGGAAAGGAGGAAGGACAACAAGGGCCACAGTTGCCAACAAAACAGGATATGGAAAAAATGTTCGCGGCACTAGAGAATTCCCTAAAAGCAGAGATGTCAACACTCCATAAAGATATGGGATATATGTTAAACAGAGTGGAAGAAGTAGAGATCAAAGTAGACCTACATAAAAAAAACATAAAGGAACTAGAAGACGAAATAAAGAAATTAAAACGGGAACAACAGGAACAATCATATAAAATAGAAGAGCAAGAAAATAGAGATAAAAAGAAAAACTTGAGAATACGTGGGTTACCGGAAACAGAACAAGCAGAAAATCTAATAGAAAAAATGAACAATCTCTTCAACCAAATCTTGGGAAAGGAAACAACTAACACAATAGGAATAGAAAGTGTCTCTCGAGTAAAAAAACCTCAAAGGTTCGCAAGGGAAACACCTAGAGATGTAATAGTACGCTTCGAAAAATGGGAAGAAAAAAAACAGATCTGGATAAACCTAAAGAGGAAAACACAAATAGAGTTTGCGGGAGGTAAATTACAAATATTTCAAGACTTATCTCAAGAAACGTTGAAAAGACGACGGATACTAAAGCCATTATTAGAAATCCTCCGGGAGCAAGAAATTCAATACAACTGGGGTTTTCCAGCATGTCTAATAGCAAGGAAAAATGGAATAAGTGCGAGGCTAAGACATGTGGAGGAGATTCCGGACTTTTGCAACAAACTAGAAATCCCCTCCCCAGAACTGGAAAAATACGCAAATAGTCAGGAGCGAATAACGGCAAGAGATGACCTACAGTGGCAAGTAAATTCAAGGATCAGACATCAAGATGTGGACTCTCGAGGAAATTAATATCTGAGAAAATACCACACAACGGTGCAAGGGGCCTTAGAGTGGAAAGGGGGGGGGGGCTGGGGTTGACGGGATGGGAAAAAAGGAAAGTGAAAGGATTGGTAAAACACAACAAAAATGCAGGGAGAGGGAGACAGGGACGCACGGAGTGGACAGGGGGTCGCCCTATTAGTGCTTAGGCAGGGGGGGAATAGGGTGTCTTACAGAGCTCCGCCTCACAATAAATAGAGCAGAGGGGGCAGAGCGTGCCCCACAAAACAAAGTAAAACGCTCTCAGCTCTAGAGAATATGGGGGTAAAAAACCCATATCAAAAAAAAGGGAGGGGGGGGGGAGGGGAGGGGGAGGGAGGGTGGGAAGGTCTGATCCATATGAGTGGTTACAGAGGCGCACCTATTCTGAGATAAGGGAAGGAAAAAGGGAAAAGGAAAAAAAAGGAACAAGAATGGAAAGGGTAAACAGTATAAAAATATCTTCCTATAATGTCCGAGGTCTAAATTCCCCGGGGAAGAGAAACATCATTTTACGAGAACTAGAAAAAAGTAATGCAGAAATAATTTTCCTACAGGAGACACACATATCCCAAAACTCAAATACCAAAATATATTCAAGAAATATACCAACATGGTATCAAGGAGACTCGCCAATAAGAAGGGCTAAAGGAGTAGCCATCGGTATAGGGAAAAACGTACGTTTTCTAATAGATCAAAGAAAAACAGACCCGGAGGGCCGATATCTTTTTATCACAGGAACTATACAGGGAGTAAAATATACATTGGCCAACGTCTACTGCCCTAACAAGAACCCTAAAAAATACTTGATCGATATAATAAAAATACTAATGGATTTCAAACAAGGAAAATTAATACTAGCTGGAGACTTCAACTTCAGCATGGACAATAAAATGGACAGTACCTCAATAGTAAGGGACAGAGAAGTAAAACAACTAAAGAAATTAAGAAGAATACTATATGAACAGCAACTAATAGACCCATGGAGAATCCAGCACCCCAGTACAAAGGATTATACATACTATTCATCAGTACACAAAAGTTACTCCAGATTGGACTATATCATGGTCGAACATAGAAATCTAGAAGAAATAGAAGAAACAAAAATAGGGATAATAACTGCTTCAGATCATAGCCCAGTAACGCTGAGAATGAAAATAGAAGGAGAAGTACACGAAAGGGGGCCATGGAGAATTAATGAAAATCTGTTAGAAGACCCCGAGACCGAAAAAAGTATCACAGAAGAAATTAAAAGATACTTCGAGGAAAACGACACACCAGAGGTACCGAAAGCAACAATATGGGAGGCGCACAAACCCGTTATTAGGGGCAAATTAATAGCCATAGGGGCAAAAAAAAAACAAGAAAGGAAAAAAAATATGCAGCAATTGATTAAGGAAATCTATGAATTGGAACGAAAACACAAAAACCAAATAAATAATAAAATTTTTGGCCTATTATCACAAAAGCGAGAGCAATTAAAAGACTGGATGGAACAAGAAGAAAGGAAGGAGTATAACAGGGTAGTACAAGAAAAATTCAAATGGGGTAACAAATCAGGAAAATATCTAGCAAATTTGGTAAAAAAAAAGAAATCTTTGAATTATATTGAGAAGATTAAAAACGAAAAGGGAGAAGTGGTAAATAAAACTACGGATATAGCGATAACATTTCAAAAGTACTTCAGTTCTCTATATGCAATAAAAGGACAGGAAAGTTGGAAAGAAGCGAATACAAGAACAAAGAAGATACAAGAATATCTAATAAAAGCAAACCTACCAAAAATAAAAATAGACCAATTGGAAGAACTGGAAAAAAATATCACGCAAGAAGAGATAAAACTGGCATTAAAGGAAACCCCCGTAGGAAAAAGTCCAGGACCAGACGGGTTTACGGTCAAATATTATAAAAAATTTGAAGAATACTTGATACCAAAATTAGCAGAATACCTGAATTCCATAGGTGAAGAAGAAGAAATAAGAAGTGAATCATTACTAGCACATATCACAATAATACCAAAAGATGGAAAAGACAAAGTAAACTGCTCAAGCTACAGGCCAATAGCCCTACTGAACGCCGATACGAAGTTGTACTCCAAGATCCTTGCCACCAGGATGAAAAAATTAATCCCACAGTGGATCAACCCGGACCAGACAGGTTTTGTCCCGGGGAGAGAAGGGAGGGACAACAGCCTAAAATCAATACTGATGTTGCATAAGAAGGTGCAGAAGGAGACCCCAGTTCTATTCCTGTCATTGGATGCTGAAAAAGCATTTGACAGGGTAGACTGGGGTTTCATGATGGATACATTACGGCACTTGGGTATTAGGACAAAAATGATGAAATGGATAACAAACTTGTATAACGGCCCGACAGCAGTCGTAAAAGTAAATGGTAGACTTTCTCCAAGAATTGAGATGCAGAACGGAACACGGCAAGGCTGCCCATTGTCTCCACTACTATACGTACTGGCCTTAGAACCACTATTAGCAACACTCCGAAATAACAAAGAGGTGGAAGGAGCGAGAGTAGGAGGAAAAGAGCATAAGATCGCAGCCTATGCGGACGACATCTTGATGTACGTCTCCAACCCAAGAGTGTCACTCCCAAATATACTGAAAGAAATAAAAAAATATGGAGAATTGTCAAACTTTAAAATTAACCCAATAAAAACGGAAATATTAAATATAGGATTAGAGAAAAAGGAAGCCCAGTTTTTACAAAAGGAATTCCCATTTACCTGGGTAAAAGAACTGAACTACCTTGGAATAAAAATAACTTCCAGAGTTGAAAAGATCTACCAGGCAAACTTTATTCCACTGATCAATGAGGTCAAAGAAGAAATGAAAAAGTTAAGAATACAGCCACTTTCATGGATAGGAAGAATAAATATGTTTAAGATGATGATATTACCTAAAATAAATTACAGATTACAGATGCTACCAGTTAAAATCCCCCAGAGCTTTTTTTAAATAATTAAAACAATGTTGATAAAATACATATGGTTTAACAAAAAACCAAGAATTAAATACACGCTGATTACAAGGAAAAGGGAGCATGGAGGCCTGGCCGCTCCAGATATAAGCAGGTACTATAAAGCCATAGTATTAACACGAATGTTAGAGTGGACAAACGAGAAAAGTGAAAAAAAATGGGTTGAAATGGAAAACATAATAAGCGGAGTCACACTGCATAAGATTATTTGGATACCACCGAAATACAGAACACTGGACACAGATACACATGAAATAACAAAAAATGTTTTAAAAATTTGGGACACCACTCACCTAAAGAATGAATGGAAATACAATTCACCACTGTTAGCACTCACAGGATCGAACTTTTTCACCCCCGGGAAGGAAATATTTGGAACTCAAGGTATAGGTAATCCACAATTAAAAGATATCACCAGAAATGGCAAAATAAGAACACGAGCAGACTTAGAGGAAATGAACGGATGGAAGATGAATGAATGGAACTACAATCAATTAAGGCACTTAGTAAGCACAATTCCACACCCACTGAGAGATGTAACGAAACTAACCGCACTGGAAAAGCTATGTAGCAAGGAAATACCATTAAAAAACGGAACATCAAAAATTTACAATATACTGACAGACTTGGAAGCACAAGAAAGACCAGAATACATAAAACAATGGGAAAAAGAGCTGAACTTAAAAATAGATAACCAAAAAGTGGAAAAAATGATTGAAATGGGATATAATAAGGCCTGGGATATGAAGACTATCGAAATGAACTACAAATTAGTATCAAGATGGTATATGACCCCAGTAAGAATACATAAATTTCAACAGGACAAAACACCCTTGTGTTGGAGAAAATGTGGCCAATCAGCAACGATCATACACATATGGTGGGAATGCCCAATAATAACGGAATACTGGAAGGAAGTGTTAAAGATCATAAAGGAAATAACTGGAGAAGAAATAGAACAAAATATCTGGACTTGTCTTTTCCATATACATAACAAACCTAAGAAACAATACATGAAATCAATAGTGCCTAACCTTTTGAATGCGGCCAAGGCATTGATTCCTAAGAATTGGTTAAAATGCGGAAAACCAGAGATAAGAAATTGGCTAGAGGAAATAGAATATTACTATAAAATGGAAGGAGGAAAGAAAAGGGATAATAGTAGATGGGAAAGTTGGAAAAAATACAAAGCCTCAGACATTTATTTAGATAAGATGAAAGAAAGAATAGGTGCAGAGCCTAGTGGATAAATGAATAACATAAAAGAATGGATCAGACACAGGAGGGGTACAGGGGGAAGGGGGGAGGGGGGGGACAAAAAGGAAATTATATAATAGTGGGCTTACAGATATGGGAGGCGCTTCGTTGTTGGCTTTTAAAAATAATAAATAATACCCTTGAAGGGAATAAATAATAAAGAAGTGACGGAAACAATCCACAATGATGTGAAAAATGAGAAGAGATAAAGTTTGACACATAAAGTTGAAATAATGTCTCTCAGAAAAATTTCGCTGAAGTGGAAAAAAAACAAAAAAAAACAAAAAGTTAAACTTTTGTCTCATCAGTCAACAGAATATTTGCCCATAAGCCTTAGGGATAATCAAGATGTTTTTGGGCAAATGCGAGACGAGACTTTGTGTTCTTTTTGGTCAGCAGTGGCTTTCGCCTTGGAACTCTCCCATGGAGGCCATTTCCCAGTCTTTCTTATTGTTGAATCATTTCATGCTGGGGCGGTAGCGGTAAAGCGCTTCTTGTTTTATTGGTAAATGACTTTAAAATGACTTTACCATCATTTTAGCAGCGCTTTTCGGCCACTAGCGGGGTGCTTTTAAAAGGCAGCGCTGGCTATTGATTTCAATGGCAGGGGCCGTTTAGGAGCGGTGTGTACACCGCTTCTGCACCACCCCAAAGATGCTGCTTGCAGGACTTTTTCTCCTGTTCTGTAAGTGCATTGCCTCCTGTGGGAAAGCACTTGGGCTTTCACAGTGTGGCTGCAGAAAAGGCAATTTACAGGCGTTTTTCAGGTGCTTTTTTTAGCACAAAAATGCCTGTAAAACGCCTCAATGTAAAAGTGGCTTAACCGAGGCAAGTGAGGCCTGCAGTTCTTTTAGATGTTCTAGCTTCTTTTATGACCTCATGGATGAGTCATCGTGCTCTTGGAGTAATTTTGGTAGGCCGGCAACTCCTGGGAAGGTTCACCACTGTTCCAAATTTTGTCCATTTGTGCATAATGGCTCTCACTGTGGTTTTGCTGGAGTCCCAAAGGCTTAGAAATGGCTTTGTAACCCATTCCAGACTGATACATGTCAATTACTTTGTTTCTAATCTCCTTTATATGAAGAGGGCAGAGACAGTCAATCCTTGGCACCGCATCCCATAAAGAAATACACAAAGGAAGGGGGGATGGGGTAGAGTTACCCCAGGGACTTTGAAGGTGCTCAAGTACTAAGGTAAATGGAGTAAAGAAAAAGTATATGCAAAGTCGGACCGTATAAACAATCTTTTATTTAATCTATTTAATACATAATATCAAAAATTTCAAAACAAGTCTCTCAATATTAAGATCCAATTTAACAAAGGCAATGGACTCTTACTGTCAAAAAAAAAACAAAGGCAATGGAAAAAAAACACTTAGTAGATACCACTCGACATGTTTCGCTCATTTGTGAGCTTCATCAGGAGTTCTGGTAAATATGTGGTATACAAGATTCTTGATTCAATATAAGCCTAGGCTATATTTACATGTAGCCCCTCTGTGACCATAACTGTTGGGAGATCTGAACAAAGGAAACCCATCCAACTCTGTGAATGCTATTGATCGCGTTCATTTATCTACAACAAATGCTTTCTGATCTTCATTTTACTAATTGGCTTGTATACCACATATTTACCAGAACTCCTGATGAAGCTCACAAATGAGCGAAACATGTCGAGTGGTATCTACTAAGTGTTTTTTTTTCATTGCCTTTGTTAACCAGTTGCCGACCGCCGCACGCCGATGTACGTCGGCAGAGCGGCACGGGCAGGCAAAAGGGCTTACCTGTACGTCCCTGCCTGCCCGCGGGTGGGGGGTCCGATCGGACCCCCCGGTGCCTGCGGCGGTCGGCAAATCTCCCCCGGCGATCGGTGGTGAGGGGGAGGCCATCCATTCGTGGCCCCCCCCTCGCGATCGCTCCCAGCCAATGGGATCATTTCCCTGCCTCTGTATTGTACACAGAGGCAGAGGAAATGATGTCATCTCTCCTCGGCTCGGTATTTTCCGTTCCGGGCCGAGGAGAGAAGACTGTAATGTGAGTGCACAACACACACACAACACAGTAGAACATGCCAAGCACATAAAACACCCCGATCCCCCCCCGATCCCCCCCCAATCCCCCCCCCCCCTGTCACAAACTGACACCAAGCAGGTTTTTTTTTTTTTCTGATTACTGCATAGTGTCAGTTTGTGACAGTTACTGTGTTAGGGCAGTGAGTATTACCCCCCTTTAGGTCTAGGATACCCCCCTACCCCCCTAATAAAGTTTTAACCCCTTGATCACCCCCCGTCACCAGTGTCACTAAGCGATCATTTTTCTGATCGCTGTATTAGTGTCGCTGGTGACGCTAGTTAGGGAGGTAAATATTTAGGTTCGCCGTCAGCGTTTTATAGCGTCAGGGACCCCCATATACTATCTAATAAATGTTTTAACCCCTTGATTGCCCCCTAGTTAACCCTTTCACCACTGATCACCGTATAACTGTTACGGATGACGCTGGTTAGTTAGTTTATTTTTTATAGTGTCAGGGCACCCGCCGTTTATTACCGAATAAAGGTTTAGCCCCCTGATCGTCCGGCGGTGATATGCGTCGCCCCAGGCAGTGTCAGATTAGCGCCAGTACCGCTAACACCCACGCACGCTGCATACGCCTCCCTTAGAGGTATAGTATCTGAACGCATCAATATCTGATCCGATCAGATCTATACTAGCGTCCCCAGCAGTTTAGGGTTCCCAAAAACGCAGTGTTAGCGGGATCAGCCCAGATACCTGCTAGCACCTGCGTTTTGCCCCTCCGCCCGGCCCAGCCCACCCAAGTGCAGTATCGATCGATCACTGTCACTTACAAAACACTAAACGCATAACTGCAGCATTCACAGAGTCAGGCCTGATCCCTGCGATCGCTAACAGTTTTCTTGGTAGCGTTTTGGTGAACTGGCAAGCACCAGCCCCAGGCAGCGTCAGGTTAGCGCCAGTAGCGCTAACACCCACGCACGCAGCATACGCCTCCCTTAGTGGTATAGTATCTGATCGGATCAATATCTGATCCGATCAGATCTATACTAGCGTCCCCAGCAGTTTAGGGTTCCCAAAAACGCAGTGTTAGCGGGATCAGCCCAGATACCTGCTAGCACCTGCGTTTTGCCCCTCCGCCCGGCCCAGCCCACCCAAGTGCAGTATCGATCGATCACTGACACTTACAAAATACTAAACGCATAACTGCAGCGTTCGCAGAGTCAGGCCTGATCCCTGCGATCGCTAACAGTTTTTTTGGTAGCGTTTTGGTGAACTGGCAAGCGCCAGCGGCCTAGTACACCCCGGTCGTAATCAAACCAGCACTGCAGTAACACTTGGTGACGTGGCGAGTCCCATAAGTGCAGCTCAAGCTGGTGAGGTGGCAAGCACAAGTAGTGTCCCGCTGCCACCAAAAAGACAAACACAGGCCCGTCGTGCCCATAGTGCCCTTCCTGCTGCATTCGCCAATCCTAATTGGGAACCCACCACTTCTGCAGCGCCCGTACTTCCCCCATTCACATCCCCAACCAAATGCAGTCGGCTGCATGAGAGGCATTTTCTTTATGTCCTCCCGAGTACCCCTACCCGACGAACCCCCCCAAAAAAGATGTTGTGTCTGCAGCAAGCGCGGATATAGGCGTGACACCCGCTATTATTGTCCCTCCTGTCCTGACAATCCTGGTCTTTGCATTGGTGAATGTTTTGAACGCTACCATTCACTAGTTGAGTATTAGCGTAGGGTACAGCATTCCACAGACTAGGCACACTTTCACAGGGTCTCCCAAGATGCCATCACATTTTGAGAGACCTGAACCTGGAACCGGTTACAGTTATAAAAGTTACAGTTACAAAAAAAAATGTAAAAAAAGTGGTTATACCAGAACGATGCCTGCAGGTTTAGGTATCATCTTGGTATCATTCTTTTCAGCCAGCGGTCGGCTTTCATGTAAAAGCAATCCTAGCGGCTAATTAGCCTCTAGACTGCTTTTACAAGCCGTGGGAGGGAATGCCCCCCCCAACGTCTTCCGTGTTTTTCTCTGGCTCTCCTGTCTCAACAGGGAACCTGAAAATGCAGCAGGTGATTCAGCCAGCTGACCATAGAGCTGATCAGAGACCAGAGTGGCTCCAAACATCACTATGGCCTAAGAAACCGGAAGCTACGAGCATTTTATGACTTAGATTTCGCCGGATGTAAACAGCGCCATTGGGAAATTGGGAAAGCATTTTATCACACCGATCTTGGTGTGATCAGATGCTTTGAGGGCAGAGGAGAAATCTAGGGTCTAATAGACCCCAATTTTTTCAAAAAAGAGTACCTGTCACTACCTATTGCTATGATAAGGGATATTTACATTCCCTGAGATAACAATAAAAATGATTAAAAAAAAAAAAAAATGAAAGGAACAGTTTAAAAATAAGATAAAAAAAAATAATAATAATAAAGAAAAAAAAAAAAAAAGCACCCCTGTCCCCCCTGCTCTCGCGCTAAGGCGAACGCAAGCGTTGGTCTGGCGTCAAATGTAAACAGCAATTGCACCATGCATGTGAGGTATCACCGCGAACGTCAGATCGAGGGCAGTAATTTTAGCAGTAGACCTCCTCTGTAAATCTAAAGTGGTAACCTGTAAAGGCTTTTAAAGGCTTTTAAAAATGTATTTAGTTTGTCGCCACTGCACGTTTGTGCGCAATTTTAAAGCATGTCATGTTTGGTATCCATGTACTCGGCCTAAGATCATCTTTTTTATTTCATCAAACATTTGGGCAATATAGTGTGTTTTAGTGCATTAAAATTTAATGTTGTTTTTTCCCCAAAAAATGCGTTTGAAAAATCGCTGCGCAAATACTGTGTGAAAAAAAAAAATTAAACACCCACCATTCTAATCTGTAGGGCATTTGCTTTAAAAAAATATATAATGTTTGGGGGTTCAAAGTAATTTTCTTGCAAAAAAAATTTATTTTTTTATGTAATCAAAAAGTGTCAGAAAGGGCTTTGTCTTCAAGTGGTTAGAAGAGTGGGTGATGTGTGACATAAGCTTCTAAATGTTGTGCATAAAATGCCAGGACAGTTCAAAACCCCCCCAAATGACCCCATTTTGGAAAGTAGACACCCCAAGCTATTTGCTGAGAGGCATGTCGAGTCCATGGAATATTTTATATTGTGACACAAGTTGCGGGAAAGAGACAATTTTTTATTTTTTTTATTTTTTTTTGCGCAAAGTTTCCACTAAATGATATATTGCTCAAACATGCCATGGGAATATGTGAAATTACACCCCAAAATACATTCTGTTGCTTCTCCTGAGTACGGGGATACCACATGTGTGGGACTTTTTGGGAGCCTAGCCGCGTACGGGACCCCGAAAACCAAGCACCGCCTTCAGGCTTTCTAAGGCCGTAAATTTTTGATTTCACTCTTCACTGCCTATCACAGTTTCGGAGGCCATGGAATGCCCAGGTGGCAAACCCCCCCCCCCCCAAATGACCCCATTTTGGAAAGTAGACACCCCAAGCTATTTGCTGAGAGGTATAGTGAGTATTTTGCAGACCTCACTTTTTGTCACAAAGTTTTGAAAATTGAAAAAAGAAAAAAAAAAAGTTTTTTTCTCGTCTTTCTTTATTTTCAAAAACAAATGAGAGCTGCAAAATACTCACCATGCCTCTCAGCAAATAGCTTGGGGTGTCTACTTTCCAAAATGGGGTCATTTGGGGGGGTTTTATGCCATCTGGGCATTTTATGGCCTTCAAAACTGTGATAGGTAGTGAGGAGTAAAATAAAAAATGTACGCCCTTAGAAATCCCAAAGGGAGTGATTGGTTTTCGTGGCCCCGTACGCGGCTAGGCTCCCAAAAAGTCCCACACATGTGGTATCCCCATACTCAGGAGAAGAAGCTAAATGTATTTTGGGGTGCAATTCCACATATGCCCATGGCCTGTGTGAGCAATATATCATTTAGTGACAACTTTTTGTAATTTTTTTTTTTTTTTTTAGTCATTATTCAATCACTTGGGACAAAAAAAATGAATATTCAATGGGCTCAACATGCCTCTCAGCAATTTCCTTGGGGTGTCTACTTTCCAAAATGGGGTCATTTGTGGGGGTTTTGTACTGCCCTGCCATTTTAGCACCTCAAGAAACGACATAGGCAGTCATAAATTAAAGGCTGTGTAAATTCCAGAAAATGTACCCTAGTTTGTAGGCGCTATAACTTTTGCGCAAACCAATAAATATACACTTATTGACATTTTTTTTACCAAAGACATGTGGCCGAATACATTTTGGCCTAAATGTATGACTAAAATTGAGTTTATTGGATTTTTTTAGAACAAAAAGTAGAAAATATCATTTTTTTTCTAAATTTTCGGTCTTTTTCCGTGTATAGCGCAAAAAATAAAAATGGCAGAGGTGATCAAATACCATCAAAAGAAATCTCTATTTGTGGGAAGAAAAGAACGCAAATTTCGTTTGGGAACAGCATTGCATGACCGCGCAATTAGCAGTTAAAGCGACGCAGTGCCAAATTGTAAAAAGTGCTCTGGTCAGGAAGGGGGTAAATCCTTCCGGGGCTGAAGTGGTTAAATTGGATTTTAATATTGAGAGACTTGTTTTTACATTTTTGATATTATGTATTAAATAGATTAAATAAAAGATTGTTTATACGATCAGACTTTGCATACACTTTTCCTTTACTCCATTTACCTTAGTACTTGAGCACCTTCAAAGTCCCTGGGGTAACTCTACCCCATTCCCCCTTTCTTTGTGTACTTGTTTCTAATCTGTTCTGGAATTTCTTTTGATCGTGGCATGATGTGTTGCTTTTCGAGATTGCATGCTTCACTTTGTCAGACAGAGTCTATGTAAGAAATGTCTTGATTCATCAGGTCTAGCAGTAATCAGGCCTGGGTGTGGCAAGTGAAATTTAACTCAGCTTTCTAAAAATGTGTTTACTCACAGTTCATTTACGATTTAGCAAGAGGAGGGGGGGGGGGGGGGGCAAATACTTCTTCACATAGGGCCTAGCAGGTTTGGACCGTTTTTTCCCCTAATAAATTAAGTCATCATTTAAAAACCTTTGTATTTACTCGGGTTATCTTTATGTATTATTAAAATGCATTTGATGATCTGAATCATTTAAGTTTGACAAGTATGCAAAAAAAAAAAAAAGGAGGGTGGCACATTTTCACAACCCTGTATGAAAAGAGATTACAAAGCCCAGCAACAGCTGTAAAACTATATTACAAGTCCCAGCACTAAGGACGATAAGAGACTACAAGTCCTAGCAACACAGGTTAGAAGAGACTATAAGCGGGGCCGGATTAAGAACATCATGGGCCTGGTGCTGAGGATTTTGGTGGTGCTTTTTATGGGAAAAAAATAAAAATGCAAACAATTTTTTGTCATATTAAATTAAATAGAGAGAGGGAGGATGAGAGAGAAAGGGGATGAGAGAGGGGTGAGGGGTAAGGGAGGGAGGATGAGAGAGAGAGGATGCACATGAGCATGTGTGGGAGTGACATCAACGTAGCCCGGCCAAGGCAAGTGACCAAAGTCACAGAACCCATAAGGAAGACCGAGTAAAGATGGAAGCGCCCGGGACCCACCGGATTGATCACAGCGCAGCGCTGGAGGGTTCAGTCGGACAGGTAAGTGTACCCTAATGTGCTAATATGCTGTGCATACTTGTACATTATGGCATAACCTACCTCAGGGCCTCTAAAAAGTAGTAATGTTAGTGAAGTTTACTACCGCTTTAATATCACAGGATCCCAGGAGCCTCTCATGGGGCCCCCTACTGACCAGGTGATCCTTGGGCAGTGCCCAAGTGCATGGTTGCCAACATTTCAAAAATATTTTCAGGGACACTTTTTTAACCAGTGGAATATTTAGAGTAGCTGACACCCCCTATGTTTCTCTATACATCACAATAGTAGTCACAAAGTTAAATGAGTACTAATAATCGGCAGAACAAATATGAGGACTGAGAAGATTTCCTTTAGCTGAACTAAAAAAAGTGTGCCCATTCTAGAGCTGGTAATATTAAAGATATTCAGTATAATTTTAAAGAACTGTTTTTGTGGGTAAGAGGCATAGGGGAGGAGTATGGATGGTAAAAAAGTGGGAAGAATGTGGAGGGTATAACAGTGGGCACCATGTGCAGGAGAGGAGTGTGGAGCGTATGGCAGTGGGCACTATGGACAGGAGATGAGTGTACAGCGTATGACAGTGGGCAGTATGGACAGCAGAGGAGTGTGGAGGGTTGACAGTGGGCACTATGTACAGGAGAGGAGTGTGGAGGGGATGACAGTGGGCAGTATGTACAGGAGAGGAGTGTGGAGGGGATGACAGTGGGCAGTATGTACAGGAGGGGAGTGTGGAGGGTATTATGGGGGCAGTATGTACAGGAGAGGAGTGTGGAAGGTATTAAGGGGGCAGTATGTACAGGAGAGAAGTGTGGAGAGAAAGACAGCGGGCAGTATGTACAGGAGAGAAATGTATGACAGTGAGCAGTATGTACAGAAGAGAAGTGTGTGACAGTGGGCAGTATGTACAGGAGAGGATTGTGAGGGGTATGACAGGGGGCACTATGTATAGGAGAGAAGTGTGGAGGGGATGACAGTGGGTACTATGTACAGGAGAGAAGTATTTGACAGTGGGCAGCATGTATAAGAAAGGATTGTGGGGGGTATGACAGCGGGCACTATGTACAGGAGAGAAGTGTATAACAGTGAGAAGTATGTAATGAATGTATGTAATTGTAAAGTGTAATATGTTAGGTATCTATTTACTCGGCGTAACATCATATTTCATAGTATACAAAAAAAAATCGGGCTAACTTTAGTGTTTTTTGTTTTATTTTTTAATCATGAAACAGTTTCTTTCCAAAAAAAAAAAACCACACTTGATTAATTGCAGCACAAATACTGTGTAACAAACAGTTGCAATGAACGATATTTTATTCTCTAGGGTGTCTGCTAAAACAATATATATATATATAATATTTGGGGGCTCTGAGTATTTTTCTAGCAAAAAAAAAAATGATGTAGGAGAGAAGTGTCAGAATTGGCCTGGGTGGCAAGGGGTTAATTACCATAAGTAATAAACAAATAATTATTATATATTGTTTTCAAGGTAATTTACTATATTTTCAAAAAACCCTTGAAACTCGATTTTTTTTAAAATATTTTGGGCAAATGGGCCTATCTTAAGGTAAGGGGCCTGGAGCTGTAGCTATGTTAATCCGGCCCTGACTATAAGGCCCACTGTCTCATGTCAGAAGTGACTACAAGTTCCAGGTCCACATGTGAGAAAAGACTGCAAGTCCCAGTATCACATTTAAGAAGAGATCATAAATCCCAGATGTGAAGTGACTACAAGGCCAGTACTGTGAATAAGAAGAGACTACAAGTCTCTGCTCTACAGATGAGAGGACACTACAAGTCCCAGCACTATGGATGAGAAGAGACTACAAACTCCAAGACTGCGAATGAGAAAAGACCACAAGTCCCAGCATGTTTATGAGGAAGACTACAAATTCCTATATCACTGATGAAGTAACTCGCAGTACCAGAAGATGAGGATGAACTACAACTCCTGTTACCTGACTGGGGATGACCTAAAAGTCCAAGCACCACAGATGAGGGACTGCATTAGCCTTTTAGTATCCAAGAAAATATGGCAGATAAACAAAAGGACAGCGAGACCCCCCCTCCGTTAGTGATTCTGGGGCGTTGTATATCTTTACGTTTATATTTTGGGTCATGGACAGATTCCTTCAGCAGTGCCACCAGAGTAACCAGAGGAAAATACCATCATAGCAAATCTGCCCCTAAGTGGGCTAACAGAAAGGCCACAGCTGGGAATATGCTCCTTTGGTCCTATAGTTTTAAATATACTGTGCTATAAAATAAATATATTACCGTAATTTTTAGTAGACTATCTGTTATGATATATTTATAGTATAGCACTGAATGTCTTGTATGGTGTAGAGGACTTGCGCTAATCTCTCGTTCACCTATCTAATTATTATTGGTATCTTCAATAATTGAGAAAGCTGCAGTCCATTTAGATTATTGCACACACATATGGATCTGTGGCGCTGTTATTTTGTTATATTATTTAACTATACTGTGGCCGCTCCTGGCACACAGATTGTACAATGATCTAGTTGCAGAAAAAAATGCCTTGTATTGTCACCTGGCTGTGACAGGTAGAAGAATTGTCACATCTCATCCTGAGTAAAATGAGGATGAAAGTTCAATCAATGTAATAATCTCTCCCCTTACCTGGGAAATTTTACTGAGTCCTTATTTGTGGGCTTTGTGCAAACATCCAGGTTGAAGATGTAGCACAACCTCCATAAGGGCCTTTGATTTTTTGTGTCCTCCCTTGCACACACAGCCAGGCAACAGGGATTTTGCAACGTTAGCACAGACTTCGAGAACCAGTTCTGGGTATTTTGTTTTTGTTTTATTTAAGGGATTAAAGCTTGGATGGATAATGGAAGAATGGGGTGTCTCTGGCTGCTAGAAACTGATGTCAATATGCTGTCTTCCTGTAGAATTGATCAAGCAGCTGACTCAGTAGCAAAAAAGAAAGTCCCAACTGTTAAGTGCAGTTGCCGATCCACAAGAAAATGCTAATGCACCTGGCTGTCTTTGGACCCAAGCTAGAGGTGTAGGATGGCTTTAATGACTGTAAATTGTCTTTTAAGCTGTCTCCTGGTTACGGGCTAGAAGGGTATTGCACCTTGCTGCCCCTCCTCTGTCCAAGCTTCTGGGTGAAGAATGAAGGTTACTCACTCAGTCCCTCTTAAAGCGGGGTTCCACCCAAATTTTGAACAATATCTGTATGTATTCTCTTCCTTGCCTAGATGCTGACATGCCGTTGAAAAAAATTTAAATCGCCGTAATTACCTTTTATTTTTCTATTCTTCTTTGCACTTCCTGGTTCTCCTCCCGTGGGAGTAGGCGTGTTTCTAGCCTCTCCCAGACTCCTGGGAGCTAGTCTCAGGCTTCCCAGGATGCCACTGAGCATGTGCGGGAACGAGCGGTGTATGCTGGGAGCACAGCATTCACCACATCCAGGAAATAAATGCTTGTGGGCTTCAAATGCCCACAATGAAGATGGAAACCGCCTGCGGTGAATAATATAAGTTATTCTTTCCAACGAAATCTGACACAGGCGGACATATTACACACAATATGTGAGTATGTAATGCTGAGAAGAAAAGTTTGTGAATGAACTAAAAAAAAAAAAAAACGATAGATAGGTGGACCCCCGCTTTAAGTTAATCCTGAAGTCCAGATGGCTGCTGCACAGGCTTCCCGCTGAACAGGCCCAGCTCCTGACTGTCAGGGTAGCCTTCAGCTAAGCCTAGCTGAGGCTCCTTCCTTCTGCACAGCTCTGAAGAAGGGGGTGCGCCCCGAAACGCATCAACGTGCTCCGTGTGAGGTTTTAGAAGCACTTGCACTTTCTACTTTCATGTTATCCTTCCATTTACATGCTGTACACCTTGGTATTTTTGTGAGTATGCATTTTATTGGCTTGCTTTCATTTTATTAAATATCTTTTTACTCTAGTAATGTAATGCTCTAGGGGCTTGCGCCTTTCCTTTTTTGTTTATGTAGTTTCACACTGGATACCCCTATCCGAGGAGGGCTGCATCCACGGGGCTTAGGCCCGAGCATGTATGTGTCACTGGTTTGGCCGTCTCTCTGTTGAGGACCACTGAGCGCTGGATGTATTTGGCTGTTTTTCTCTTTTTTCTAGAAGCATCTAGCCAGTTCCAGAAGCCAGGGGGAGATAAGAGGCCCAGCCCTTGGAGCTCTGCCCAGCTAACAAATACAACCAATATAAATAATTCTGTAAGCTCTTCTGCCTACTAAAGTTTCCAACTCTGTACACCTGAGGGTGCTAAAAAGAGATGGAGGAACTTGAAATATAGGGTCAGAAAGATGGAACAATCTGGAATTGGGGTCTCTTTATTCGTTATTCTGCACTCCGTACAGTGATATTCAGTGTAAACCTGTGGAGGATTCGGGACACATCTGAATAGACTTTTCTAGAAGACCCCATTAGTCCTTCCAAGAAGATTCCACACAGATCTTTGAGAATGCTGCTGTGCTGTTCATATCAATCTGTTTGCCATCTACAGAACTCCAGACGCGTGTGATTCACCTGCATTTGTCAGACAAGGCCCTTGCTCAGACACCACCCACACGGTGTGCACAGAATGTGAGGGGGTGCAGCAAACGGGTCCTTGTGTTTCATCATCAGCACGTATGAAACGTATGAGAGAGCTGAGTGATCTGACTCCTACAGCTTTATGTGAGGACAATGTGAGACAACTCATTCCATGTACTGTATGACTACAGCTCTCTGAAACTTTCTGCTCCTCTGCAGGCTGTTCATGTCATTTTACTGTGATTGCAACCAGATAAACTATTTCTTTACCTCCTTAAAGGACCACCCCATCCAGAAATAATTTTGGGTGGGGTTTGGCAACAAGAATTATCAGCTGGTCTCTTACACAGTTACATAGTTAGTCATGTTGAAAAAAGACACAAGTCCATCCAGTTCAACCTTACAAACAATAAATAAATAAAATAAAAAATATCGTACAATCCAATATACCCAATTTTATACCCACAGTTGGTCCAGAGGAAGGCAAAAAACCCCAGCAGAGCATGCTCCAATTTGCTACAGCAGGGGAAAAAATTCCTTCCCAATCCCCCAAGAGGCAATCGGATTTTACCTGGATCAACTTTACCTATAAATGTCAGTACCCAGTTATATTATGCACATTTAGGAAAGTATCCAGGCCTTTCTTAAAGCAATCTACTGAGCTGGCCAGAACCACCTCTGGAGGGACATCTCTTCAGGATTACAACATTGACTTGAAGTGCACTGCTAGTTTTAAAGTCCAAACTAAAATGCCAACCTTTTTTTTTGTTTTTGTTTTGGATAGGGTGGAGAAGAATTAGAACACCTGTCGATTTTTTTTTGTTATCTGTGGCCCTCGTCAGTGAGATTCACTCTCACTATTTGTCCTGTGTACCATTATCATTGAAAGTAAAAAAAAAATCCCAAATTTAGGGTTGTCCCCAGAAAAGTAAGAGGAAAAATCTTCCATTGAGGACTCTAATGCCCCGTACACACGGTCGGATTTTCCGTTGGAAAATGTCCGATCGGAGCGTGTTGTCGGAAATTCCGACCGTGTGTGGGCTCCATCGGACATTTTCCATCGGATTTTCCGACACGCAAAGTTGGAGAGCAGGAGATAAAATTTTCCGACAACAAAATCCGTTGTCGGAAATTCCGATCGTGTGTACACAAATCCGACGGACAAAGTGCCACGCATGCTCAGAATAAATAAAGAGATGAAAGCTATTGGCCACTGCCCCGTTTATAGTCCTGACGTACGTGTTTTACGTCACCGCGTTCAGAATGATCGGATTTTCCGACAACTTTGTGTGACCGTGTGTATGCAAGACAAGTTTGAGCCAACATCCGTCGGAAAAAATCCTAGGACTTTGTTGTCGGAATGTCCGAACAAAGTCCGACCGTGTGTACGCCCTATAATTCTGGTGACATGGGGGTCTCCAAGGAATTCCCTTAATTTGCAGGGATTTCCTCTCACTTCCTGTTTTGGTTATGGGACAGGAAGTGAAGGGAAATCTTCCAATAGAACACAAATAGTAAAAAAAGAATTCAGACAGAGGTTATAACCCTCCCTTACTCTATCCAAACTGAAAAAATAAAAAGTTTGCTTAAGCCGTGTACACACGGGCGGACTTTTCAGCATCAAACGTCCGACGGTCTTTCCGACGGACTTTCGATGGAGTTACAAAGGACTTTTCGGACGACCGGACTTGCCCACACACGAACGGACTAAAATCAGTTTGAAAGTCCGTTGGTTTGAACGTGATGACGTACGAAGGGACTAGAATGAGGAAGTTCATAGCCAGTAGCCAATAGCTGCCCTTGTGTCCTTTTTTGTCCGTCGGACTAGCATACAGACGAACGGATTTTTCGACCGGACTCGAGTCCGTCGGAAAGATTTGAAACGTGTTCCAAATCTAAAGTCCGTCTGATTTTTGACAGAAAAAGTCAGTTGAAGATCTGATGAAGCCCACACACGGTCGGATTGTCCGATGGATTCGTTCCGTCAGACCAGTTCTGTCGAAAAGTCCGCCCGTGTGTACACGGCATTATAGTCCTACCTTAAAGTGGATGTAAACCCGAAAATTTTTTTTTTTATTATTATTATATCATACTGTAGAGTATAAGATTTCCTATCATTTGAGCCCAGTCTTGCCACACAGAGTTAATCCATCTCTGAGCAATCCCCTTTTATTGTTCAGTGAGACAATTCTTGACAAACTGAGAAAAACTTTGTCAAATCCTCCCCCTTGCTGTGAGTGACAGGTGATTTACATCTTGTGCACTAGCCTAAGACACATGCAGTATTTTTTAATTCCCTCCCCCACTCCTTTCTTCAGCAGCTCTGCAAGGATTGGCTGTTCCACACCTCAGTATGATTTGGAATGCTGAAGTCATGTGGTTACTTTCCTGTCTTTTCACTGGATGTTAGAGATCATAGCAGAAGTTCAGTGTAAGAAATACACAGGAGAAAATGCATATTGACAAGGGGAGTGTAGAGGTGGGCGGGGAGTCTACTGACATCACGACTCCACCCACCGAGCTCCAGACAACAGACCCACCCACAGAATATGCAGTTTTTCGGGTCTAATAACAGACAGAGGGGAGACATTTGACAGGTAAAGATACATGCAGGAGGCATGCATATCCTTATAGATAACCCCTATGGCAGTAGTTTAGAAAGGATGACATTGAGTTTACATCCACTTTAAGGAGGATTTTAAGACAAAGAGATTTTTCAGGGTACTGCTTAGTTAACATGTCTAGATGTTCTCTACAATGTAGAAAATCTTGATTTTTTTTTTGAGGTTTGGTCCACTTTAAATTTCCAACATTAACCAAATACTGGAATAATATCCATTCTGGGAGTAATGGCCTTGGGGTGGGCAGTGTGTTGGTTGGTCTAGGCCAGCTTTTTACACTTAAGCCTCGTACACACAGTATGATTGTTGTCCAGCCGAGCGTCTGATTTTTGTCTTTAGGGCGTGTGCCAGGATCTTGTCTTGCATACTAATGGTACACAATTGTCGTGCAACAAACACAAACGTAGTGACATACTACGAGGAATTTCAGCTCTTAAGCGCCACCCTTTGGGCCCTTTCTGCTAATTTCTTGTTTGGTGAGCATTGATTCTGAGCATACGTGTTTGCACTTTTGACTTTTGTGTGATGGATTTGTGTACTGACCATACGAAAATCTGACGTCAAACCGTTGCCCGCTGAAAATTTACTAGCCTGCCATCCAACATTTGTTGGCTCAAAGTTGGGCAACAATTGTCAAAAGGAGCTTACTAACGGTAAGATTTTAGGACAACAGTCTGTCAACAGACAATCCCCTGCCAATAATCGTACTGTGTGTAGGAGGCTTAAGGGTTCCTCCGGTGGTTGGAAGGTGTTCTTTGAGCAACAAGCAATTTCTGCCTTTCAGATACATAACTAGTGATCTGTTTACCTAACTGTAAGGGTGGGATTTTCCCAACTGACCACAAATGTAAGGGGCATTCTTCACGATAACCACCAAACGAATGTACAGTAAGCTGTGAATAAAAGTAGCTATTAGCATACAATTCCTGGGACTAGAAAGTTATTCCACGGGGCCCTCCACGTTAAAAAGGTTAAGAAAGACTTGTCTAGGGGTGCAGTTGTAAGATGTAAATTGGGGTACCAGTGGATATGTCTAGGGATAAATATATCAGAACCTGATCCACTACGACCAAAATCAGAGCAGGTTCAGATAGAGGTAAGTGCGGATTACAAATTAAATGGGAAGATTCTTCAACTATAGAATACCCAGCGGGGCAGTCATTTTTTTGTGCAGGGTACTCCAAATTAAAGCACACAAAGGATGTAACCTGTGCAGGCATTATTATATCTTACCGCTGTATAGATCCCACCTTACAGTCCCCATTTAATATACAATTTCGTTCTTTTGTCTACAAAGTATGAGACCCGGTGTGATGCTGGAGGGGAGCACTGTGCAGCTTGTGAGTTCCCAGTAATAAATAGCTTTATTTACACTGTTCTGCTATTCTAGTGAAAAATGAATCACAAAGCTATTTCTGCATTTGTGTTGGTGTTTCCACAGATGGGCGAGCTGAGTAAAGAAAAGGCAAGAGAATTCTGGTCCCGGGGACACAGGTTGGGGCCAATCACATACAACGCTGATGCTCTAATATGGATACGTTGTAAAGTTCGGAAAGAATATCGTATCTTTATGTCATCATGATGATGTCACAGCTAAAAATATCCTGAAAAGAAACACAGAGGAGGAGGCAGCACCACAACTCTCACAAAGTCACTCTTCTGTTAAAGTCACAACAGAGTCCTGTAAGGTGAGAAGATCACAGAAAATGATTCAATGACTTGATATAGAACACTGGATATGAGCAGAAACAAAACTATCCAGTACTGTCCCTGAGGGCCAGACCTTCTGATAGACTGATAACCGTTATATACAAAAATTCCTTCTTTGTCCTAATATACCAACGAGGAGCTGACAGGATCTAAAATAGACAAGATACTTACAAGTGTGCATCTTCTGGCTGGTGGGACTGTGAATATACAATATACAGTAAAACCTTGGTTTGAGAGGGTTTAGCAAGACAAGCAAAATTTTTTAATACATTTTGATATACAAGCGATGTCTTGATAAAAGTAGCGTCATGTCACAACTGAGTATAAAAGAGAAGAGAGGCACCTCTAAGTGTAGCAATATGGTTACATTTATTGAAGGTACAACAATGAGGAAAGACATCTGGTTACAAAGGATGGGGCGAAGGTATTGAATTTATTCTTCTCCTCAGTCTTCACAAGTGAATCGGGGGGCTTCAGTAACCAAAACTGCAGTATTTATCCTCATGACACAACACAGGAAGCACCTCCATGGTTAACAGAGGACAGAATTAAAATTAGACTTGAGAAACTTAACATTAATAAATCACCAGGACCAGATGGCTTGCATCCGAGGGTACTTAGGGAACTCAGTCAAGTGATTGCCAGACCGTTGCTCCTAATTTTTACATACAGTCTATTGACTGGAATGGTACCAGCTGATTGGAGAAAAGCCAATGTAGCACCAATATTTAAAAAGGGCCCAAAATACATCCCTGGGAATTACAGACCAGTTAGCTTAACATCAATAGTATGTAACCTCTTGGAGGGGATGATAAGGGACTATATACAAGATTTTAGTAATAAGAACGATATCATTAGCAGTAATCAGCATGGATTCATGAAGAAGCGTTCTTGCCAAACCAATCTATTAACCTTCTATGAGGAGGTGAGTTGCCATCTAGATAAAGGAAGGCCCGTAGACGTGGTGTATCTGGATTTTGCAAAAGCATTTGACACAGTTCCCCATAAATGTTTACTGTACAAGATAAGGTCCGTTGCCATGGACCATAGGGTGAGTACATGGATTGAAAACTGGCTACAAGGGCGTGTTCAGAGGGTGGTGATAAATGGGGAGTACTCAGAATGGTCAGGGGTGGGTAGTGGGGTTCCCCAGGGTTCTGTGCTGGGACCAATCCTATTTAATTTGTTTATAAACGACCTGGAGGATGGGATAAACAGTTCAATCTCTGTATTTGCGGACGATACTAAGCTAATAACTTCTCCGCAGGATGTGGAAACCTTGCAAAAAAAACTGAACAAATTATTGGGGTGGGCGCCTACATGGCAAATGAGGTTCAATGTAGAAAAATGTAAAATAATGCATTTGGGTGGCAAAAATATGAATGCAATCTATACACTGGGGGGAGAACCTCTGGGGGAATCTAGGATGGAAAAGGACCTGGGGGTCCTAGTAGATGATAGGCTCAGCAATGGCATGCAATGCCAAGCTGCTGCTAATAAAGCAAACAGAATATTGGCATGCATTAAAAGGGGGATCAACGCAAGAGATAAAACGATAATTCTCCCACTCTACAAGGCTCTGGTCCGGCCGCACCTGGAGTATGCTGTCCAGTTCTGGGCACCAGTCCTCAGGAAGGATGTACTGGAAATGGAGCGAGTACAAAGAAGGGCAACTAAGCTAATAAAGGGTCTGGAGGATATTAGTTATGAGGAAAGGTTGCGAGCACTGAACTTATTCTCTCTGGAGAAGAGACGCTTGATAGGGGATATGATTTCAATTTACAAATACTGTACTGGTGACCCCACAATAGGGATAAAACTTTTTCGCAGAAGAGAGTTTAATAAGACTCGTGGCCACTCATTACAATTAGAAGAAAAGAGGTTTAACCTTAAACTACGTAGAGGGTTCTTTACTGTAAGAGCGGCAAGGATGTGGAATTCCCTTCCACAGGCGGTGGTCTCAGCGGGGAGCATTGATAGCTTCAAGAAACTATTAGATAATCACCTGAATGACTGCAACATACAGGGATATGTAATGTAATACTGACACATAATCACACACATAGGTTGGACTTGATGGACTTGTGTCTTTTTTCAGCCTCGCCCACTATGTATGTATGTAACACTTAGCAACTCACATTGATTAAAACAGGCACATCTAAGTATGCAGACATCCGGGGTAAAGCTGTCCACATAGACCGCCCTCCTTACCACCATCAACGTCATGCCTTCCATGCTGCGCTCCATGAGCGATTCAAGCCTCGCTTTCAGGGTAGTCTTCTCAGTCATGATTGCAGACTGACAGCGGTGAGAGCCAGCAGTGCGGAGGATGGTCTATGTGGACAGCTTTACCCCGGATGCCTGCCTACTTAGATGTGCCTCTTTTAATCATCAACCATGTCAGTTGTAAATGTTGTACCTTCATTAAAGTGGATGTAAACCCAATGTCATCCTTTCTAAACTACTGCCATAGGGGTTATCTATAAGGATATACATGCCTCCTGCATGTATCTTTACCTGTCAAATGTCTCCCCTCTGTCTGTTATTAGACCCGAAAAACTGCAGATTCTGTGGGCGGGTCTGTTGTCTGGAGCTCGGTGGGTGGAGTCGTGATGTCAGTAGACTCCCCGCCCACCTCTACACTCCCCTTGTCAATATGCATTTTCTCCTGTGTATTTCTTACACTGAACTTCTCCTATGATCTCTAACATCCAGTGAAAAGACAGGAAAGTAACCACATGACTTCAGCATGCCCAATCATGGTGAGGTGTGGAACAGCCAATCCTTGCTGAGCTGCTGAAGAAAGGAGTGGGGGAGGGAATTAAAAAATCATGCCTGTGTCTTAGGCTAGTGCACAAGATACGTAAATCACCTGTCACTCACAGCAAGGGGGAGGATTTGACAAAGTTTTTCTCTTTTTGTCAAGTTTTATCTCACTGAACAAAAAAAGAGGATTGCTCAGAGATGGATTAACTCTTTGTGGCAAGACTGGGCTCAAATGATAGGAAATCCTATACTCTACATCAGTGTTTCTCAACTCCAGTCCTCAAGGCGCCCCAACAGGTCATGTTTTCAGGCTCTCCATTATTTTGCACAGGTGATTTGATCAGTTTCACTGCCTTAGTAATTTCCACAGCTGTTTCATCTAAGGGAAATCCTGAAAACATGACCTGTTGGGGCGCCTTGAGGACTGGAGTTGAGAAACACTGCTCTACATTATGACATCAAAAAAAAAAAAAATTTCGGGTTTACATCCACTTTAAATGTAACCATATTGCTACACTTAGAGGCGCCTCTCCTCTTTTATACTCTGTAGCTCCTACTGGATTTTGCTTCTAATCCCCTTGTGGAGGCTTCCATTTGTGGATGTGAAGTGGCAACGAGGGTCAGTTTATGTGGCCATAGTTATGTGCGTAGTAAGACTAATTTAGAATTTCAGCTAAGAATCATTTTTCCTTACATTTCATGTTGAAACGACTTGTGACAGGCTGCGGTGAGACACAGAACTCACTTACTTCCCCTTCCCATCTCAGACACCTGTTATGCTGTGCTGATTAGTGAGACAGAAAAGGGAACCGCAAGGGAAAACTGCAAACTGCAGAAAAACTGAAGTTTTGCATAAGGTTTAAGGTTCTGTTTTGCAGAACTTGTCTTGTATCTAAAACGTAGGTTGACTTTTAAAAGGTTAAATGTTTATATAACGTAAATATTCGCTTGTGACGCAATATACTGAAATTATATGTACACTGTGTAAGCTGTAATTGACACACTTGGCATCCAGACGAGAGTCAGGTCAGGGGTCCACTTTGGCCAAAGTGGAATAAAACTCCCTTAAACGAGTCCTGTGTCCAGCAAAGTCATTTACCTGATATACACAACCTATCACATTGCTACAATCCTTTTATATGGACTATAAACTGAAGGACCTATGAATAAATGGTTGTGGAACGAATCATCTGAGTTTACATTATTTCTTATGGGGAAATTCTCTTTGATATACAAGTGTTTAGGATTACAAGCATGTTTCCGGAATGAATTATGCTCGCAATCCAAGGTTTTACTGTATCCTTACACCTTACAATCCTAAATCTACACCTTAAATCTTGTTTAAAGCAAACTGTATTTGTTTTAATTTGCTGCCTTGCACACTTTTTTTTTTTTTTAAATCAAAGAAGGTTTTATTGAACGTTCACATGTAGTCCAGCAATAATCACTGTTCATGTTGCATTTACAGTTACATCATTAATACCAATTAGGTTCACGTCCATGTATACAGTAATTTTTCCATCTAATTTGTCAATCTGTTGCATTTCTCCAGACATCTACAATACAGCTTTCCCTGTTTTGGCTATCTCCGCCCACATTGTTATTGTTATACAGTCTGTTTCGCTCCCCCTCATCTGGATTAAAGAGATTGCAGGAGTCTAGACATCACCAACTCTCTTGGGCTCAATCCCGGTGTGTCTAGCCATTTTGACCAGATACGTTCAAACCTACTTGGGCATCCCCTGTGTTGGTATATTAGTTTTTCCCTGATAAGGGTGTGTCCCATGTGTTCCACCCAGGAGCCCCTGGTGGGTGGGAGTGTGGATTTCCACCCCATTAGGATAAGTTTCCTGGCCTGAAATAGAGCCCTAGAGAAAGCGACCCTATCCATCTCCTCCGGGATCTCCTCCTCCAGGACTCCCAGCAAGCAACACTTAGGATCGGCGGGAACCTTTGTCTGAAACTTCATTGAGCGTGCCCAGCACCCCATTCCAGTACCGATGGAGCTTCGGGCAGCGCCATAGAAGGTGAATAAGGTCTCCGTCATGCTGCTGACAGCGGGAACATAAAGGGCTTGTCGCCCTGCCCATCTTGTGCAACTTCTTAGGGGTGTAATGTACCCTCAAAACTATGAATAGTTGGGAAACCTTTTGTGCTACATTAAGGGAGCAATTAGATATGGACTGAAGAGCCTCCTCCCACTGTTCATCTGTGATTTGGCCAAGATCCCTCTCCCAGGCAGGAGCCGCCTTGCATGGATAAGCCCGCAAGTGTCTCACCAGCAGCATCTGGTAGCATTGGGATATGATTCCTTTGGTTTCCCTACTAGACTGTAGCACATGAAATACCGGAGTGGGTGACAATGTCCACTCAACGGCATTCCCCTGCGCAGCAACCGCGTGTCGCAACTGAAGGTACGAGTAAAGCATATTATTCGGTAGGTTAAAATTGGCTTGCAGTTCTGTGAAAGGGAGCAGTTTACCATCCCCAAATATATGAGAAAGTAGTTTTACCCCGTGCTTACACCATCTAGACTTTTGCTTTAGTTTTCCCAGTTCACTATAGGAGCGATTGTCCCATATTGGACTGAAATCCGTGAACCCTTGCACCCCCTGGATTTGTCTGACCTTATTCCATATTTTCTGTACCAGTGACAGGGTTGGGGCCTTTTTGTTGGATTTCGCAAACAGCTGGGCTTCAAGACCCATAGGGATGGTCTCTGCTCCAGAAGCAATCAGCATCAACCGCGCTGCTGAGCCCTGTGGTTCTGGAGCCATAGAGCCAACCAACTGCTGCAATTGGGACGCTATGTAGTACAACCAGGGGTTGGGAACCGCCAGCCCCCCGTTGTCCTTAGACTGCTGCAACTGTTCTAGCTTAATTCTGGGATGTTTGGTATTCCATAGTAATTTACGAAAAAGGGTATTTACTATTCTGAAAATTTTTAGGGGGATTACTACCGGTGTATTGTGCAGGAAGTATAATAATTGGGGCATTAGAATCATCTTAATTAAGTTGGCTTTACCTGCCAGGGACATTTTTAAGTTATTCCATGTGTTTATTTTATCTCGAAAACGTGAAAGCAGGGGGTATATGTTTAGGGAGCAGTAGTCTCCAATCCTGGGCGCTATTTGTATGCCCAGATATTTGAAACTAGTAACCAGAGGGATGGGGCAATGGTCAGGAAGCGCGACCCCATGATCTCCGTCCAGCATCATCAGGGCTGACTTGGACCAGTTTATGGTTAGCCCGGAGTAGTGACCAAAGCCTTGCACACTTTAAAATAAAACAAAAAGCATCATTGCTGTATTACTCACCTTTAATCCAGAGATGCCCCTAGAGCGATTCCCACCACTTGCACACTACCCCATGTACATATAGTGCAGCAGGGCAGCCACTGTGCGCTGGACCACGTATCTGGTATGTGATCAGCGTTTTTGGGTATGGGGCGCATGCACCCGCTGCCCCGGCTGTGCTCTGATTTGTTACAGCACAAGCCAACCAGTGGGTCCCGGCCAACGAATGATCCGTCATTCATGGAAGAGAACTGTGTGTTGTTAACATAGAGCTCTGTACACTGACAGGCAATCTTGTTGTTTTTTTATTCCCCACAAAGCAAGGGGGAAAAAAACAGAGATTGTTTAGTAAAAGCACCACAAATTACACATAGTTAGGCACACAGTTAACCCCTTGATTGCCCCTAGATGTTAACCCTTCCTAGCCAATGTCATCAGTACAGTGACAGTTATCACTGAACACTGTATTAATGTCACTGGTGATGTCAGTGTCAGTGTACCCCCAGCCAGCTTCAGCTATGGGGCTGATTTACTAAAGGGATATAGTCTGTGCACTGTTGCTCTAGATCTGAGGGGGACATGCAAGGAAAATAAAAAAAACAGCATTTTTGCTTGCACATGATTGGATGATAGAAATCACCAGAGCTTCCCCTCAGATCTAGAGCAACTGCACTTCCAAGTGCACTTGTAGTGCACAATATATTTGCCTTTAGTAAATTAACCTCCCGAAGTTGCTGATTACCACCATTACTAGTACAAAAAAAACCCATAAATAAAAATTCAAGTATATAGACCATCGTTTGTAGATAATATAGCTTTCATGCAAACCAAATAATATACATTATTGGGATTTTTGTTTTACCAAAGACATGTAGCAAAATACATTTCGGCCTAAATTCATGAAGAAATTAAATTTCCTTAACCACTTGAGCCCCGGACCATTATGCTGCCTAAGGACCAGAGGTCTTTTTCCAATTTGGCACTGCGTCGCTTTAACTGCTAATTGCGCAGTCATGCAATGCTGTACCCAAACGAAATTTGCGTCCTTTTCTTCCCACAAATAGAGCTTTCTTTTGATGGTATTTGATCACCTCTGCGGTTTTTATTTTTTGCGCTATAAATGGAAAAAGACCGAAAATTTTGAAAAAAAATGATATTTTCTACTTTTTGTTATAAAAAAAATCCAATAAACTCAATTTTAGTCATACATTTAGGCCAAAATGTATTCGGCCACATGTTTTTGGTAAAAAAAATGTCAATAAGCGTATATTTATTGGTTTGCGCAAAAGTTATAGCGTCTACAAACTAGGGTACATTTTCTGTAATTTACACAGCTTTTAGTTTATGACTGCCTATGTCATTTCTTGAGGTGCTAAAATGGCAGGGCAGTACAAAACCCCCCCAAATGACCCCATTGTGGAAAGTAGACACCCCAAGGAAATTGCTGAGAGGCATGTTGAACCCATTGAATATTTATTTTTTTTGTCCCAAGTGTTTGAATAATGACAAAAAAAAAAAAAAAAAAAAAATATTTACAAAAAGTTGTCACTAAATGATATATTGCTCACACAGGCCATGGGCCTATGTGGAATTGCACCCCAAAATACATTCTGCTGCTTCTCCTGAATATGGGGATACCACATGTGTGGGACTTTTTGGGAGCCTAGCCGCGTACGGGGCCCCGAAATCCAATCGCCGCCTTCAGGATTTCTAAGGGCGTAAATTTATGATTTCACTCTTTACTGCCTATCATAGTTTCGGAGGCCATGGAATGCCCAGGTGGCACAAAACCCCCCCAAATGACCCCATTTTGGAAAGTAGACACCCCAAGCTATTTCCAGAGAGGCATATTGAGTCCATGGAATATTTTATATTTTGACACAAGTTGCGGGAAAGTGACACATTTTTTTTTTTTTTTTTGCACAAAGTTGTCACTAAATGATATATTGCTCACACAGGCCATGGGCATATGTGGAATTGCACCCCAAAATACATTTAGCTACTTCTCCTGAGTACGGGGATACCACATGTGTGGGGCTTTTTGGGAGCCTAGCCGTGTACGGGACCCCGAAAACCAATCACCGCCTTCAGGATTTCTAAGGGTGAAAATTTTTGATTTCACTCTTCACTGCCTATCACAGTTTCGGAGGCCATGGAATGCCCAGGTGGCACAAAACCCCCCCAAATGACCCCATTTTGGAAAGTAGACACCCCAAGCTATTTGCTGAGAGGCATGGTGAGTATTTTGCAGCTCTCATTTGTTTTTGAAAATGAAGAAAGACAAGAAAAAACTTTTTTTTTTTTCTTTTTTCAATTTTCAAAACTTTGTGACAAAAAGTGAGGTCTGCAAAATACTCACTATACCTCTCATCAAATAGCTTGGGGTGTCTACTTTCCAAAATGGGGTCATTTGGGGGGGGTTTGTGCCACCTGGGCATTCCATGGTCTCCGAAACTGTGATAAGCAGTCAAGAGAGAAATCAAAAATTCACGCCCTTAGAAAGCCTGAAGGCGGTGCTTGGTTTTCGGGGTTCCGTACGCGGCTAGGCTCCCAAAAAGTCTCACACATGTGGTATCCCCGTACTCAGGAGAAGCAGCAGAATGTATTTTGGGGTATAATTTCACATATTCCCATAGCATGTTTGAGCAATATATCATTTAGTGACAATTTTGTGCAAAAAAAAAAAAAAATTGTCTCTTTCCCGCAACTTGTGTCGCAATATAAAATATTCCATGGACTCGACATGCCTCTCAGCAAATAGCTTGGGGTGTCTACTTTCCAAAATGGGGTCATTTGGGGGGGTTTTGAACTGTCCTGGCATTTTATGCACAACATTTAGAAGCTTATGTCACACATCACCCACTCTTCTAACCACTTGAAGACAAAGCCCTTTCTGACACTTATTGTTTACATGAAAAAGTTTTTTTTTTTTGCAAGAAAATTACTTTGAACCCCCAAACATTATATATTTTTTTAAAGCAAATGCCCTACAGATTAAAATGGTGGGTGTTTCATTTTTTTTTTTCACACAGTATTTGCGCAGCGATTTTTCAAACGCATTTTTTGGGGAAAAAACACACTTTTTTAAATTTTAATGCACTAAAACACACTATATTGCCCAAATGTTTGATGAAATAAAAAAGATGATCTTAGGCCGAGTACATGGATACCAAACATGACATGCTTTACAAATGCGCACAAACGTGCAGTGGCAACAAAATAAATACATTTTTAAAAGCCTTTAAAAGCCTTTACAGGTTACCACTTTAGATTTACAGAGGAGGTCTACTGCAAAAATTACTGCCCTCGATCTAACCTTCGCGGTGATACCTCACATGCATGGTGCAATTGCTGTTTACATTTGACGCCAGACCGCCGCTTGCGTTCGCCTTAGTGCGAGAGCAGGGGGCGACAGGGGTGCTTTTTTTTTTTTTTTTTTTTTCTTTATTATTTTTTTGCTTTTTTATCTTATTTTTAAACTGTTCCTTTCATTTTTATTTTTTTTTAATCATTTTTATTGTTATCTCGGGGAATGTAAATATCCCCTATGATAGCAATAGGTAGTGACAGGTACTCTTTTTTGAAAAAATTGGGGTCTATTAGACCCTAGATCTCTCCTCTGGCCTCAAAGCATCTGACCACACCAAGATCGGTGTGATAAAATGCTTCCCCAATTTCCCAATGGCGCTATTTACATCCAGCGAAATCGAAGTCATAAAATGCTCGTAGCTTCCGGTTTCTTAGGCCATAGAGATGTTTGGAGCCACTCTGGTCTCTGATCAGCTCTACGGTCAGCTGGCTGAATCACCGGCTGCATTCTCAGGTTCCCTGTTGAGACAGGAGAGCCAGAGAAAAACACGGAAGACGGTGGGGGGGGGGCATTCCCTCCCACGGCTTGTAAAAGCAGTCTAGAGGCTAATTAGCCGCTAGGATTGCTTTTACATGAAAGCCGACCGCTGGCTGAAAAGAATGATACCAAGATGATACCTAAACCTGCAGGCATCATTCTGGTATAACCACTCAAAGTTGTGAATGGCGTACCTGAAGACAAAAAAATGGTTAACAATAAAGCACAGTAAACGGTAAAGTATAAAAAATTGCATACCTGAAAAGCAAACATGATAAAGCATAATAACAATAAAACATTGCAGAATAGAATACAGTAAAAAAGAGCAGAACAATAGAGAGAATAGAGAGCGAGAGAACAATAAAACGACAACTATTTTTTTTTATTTTATATATATATTTTTTTTTTTTTTTTTTTTTTACACTTTTTTGTAACTAACTTTTATAACTGTAACCGGTTCCAGGTTCGGGTCTCTCAAAATGCGATGGCATCTTGGGAGACCCTGTGAAAGTGTGCCTAGTCTGTGCAATGCTGTACCCTACGCTAATACTCAACTAGTGTATGGTAGCGTTCAAAACATTCACCAATGCAAAGACCAGGATTGTCAGGACAGGAGGGACAATAATAGCGGGTGTCACGCCTATATCCGCGCTAGCTGCAGACACAATATCTTTTTTGGGGGCGTTCGCTGGGTAGGGGTACTCGGGAGGACATAAAGAAAATGCCTCTCATGCAGCCGACTGCATTTGGTTGGGGATGTGAATGGGGGAAGTACGGGCGCTACAGAAGCGGTGGGTTCCCAATTAGGATTGGCGAATGCAGTAGGAAGGGCACTATGGGCACGACGGGCCTGTGTTTGTCTTTCTGGTGGCAGCGGGACACTACTTGTGCTTGCCACCTCACCAGCTTGAACTGCACTTATGGGACTCGCCACGTCACCAAGTGTTACTGCAGTGCTGGTTTGACTACGACCGGGGTGTACTAGGCCGCTGGTGCTTGCCAGTTCACCAAAATGCTACCAAAAAATCTGTTAGCGATCGCAGGGATCAGGCCTGACTCTGCGAACGCTGCAGTTATGCGTTTTAGTCTTTTGTAAGTGACAGTGATCGATCGATACTGCACTTGGGTGGGCTGGGCTGGGCCGGGCGGAGGGGCAAAACGCAGGTGCTAGCAGGTATCTGGGCTGATCCCACTAACACTGCGTTTGTGAGAACCCTAAACTGCTGGGGATGCTAGTATAGATCTGATCGGATCAGATATTGATCCGTTCAGATACTATACCACTAAGGGTGGTGTACGGTGCGTGCGTGGGTGTTAGCGGTACTGGCGCTAACCTGACGCTGCCTGGGGCTGGTGCTTGCCAGTTCACCAAAATACTACCAAAAAAACTGTTAGCGATCGCAGGGATCAGGCCTGACTCTGTGAACGCTGCAGTTATGCATTTAGTGTTTTGTAAGTGTCAGTGATCGATCGATACTGCACTTGGGTGGGCTGGGCCGGGCGGAGGGGCAAAACGCAGGTGCTAGCAGGTATCTGGGCTGATTCCGCTAACACTGCGTTTTTGGGAACCCTAAACTGCTGGGGACACTAGTATAGATCTGATCGGATCAGATATTGATCCGTTCAGATACTATACCACTAAGGGAGGCGTATGCTGCGTGCGTGGGTGTTAGCGGTACTGGCGCTAACCTGACCCTGCCTGGGGCTGGTGCTTGCCAGTTCACCAAAATACTACCAAAAAAACTGTTAGCGATCGCAGGGATCAGGCCTGACTCTGCGAACGCTGCAGTTATGCGTTTAGTCTTTTGTAAGTGACAGTGATCGATCGATACTGCACTTGGGTGGGCTGGGCTGGGCCGGGCGGAGGGGCAAAACGCAGGTGCTAGCAGGTATCTGGGCTGATCCCGCTAACACTGCGTTTTTGGGAACCCTAAACTGCTGGGGACGCTAGTATAGATCTGATCGGATCAGATATTGATGCGTTCAGATACTATACCACTAAGGGAGGTGTATGCTGCGTGCGTCAGTGTTAGCGGTACTGGCGCTAATCTGACGCTGCCTGGGGCGACGCATATCACCGCCGGGCGATCAGGGGGCTAAACCTTTATTCGGTAATAAACGGCGGGTGCTCTGACACTATAAAAAATAAACAAACTAACCAGCGTCAACCGTAACGGTTATACGGTGATCAGTGGTGAAAGGGTTAACTAGGGGGCAATCAAGGGGTTAAAACATTTATTCGGTAGTATATGGGGGTCCCTGACGCTATAAAACGCTGACGGCGAACCTAAATATTTATGTCCCTAACTAGCGTCACCAGCGACACTAATACAGCGATCAGAAAAATGATCGCTTAGTGACACTGGTGACAGGGGGTGATCAAGGGGTTAAAACTTTATTAGGGGGGGTTAGGGGGGTACCCTAGACCTAAAGGGGGGTAATACTCACTGTCCCAACACTAACTGTCACAAACTGACACCAATGCAGTAATCAGAAAAAAAAAAAAACTGCTGGTGTCAGTTTGTGACAGGGGGGGGGGGGTGATTGGGGGGGGATCGGGGGGCGATCGGGGGGGGGGATCGGGGTGTTTTGTGTGCCTGGCATGTTCTACTGTGTGTGTGTGTGTTGGTGCACTCACATTGATGTCGTCTCTCCTCGGGCCGGAACGGAAATTACCGACCCGAGGGGAGATGACATCATTTCCTTTGCTGCTGTTTAGCATACAGCAGCAAAGGAATGATTCGATTGGCCGGCGGCGATCGCGAGGGGGGGGCCACGAACGGATGGTCTCCCCCTCACCACCGATCGCCGGGGCACAAAGGACGACCGCCTCGGGCACCGGGGGGGGGTCCGATCGGACCCCCCACCCGCGGAAGGCAAATCACGTACACTGTACGTGATTTTGCCTGTCCGTGCCACTTTGCCGACGTACATCGGCGTGAGGCGGTCGTCAAGTGGTTAATGTTTTATTGGATATGTTTTATAGCAGAAAGTAAAAAAGATTTGTTTTTGTTTTTTTTCAAAATGTTAAGCATTTTTTTATTTACATAATAAAAAACCCAGTGCTGATCAAATAACACCAGAAGAAAGCTCTGTTTGCGTGAAAAAAATGATATCAATTTCATTTGTGTACAGTGTTGCATGACCGCGCCGTTTCCAGTTAAAGTAGCGCAGTGCGGAATAGAAACAAAATGGCCTGGTTATGAAGGGGGGTAAAGCCTTCCAGGGGGCATGTGGTTAATGCCACCAGATATGTTCCACGTTGAATGAAGCCCCGCTGCTATTGACACACCCCCTCAGGGTTGTCTGGGCTCACAGTACTCCTAGACTGAGCAATGCTTACACGTTATTAGATGAGGACCACTCACTGGCCTGAAGACTGCAGGAAAAAAGGTATGCATATTTCCAATTTATAGGTTGTATGGTAAAAGTATAAGTATACAGTATAATAGGGATACAGCATGCATGCATACATTACACTATATTGCCAAAAGTATTGGGACACCTGCCTTTTCACGCACATGAACTTTAATGGCATCCCATTCTTAGTCCATAGGGTTCAATATTGAGTCGGCCCACCCTTTGAAGCTATAACAGCTTCAACTCTTCTGGGAAGACTGTCCACAAGGTTTAGGGGTGTGTCTATGGGAATGTTTGACCATTCTTCCAGAAGAACATTTGTGAGGTCAGGCACTGATGTGGACTAGAAGGCCTGGCTTACAGTCTCCGCTCGAATTCATCCCAAAGGTGTTCTATCGGGTTGAGGTCAGGACTCTGTGTAGGCCAGTCAAGTTCCTCCACCCCCAAACTCGCTCATCCATGTCTTTATGGGCCTTGGGCCAAATCAATATTGAACCCTACGGACTAAGATTTGGATGCCATTAAAGTTCACATGTGTGCAAAGGCAGGTGTCCCAATGCTTTTGACAATATAGTGTATATTAATGTACAGGGGGTACAGTGCACTGGTGGGGGGTACCGTTTAGCTGTGTACCAGGAGTACAGCTTAGTAGTGTACAGTATAGTGGTGTGCAAGGGAGCACAGTATAGTACTGTACAAGCGGGTACAGTTTAGTCATGTACAAGGGTTATAGTAAAGTTGTGATAGGGGGGGTACAGTTTAGTGGTGTACATAGGGTACAGTATAGTGGTACATAGGGTGGTATAGTAAAATGGTGTACAGGCAGTACATAGTATATTGGTGTACAGGGGACACAATATTGTTTTATACAGGGGGGCACAGTATAGTGTTATGCAGGGGGATTAAATTCAGTGGTGAACAAGTGGACAGCACAGTATAGTGGTCTAGATGCAGTTACAGATAGTACAGGTGGGTACAGTGTAATGGTGAATAAGGGGGTTCTGTATAGTGGTGTGCAAGGGATTACAGTATAGTTGTGTACAAGGGAGTACAGTACAGTTGTCTGCAGAGGGTACAGTATAATGGTGTGTAGGGGGTACAGTATATTGGTTGGGTTGGGGTGTGGCATATAGGGGAAAATTATAGTTGTATTCAAAAGAGTACAGTATAGCAGTACACAGTGAATACAGTAAAGTGGTGTACAGCGGGGGGTACAGTATAGTGGTGACCATATTGAAAGCTGCACTTCTCAGCCACCTGTTTGCTGCAAGAGGGGAATCCATCCATCCATTGAGGATTCAAAAACCATCCCGTATCCAAGGCTGCCTCAGATGTGTTTACTGGAACCCACCACCAGCACCTTCCAGCAAGCTTCCAGCAAGCATTCCCAGGATAGGTAGATCCACAAGCCTGTATGACACCCCGCCGTACGGTGAGAGTGTCCATCCCCTCTGGTAAGCGCATTTACCCCTTTTATTTACGTGTGGACTCCGAATACATGAAGATCACCCACTCGACCCAAGAATTCACATATGTTTTCCTCCCACTATTAACATCACATTGTTTTTGCCAATGAGTTTATATTGCACTATGGACATTGCTCCTAACAACTGTAATTTGTGTCTTTATGCTATTTATTGTGATCTATAATCATTACTATGCACATGTTTGGTTACTACACATTATAAATATATTTAGGGTGGTCACTCACCCCTTCATGCACAATTTTTTTTCCATTCCACTTAGCGCTGCATTTATTATTTTTTGTTCATATGGGTACAATATGCATTATATAGTAAAGCAGTATATAAGGGTACAGTATATATTAACCACTTGCTGACCGGCTTACGCCAATATACGTCGGCAAAGTGGCACGGGTGCTCAAAACAACGTACCTGTACGTCGCTGTGTCATCTGCGGCTAGCGGGCACGCGCACGGGCTCGATGTCCGCCGGTGGCCCGTGATCATGGCACGGAGAGGCAGAATGGGGAGATGTAAACAAGGCATTTCCCTGTTCTGCCTAGCAACATGACAGGGATCTACTGCAGTGGCGTCTCCAGCTTTCATATTTAGGGGGGGCACATGGGGGGACAGGGACAAAAGTAGGGAGGCCAACCAACTATAAAAATGTATGTATATATATATATATATATATATATATATATATATATACACACACACACATACAGTGCCTTGAAAAAGTATTCACACCCCTTGAAATTTCCCACATTTTGTCATGTTACAACCAAAAATGTAAACGTATTTATTGGGATTTTATGTGATAGACCAACACAAAGTGGCACATAATTGTGAAGTGGAAGGAAAATGATTTTCAAAATTGGCACCTGGTGTGGATGCTATATCTGGCATCCCTCAGCCCAGGCGGACAGGCAGCGCACCGTACATCAACGTCAAGTGATGTTAGGGTAGTATACTGGCAGATTGGGGTGATATAGTGCCAGGTTAGGGTGATATACAATAGTGCCAGGTTAGGTGGTAGTGCTAGGTTAGGTGATATACAATAGTGCCAGGTTAGGTGGTAGTGCCAGTTTAGGTGATATACAATAGTGCCAGGTTAGGTGGTAGTGGCAGGCTAGGTGGCAGTGCCAGGTTAGGTTGTAGTGCCAGGTTAAAGTGGTTGTATACCCTTTTTGTTAACTTTTACCTACAGGTAAGCCTATAATAAGGCTTACCTGTAGGTAAAAAAAATATCTCCTAAACCTATACGGTTTAGGAGATATTCCCCTCGCAATGAGCCGCTGACTCCAGCGGCGCATGCGCACAGGGGATTCTCGGCTGACAGCCCGGCAAACTCCGGAGCTTGCCGGGCAGAAGTCTCCTGCGCGCATGCGCGGGAGTGACGACATCGCGGCTCCGGCCACTCACAGTGCCGGAGCCGCGATACCCGGAAGACACGCCGAGGGGAGATGTCAGCTCCCTCGGCGTGGACAGGATGAGATGCCGGCGCCTCGTTCTAAGGTAAGTATATCATAATGAGCTAGTATGCGGTGCATACTAGCTCATTATGCCTTTTCCCTTGCAGGTATAGGAAAAAAAAAAAAAATAACGCGGGTATACAACCGCTTTAAGTGATAGTGCCAGGTAGGGTGGTGGTGCCAGGTTAGGTAATAGTGCCAGGTTAGGGTGGTAGTGTCAGGTTAGGGTGGTAGTGCCAGGTTAGGTAATAGTGCCAGGTAGGGTGGTAGTGCCAGGTTAGGTAATAGTGCCAGGTTAGGGTGGTAGTGCCAGGTTAGGTAACAGTGGCAGGTTAGGGTGGTAGTGCCAGAGTAAATACATGACAACATGAATAGATAAGAGTCCTGTTCCCCTCTTCCTCCATCATCTGCACTAAAAGCATGAATCTATGACTGTTCCTGCTACTGCAGAACCTCTTTCTCCCCCTCCCTGAAGTAAACATAAAGATAAAAAAAACTCACATGAGTGCTGGCAATCTGAGGACTGATTCTGGCTTCTTCCTGGAACTGTAATCAAAATGTGGCGGGTGGGAGGGGAAAAGGGAGGGGCTGCAGCACAGACAAAGCATTGCAGCCTCACTGTGCCCATCATTTCCGCCTTACTGTGCCCTCATTGCAGCCTCACCGTGTCCATCATTTTTGCCTTACTGTGCCCTCATTGCAGCCTCAACGTGCCCATCTCATTGCCACCTTACTGTGCCCTCATTGCAGCCTCACCGTGCCCTCATTGCAGCCTTACCGTGCCCATCTCATTGCAGCCTTACTGTGCCCTCATTGCAGTCTCACCATGCCCATCTCATTGCAGCCTCACCATGCCCATCTCATTGCAGGCTCACCATGCCCATCTCATTGCAGCCTCACCGTGCCCTCATTGCAGCCTTACCGTGCCCCCCTCATTGCAGTCTCACTGTGCCCTCATTGCAGCCTCGACGTGCTCATCATTGCCGCCTTACTGTGCCCATCACTGCCGCCTTACCTGCCCTCATTGCAGCCTTACTGTGCCCATCATTGCAGCTTCACCATGTCCATCATTGCAGCCTCACCGTGCCCATCATTGCAGCCTCACCGTGCCCATCATTCCCGCCTTACTGTGCCCATCATTGCCGCCTCACTGTGCTCTCATTGCAGCCTTACTGTGCCAATCTTTGCCGCCTTAATGTGCCCATCATTGCCGCCTTACTGGGCCTCATTGCAGCCTCACCGTGCCCTCATTGCAGCCTCACCATCGTTGCAGCCTTAGCGCTGTGTCATGGAGCTGAGAGTGATTGTGAAATCATGTTCTGCCGCGCTATGACAAAAGTCCCGCCCTCCTCCTAGACCAGCTCGTGTGATAGACGGAACACTGCGTCTATCACAGGAGCTGGTCTAGGAGGAGAGCGGGACTTTTGTCATAGCGCGGCAGAACATTTCAAAGCTCCGTGACACAGCGGTCTCCCCCGCTGCCTGTGAGTGAGAAGGAGGGAGGGGAGTGCTGCACTGCAGCCATGCACGGCAGAGCCCCAGGGCAGGCAGCCCCGGTAGGTCAGTCCGGCCCTGTTGGGGGGGCACATGGGGGGGCCCAGTATGATGTTGGGGGGGGTCAGTGGCCCCAGGCTGGTGACGCCAATGATCTACTGCTCCCAGTGATCTCTGTCATGTTCTAGTCAGCCCACCCCCCCCCTACAGTTAGAACATGCTGAGGGAACACAGTTAACCCCTTGATCGGCCCCTAGTGTTTAACCCTTTCCCTGCCAGTGACATTTACACATTTTTATAGCACTGATCGATGTATAAATACCAATCATCCCAAAATAGTGTCAAAAGTGTCCGATCTGTCCTCCACAATGTCGCAGTCACGATTAAAATTGCAGATCACTGCCATTACTGATAAAATAAAAATTAATAATAAAAATGCCATAAATATATCTCCTATTTTGTAGACGCAATAACTTTTGCACAAACCAATCAATATACGCTTATTGTGAACAAAGTAAAGTAACACATGCAAGGGTTGACACAGCTGCACACCCCAAAAAGCATTGCAAAATTACCGTAGTGGAAAAATTTCCCCAGGGGGCTTTTAAGCAGCAAAATATTTCTGAAACAATGTTTAGTAACCATGTTTAGTAAAAATATTATTTAATTCAGACATAGAATGCATTACATAAATACAATCAATATCACATAAAATTTCCAGTAGTCAACTTTAGCAACAACAAAGGACCATCTCCCATGGCAATCAATTCATAGATAGTTCTAATTGTACAGTAACATTGTATCAATACTATCCATATGAATCCCCATGAATACCCCAATGCATTTCGACCCTTTATCCTTTTCTGGTCTTCTTCAGGGGGGTTTTAACTTCATTTGGGAATAGGAAAGTGGGCTTGTGTCGCATAGTTTTAATTAATGGCTGGATGGCTGCCAACACATGCAGCAAGGGTCAGAACCAACAAGTGCCTCGCCCTACACCTTCCCCACTGGGTCCAAATTCGTGGCTCCTTGCAAGCCCCGTGGACTATGGACTCGCCCAGAGGCGACAGAGGGAATGAGCAAACATTGTGGGACCACCGCACGCAACGGTTTTTATTAATTAAAACTATGTGACACAAGCCCACTTTCCTATTCCCAAATGAAAGTAAAAACCCCCCTGAAGAAGACCAGAAAAGGATAAAGGGTCGAAATGCATTGGGGTATTCAAGGGGATTCATATGGATAGTATTGATACAATGTTACTGTACAATTAGAACTTTTTCAATGAATTGATTGCCATGGGAGATGGTCCTTTGTTGTTGCTAAAGTCGACTACTGGAAATTTTATGTGATATTGATTGTATTTATGTAATGCATTCTATGTCTGAATTAAATAATATTTTTACTAAACATGGTTATTAAACATTGTTTCAGAAATATTTTGCTGCTTAAAAGCCCCCTGGGGAAATTTTTCCACTACGGTAATTTTGCAATACGCTTATTGTGATTTCTTTTTACCAAAAATATGTAGAAGAATACATATTGGCCTAAACTGTGGAAGAAATTTATATATATATACACTACCGTTCAAAAGTTTGGGGTCACCCAAACAATTTTGTGTTTTCCATGAAAAGTCACACTTATTCACCACCATACGTTGTGAAATGAATAGAAAATAGAGTCAAGACATTGACAAGGTTAGAAATAATGATTTGTATTTGAAATAACATTGTTTTTACATCAAACTTTGCTTTCATCAAAGAATCCTCCTTTTGCAGCAATTACAGCATTGCACACCTTTGGCATTCTAGCTGTTAATTTATTGAGGTAAGCTGGAGAAATTGCACCCCACGCTTCTAGAAGCAGCTCCCACAAGTTGGATTGGTTGGATGGGCACTTCTGGCGTACCATACGGTCAAGCTGCTCCCACAACAGCTCAATGGGGTTCAGATCTGGTGACTGTGCTGGCCACTCCATTACCGATAGAATACCAGCTGCCTGCTTCTGCTGTAAATAGTTCTTGCACAATTTGGAGGTGTGTTTAGGGTCATTGTCCTGTTGTAGGATGAAATTGGCTCCAATCAAGCGCTGTCCACTGGGTATGGCATGGCGTTGCAAAATGGAGTGATAGCCTTCCTTATTCAGAATCCCTTTTACCCTGTACAAAGCTCCCACCTTACCAGCACCAAAGCAACCCCAGACCATCACATTACCTCCACCATGCTTAACAGATGGCGTCAGGCATTCTTCCAGCATCTTTTCATTTGTTCTGCGTCTCACAAACGTTCTTCTTTGTGATCCAAACACCTCAAACTTGGATTCATCCGTCCACAACACTTTTTTCCAGTCTTCCTCTGTCCAATGTCTGTGTTCTTTTGCCCATCTTAATCTTTTTCTTTTATTGGCCAGTCTCAGATATGGCTTTTTCTTTGCCACTCTGCCCTGAAGCCCAAAATCCCGCAGCCGCCTCTTCACTGTAGATGTTGACACTGGTGTTTTGCGGGTACTATTTAATGAAGATGCCAGTTGGGGACCTGTGAGGCGTCTGTTTCTCAAACTAGAGACTCTAATGTGCTTATCTTCTTGCTTAGTTGTGCAACACGGCCTCCCACTTCTTTTTCTACTCTGGTTAGAGCCTGTTTGTGCTGTCCTCTGAAGGGAGTAGTACACACCGTTGTAGGAAATCTTCAATTTCTTTGCAATTTCTCGCATGGAATAGCCTTCATTTCTAAGAACAAGAATAGACTGTCGAGTTTCAGATGAAAGTTCTCTTTTTCTGGCCATTTTGACCGTTTAATTGACCCCACAAATGTGATGCTCTAGAAACTCAATCTGCTCACAGGAAGGTCAGTTTTGTAGCTTCTGGAAGGAGCTAGACTGTTTTTAGATGTGTGAACATGATTGCACAAGGGTTTGCTAATCATCAATTAGCCTTCTGAGCCAATGAGCAAACACATTGTACCATTAGAACACTGGAGTGATAGTTGCTGGAAATGGGCCTCTATACACCTATGTAGATATTGCACCAAAAACTAGACATTTGCAGTTAGAATAGTCATTTACCACATTAGCAATGTATAGAGTATATTTGTTTAAAGTTAGGACTAGTTTAAAGTAAGCTTCATTTAAAAGTACAGTGCTTTTCCTTCAAAAATAAGGACATTTCAATGTGACCCCAAACTTTTGAACGGTAGTGTATATATATATTATTTGGGGATATTTAATATAGAAAAAAGTAAAAAATATTGCATTTTTTCAAAATTGTCGCTCTTTTTTTGTTTATAGCGCAAAAAATAAAACCCGCAGAGGTGATCAAATACCACCAAAAGAAAGCTCTATTTGTGGGAAAGAAAGGATGTAAATTTTGTTTGGATTCACCATTGCACGACCGCGCAATCGTCAGTTAAAGCGACGCAGTGCCGTATCGCAAAAAAGGGCTTGGTCAGGAAGGGGGTAAATACTTCCAGGGCTGAAGTGGTTAAAGCAGTATATAGAGGTATAATATATAGTATAGCAGTATATAAAGTGTAGAGTATAGTATTACAGTGTATAGGCGTACAGTACATCAGTATATAGGGGTACAGCATATAGTAAAGTATAGCATATATAGGTATACAATATATAGCATATTTTATCAATGTAGATGGGTACAGTATAATAAAGCAGTATATAGGGGACAGCATAGATTAGTAGTTTCAAGGAGTACAGTATAGCAGAATAAGGTAAGTACATTATATAATATAATAGGTTTATAGTATGGTATATCAGTGTCTAGAAGGTACGGAGAGATTGGCGCTGTCCCCGGTCAGTGGTGCTGAAATGCAGTATATGGGGATCCAGTTTACAGTATAGAAATGTATACTATAGCAGTATATAGGGTATACAGTTTAAATGAAGTACAGTACTGAGCAAACGTTTTAGGCAGGTGCGAAAGAAGTAAATGAAGAATGCTTTCAGAAATAGAAGTGTTAATAGTTTATTTGTATCAATTAACAAAATAGAAAGTAAATGAACAGAAGAGAAATCCAAATCAAATCAATAATTGGTGTGACCTCCCTTTGCCTTCAAACCAGCATCAATTCTTCTAGGTACACTTGCACATAGTTTTTGAAGGAACTCGGCAGGTAGGTTGTTCCCAACATCTTGGAGAACTAACCACAGATCATCTGTGGATATAGGCTGCCTTAAATCCTTCTATCTGTTTGTGTAATCCCAGACAGGTTCTATGATGATGAGATCAGGGCTCTGTTGTGGCCAAACCATCACTATCAGGACTCCATGGTCTTCTTTTCACTGAAGATAAATCTTAACCACTTAAGGACAGAGCCTCGTTTTGAGATTTGGTGTTTACAAGTTTAAAACAAGTTTTTTTACTACAAAATTACTTAGAACCCCAAACATTATATATATTTTTTTCTAACACCCTAGAGAATAAAATGGCGGTCGTTGCAATACTTTCTGTCACATCGTATTTGCGCAGTCTTACAAGCGCACTTTTTTTGGAAAAAATTAACTTTTTTGAATTAAGAAAATAAGACAACAGTAAAGTTAGCCCAATTTTTTTTATATTGTGAAAGATAATGTTACACGAGTAAACTGATACCCAACATGTCACGCTTCAAAATTGTACCCGCTCGTGGAACGGTAACAAACTTTTACCCTTAAAAATCTCCATAGGCGATGTTTAAATAATTCTACAGGTTGCATGTTTTGAGTTACAGAGGAGGTCTAGGGCTAGAATTATTGCCCTCGCTCTAACGATCGCAGTGATACCTCACATGTGTGATTCGAACACCGTTTACATACGCTCACATATACTCACGTATGTGTTCACTTCTGCATGTAAGCTCGGCAGGACGGGGAGCGTTAAACATTTTTAATTTTTTTTTTCTTATTTATTTTATTTTTTATTCTTTATTTTTACACTGTTCTTCTAAAAGAAGTTTTAAACATCTTTTAAACATCCCTTATAATAGAAAAGAAGCATGACAGGACCTCTTAAATATAGGATCTGGGGTCAAAAAGACTTCAGCTTTCATATTTACACTAAAACGCAATAAAAAAAAAATATTGTTTGAAATTTAAAAAAAAAAATGTCCCTTTAAGAACTATGGGCAGAAGTGACATTTTGATGTCGCTTCAGCCCTGCAATGCTATGGAGTTGGGTGGGGGCCATCTTCCCCTCACTCAGCTCCATACCTCACAGGGAGAAGGATCTGATTGCCTCCGCTGCTGCTGGCGGCTCCCGTAAGCGGCGGAGAGCACCGGAGTGCGGCGGGAAGGTGGGAGCCCCTCTCCCGCCACCGATAAAAGTGATCTCGTGGTGAATCCCCCGCTGAGATCACTTTTATCTGAAAGCCGACCGCCCTCTGAAGAAGTGGATACCGGGGTTATTCTACTTCAAACAGCCGACGTATAACGACGGTGGGCGGTCAGCAAGTGGTTAATGACATTGGCTGCATGTTTGGGGTCATTGCCCTGCTGCAGAATACATTTGGGGCCGATCACACGCCTCCCTGATGGTATGGCATGATGGATAAGTATCTACCTGTATTTCTCAGCTTTGAGGACACCATTGATCCTGACCAAATCTCCAAATTCTTTTACAGAAATGCAGCCCCAAACTTGCAAGGAATCTCCACCATGCTTCACAGTTGTCTGCAGACACTCATTATTGTACCTCTCTCCTGCCCTTCTGTGAACAAACTGCCTCCTGCTACAGCCAAATATTTCACATTTTGACTGCCATTTTTCTGAATTGATGCGGATTTGAAGACAAAAGATGGTCTGTTCATTGACTCTCCATTTTGTTAATTGATAAAAACAAACTATTAGCACTTCTGTTTCTGAAAGCATACTTTATTTACAAAAATTTTCACAGCTGTCTAAGACTTTTGCACAGTATTTTAGGTACAACAATATATATGGGTACAGTATGCATTATATAGTAAAGCAGTGAATAGGGATACAGTAAAGATTAGCAGTTTCAAGGAGTACAGTATATAGTATAGTACAACAGCATGTAGATTTATAGTATGGTATACGAGTGTATAGAAGGTACAGCACAGTGTTGCAGTACATAGGTAATGGTATATATTGGTATAGTATATAGGGGTATAGTATATAATGGTATAGTATATAGGGGGCATTGTTATATACTGGTATAGTATATGGGGTATAGTATATTGGTACAGTATATGGGGGTATAGTGTATATTGGTATAGTATATGGGGGTATAGTGTATATTGGTATAGTATATGGGGGTAAAGTATATATTGGTATAGTACATGGGGGTATAGTATATATTGATATACTATATAGGGGGTATGGAGAGACTGGTGCTGTCTGCAGTCAGTGGGGCTGAAATACAGTTTACGGGGAACCAGTATATAGTATAGTACAGCAGCATGTAGGGGTATAGAAGGTACAGTACAATGTTACAGTACATAGGGGATGATATATATTGTTACAGGATACAAGGGGTATAGTATATGGAGGGGGTATAGTATATACTGGTATAGCATATGGGGGGTATAGTTTTGGCATAGTAAATGGGGGTATATTATATATTGGTATAGTATATGGGGGTATAGTTTATATTGTTATAGTATATGGGGGTATAGTATATATTGGTATAGTATATAGGGGAGGGGGTATATTATATGGAGGTATAGTATATATTGGTATAGTATATGGGAGTATATTATATGGGGGGTATAGTTTATTTTGTTATAGTATATGGGGGTGTAGTATATATTGGTATAGTATATGGGGGGTATAGTAAATATTTGTATAGTATATGGGGGAGGGGGTATATTATATGAAGGTATAGTATATATTGGTATAGTATATGGGGGTAAAGTATATATTGGTATAGTATATGGGGGGTATAGTAAATGGTGGTATAGTATATGGGGGAGGGGGTATATTATATGAAGGTATAGTATATATTGGTATAGTATATGGGGGTATAGTATATATTGGTATAGTATATGGGGGGGTATAGTAAATATTGGTATAGTATATGGGGGAGGGGTATATTATATGAAGGTATAGTATATATTGGTATAGTATATGGGGGGGGGGGGGTATAGTATAGCAATGTATGAAGAGATTGGTGCAGTCCATGGTCAGTGGTGCTGAAATGCAGTATATGGGGATCCAGTAAATAGAAATGTATATTATAGCAGTATATAGGGTATACAATATAAATGAAGTACAGTACTGTGCAAAGGTTTTGGGCAGGTTTAAAAAAATGCTGTAAATGAAGAATGCTTTCAGAAATAGAAGTGCTAATAGTTTTTTTTATCAATTAACAAAATGGAAAGTGAATGAACAGATGAGAAATACAAATCAAATCAATATTTGCTGTGACCACCCTTTGCCTTCAAACCAGCATCAATTCTTTTAGGTAAACTTGCACATAGTTTTTGAAGGAACTCGGCAGGTCGGTTGTTCCCAACATCTTAGAGAACTAACCACAGATCTTCTGTGGATGTAGGCTGTCTCAGATCCTTCTGTCTCTTCATGTTACCCAGACAGACTCAATAATGTTGAGATCAGGGCTCTGTGGGGGGCCAAGCCATTGCTTTCAGGACTCCATGTTCTTCTTTTCACTGAAGATAGTTCTTAAAGGGGTTGTAATCCCTCAGGGTTTTTCACCTTCATGCATTCTATGATTGATTCTATGATATGATGATTTGTGCTTTGTGAAATACTTTGTTGAAGCACCTTTTGATTTTATTACAGCACTCAGTCTTTTTGGGTAGGAGTCTATCAGCATGGCACATCTTGACTTGGCAATAGTTGCCCACTCTTCTTTGCAAAAAGCACTCCAAACGTGTCAGATTACGAGGACATCTCCTGTGCACAGCCCTCTTCAGATCACCCCACAGATCTTCAATCAGATTCAGGTCTGGACTCTGGCTGGACAATTCCAAAACGTTAAAGTGGATGTAAACCCAATGTCATCCTTTCTAAACTACTGCCATAGGGGTTATCTATAAGGATATACATGCCTCCTGCATGTATCTTTACCTGTCAAATGTCTCCCTCTGTCTGTTATTAGACCCAAAAAACTGCAGATTCTGTGGGCGGGTCTGTTGTCTGGAGCTCGGTGGGTGGAGTCGTGATGTCAGTAGACTCCCCGCCCACCTCTACACTCCCCTTGTCAATATGCATTTTCTCCTGTGTATTTCTAACACTGAACTTCTGCTATGATCTCTAACATCCAGTGAAAAGACAGGAAAGTAACCACATGACTTCAGCATGCCCAATCATGATGAGGTGTGGAACAGCCAATCCTTGCAGAGCTGCTGAAGAAAGGAGTGGGGGAGGGAATTAAAAAATAATGCCTGTGTCTTAGGCTGTCACTCACAGCAAGGGGGAGTATTTGACAAAGTTTTTCTCAGTTTGTCAAGATTTTTCTTACTGAACAATAAAAGAGGATTCCTCAGAGATGGATTAACTCTGTGTGGCAAGACTGGGCTCAAATGATAGGAAATTCCATACTCTACAGTATGATATAAAAATAAAAATAAAATAAAAATTTGGGTTTACATCCACTTTATTCTTCTTCTGGTGAAGCCATTCCTTTGTTGGTTTGGATGTATGCTTTGGGTCATTGTCATGCTGAAAGATGAAGTTCAATAGACTTGGAAAACTTAACATTAATAAGTCACCAGGACCAGATGGCTTGCACCCAAGGGTCCTTAGGGAACTCAGTCAAGTAATTTCCAGACCATTGTTCCTAATTTTTACTGACATTGTACTGACTGGAATGGTACCAGCTGTTTGGAGAAAAGCCAATGTAGCACCAATATTTAAAAAAGGGCCAAAATACATCCCTGGGGATTACAGACCAGTTAGCCTAACATAAATAGTATGCAAGCTATTGGAGGGGACGATAAGGGACTATATACAAGATTTTAGTAATGAAAACGGTATAATTAGAAATCAGCATGGATTCATGAAGAATCATTCTTGCCAAATCAATCTATTAACCTTCTATGAGGATATCTAGATAAGGGGAGGCCTGTAGACGTGGTGTACCTGGATTTTGAAAAAGCATTTGACACAGTTCCCCATTAACGTTTACTGTACAAAGTAAAGTCAGTTGGCATGAACAATAGGGTGAGTACATGGATTGAAAGCTGGCTACAAGGGCGAGTTCAGAGGGTAGTGATAAATGGGGTCCCCCAGGGTTCTGTGCTGGGACCAATCCTATTTAATTTGCTCATAAACGACCTGAAGGATGGGGTAAACAGTTCAATCTCTGTATTTGTGGACGATTTTAAGCTAAGCAGGGCAATAAGTTCTCTGTAGAATGTGGAAACCTTGCAAATAGATCTGAACAAATTCATGGGGGGGGGGCAACTACATGGCAAATGAGGTTTGATGTAGAAAAATGTAAAATAATGCATTTGGGTGGCAATAATATGAATGCAATCTACTCACTGGGGGGGGGGGGAGAACCTCTGGGGGAATCAAGGATGGAAAAGGACCTGGGGGCCCTAGTAGATGATAGGCTCAGCAATGGCATGCATGACTTGGGTCTGGCCTCACCTGGAGTATGCTGTCCAGTTCTGGGCACCAGACCTCAGGAAGGATGTGCTGGAAATGGAGCGAGTACAAAGAAGGGCAACAAAGCTAATAAAGGGTCTGGAGGATCTTAGTTATGAGCAAAGGTTGCAAGCACAGAACTTATTCTCTCTGGAGAAGAGACGCTTGAGAGGGGATATGATTTTAATATACAAATACCATACTGGGGACCCCACAATAGGGATAAAACTTTTTTGCAGAAGGGATTTTAACAAGACTCGTGGCCACTTATTAAAATTAGAAGAAAAGAGGTTTAACCTTAAACTACGTAGAGGGTTCTTTACTGTAATGCCCCGTACACACGGTCGGACTTTGTTCGGACATTCCGACAACAAAATCCTAGGATTTTTTCAGACGGATGTTGGCTCAAACTTGTCTTGCATACACACGGTCACACAAAGTTGTCGGAAAATCCGATCGTTCTAAATGCGGTGACGTAAAACACGTACGTTGGGACTATAAACGGGGCAGTGGCCAATAGCTTTCATCCCTTTATTTATTCTGAGCATGCGTGGCACTTTGTCCGTCGGATTTGTGTACACGCGATCGGAATTTCCGACAATGGATTTTGTTGTCGGAAAATTTTATATCCTGCTCTCAAACTTTGTGGGTCGGAAAATCCGATGGAAAATGTGTGATGGAGCCTACACACGGTCGGAATTTCCGACAACAAGGTCCTATCACACATTTTCCGTCGGAAAATCCGACCGTGTGTACGGGGCATTAGAGCGGCAAGGATGTGGAATTCCCTTCCACAGGTGGTGGGCATTGATAGTTTCAAGAAACTTTTAGATAAGTACCCGAACGACCGCAATGTACAGGGATATAAAATGTAATACTGACATTTACAGTTGTGCTCATAAGTTTACATACCCTGGCAGAATTTATGATTTCTTGGCCATTTTTCAGAGAATATGAATGATAACACAAATACTTTTCTTTCACTCATGGTTAGTGTTTGGCTGAAGCCATTTATTATCAATCAACTGTGTTTACTCTTTTTAAATCATAATGACAGCAGAAACTACCCAAAATGACCATGATCAAAGGTTTACATACCCCAGTTCTTAATACCGTGTATTGCCTCCTTTATTCTCAATGACAGCTTGAAGTCTTTTGTGGTATTTGTGGATGAGGCTCTTTATCTTCTCAGATGGTAAAGCTGCCCATTCCTCCTGGCAAAAAGCCTCCAATTCCTGTAAATTCTTGGGCTGTCTTGCATGAACTGCGCGTTTGAAATCTCTCCAGAGTGGCTCAATGATATTGAGGTCAGGAGACTGAGATGGCCACTCCAGAACCTTCACTTTATTCTGCTGTAGCCAATGACAGGTCGACTTGGCCTTGTGTTTTGGATTATTGTCATGTTGGAATGTCCAAGTACGTCCCATGCGCAGCTTCCTGGCTGATGAATGCAAATGTTGCTCCAGTATTTTTTGATAACATACTGCATTCATCTCGCCATCAATTTTGACCAAATTTCCTTTGCCTTTGCAGCTCACACATCCCGAAAACATCAGCGATTCACTTCCGTGTTTCACAGTAGGAATGGTATACCTTTCATCATAGGCCTTGTTGACTTCTCTCCAAATGTAGCGTTTAGGGTTGTGGCCAAAAAGCTCAATTTTGGTCTCATCACTCCAAATGACTTTGTGCCAGAAGGTTTGAGGCTTGTCTCTGTGCTGTTTGGCGTATTGTAAGCAGGATACTTTGTGGCATTTGGGTTTTTTATTTTATTTGCGTAGTAATGGCTTTCTTCTGGCGACTCGACCATGCAGCCCATCTTTCTTCAAGTGCCTCCTTATTGTGCATCTTGAAACAGCCACACCACATGTTTTCAGAGAGTCCTGTATTTCACCTGAAGTTATTTGTGGGTTTTTCTTTGCATCCCGAACATTTTGTGGCTGAAATCCTAGTTGGTCTACCTGACCGTGGTTTGGTTTTCAACATAACCCCTCATTTTCCACTTCTTGATTAGAGTTTGAACACTGCTGATTCACATTCTCAATTCCTTGGATATCTTTTTATATCCCTTTCTTGTTTTATGCACTTCTACTACCTTTTCCTGCAGATCCTTTGACAATTATTTTGCTTTCCTCATGACTCAGAATCCCGAAATGTCAGTGCAGCACTGGATGAAAGATGCAAGGGTCTGTCAGGAGTCCAGAAACTCATTGACCTTTTATACACACACACTAATTACAAGCAAACAGATCACAGGAGGATAGTTACCTTTAATAGCCATTCAAACCCCTTTGTGTCAACTTATGTGCATGTTATGAGGCCAAAATCACCAGGGTATGTAAACTTTTGATCAGGGTCATTTGGATAGTTTTATGATTTAAAAAGAGTAAACACAGTGGATTGATAATAAATGGCTTCAGACAAACACTAACCATGAGTGAAAGAAATGTTTTTATGTTATCATTCATATTCTCTGAAAAATGGCCAAGAAATCATAAATTCTGCCAGGGTATGTAAACTTATGAGCACAACTGTAATCACACACATAGGTTGGACTTGATGGACTTGTGTCTTTTTTCAACCTCACCTACTATGTAACTATGCAACGAGAAGCTGCCTTCAGAACTGTGAGTACACGTGGGAGGGGGAGGAGAGAGGGACACTCTGATGTAAGGGGGTGCTGATGGGGACGCTCAGAATTAAAGTGGGCAGGTCATGATGAAGTCCAGGGCCAAATTTTTGTAATGTAATTCTGACATATAATTGCAGAGAAGTATATAGGGGAGTGGACAAGTATATAGGGGAGTAGAGAAGTATATAGGGGGTGAAGTATCGTAGAGAAGTATATAGGGGAGTAGAGAAGTGTACAGGGGAGTAGAAAAGTATATAGGGGGTGTATAGTGGAGTATATAGGGGCGTATAGGGAGTAAATAAGTATATAGGGGGTGTATAAGGAGTACAGAAGTATATAGGGGTATATAGGGAGTAGAGAAGTATGTAGGGGGTGTAGTATAGTAGAGAAGTATATAGGGGGTGTATAGAAATATATAGGGGGTGTAGTATCGTAGAGAAGTATATAGGGGTGTATAGAAGTATATAGGGGAGTAGAGAAGCATAGAGAGGATAGACAGGTATATAGGGAATGTATAGAAAGTAGAGAAGTATATAGGGGGTGTATAGGGAGTAGATAAGTGTATAGGGGTGTAATAGAGTAAAGAAGTATATAGGGGGTGTATAGGGAGTAGAGACATATATAGGAGGGGTAGTATAGTAGAGAACTGTATAGGGAGTGGAGAAGTATATAAGGGGGTTTAGTATAGTGGAGAAGTATATACGGGGTGTATAGGGGAGTAGAGAAGTGTATAGGTGAGTAGATCAAATATAGGAGAGTAGAGACGTATATAGGGAAGTAGAGAAGTATAAAGGGGGCGTATTATAGCAGAGAAGTATATAGGGGGTGTATAGGGAGTAGAGAAGTATATAGGGGGTGTATAGGGGAGTAGAGAAGTATATAGAGGTGTATAGGGAGTGGAGGAGTATATAGGGGTGTAGTATAGTAGAGAAGTATTTAGGGGTGTATAGGGGAGTAGAGAAGTATATAGGGAGTATATTGGGGGTGTATATGGAGTTGAGAAGTATAGAGGGTGTGTAGTATAGTAGAGAAGTATATAGGGGAGTAGAGAAGTATATAGGGGTGTAGTATAGTAGGGGTGTATAGGGAGTGGAGAAGTATATAGGGGGTGTAGTATAGTAGAGAAGTATATGGTGGAGTAGAGAAGTATATAGGGAGTAGAGAAGTATATAAGGTTGTATAGGGAGTAGAGAAGTATATATGGGGGTGTATACGGAGTAGAGAACTATATAGGGGAGTGGAGAAGTGTATAGGGGAGTAGAGAAGTATATAGGTGAGTAGAGAAGTGTATAAGGAAGTAGAAAAGTATATAGGGAGTAGAGAAGTATATAGGGGAGTAGAGAAGTATAAAAGGGGTGTATTATAGTAGAGACATATATATGGGGGTATATAGGAGTAGAGAAGTATACAGGGGTGTATTATAGTAGAGAAGTATATAGGGGTGTATAGGGAGTGGAGGAGTATATAGGGGGTGTAGTATAGTAGAGAAGTATTTAGGAATGTATAGAGGAGTAGAGAAGTATATAGGGGTGTATATGGAGTAGAGAAGTAATAGAGGGGGTGTAGGGTAGTAGAGAAGTATAAAGTATATAGGAGGTATAGTATAGTAGGGGGTATAGGGAGTGGAGAAGTATATAGTGGGTGTAGTATAGTAGAGAGTATATAGGGGTGATATACTGAGTAGAGAAAGTATATAGGGTGTAGTATAGTAGAGAGGTATATAGGGGAGTGGGGAAGTATATGGGGTGTATAGGGGAGTGGAGAAGTATATAGGGGTGTAGTATAGTAGAAAGTATTTAGGGGGTGTATAGGAGTAGAGAAGTATATAGATGTGTAGTATAGTAAATAGAGAAGTAGATAGGGGGTGTTTAGGGGAGTAAAGAAATGTATAGGGGAGTAAAGAAGTATATAGGGGTTGTATTATAGTATAGAAGTCTATAGGGGTGTAGTATATAGGGGTGTATAGGGGAGTAGATAAGTATATAGGGGAGTAGAGAAGTACAAATGGGGTGTATGGGGGAGTAGAGGAAGTGTATATGGGAGTAGAGAAGTATATAGGGGGTGTATTATAGTAGAGAAGTATATAGGGGTGTAGTATGTAGAAAGTATTTGGGGTGTATAGGGAGTAGAGAAGTAATATAGGGGGTGTATACAGAGTAGAGAAGTAATAGGAGGTGTCATATAGTAGAGAAGCAAAATATGGGGTGTATAGGGGAGTAGAAAAATATATAGGGGTGCAGTATAGTACAATAGAGAAGTATCTATGGTGTAGAGAAGCATATAGTATAGTAGAGGGATCGGCGCTGTCCGTGGTGTGTGGTACTGAATTGTGGTGTATGGGATGTACAGTATATAGGGGGTGTAGTATAGTAGAGAAGTATATAGGGGTGTTTAGGGAGTGGAGAAGTATATAGGGTGTGTAGTATAGTAGAGAAGTATTTGGGGTGTATAGGGAGTAGAGAAGTATATAGGGGTGTATAGGGGAGTAGAGAAGTTATTAGGGTGGTATAGGGGTAGAGGAGTATATAGGGGGTGTATATGGAGTAGAGAAGTATACAAGGGGGTGTAGTATAGTAGAGAAGTATATAGGGGAGTAGAGAAGTATATATGGGGGTGTAGTATAGTAGGGGTGTATAGGGAGTGGAGAAGTATATAGGGGGTGTAGTATAGTAGAGAAGTATATGGGGGGTGTAGTATAGTACAATAGAGAAGTATATAGGGGGTGTATAGGGAGTGAAGAGTATATAGGGGTGTAGTATAGTAGAGAACTAATATAGGGGGTATAGTACAATAGAGAAGTATATAGGGGGTGTATAGGGAGTAGAGAAGTTTATAGGGGGTGTAGTATAGTACAATAAAGAAGTATATAGGGAGTAGAGAAGTATATAGGGGTGTATAGGGAGTAGAGACGTATATAGGGGGTGTATAGGAAGTAGAGAAGTATATAGGGGGTGTAGTATAGTACAGTAGAGAAGTATATTGGGAGTAGAGAAGTATATAGGGGGTGTATTATAGTAGAGAAGTGTATAGGGGAGTAGGTGTATAGGGAGTAGAGAAGTATATAGGGGTGTATAGGGAGTAGAGAAGTATATAGGAGTGTAGTATAGTAAAATGGAGAAGTATATAGGGAGTAGAGAAGTATATAGTATAGTAGAGGGATCGGCGCTGTCCGTGGTGTGTGGTACTGAATTGCGGTGTATGGGATGTACAGTATATAGGAGGTGTATAGGGAGTAGAGAAGTATATAGGGGTGTAGTATAGTGCAATACAGAAGTAAATAGGGAGTAGAGAAGTATATAGGGGGTGTATTATAGTACAATAGAGAAGTGTATAGGGAGTAGAGCAGTATATAGGGGTATAGTATAGTACAATACAGAAGTATATAGGGAGTAGAGAAGTATATAGGGGGTGAATATGGTGTAGAGAATTATATAGGGGTGTATAGGGAGTAGAGGAGTATATAGGGAGTGTATAGGAAGTAGAAAAGTATATAGGGGTGTAGTATAGTACAATAGAGAAGTATATAGGGTGTAGAAAAGTATATAGTATAGTAGAGGGATCGGTGCTGTCCGTGGTGTGTGGTACCGAATTGCAGTGTATGGGATGTACAGTATATAGGGGGTGTATGTATAGTACAATAGAGAAGTATATAGGGGGTATATAGAAGTATATAGGGGGGTGTAGTGTACTGTAGAATAGTATAATATAGTGTAGTGTAGAATAGTATAATATAGTGTAGTGTAGAATAGTATAATATAGTGTAGTGTAGGATAGTATAATATAGTGTAGTGTAGGATAGTATAATATAGTGTAGTGTAGGATAGTATAATATAGTGTAGTGTAGGATAGGATAGTGAAGTATAGAATAGGATATTATGGTGTGGTTGTGTTGTAGAGAGGATCGGCGCTGTCCGCGGTCGCTGGTGCTGAATTGCGGTGTATGGGAAGGGGGGGTCCTGTATTCGGTAGTGTTCCGGTTCAGGCGGTGATCGGTGGTGGGGGCGGGGAGACCTTGAACGGACAATGTTATCCGGGGCCAGGTGCAGTGCCGGGACAATTCTCGGTGCGAGGATAGAGGGGCCCCGGTGCTAGTTGGGGACCCAGCACTGCGCATGACACTGCGGCTGTCCTTTGGCCTGGCCCCACTCACACCTTGCTGACTGGCGCCTCCCCCGACCAATCAGCGCCTCCCCTGGAGCGGGGCCGGCCAATGGGCGCGGTGAGGGGGCGGGAGCGGCCGCTATAGTCGGTGTCCGGTGCGGGCAGAGCGGAGATGGAGATCGGAGGGGGATGACACGACGGGGAGGATGAGGCTCCAGAGCGACCATCGTACGATCTACTATGATCCGCTATGTGCGACATTTCATCGCCGTCATCTTCGCCGTGTGCGCCCCTCCCCGGGCTCAAGGTGAGACCGACCGACCCACCGGAGCTGCCCGCTCTGCCCAACTACCCCACTACTTCTGCCTGACAACTACCCTGCACCCCCCTCCTGACTGTGTCCCCCTGACCCCAAGGTGCCCCCCAACCCCAGATCCCCCCCTATACCCTTCTCTCTGTATACCCCCTCCTCTCTACCCCCTGATACCCCAACCCCCCCCCCCCCCCTGTGATCATAATACCCCTTCTCTTCCATGTCTGACCCCCCAGTACCCTGATATACCCCTTCTGTCTTCCTTCTAATACTGCAGAACCCCCCCCCCCCCCCACCCCTGGTGACTACTAATACCCCAGTACCCCCCTCTCTGCCTTCTTACCCCAGTACCCCCTTTATTACCCTCCCCCCTCCTCTGTCTGTCCTCTAATTCCCCCTTCATGTCTGTCCTGAACTCACTTCCCCATCCTTCCCATCTCTATACTTCAACCACTTCTCCCCCCCACCCCCGATATTCTGCCTTCTAATACCCCAATACTCCCCCTGTCTGCCCCAATACCCCCCAGTACTATCTCTAGTACCCCCTTCCTCCTGTCTGCCCTCTAATACCCCCCATGTCCTCTCCTCCTTCCTCACCTGCCACCCCTATCTCTTCTCTTCTCATATTCCTGTCTGCCCTAATACCCTCAGTACCCCCTCTGATACCCCAGTACCCCATTCCTCCTGCCAGCCCTCTAATATCCTCAGTACCCCCAATCCTCCTGCCAGCCCTTTAATACCCTCAGTACCCCTCTAATACCCTCAGTACCCCCTCTGATACCCCAGTACCCACATTCCTCCTGCCAGCCCTCTGATACCCCAGTACCCCCATTCCTCCTGCCAGCCCTCTAATATCCTCAGTACCCCCAATCCTCCTGCCAGCCCTCTAATACCCTCAGTACCCCTCTAATACCCTCAGTACCCCTCTGATACCCCAGTACCCACATTCCTCCTGCCAGCCCTCTGATACCCCAGTACCCCCATTCCTCCTGCCAGCCCTCTAATACCCTCAGTACCCCCTCTAATACCTTCAGTACCCCCTCTGATACCCCAGTACCCCCATTCCTCCTGCCAGCCCTCTAATACCCTCAGTACCCCCTCTAATACCTTCAGTACCCCCTCTGATACCCCAGTACCCCATTCCTCCTGCCAGCCCTCTAATATCCTCAGTACCCCCAATCCTCCTGCCAGCCCTTTAATACCCTCAGTACCCCTCTAATACCCTCAGTACCCCCTCTGATACCCCAGTACCCACATTCCTCCTGCCAGCCCTCTGATACCCCAGTACCCCCATTCCTCCTGCCAGCCCTCTAATACCCTCAGTACCCCCTCTAATACCTTCAGTACCCCCTCTGATACCCAGTACCCCCAATCCTGCCAGCCCTCTAATACCCTGTTATGTCTGTACTCCACCCCACCCCATTTTCTGCCTTCTAATATGCCCTCCTGACTGCCCTAATACCTTCCAGTACTCTATGCAATACCTAAGTAACCCCCTTCCTCCTGTCTGCCCTATAATACCCCAGTGTCCCCCCCCCCTCCATCCCCTGTCTGTCCTCTGTTACCCCCGTACCCCCCTCTTGTCTGTCCATTAACTTATCTAGAACTTCTCTCCTTCTGCCTGACCTGCCACCCCCATCCCTCATCTATTCTGTGCTCATACCCCAAAATCTACCCCTTCCTCTCCTGTCACTGTTTGCAACTTTCCCCTCCCCATCAGGGCACTATACAAATCTGAGTACATTGGTGTCTACAAAGGGGACAGTAGGATTATTTTATTGGTTATTTGATGGGGCCAGGGGCAGTAGGATTATATTGCTGATCATTGGATGGGGCAGTAGAATTCTCTCTTCTCTCATTGGATGGGCAGTAGAATTCTCTCTTCTCTCATTGGATGAGGCAGTAGGATTATCTCTCCTCACTAAATGGGGCAGTAGGATTATCTATTTATCGGATGGGACATTAGATTCATCACTCTGATCAGTGGATGGGGCCGTTGGATTATCGCTCCCTATTGGTTGGGGCAAAAGGATTATCCCTTCTCATTGGATGGGGCAGTAGTGTTATTCCTCTGATCACTGGCTGGGGCGATAGGGTTATCTCTGATCACTGGTTGGGGCAGTAGGGTTATCTCTCTGATCACTGGTTGGGGCAGTAGGGTTATCTCTCTGATCACTGGTTGGGGCAGTAGGGTTATCTCTCTGATCACTGGTTGGGGCAGGAGGGTTATCTCTCTGATCACTGGTTGGGGCAGTAGGGTTATCTCTCTGATCACTGGTTGGGGCAGTAGGGTTATCTCTCTGATCACTGGTTGGGGCAATAGGGTTATCTCTCCGATCACTGATTGGGGCAGTAGTTTTATCTCACTGATCACTGGATGGGGCAGTAGGGTTATCTCTCTGATCACTGGTTGGGGCAGTAGGGTTATCTCTCCGATCACTGATTGGGGCAGTAGTTTTATCTCACTGATCACTGGATGGGGCAGTAGGGTTATCTCTCTGATCACTGGATGGGGCAGTAGGGTTATCTCTCTGATCACTGGTTGGGGCAGTAGGGTTATCTCACTGATCACTGGTTGGGGCAGTAGGGTTATCTCTCTGATCACTGGTTGGGGCAGTAGGGTTGTCTCTCTGATCGCTTGTTGGGGCAGTAGGATTATATTGCTGATCATTGGATGGGCAGTAGAATTCTCTCTTCTCTCATTGGATGAGGCAGTAGGATTATCTCTCCTCACTAAATGGGGCAGTAGGATTATCTATTTATCGGATGGGACATTAGATTCATCACTCTGATCAGTGGATGGGGCCGTTGGATTATCGCTCCCTATTGGTTGGGGCAAAAGGATTATCCCTTCTCATTGGATGGGGCAGTAGTGTTATTCCTCTGATCACTGGCTGGGGCGATAGGGTTATCTCTGATCACTGGTTGGGGCAGTAGGGTTATCTCTCTGATCACTGGTTGGGGCAGTAGGGTTATCTCTCTGATCACTGGTTGGGGCAGTAGGGTTATCTCTCTGATCACTGGTTGGGGCAGGAGGGTTATCTCTCTGATCACTGGTTGGGGCAGTAGGGTTATCTCTCTGATCACTGGTTGGGGCAGTAGGGTTATCTCTCTGATCACTGGTTGGGGCAGTAGGGTTATCTCTCTGATCACTGGTTGGGGCAATAGGGTTATCTCTCCGATCACTGATTGGGGCAGTAGTTTTATCTCACTGATCACTGGATGGGGCAGTAGGGTTATCTCTCTGATCACTGGTTGGGGCAGTAGGGTTATCTCTCCGATCACTGATTGGGGCAGTAGTTTTATCTCACTGATCACTGGATGGGGCAGTAGGGTTATCTCTCTGATCACTGGATGGGGCAGTAGGGTTATCTCTCTGATCACTGGTTGGGGCAGTAGGGTTATCTCACTGATCACTGGTTGGGGCAGTAGGGTTATCTCTCTGATCACTGGTTGGGGCAGTAGGGTTGTCTCTCTGATCGCTTGTTGGGGCAGTAGGGTTGTCTCTCTGATCGCTTGTTGGGGCAGTAGGGTTATCTCTCTGATCGCTTGTTGGGGCAGTAGGGTTATCTTTCTGAGCGCTTGTTGGGGCAGTAGGGTTATCTCTCTGATCACTGGTTGGGGCAGTAGGGTTATCTCTCCAATCACTGGTTGGGGCAGTAGGGTTATCTCTCTGATCGCTTGTTGGGGCAGAAGGGTTATCTCTCTGATCGCTTGTTGGGGCAGTAGAGTTATCTCTCTGATCGCTTGTTGGGGCAGTAGGGTTATCTCTCTGATGACTGGTTGGGGCAGAAGGGTTATCTCTCTGATCACTGGTTGGGGCAGAAGGGTTACAGTGCCTTGCAAAAGTATTCACCCCCTTGGCATTTTTCGTGTTTTGTTGCCTCACAACCTGGAATTAACATGGTTTGTTTTAAGATTTGCATCATTTAATTTACAGAACATGCCCACAACTTTGAAAATGTTTTTTTTTTTTATTATTATTGTGAAGCAAACAACAAATAGGACAAAATAACAGAAAAAGTCAATGTGCATAACTATTCACCCCCCTAAAGTCAATACTTTGTAGAGCCACCTTTTGCGGCTATCACAGCTCCAAGTCACTTTGGATAAGTCTCTATGAGCTTGCCACATCTTACCACTGGGATTTTTGCCCATTCCTCCATGCAAAACTGCTCCATCTCCTTCAAGTTGGATGGTTTGCGCTTGTGAACAGCAATCTTTAAGTCTGACCACAGATTTTCTATGAGATTGAGGTCTGGGCTTTGACTAGGCCATTCCAACACATTTACATGTTTCCCCTTAAACCACTCAAGTGTTGCTTTAGCAGTGTATTTGGGGTCATTGTCCTGCTGGAAGGTGAACCTCCATTCCATACACTTAGATTGCACACAGGTGGACATCATTTCACTAATTATGTGACTTCTGAAGGTAATTGGTTGCACCAGAGCATTTTATGGGCTTTATAACAAAGGGGGTGAATACATACGCACCTGCCAATTATCAGTTTTTTATTTCTGAAAAATAGTTTTATGTATATATTTTTCTAAATTTACTTCACCAACTTAGACTATTGTGTTCTGATCCATCACATATAATTCAGATTAAAAAAACATTGAACTAAAGGCTGTAATGTAACAAAATAGGTAAAAAGCCAACGGGGGGTGGATACTTTTGCAAGGCACTGTATCTCTCTGACCACTGGTTGGAGCAGTAGGGTTATCTCTCCGATCACTGGTTGGGGCAGTAGGATTATCTGGCTGATCATTGGTTGGGGCAGTAGGGTTATCTCTCTGATCACTGGTTGGGGCAGTAGGATTATCTCGCTGATCACTGGTTGTGGCAGTAGTGTTATCTCTCTGATCACTGGTTGGGGCAGTAGGATTATCTGGCTGATCACTGGTTGGGGCAGTAGGGTTATCTCTCTGATCACTGGCAGTAGGGTTATCTCTCTGACCACTGGTTGGGGCAGTAATGTTATCTCTCAGATCACTGGTTGGGGCAGTAGGGTTATCTCTCTGATCACTGGTTGGGGCAGTAGGGTTATCTTTCTGACCACTGGTTTCGGGCAGTAGGGCTATCTCTCTGATCACTCTTTGGGGCAGTAGGTTTATCTCTCTGATCACTGGTTGTGGCAGTAGGGTTATCTCTCTGATCACTGGTTGGGGCAGTAGGGTTATCTCTCTGATCACTGGTTGGGGCAGTAGGGTTATCTCTCTGATCACTGGTTGGGGCAGTAGGGTTATCTCTCTGATCACTGGTTGGGGCAGTAGGGTTATCTCTATGATCGCTGGTTGGGGCAGTAGGGTTATCTCTCTTGATCACTGGTTGGGGCAGTAGGGTTATCTCGCTGATCACTGGTTGTGGCAGTAGGGTTATCTCTATGATCGCTGGTTGGGGCAGTAGGGTTATCTCTCTGATCACTGGTTGGGGCAGTAGGGTTAGCTCTCTGATCACTGGTTGTGGCAGTAGTGTTATCTCTCTGATCACTGGTTGGGGCAGTAGGGTTATCTCTCTGATCACTGGTTGGGGCAGTAGGGTTATCTCTCTGATCACTGGATGGGGCAGTAGGATTATCTCCCTGATCACTGGTTGGGGCAGTAGGGTTATCTCTCTGATCACTGGATGGGGCAGTAGGATTATCTCCCTGATCACTGGTTGGGGCAGTAGGGTTATCTCTCTGATCACTGGTTGGGGCAGTAGGGTTATCTCTCTGATCAGTGGATGGGGCAGTAGGGTTATCTCTTTGCTCATTTGATGTGGGTTGTGTCCATAGAGGTGTCGTGCTCTCTTGTGGAACATATCAGTCGCAGGACATCCCATATCCAGGTGTTGGCACTTCCTAACCTGCAGCAGCTGTTGGCATTTGCAGCACCGCAGTGGAGTCTGCCTTGGCATCATAGTTGTGTGCAGGCTAGGCCTTGGCAGAAGCACAGAGAGGGCAGAGGAGGGACACAGAGTAAGCTGAAATTTCCCTTTATGTTGTGTGACCCCGCCATGTCCTCTCCAGCTCTCCTGTGCCATTCTGTGCATTTGATGGAGTGTGATGGGAGCGGTGAGGAAGGGGTTAATGGATGGCTGCTGCAGAGTGATAGTGAGCGGACTGTCCATGCAGCAGGGGCGGTGAAGGACTGTGACCGGGAGGGCTGTGGGGTGCTGACAGGCTCCACGTTTTTATCTTGTCAAATCTCATTAGTGTGAGTCAGTGTCACAAGTCGTGTAGAAGCACAGGAGGGAGATGACGGTCGGAGAGCGGAGGCTCTGGATGATGTCATCTGTAATTCATGAATTCAGTGCCATGTGACGGGCAGCTTGTCCCGGGTGGTTTTGGGTGGAGTTCAGAAAAGACAGACAGATATGGCAGAGCGTGTGAGGGATCGGTTCATTAGAGGGGGGGAATCCGATCACGTCATTAGATGTGTGTGTCAAAGAAAGTTGGCATGACCGACTTGCCGAGGAGACCTCACCTGGAGGCACCGCGTATTCCTGGGAACCTTCGATAGAGGCTTAACCCTTCCTCTGCCAGCTCCTCTGTGCCTCCCATCAGGTGCCAGTCGGCTGTGGCGTTTCCAGCAGTGAAGGGGTTAATTTGTCTTGCGCACTGATTTAAAGGCCGCTGATTGATGACAGCTTGAAGTTTCCACCAGTAATTGCAGAAATGATCTTTGCTGAGCGGGGGATCCCTCCCCGCTCACTCCTCCGGGCACAGAGACCGTAGTCTGCAGGAATCGGGCAATACACTTTGGCTGCACTATTGGCAGTGCTGAGAGGAAATGACATTTTCCTGCTGGGGGGAATTCAGTGATTGGTGGAGATGCTCACTTTGCCATCACTAAGGTTCGATGTGTGTGGGGGAGGGGGGCTTACATCATTACAAATGAGTGTTCTGCTCCATATATTAGGACAGGGGTCTTCAAACTACAGCCGTCCAGTTGTTCGGGAACTACAATTCCCATCATGCCTAGTCATGTCTGTGAATGTCAGAGTTTTGCAATGCCTCATGGGACGTGTAGTTCCGCAACAGCTGGAGAGCCGTAGTTTGAAGATTCCTGTATTAGGATGTTGTCGATGTAATCCATTTGAGCAGGTAGTGTGATGTCCCGTATTTACAGCACTGATTGACTTGGGAGAAGAGTTGTGTGAGTGCCCCCAGGGCTGGAGCTCCAGGAACTTTCAATGTCTCTCTGTGTGGGTGATGCTGAGCAGAGCATGATAGGTACATTGTAATAATTGTGCAGAGTCTGGGATCCCCCTTGATCTCAGCAGGCAACCACAAAGCCCAAGACAGATTGGACACACCATGTGTGCATCTTCACAGGGGACCTCTGGATTTAAGGGCCCATTTATACAAGATGCAGGTTGGTTGGATGCTGGGACCCCACCTGTGGTCTCATCATTCGCCTGCATATTCACTTCCTTCCGTGTTGGCACTGAGACATGTGGAGCACTTCCCCCATTATCCCATTTCCTGTGGACACTCAGGTCAGGAAGTGAAGTGTGGACTGGCTCCAGTTGTATGGTATGGTGGTGATCCGGGCACACAAATGACTCTTATACACGGGCGGACTTTTCGGCATCAAAGGTCCGACGGTCTGTCAGATGGACTTTTGACGGACTTCCGACGGACTTTCAAATGAACGGACTTGGCTACACATGATCACACCAAAGTCCGATGGATTCGTACGTGATGACGTACGACCGGACTAAAATAAGGAAGTTCGTAGCCAGTAGCCAATAGATGCCCTAGCCTCGGTTTTCGTCCGTCGGACTAGCATACAGATGAGCGGATTTCTCGATAGGAACTGGGTGCGGCGGAGTTCCGGCAAAAAGATTTGAAACATGTTCCAAATCTAAAGTCCGTCTGATTTTCGACTGAAAAAGTCCGCTGCAGGTCTGATGAAGCCCACACACGGTCGGATTGTCCGACGGATTTGTTCCGTCGGACCAGTCTAGTCGAAAAGTCCGCCCGTGTGTACACGGCATAAGCCTGCATCTGTCCATATACAGGTAAAAGCCAGTAAATTAGAATATTTTGAAAAACTTGATTTATTTCAGTAATTGCATTCAAAAGGTGTAACTTGTACATTATATTTATTCATTGCACACAGACTGATGCATTCAAATGTTTATTTCATTTAATTTTGATGATTTGAAGTGGCAACAAATGAAAATCCAAAATTCCGTGTGTCACAAAATTAGAATATTACTTAAGGCTAATACAAAAAAGGGATTTTTTAGAAATGTTGGCCAACTGAAAAGTATGAAAATGAAAAATATGAGCATGTACAATACTCAATACTTGGTTGGAGCTCCTTTTGCCTCAATTACTGCATTAATGCGGCGTGGCATGGAGTCGATGAGTTTCTGGCACTGCTCAGGTGTTATGAGAGCCCAGGTTGCTCTGATAGTGGCCTTCAACTCTTCTGCGTTGTTGGGTCTGGCATTCTGCATCTTCCTTTTCACAATACCCCACAGATTTTCTATGGGGCTAAGGTCAGGGGAGTTGGCTGGCCAATTTAGAACAGAAATACCATGGTCCGTAAACCAGGCTCGGGTAGATTTTGCGCTGTGTGCAGGCGCCAAGTCCTGTTGGAACCTGAAATCTCCATCTCCATAGAGCAGGTCAGCAGCAGGAAGCATGAAGTGCTCTAAAACTTGCTGGTAGACGGCTGCGTTGACCCTGGATCTCAGGAAACAGAGTGGACCGACACCAGCAGATGACATGGCACCCCAAACCATCACTGATGGTGGAAACTTTACACTAGACTTCAGGCAACGTGGATCCTGTGCCTCTCCTGTCTTCCTCCAGACTCTGGGACTTCGATTTCCAAAGGAAATGCAAAATTTGCTTTCGTCAGAAAACATGACTTTGGACCACTCAGCAGCAGTCCAGCTCTTTTTTTCCTTAGCCCAGGTGAGACGCTTTTCGTGCTGTTTCTTGGTCAACAGTGGCTTGACACGAGGTATGCGGCAGTTGAAACCCATGTCTTTCAAGCGTCTCTTGGTGGTGGATCTTGAAGCACTGACTCCAGCAGCTGTCCACTCCTTGTGAATCTCCCCCACATTTTTGAAGGGTTTTTTTTTCACAATCTTGACTAGGGCGCGGTGATCCCTATCGCTTGTACACTTTTTCTGACCACAGTTTTTCCTTCCCTTTGCCTCTCTATTAATGTGTTTGGACACAGAGCTCTGAGAACAGCCAGCCTCTTCAGCAATAACCTTTTGTGTCTTTCCCTCCTTGTGCAATGTGTCGATGGTCGCCTTTTGGACAGCTGTCAAATCTGAAGTCTTCCCCATGTTTGTGTAGGCTTCAGAACTGGACTGAGAGACCATTTAAAGCCCTTTGCAGGTGTTTTGAGTTAATCAGCTGATTAGTTTGTGGCACCAGGTGTCTTCAAAATTTAACCCTTACACAATATTCTAATTTTGTGACACACGGAATTTTGAATTTTCATTTGTTGCCACTTCAAATCATCAAAATTAAATGAAATAAACATTTGAATGCATCAGTCTGTGTGCAATGAATAAATATAATGTACAAGTTACACCTTTTGAATGCAATTACTGAAATAAATCAAGTTTTTCAAAATATTCTAATTTACTGGCTTTTACCTGTACAAGGAATACTTCTAGTACTAAGTCATTGGTTGGGAATGGGGGGCAGGTTGTACTCACACAGGGGCCCTTTGCTGCCTCCATGCTCTATGAATGCCATCAATCCTCTGACCAGGAGAATTCAAGTAGAACTGTAGGCAAAACTTTTTTTTTCTTTTTTCATTTTAGATACAATAAGGAGGATTATAAGCCATTGGAGCGATTACCTTCACTTCCTGCCCCATAGCCAAAACAGGAAGTGAGAGGAAATCCCTGCAAATTAAAGGAATCCCTTTGAGAAAGGCCAAGATTTCCCCTTTATAACTGTTCTGGGGACAACCCAAAATGTGGGATTTTCTTTTACTTTCAACGATGGAAAAAAAATTTAAAAGTTTTGCCTTTAGTTGTACTTTAAGCTGTCTATGCACTGGTAGAATTTTATGTTACATTTTTTTTCCCCTATTTTAGGAATGTTTGATTTTCCAATCGTTAGCGAGGTCAAATTGACATTCGTTTTCCACTGTGGTGACGAGAAACTTCGAAGGAGCAAGGATGGTAAATTTCCAACAGTGGATGTAGTTTTTGTCTGGGAAAGTCCATTCATTCTGGCTGTAGATGACACTAAACAGACTCTCCACCCAGAATTTTTGGTGTCTGATAGGTGCTAGAGATTTAAAGTATAAACTAAAGGCAAAACTTTTTTTTTTTTTTGGTTTTGGATAGAGTGGAGAGGGAATAGATCGCCTATTAGGTTTTTATTGCTGTCTGTGCCCCTGTTACGAGAATGAATCTCACTATTTTTCCTGTTTACCATTATCATTTAAAGTGAAAGTAAAAGAAGATCCCACATTTTGGGTTGTCCATAGAAAAGTAATAGAGGGGAAATTTTTCAATGGGGACACTAGTTTGCAGGGATTTCCCCACTTCCTGTTTTGGCTATAGAACAGGAAGTGAAGGTAAATCTCCCCAACAAGGTGGCAAAAAATGGCCTATAGTTCTACTATAAAGTGTCTAACCATATCTTTTCAAGGACTCCGCGTTGAGTTTCCTTATGTTAAACTGCCTCTGAGGTGCCATGCTCCACCTGTATATGAAATATCACTTTTTGGTGCCTCCAGACAGACTGTCCATCTTTTCAATGGCTGTGTACGTCATATTTTATAATCACTGGGTCTAGGATTGCATGATGTCCACTTCTCAGGCAATGCTCTGCTCCCGTCCTCAATACCCCCAGTACCGTGCTTTCTCTTTTACCCAGGTATGGGAAGAGATACATTAATAATGTGTTGCCAGTTCCATCAGTGTTTAGTTTGAGAAGAAAACCAAAAAGCATGCACTATTTGCAGGTCATGGGGCCAGAGTAACACCACTGTTCCTTATGGAGCACTGTGGAATATTGGGAGCCATTATATTCTGTGTATGATGAGCAGTGCATTGTGGGATATTGAGTACCATGAAATCCTTTGTGTGGTGAGTAGTGCATGGTGGGATATCGGGTGCCATGACTTCTTGTGCATGATGAACAGCCCATTGTGTGATATTGGAAGCCCTGACATCCTGTGTATGATGGGCAGTGTGTTGTGAGGCAATAAAACTAAAGGAATTATTCCCGCGCTAACAAGGCCAAAATCTAGAATAGTGCTATGGACAAGCTGCATGCACTGAATAAGGTGCAAACCAAACCTTAAAAGGACATAAAAAATAATAAATAGTGCTGCGCTAATCCGAAACGCCCCTATTAGGGGACTTTAAAGTGATGGTGAAATAACCAAAAGATAGTAAAATTGACATTAAAGTGTTGACAATCCTCCACAAAGCATCACACTCATCAAAGTAAATTGGCAATTCTAAAACCAGTATGTACAAATCACTGTGTAAAAGATCAATCACCATACATATATCATAAAATAAATAATCTATTCATAACTAAAATCATGTGCAGAGATCAGTGGTGTCATCTCACAAACGGAACTAAGTAACTCAAATAAAGTAGCAAAACAAGATTAGCACATAAAGTGACAAGTGCAAAGTGAACAAACAAAAAACAAAATTAATTTGGAGTACAAAATGTAAGCTAGTGCAATGTTCGCAGGTGGTTAAAAGACTAGAGCAGGCAATGGTGCTAAATACTGTGACTTGGAAGGTTTGGCATGAGCCAGAAGTGACAGTAGAACAAGGTCCTTATTTGTTTAGAGTAACAGTGATAGCGTCCTGACATGCAACGGTCGCTCCGTGGTGTATGACTTAAATAACCCGGTGCTCAGCTTCGTGCACAAACACTCCTGTGAGAGATGGCCCCTTACCTTAAGGCAATAGGGCAAACACATATAGCCAGGGGTCTTTGCATAGGGTCCTCCTTGGAGCAGTGGAGCAGGCGTGTATGACCGAGAATCTTTATTAGGGGGGTCCTCCTAGGGTGTAGAGCCCTATCCTCACAGTCCCAATTCCAGGGGGTGGTTCCCTCGGTAAATAGGGGGGATAAAAAACACGGGGAGCCCCAATAGTGTAATATTGCTAAAACAAATAGCTTTATTGAGGTAAAACAGGGTACTCACATATAAAACAGCAATGATATTCCTATCTCCGACGAGCGGCGAGCTCGTATTACTGACACAGCGTGTAGAGCCTGTCCCGTCCTTACGCGTGACGTCACACCGCACGTGACTCTGATGAAGTCACGTGCGGTGTGACGTCACGCGTAAGGACGGGACAGGCTCTACACGCTGTGTCAGTAATACGAGCTCGCCGCTCGTCGGAGATAGGAATATCATTGCTGTTTTATATGTGAGTACCCTGTTTTACCTCAATAAAGCTATTTGTTTTAGCAATATTACACTATTGGGGCTCCCCGTGTTTTTTATCCCCCCTATTTACCGAGGGAACCACCCCCTGGAATTGGGACTGTGAGGATAGGGCTCTACACCCTAGGAGGACCCCCCTAATAAAGATTCTCGGTCATACACGCCTGCTCCACTGCTCCAAGGAGGACCCTATGCAAAGACCCCTGGCTATATGTGTTTGCCCTATTGCCTTAAGGTAAGGGGCCATCTCTCACAGGAGTGTTTGTGCACGAAGCTGAGCACCGGGTTATTTAAGTCATACACCACGGAGCGACCGTTGCATGTCAGGACGCTATCACTGTTACTCTAAACAAATAAGGACCTTGTTCTACTGTCACTTCTGGCTCATGCCAAACCTTCCAAGTCACAGTATTTAGCACCATTGCCTGCTCTAGTCTTTTAACCACCTGCGAACATTGCACTAGCTTACATTTTGTACTCCAAATTAATTTTGTTTTTTGTTTGTTCACTTTGCACTTGTCACTTTATGTGCTAATCTTGTTTTGCTACTTTATTTGAGTTACTTAGTTCCGTTTGTGAGATGACACCACTGATCTCTGCACATGATTTTAGTTATGAATAGATTATTTATTTTATGATATATGTATGGTGATTGATCTTTTACACAGTGATTTGTACATACTGGTTTTAGAATTGCCAATTTACTTTGATGAGTGTGATGCTTTGTGGAGGATTGTCAACACTTTAATGTCAATTTTACTATCTTTTGGTTATTTCACCATCACTTTAAAGTCCCCTAATAGGGGCGTTTCGGATTAGCGCAGCACTATTTATTATTTTTTAGTGTGTTGTGAGATATTGGGCACCATTATGTCTTCTGTCTTCTGACCTCCCACATCTCAGACTTGAGAATTCCCTGAAGTGGACTCGGCGCCGGTCAGTCCTGGGAATCTTCTAGTGGGCACTCTGTATATCTCAGGCTTGGAAATGGCCAAGATGGAACTCCGGGCCTCTCATGCTGAGAATTTCCAAGATGGGACTCAGCAATTCTTAGGCCATGGAATGCTCTGAATGAGACTCCACACTTCTCTGAAGCGAAGGACATCCTAGCTAGTTAAGTTGTATATTCTTCCTGCTCAAGTTGCTCACAGTCTTTCTGTAGTTTCCTATAAACTGTGAAAGATGGAACTAGCAGGGCTTCCACTTCCATTTCTGTCAATGACCCTGTAATTGATGCCATGCCACATGTCTCTTGCCTGGGGTCTGTGTTATTTTGTCTCATCACTGCTGTCAGTAAACTTCTGCAGATTACACAATATTTCATTGCTGTCATGTCTACCCAAGACGGTTCCATTCCTTCTCCGGGTTATTAGAAGATTCAATCCTTTTGTTTAGTTCACTACATGATATAGTTAATAGCCTGAAACATGCCACTTCTATAACTTCTGCTCTCCTTCCGCTGACCCTCTCTGCTCTCCTTCCGCTGTCCCTCTCTGCTCTCCTTCCGCTGACCTTCTCTGCTCTCCTTCCGCTGACCTTCTCTGCTCTCCTTCCGCTGACCTTCTCTGCTCTCCTTCCGCTGACCTTCTCTGCTCTCCTTCCGCTGACCTTCTCTGCTCTCCTTCTGCTGACCCTCTCTGCTCTCCTTCCGCTGACCTTCTCTGCTCTCCTTCCGCTGACCTTCTCTGCTCTCCTTCCGCTGACCTTCTCTGCTCTCCTTCCGCTGACCCTCTCTGCTCTCCTTCCGCTGACCTTCTCTGCTCTCCTTCCGCTGACCTTCTCTGCTCTCCTTCCGCTGACCCTCTCTGCTCTCCTTCCGCTGACCTTCTCTGCTCTCCTTCCGCTGACCCTCTCTGCTCTCCTTCCGCTGACCTTCTCTGCTCTCCTTCTGCTGACCCTCTCTGCTCTCCTTTCGCTGACCTTCTCTGCTCTCCTTTCGCTGACCTTCTCTGCTCTCCTTTCGCTGACCTTCTCTGCTCTCCTTTCGCTGACCTTCTCTGCTCTCTTTTCGCTGACCTTCTCTGCTCTCCTTTCGCTGACCCTTCTCTGCTCTCCTTTCGCTGACCCTTCTCTGCTCTCCTTCCGCCGACCCTCTCTGCTCTCCTTTCGCCGACCTTCTCTGCTCTCCTTTCGCCGACCTTCTCTGCTCTCCTTTCGCCGACCCTCTCTGCTCTCCTTTCGCCGACCCTCTCTGCTCTCCTTTCGCCGACCCTCTCTGCTCTCCTTTCGCCGACCCTCTCTGCTCTCCTTTCGCCGACCCTCTCTGCTCTCCTTTCGCCGACCCTCTCTGCTCTCCTTTCGCCGACCCTCTCTGCTCTCCTTTCGCCGACCCTCTCTGCTCTCCTTTCGCCGACCCTCTCTGCTCTCCTTTCGCCGACCCTCTCTGCTCTCCTTTCGCCGACCCTCTCTGCTCTCCTTTCGCCGACCCTCTCTGCTCTCCTTTCGCCGACCCTCTCTGCTCTCCTTTCGCCGACCCTCTCTGCTCTCCTTTCGCCGACCCTCTCTGCTCTCCTTTCGCCGACCCTCTCTGCTCTCCTTTCGCCGACCCTCTCTGCTCTCCTTTCGCCGACCCTCTCTGCTCTCCTTTCGCCGACCCTCTCTGCTCTCCTTTCGCCGACCCTCTCTGCTCTCCTTTCGTGCATGGACCCTCTCTGCTCTCCTTTCGTGCATGGACCCTCTCTGCTCTCCTTCCGTGGACCCTCTCTGCTCTCCTTTCGCGGACCCTCTCTGCTCTCCTTTCGCCGACCTTCTCTGCTCTCCTTCCGCTGACCTTCTCTGCTCTCCTTCCGCTGACCTTCTCTGCTCTCCTTCCGCTGACCTTCTCTGCTCTCCTTCCGCTGACCCTCTCTGCTCTCCTTCCGCTGACCTTCTCTGCTCTCCTTCCGCTGACCCTCTCTGCTCTCCTTCCGCTGACCTTCTCTGCTCTCCTTCTGCTGACCCTCTCTGCTCTCCTTTCGCTGACCTTCTCTGCTCTCCTTTCGCTGACCCTCTCTGCTCTCCTTTCGCTGACCTTCTCTGCTCTCCTTTCTCTGACCTTCTCTGCTCTCTTTTCGCTGACCTTCTCTGCTCTCCTTTCGCTGACCCTTCTCTGCTCTCCTTCCGCCGACCCTCTCTGCTCTCCTTTCGCCGACCTTCTCTGCTCTCCTTTCGCCGACCTTCTCTGCTCTCCTTTCGCCGACCCTCTCTGCTCTCCTTTCGTCGACCCTCTCTGCTCTCCTTTCGCCGACCCTCTCTGCTCTCCTTTCGCCGACCCTCTCTGCTCTCCTTTCGCCGACCCTCTCTGCTCTCCTTTCGCCGACCCTCTCTGCTCTCCTTTCGCCGACCCTCTCTGCTCTCCTTTCGCCGACCCTCTCTGCTCTCCTTTCGCCGACCCTCTCTGCTCTCCTTTCGCCGACCCTCTCTGCTCTCCTTTCGCCGACCTTCTCTGCTCTCCTTTCGCCGACCTTCTCTGCTCTCCTTTCGCCGACCCTCTCTGCTCTCCTTTCGCCGACCCTCTCTGCTCTCCTTTCGCCGACCCTCTCTGCTCTCCTTTCGCCGACCCTCTCTGCTCTCCTTTCGCCGACCCTCTCTGCTCTCCTTTCGCCGACCCTCTCTGCTCTCCTTTCGCCGACCCTCTCTGCTCTCCTTTCGCCGACCCTCTCTGCTCTCCTTTCGCCGACCCTCTCTGCTCTCCTTTCGCCGACCCTCTCTGCTCTCCTTTCGCCGACCCTCTCTGCTCTCCTTTCGCCGACCCTCTCTGCTCTCCTTTCGCCGACCCTCTCTGCTCTCCTTTCGCCGACCCTCTCTGCTCTCCTTTCGCCGACCCTCTCTGCTCTCCTTTCGCCGACCCTCTCTGCTCTCCTTTCGCCGACCCTCTCTGCTCTCCTTTCGCCGACCCTCTCTGCTCTCCTTTCGCCGACCCTCTCTGCTCTCCTTTCGCCGACCCTCTCTGCTCTCCTTTCGCCGACCCTCTCTGCTCTCCTTTCGCCGACCCTCTCTGCTCTCCTTTCGCCGACCCTCTCTGCTCTCCTTTCGCCGACCCTCTCTGCTCTCCTTTCGCCGACCCTCTCTGCTCTCCTTTCGCCGACCCTCTCTGCTCTCCTTTCGCCGACCCTCTCTGCTCTCCTTTCGCCGACCCTCTCTGCTCTCCTTTCGCCGACCCTCTCTGCTCTCCTTTCGCCGACCCTCTCTGCTCTCCTTTCGCCGACCCTCTCTGCTCTCCTTTCGCCGACCCTCTCTGCTCTCCTTTCGCCGACCCTCTCTGCTCTCCTTTCGCCGACCCTCTCTGCTCTCCTTTCGCCGACCCTCTCTGCTCTCCTTTCGCCGACCCTCTCTGCTCTCCTTTCGCCGACCCTCTCTGCTCTCCTTTCGCCGACCCTCTCTGCTCTCCTTTCGCCGACCCTCTCTGCTCTCCTTTCGCCGACCCTCTCTGCTCTCCTTTCGCCGACCCTCTCTGCTCTCCTTTCGCCGACCCTCTCTGCTCTCCTTCCGCCGACCCTCTCTGCTCTTCTTGCGCACACGCGCTCTACATCAGTGGCCTCCTAATTGCGGCCCGGGGGCTAGAAGCAGCCCTTTGCTTGCTTTAACCCAGCCCCTGGAGCACTATTTCTATCCACCAATACCAACAATTGGGCATAATTCCCAATGACACCAATGATGAGACACAATTCTTCACAATGATACCGATGGGGCACAATTCCTCCCACTGACACAAACGATGAGGCATGGCTTATTTACACTGACATTGGGATCTTTACTCCCAATGGCCTTAGTCTGGCCCTCCTTAGGTCTGAAGGACAGTAAACTGGTCCTTTTGCTTAGAAAGTTTGTAGACTTCTGCTCTACACTCTTCTTCCCTAAGTGCTCCATACTTCCCCTCTGCAGACCCTTCGCATTCTCCTTCCGCAGACCCTCCAACACCTTCCTAGTCTTCTCACAATCAGTGCTCTGCTTCTGCTTCCAAACTTCCCTCTGTGGGGAGAACTTCAAACACTGTGGATTAGGAGGAAGTGTTCATCTCATGATATTCTCCAGTAACTCTGTTCTCAGGCTCCACTCTGTATGCAGGAGGTAGAATTCCTAATCCCTCAACCTTGTGTAACCTCCATCTCTGTTCTGAGCGCTGACTTGTTAGACAGCCCAGAGTTCACTTCTGGCCAGCCTGTGTAACTTAGATGCTTCTTTATTGCTGGTTCTCTGCAATGCAAGCTCCTGTGATCGCAGCCATTATCTCACATATTTTTGTTTTTTATAGTAAACTTTCAACTTAAACTTCATTTTTTTTTTTTTTAAGTTTTTCTTGAGCTTCTGATACCCCCACTGTTGAGATTTTCCTGCATTTCTGTCCCCATCTCCTTGACTGAGGGAAACATTCTCAACTCTGATCTTTGTTACCAGAACACGTGTCCACGTTGAAAGATTCCCGTTCACACCCGGGTCTAGGGACATCCATAACATTTTGTATGCTTCCTCATTTTCTCTCTTACCAGGACAATTATGCCCCGTACACACGGTCGGACTTTGTTCGGACATTCCGACAACAAAATCCTAGGATTTTTTCCGACGGATGTTGGCTCAAACTTGTCTTGCATACACACGGTCACACAAAGTTGTTGGAAAATCCGATCGCTCTGAACGCGGTGACGTAAAACACGTACGTCGGGACTATAAACAGGGCAGTAGCCAATAGCTTTCATCCCTTTATTTATTCTGAGCATGCGTGGCACTTTGTCCGTCGGATTTGCGTACACACGATCGGAATTTCCGACAACGGATTTTGTTGTCGGAAAATTTTATATCCTGCTCTCAAACTTTGTGTGTCGGAAAATCCGATGGAAAATGTCTGATGGAGCCCACACACGGTCGGAATTTCCGACAACACGCTCCGATCGGACATTTTCCATCGGAAAATCTGACCGTGTGTACGGGGCATTAGAGAGGCTAAATCTTTTAGTGGAGATACAGTCCATGTATTGGCCGTAGCAGAGACAAATCTTTCCCACATGGTGCAGCTAAACTGTCATATTGCCGTATTTAAAGTCCTACTCCAGCCAAAATGTTTTATGGTATTATGAATGGAGTGGTGAGGAGTTGGGGAGATTTCCTCTTACTTAGGCTCCTTTCACACTTATACGACTTCAAAGTCGCACAATTTTACCGCGATTTCGCGGCCGCGATTTTACCGCGATTTGCCGCGATTTTACCGCGATTTGGGAGCAGTACTACTTTGCCACGTTTTTGGCATTAACAAATGAAAACATACAGTAGTTGGTATGAATCATAAGGGGGAATTCCACGCCAAGTTTTAAATAAAAAAAACTGGCGTGGGTTCCCCCCCAGGGGCATACCAGGCCCTTAGGTCTGGTATGGATTGTAAGGGGAACCCCCTACGCTGAAAAATCGGCGTGGGGGTCCCCCCAAAATCCATACCAGACCCTTATCCGAGCACGCAGCCCGGCCGGTCAGGAATGGGGGTGGGGACGAGCTAGCGCCCCCCCCCTCCTGGACCGTACCAGGCCGCATACCCTCAACATGGAGGGTGGGTGCTTTGGGGCATGGGGGGCGCCCTGCGGCCCCCCCCACCCCAAAGCACCTTGTCCCCATGTTGATGAGGACAAGGGCCTCTTCCCGACAACCCTGGCCGTTGGTTGTCGGGGTCTACGGGCGGGGGGCTTATCGGAATCCGGGAGCCCCCTTTAATAAGGGAGCCCCCAGATCCCGGCCCCCCACCCTATGTGAATGAGTAAGGGGTACATGGTACCCCTACCCATTCACCTAGGGAAAAAAGCGTCAATAAAAAACACAGTACACAGGTATTTAAAATAATTTATTAGGCAGCTCCGGGATCTTCTTCCGACTTCGGGGGTCCTCTTCCGACTTCGGGGGTCTCTCCGGCGTCTTCTCCCGGTGTCCGCATCTTCTGCTGGCTCCACCGCTATCTTCTGGCGCTCTTTTGCCAGCGGTGGTCCGGACCTCTGGATCGTCTTCTTCCCTCTTCTCTTCCAGAGATGTTGACACGACGCTCTCTCCAGCCAGAATGGTCTCTGTGCGCTCCGCAACTGACTTATATAGGCGGTGACCCCGCCCCCTTATGCCGTCACAGTCCCTGGGCATGCTGGGACTGTGACGTTTTAGGAGGCGTGGTCACCGGGTGATGACCACGCCCCCTTATGACGGCACAGTCCCAGCATGCCCCGGGACAGTGACCTCATAAGGGGGCGGGGTCACCGCCTATATAAGTCTGTTGCAGAGCGTTCAGAGACCATTCCAGCTGGAGAGAGCGTCGTGTCAACATCTCTGGAAGAAAAGAAGAAGGCAGAAGACAGAAGTCCGGACCACCGCTAGCAATTGAGCTGCAGAAGAAAGCGGAGGAGCCGGCAGAAGATCAGGACACCGGGAGGAGACGCCGGAGAGACCCCCGATGTCGGAAGAGGACCCCCAAAGTCGGAAGAAGATCCCGGAGCTGCCTAATAAATTATTTTAAATACCTGTGTACTGTGTTTTTTATTGACGCTTTTTTCCCTAGGTGAATGGGTAGGGGTACCATGTACCCCTTACTCATTCACATAGGGTGGGGGGCAGTGATCTGGGGGCTCCCTTATTAAAGGGGGCTCCCGGATTCCGATAAGCCCCCCGCCCGTAGACCCCGACAACCAACGGCCAGGGTTGTCGGGAAGAGGCCCTTGTCCTCATCAACATGGGGACAAGGTGCTTTGGGGTGGGGGGGCCGGCAGGGTGCCCCCCATGCCCTAAAGCACCCATCCCCCCCATGTTGAGGGCATGCGGCCTGGTACGGTCCAGGAGGGGGGGGGCGCTCGCTCGTCCCCACCCCCATTCCTGACCGGCCGAGCTGCATGCTCGGATAAGGGTCTGGTATGGATTTTGGGGGGGACCCCACGCCGATTTTTCGGCGTAGGGGGTTCCCCTTAGATCCATACCAGACCTAAGGGCCTGGTATGCCCCTGGGGGGGAACCCGCGCCGTTTTTTTCATTTAAAACTTGGCGTTTAGTTCCCCCTCTGGATTCATACCAGACAGCTGTCAGCACTGCCTGTCGCTCATCGGGAAAGGGAAAAAAAAGTTTTCCTTTCCCGATCAGCGAGCCAGGCTTGTGCTTACAAAGTCGTGCTGAAGTCGCGTCTATATTATTCAGGCACGACTTGCATGCTACTTCAGGGTTTAACATTGAGGTCTATGGAGTACAACTCGCATAGAAGTTGGACCAAAGTAGTGCGGGGACTACTTTCAAGTCGGCACGACTTAAAGTCGTGCCAATATGAATGGTAGTCATTGAAAATCATGGAGAATGACTTGTCATACGATTTTGCAGTACAAAATCGTGGGACAAGTCGTGTAAGTGTGAAAGGGGCCTTAGTAAATGGTTAGAACATTTTACTCCCTTCTGTACCTTCTTGTACTGGTGACAACTGATTCCAAAATTTCTTGTATGGGAGTCACAGACAGGAAGTGAGGTGAAATCTCTACAATGAGGTCACAGAAAAAATACCTGACAACTTTTTACTCTTGCTGAAGCAATATGAAACTGAAAACAGATTTTGGCTAGAAACTTTTTTGCCAATCTGTGTTCATCTCCAATCCTCAGATTTCCATGTCACCTCTGATCCTCCACCTTCCATGTCCAATCCTTAGCCTTCAATGTCCTCCCCCAATCCTCAGCCTGCAATGTCCTCCCCAATCCTCAGCCTTCCATGTCACCTCTGATTTTCCGCCTTCCATGACCCGATCCTCAGCCTTCCATGTCACCTCTGATCCTCCACCTTCCATGTGCAATCCTCAGCCTTCCATGTCCTCCCCAATCCTCAGCCTTCCATGTCCTCCCCAATCCTCAGCCTTCCATGTCACCTCTGATCCTCCACCTTCCATGTGCAATCCTCAGCCTTCCATGTCCTCCCCAATCCTCAGCCTTCCATGTCCTCCCCAATCCTCAGCCTTCCATGTCCTCCCCAATCCTCAGCCTTCCATGTCCTCCCCAATCCTCAGCCTTCCATGTCCTCCCCAATCCTCAGCCTTCCATGTCCTCCCCAATCCTCAGCCTTCCATGTCACCTCTGATTTTCCCCCTTCCATGACCCGATCTTTAGCTTTCCATGTCACCTCTGATTTTCCGCCTTCCATGCCAGACCCGATCCTTAGCCTTCCATGTCAACCTATAATCCTCATCCTGCCACATCACCCTTATCCTTGATTTACCTTCCATGTCACATCCGATCCCTAGCCTTCCATGTCACCTATAATCCTCAGTCTCTTATGTCCACCTTGTATAACCTGGAGGACAGTAAGGTGAGGAGCAAAAACATCCCCCCCCCCCCAATCATTGTTTTATACATGTCCTTCATGTAACTCTTCACGAGTTCATCTCAGATTCAGGCAAACACCGCCCTGTATCTGTGCCGGTCCGGGAACACCTCTCACTGTTGCCTCTTCCCATCCACATCTTTTAAGCAGATAAAGTTTATTTATAGATTTATGAGGATTTTTTTTTTCTCTTTTTACAACTCTCCACTTAAAATTCTGATCTCAAATCGTAGTAAACAAGTTTGACTAGCGAGAAGGAGTGTTTGTTGCCAAGTGGCAGCTATAGCTCACACAGCGGCCCACGCGGACGCCCACTCGCGCGTGTGTATTGATACAAAACATCTTGTAACTTCTCATAGCTGGGTATCACTTTCCATGGCGGGACCAGGAATGTAGCCAGAAGGGATCCCTGTCATCATATTGTTTTGACAATGTTGACTTTTTTTTTTTTTTTCCAGAAAGTATGCTAATGAACCAAAAAAGCTGAATTGTCTTCCAGCTGAACTTTTGTTTCTCCTGGCGTATGCATGAAAGTTGCTTCTAATAATGAAGCTTGGAGATGCTGGAAAGGCCTCAAGTTAATGAGTGAAATGTCTGATCAGAGGCAGATAGGACAAGATGCGGTTGACATAGTTTGGTGGCATATATAGAGGTCATCTATGTTCAAAACACACAGAGAGCATAAATAAGGATCTCTTGAATTGGGGCTCCGCTTAGTAAAACTTGTTGGTGAACTTACTTAATCACATGTTATGTCCCCTGCTGTTCCCTTTTCCCTGCACCAGGGCTTGCAGATCCAAGCTGCTTTGTATAATCAAATGAAGGAGATGGAAGAGGACTGAGAATCTTATTGAACAGCATTGTACAGAATTGCAGTTTTGTTTTCTTAACCTTATAGAAGCAGGACATGGTCAGGCTTCATTTCCTGGCGTAGGCCCAAAACATTACAGATCCTTAGGCCCCTTTCACACGGTCTGTCCATTTTTCATCCATCTGACGTACTCCTAAGGGCAAATGGATTTAAATGGATGATCATCCGTTTACATCCGAATCCATTCTTATGCCCCGTACACACAGTCGGACTTTGTTCGGACATTCCGACAACAAAATCCATGGATTTTTTCCGACGGATGTTGGCTCAAACTTGTCTTGCATACACACGGTCACACAAAGTTGTCGGAAAATCCGATCGTTCTGAACACGGTGACGTAAAACACGTACGTCGGGACTATAAACGGGGCAGTAGCCAATAGCTTTCATCTCTTTATCTATTCTGAGCATGCGTGGCACTTTGTGCGTCGGATTTGTGTACACACGATCGGAAATTCCAACAACGGATTTTGTTGTCGGAAAATTTTATAGCCTGCTCTTAAACTTTGTGTGTCGGAAAATCCGATGGAAAATGTGTGATGGAGCCCACACACGGTCGGAATTTCCGACAACAAGGTCCTATAACACATCTTCCGTCGGAAAATCCGACCGTGTGTATGGGGCATAAGAGTGTGTGAAATCCAGGGCCATGCACTCTTCCCAATATTTAGAATAAAGGTTGAAAGACTTTCATTTCTTGCAGTTCGGTTTTTAATCCATCATGTACTTATATAGCGCTAATAAAGTGATGATTTTTTTTTTTTTTTGATGAATGGTAGTTGTAGGAGCCCTGCATGTAAAAAGCAAGTTTTCTTTGAGAAGATTAGGCGCACTTACTGAATCTAGTGAGCTGTGGAATGTCACACTTAGAAGGTGGCAGGGAGATGTGATCACAGCTGTATGTAGGCCATGTCATATATTAACAGGCGCCTGTAGTGTGAGCAGCACTTATCTCATATTGGAGTCACAGTAATTCCTGCCATAACCCCCAACATACAGCTCCCATACCTGTATTAGATACTTGGCTTCAGCACCACAGACAGCTCCCCTCAGTGACACTGATCACAAAAACTTGCCCTCCTGATGATCCGCTAGCACTGATGGTCTCATTAATGCCTACAAAGCACTGTGTGTCTCAGAGGGGGTCAGGTATTGATGTCTTTGTCAGAGGGGATCAGGTGACAATGTCCAATGTCTGTGTCAGAGCTGATCAGGTATTGATGTCTGTGTCAGAACTGATCAGGTGACAATGTCTGTGTCAGAGCTGATCAGGTATTGATGTCTGTGTCAGAGCTGATCAGGTATTAATGTCTGGGTCAGAGCTGATCAGGTATTAATGTCTGGGTCAGAGCTGATCAGGTATTAATGTCTGTGTCAGAGCTGATCAGGTATTGATGTCTGTGTCAGAGCTGATCAGGTATTGATGTCTGTGTCAGAGCTGATCAGGTATTGATGTCTGTGTCAGAGCTGATCAGGTATTAATGTCTGGGTCAGAGCTGATCAGGTATTGATGTCTGTGTCAGAGCTGATCAGGTATTAATGTCTGTGTCAGAGCTGATCAGGTATTGATGTCTGTGTCAGAGCTGATCAGGTATTGATGTCTGTGTCAGAGCTGATCAGGTGACGATGTCTGTGTCAGAGCTGATCAGGTGACGATGTCTGTGTCAGAGCTGATCAGGTATTGATGTCTGTGTCAGAGCTGATCAGGTATTGATGTCTGTGTCAGAGCTGATCAGGTATTGATGTCTGTGTCAGAGCTGATCAGGTGCCCATGTCTGTGTTGGCGCTGATTAGGTGGCACCGTTGGGCTCAGAAGTGATTAGATAACATTGTTGATGTCAGAGGTAATCAAGTAACCCTGTGTCAGAGGTAATCAGGTAATGGGTTCTTGTATGTGATTGTGTATGGATTTTGTGTCTGGTGTTTTCATTTTTCAGGGTTGATTGGGGGGCGTTGCCACTCTTGCGGGTGATCCAGCAGCAAGGATTATGTCACTGGTTATCCAATAGCATTGCCAGTCTGTGAGGTGATCTGATATCACTGTTGGTCTTGATGGTGATCCAGTTAAGGTAGTGTTTTTTTAAAAGTCATCTGGTATTATTGGTTTTGGGTGATTCCGTTAAGAAGCTGATCTCAGAGGTGATCAGGTACTGTTGTTGATCTTTGGTAATTCAGGTAAGAGGTTGGAGGTGATCCAGTTTAGTTATTGATCTTGAAGGTCATCTGGTAGCACTGGTGACCTTGGAAGTGATGTGGTGTTATCAGTCTAGGGGGTGGCAGCACTGGTGTTGCTACAAATGAAGTAACACTGTCAGTCTCAGAATTGATCAGATGGAGTTGGGGGGGCGGGGTGGGCATTTTCTTATCACTGCAGATATACAGCTCTCTATAATGTATGGGGGGACAGGACACCCCCCTTTTTTTACTCAATATACATCCTTGTACAATGTATGGAGGAGGGGCGCGACACCCCTTATCGCTACAGACTCGGTTCTGTACAATGTATGGGGGGGGGGCAAGGACACCCCTTTTAATCACTTTAGATGCAGCTCTGTTCAATGTGTGGGGTCGGCAACAGGACACCCTCCAAAACCTTATTCCCCGCAGTTACCGTTTGTATCTCTTGACCCTCCCTCTTAGATTGTAAGCTCTGTATACATTTACCCCTGGATTTTGTGAGGCATCAGAAAAGATCATTAACAACAAATCTATCTTTATCGTGAAGAGTTCCTTCTCCAGTGTCCCTTCACCTATAGGGAGTAACCTCCAGTTTTGGGTGGAGTAATGTAAAACATTGCTTTTTTTTTAATGTGGCAAATCATAAAAATTTGAAAGACAAATTAACCCACATAAAAGACCGTACTCTGTACAATGTATGGGAAGACCGGACACCCCCCCCCCCCCTTTTCTGCTCTTCATAATGTATGGGAGGACTGGACCCCCCAACTCTGCCCTATATAATGTATGGAAGGACTGGACCCCCCCCCCCCTCTTCTTTGCTCTGTATAATCTATAGGAGGACTGGACCCCCCCTTCTCTGCTCTGTATAATGTATAGGAGGACTAGACCCCCCCTTCTCTGCTCTGTATAATGTATAGGAGGACTAGACCCCCCCCCCCTTCTCTGCTCTGTAAAATGTATAGGAGGGCTGGGCCCCCCCTTCTCTGCTCTGTATAATGTATGGGAGGACTAGACCCCCCCCCCCCTTCTCTGCTCTGTATAATGTATAGGAGGGCTGGACCCCCCCCTTCTCTGCTCTGTATAATGTATAGGAGGACTGGACCCCCCCTTCACTGCTCTGTATAATGTATAGGAGTACTGGACCCCCCCTTCCCTGCTCTGTATAATGTATAGGAGGACTGGACCCCCCTTCTCTGTCTGTATAATGTATAGGAGGACTGGACCCCCCCTTCTTTGCTCTGTATAATATATAGGAGGACTGGACCCCCCCCCTTCTCTGCTCTGTATAATGTATAGGAGGACTGGACTGGACCCCCCCTTCTCTGCTCTGTATAATGTATGGGAGGACTGGACCCCCCCTTCTCTGCTCTGTATAATGTATAGGAGGACTGGACCCCCCCTTCTCTGCTCTGTATAATGTATAGGAGGACTGGACCCCCCCTTCTCTCCTCTGTATAATGTATAGGAGGGCTGGACCCCCCCCCCCCTTCTCTGCTCTGTATAATGTATAGGAGGACTGGACCCCCCCTTCTCTGCTCTGTATAATGTATAGGAGGACTGGACCCCCCCTTCTCTGCTCTGTATAATGTATAGGAGGACTGGACCCCCCCTTCTCTGCTCTGTATAATGTATAGGAGGACTGGACCCCCCTTCTCTGCTCTGTATAATGTATAGGAGGACTGGACCCCCCCCCCCCTTCTTTGCTCTGTATAATGTATAGGAGGACTGGACCCCCCCCCCTTCTCTGCTCTGTATAATGTATAGGAGGACTGGACCCCCCCTTCTCTGCTCTGTATAATGTATGGGAGGACTGGACCCCCCCTTCTCTGCTCTGTATAATGTATAGGAGGACTGGACCCCCCCTTCTCTCCTCTGTATAATGTATAGGAGGGCTGGACCCCCCCTTCTCTGCTCTGTATAATGTATAGGAGGACTGGACCCCCCCCCCCCCTTCTCTGCTCTGTATAATGTATAGGAGGACTGGACCCCCCCTTCTCTGCTCTGTATAATGTATAGGAGGACTGGACCCCCCTTCTCTGCTCTGTATAATGTATAGGAGGACTGGACCCCCCCTTCTCTGCTCTGTATAATGTATAGGAGGACTGGACCCCCCCTTCTCTGCTCTGTATAATGTATGGGAGGACTGGACCCCCCTCTCTGCTCTGTATAATGTATGGGAGGACTGGACCCCCCCTTCTCTGCTCTGTATAATGTATAGGAGGTCTGGACCCCCCCCCCCTCTGCTCTGTATAATGTATAGGAGGACTGGACCCCCCCTTCACTGCTCTGTATAATGTATAGGAGGACTGGACCCCCCCCCCTTCTCTGCTCTGTATAATGTATAGGAGGACTGGACCCCCCTTCTCTGCTCTGTATAATGTATAGGAGGACTGGACCCCCCCTTCTCTGCTCTGTATAATGTATAGGAGGACTGGACCCCCCTTCTCTGCTCTGTATAATGTATAGGAGGACTGCCCCCCCCCCCTTTTCTGCTCTGTATAATGTATAGGAGGACTGGACCCCCCCCCTTCTCTGCTCTGTATAATGTATAGGAGGACTGGACCCCCCCCTTCTCTGCTCTGTATAATGTATAGGAGGACTGGACCCCCCCCTTCTCTGCTCTGTATAATGTATAGGAGGACTGGACCCCCCCCCCTTCTCTGCTCTGTATAATGTATAGGAGGACTGGACCCCCCCCCCCCCCTCTGCTCTGTATAATGTATAGGAGGACTGGACCCCCCTTCACTGCTCTGTATAATGTATAGGAGGACTGGACCCCCCCCCTTCTCTGCTCTGTATAATGTATAGGAGGACTGGACCCCCCCCCCTCTGCTCTGTATAATGTATAGGAGGACTGGACCCCCCCCCCCCTTCTCTGCTCTGTATAATGTATAGGAGGACTGGACCCCCCCCCCCCCTTCTCTGCTCTGTATAATGTATAGGAGGACTGGACCCCCCTTCTCTGCTCTGTATAATGTATAGGAGGACTGGACCCCCCCTTCTCTGCTCTGTATAATGTATAGGAGGACTGGACCCCCCCCCTTCTCTGCTCTGTATAATGTATAGGAGGACTGGACCCCCCCCCCCCCCTCTGCTCTGTATAATGTATAGGAGGACTGGACCCCCCCCCCTCTGCTCTGTATAATGTATAGGAGGACTGGTCCCCCCCCCCCCCCCCCCCGCTCTGTATAATGTATAGGAGGACTGGACCCCCCCCCCCCCCCCCTGCTCTGTATAATGTATAGGAGGACTGGTCCCCCCCCCCCCGCTCTGTATAATGTATAGGAGGACTGGACCCCCCCCCCCCCCCGCTCTGTATAATGTATAGGAGGACTGGACCCCCCCTTCTCTGCTCTGTATAATGTATAGGAGGACTGGACCCCCCCCCCTGCTCTGTATAATGTATGCCCCCCTTTTCCTGCCCTGCAGAATGGATGTGACCCGCACATCACACACAGCTGTCCTCTCGGGGTGTGGATATGTCAGTGCTTGTCACTCGGGGTCACCACCGTCTCCTCCATCACTGACTTTCTCCTGTGTGTCAGAAATATCCACTGATATCACTCCCCAGAGTTGGTGATGTCACCGGCAGCCAATCAGGTTGCTGGCAGAAAACGCTTGCTGCAGTCTCGTAGCTGAGTCCATGTAACCCCTTCCTTGCTGAAAAGAATCCTGTGCATGTTCAGCCATCCTTCTCCTTCCAGAGCCCCCTTCCCCCACCCCATGTTGCTGTGTGACCGGTGACATCACTGAGGAAACGTGACCCAGCAACAGAATCCGTGCGACTCCTTCCTTCCCGCAGAGCATTACAAGGAAGAATCTGCAGAGCATCTCTACCTTTTATTTATCAGATAAATGAGAGAGAAGATGTATTGCAGATGAAGTAGTGTGTCCCCCTGTACCTGCTGTCCTGGCTGGAGGGTCCCATTCACTGAACACATACAAGTCATCACAGGCAGCTTATCCTTCCATAGTAATCTAAATCTTCTAAAAGGCTTGATTTGTCTTTCTTCCATTTTCTCATGAAATTCCACATTAAAAAAGCAATGCTCCTCTCAGTGTCTGTAGGGGTCCATGTATACAGAGCTCCTCTCAGTGTCTGTAGGGGTCCATGTATACAGAGCTCCTCTCAGTGTCTGTAGGGGTCCATGTATACAGAGCTCCTCTCAGTGTCTGTGGGGGCCAAGCATACAGAGCCCCTCTCAGTTTCTGTAGGGGTCCATGTATACGGAGCTCCTCTCAGTGTCTGTAGGGGTCCATGTATAGAGAGCTCCTCTCAGTGTCTGTAGGGGTCCATGTATACAGAGCTCCTCTCAGTGTCTGTAGGGGTCCATGTATACGGAGCTCCTCTCAGTGTCTGTAGGGGTCCATGTATAGAGAGCCCCTCTCAGTGTCTGTAGGGGTCCGTGTATACAGAGCTCCTATCAGTGTCTGTAGGGGTCCGTGTATACAAAGCTCCTCTCAGTGTCTGTAGGGGTCCATGTATACAGAGCTCCTCTCAGTGTCTGTAGGGGTCCATGTATACAGAGCTCCTCTCAGTGTCTGTAGGGGTCCATGTATACAGAGCTCCTCTCAGTGTCTGTAGGGGTCCATGTATACAGAGCTCCTCTCAGTGTCTGTAGGGGTCCATGTATACAGAGCTCCTCTCAGTGTCTGTAGGGGTCCATGTATACGGAGCTCCTCTCAGTGTCTGTAGGGGTCCATGTATAGAGAGCCCCTCTCAGTGTCTGTAGGGGTCCGTGTATACAGAGCTCCTATCAGTGTCTGTAGGGGTCCATGTATACAGAGCTCCTCTCAGTGTCTGTAGGGGTCCATGTATACAGAGCTCCTCTCAGTGTCTGTAGGGGTCCATGTATACAGAGCGCCTCTCAGTGTCTGTAGGGGTCCATGTATACAGAGCTCCTCATGGTGTTTGTAGGGGCAAATTTACAGCAGAGCTTCTCTGTGTCTGTGGAGGGCCCTATATTCTCCCTTTAAAGACCAATCAGTATCTGTCTCTTGCAGGGGCCCATGTCTGTGCCCAGTGAGGGCCTTTATCTGTCCTGTTAGGGCTGGGTCTACCCCATGCAAGGGCCCCCTATCTGTCCCCGTGAAGGCCAATATTAGTCCCTTGTAATGGGGTCTGTTTCTCCCCTGTGATGTTTCTCCTCTGAAGGGTCATATCTGTCCCTTGTGAGGGCCCATGTTTCCTCCCAGTGAAAGCTTGGCCACCGCCTGTGAGGCCCTGTGTCTATCGCCTGTTGGGGCCCCTTTTTTGCCTCTGTAGTGGGGTCATGCGTCCCCTTTTAGGGCTCATATTTGCCCCCTGGAGGGACTTGTGTCTGTCCCCTTCAAGGTAGCATATCTGTTCCCAGTGTGGTACCATATGTCACATGTAAGGGGTCATTTCTGTCCCCTACAAGGGCCCCCAACCATTCTCCTGTTCCCAGTGTGGTACCATATGTCACCTGTAAGGGGTCATTGCTGTCCCCTACAAGGCCCCCAACCATTCCCCTGTTCCCAGTGTGGTGCCATATGTCACCTGTAAGGGTCATTGCTGTCCCCTACAAGGGCCCCCAACCATTCTCCTGTTCCCAGTGTGGTGCCATATGTCACCTGTAAGGGGTCATTGCTGTCCCCTACAAGGGCCCCCAACATTCTCCTGTTCCCAGTGTGGTGCCATATGTCAGCTGTAAGGGGCCTGTGTCTGTCCCCTGCTGTGGCCCAAGTCTGTCCCCTGCACGCTACCATATCGACCCTCTGTGAGGACCCATGTATGTCCCTACGTGCTACCCATGTATATCCCCTCTGAGGGTTTGTATGTGTCTCCTGTGAGGCCCCTATTTCCCAACGGGATGTCCTGTGCTTGTATCCTGGAAAGGCTATTTGTCTATTGTGGAGCATCCATGTCTGTCCCATACAAAGGCACCTGGGGGGATAATTAGATATCTGTTCTGGGTTAGTAATACTTGTGTCTTGTGGGCCCCATGGCATTATCTGTAGTGAAGATGGATGGGGGAGAATCGGGGTTGGAAAGGTGAGTACGGAGGTCCTGTAGGGAGCCCCTAGTCCAGTGATCGCTAACCTTGGCACCCCAAATGTTTTGGAACTACATTTCCCATGATGCTCATCTACACTGCAGAGTGCACGAGCACCATGGGAAATGTAGTTCCAAAACATCTGGGGTGCCAAGGTTCGCCATCACTGGACTAGTCTATATGACAGGAGAGTGTGTGTGTTGTAGGTGTTGGGCCCTTTCATATGTTGATTTCTTCTCTATGGATGTCTGAACTACATTGGGAAGGCTCTTCACCTCTAGAATTTCTAAATCCAGAAATGTGTTGTGTTGCAGGAGCAGGGGGCCTGCGGGAGGAGCCACAGTTTGTGACCGCGCGTGCTGGAGAGAGCGTCATCCTGAGGTGCAACGTGGTCCATCCGCTCACAGCGCATCCTCCGCCCTACGTTGTGGAGTGGTTTAAGTTTGGTGTTCCCATTCCCATCTTCATCAAGTTTGGCTTCTATCCCCCACATGTGGACCCAGAATATGCAGGTAACTGTTTGCTGGACTGTTTACCTTTTTTTGCTACATGTAATAAGGTTATGTAATATGTAATAATGTTATATGACAGTATGTAATGTTACGTGTGATATTACATGTAATAATGATATGTAATAATGTTATATGACAATATGTATGTAATAATGATATGTAATAATGTTACATGTAATAATGATATGTAATAATGTTATATGGCATGTCTTTTATCTGTGCACATTGTGGAAAGAACTGAATCAGGCTCACATTCTCATAGTCATTTTAAACCCTTATATATACCCAGTGAAGTATATATGGCCTCAGGTGATACAGAGATAGAAAAAAATGCTCCTACATAAGTTGTACCTGTTTATCTGCAGCCCTCGCTTCTTTACTGCCTTTCAAAGTGCTGAATTTTTTAAAGCTTGTCTGAGCTGTCAGAAAAAAGGGGGCGGGAGAGTTGAAGTTAGACTCTGCAAAGCTCAGTGAGGAGAGCTCTGATAGCTGATTGGAGGTAAGGGACACCCCCCCCCCCCCTTTACACAGCACAAGGAACAGAACTGAAGCTGTCAGTCACATGCTGTGTGCTGGTGCTCCCTCCCCTGTCACTTTTTTTTAATTTGGTGTCAGGAAAACTTGTCAGAAGTGATTCATGCTGATGGAGGAACAAAGCAGCAGACAGAAATACACTTGGTGCTCTTAATTGAGACAAGCACACACTATAGAGAGGGATGCTTTGCTCATATTTCATGTTTGAGGTTTACAACCTCTTTAAAGGGGTTGCAAAGGTTCACGTTTTTTGACCTTAATGCATTCTATGCATTAAGGTGAAAAAACATACGACAATGCCGGCCCCCCAGCCCCCCCCGTTCTACTTACCTGACCCCTCGAAAGTCCTCGCGCCCGACATCCTCTTCGCCGCTCAGCCTGGTCGTTGATTGGCTAGAGTGGATGGATTGAAAGCAGCGCAGCCATTGGCTCGCGCTGCTGTCAATCACATCCAATGACGCGGGGGGTCGGGGCCGAGCGATACAGTTGGCGGCTATAGCCACCGGCTGTATCACGGGAGCGCGCCCACAAGAACTAAACACCATGCGCTAAAGCTCGCATGAAAGTATTTAGCTCTTGCGGGGAGGAGCTGAGACAGCCGCCGAGGGACCCCAGAAGAGGAGGTTCGGGGCCACTCTGTGCAAAACGAGCTGCACAGTGGAGGTAAGTATAACATGTTTGTTATATTAAAAAAAAAAAAAAATACCTTTTACAATCCTTTAAATCTGACCCCCAGCCTTCCCTTTAATCTTGCACAGTTTTACAGGCTTCTGTCCTCTGCTAAAATGACATACTCTGATTTCACTGCACACTGTGAGCTTCTCACATTGTACATTAGAAGCTGCAGCAAGTCATATAGAGCCCGCCTCATTTCCCTGGCTGGAGGAAGTCCAGCATCATTTAGCCCTTTCCTCTTCAGTTGTACTGTCCCAGTCCTGCCCCTTTTCATTAATTGAACTTGAATTCCTCCGATCATGGAGACTCCATATCACATGTGGGCATTACCTAGGGTGATCTGCATGCCAATACAGCCTGCCTAGGAATGCCCACTTCTTCAGACTGACATTCACCCATCAAGGCAAATTTTTAAATTCTATTTTTTATTGAGTTTTAAAGAAAAGTAGGGACAGGTATAATAGCATAAGGGTCATAAATAAGCCATATAAGCATAAATGTGACATAAGGGTCAGGTTGCACAGTGACCAAATCATAAAAGAAAAAAGTTGAATCACATATAAAAATTGCCACCTGGATGTAAAATATACAATGCACAGCTTATAAGTGTAAACAGTGTCCATCATCTATCACACCTGTATACCATTATATATCTCAGTACCATAGGACATTACAAGCTTGATTTTTTTTGTTTTTTTTTTAACGGTTTGCTGTTCAGCATGATTGGCACTGATGCGTGGGTACCTCCCAAACTGTAGATTTACTAAAACTGGAGCACTCAGAATCTGGTGCAGCTGTGCATGTTAGCCAATCAGCTTCTAACTTCAACTTGTTCAATTAAGCTTTGACAATTAGGCCAGGCTCACACTGGTACGACGTGACAGTCATACGACTGTGGATCCGACTTTACCCTGCGACTTGAAGTCCGACATCATTCCGACTTCAATGAATGGGGATCCGACTTAATGCAGGCACTTTGAGTCTGGTATGAATCTTTAGGGGGAACTTCACGTCAAATTAAAAAAAAAAATCGGCTTGGGTTCCCCCTCCAAGACCATACCAGGCCCTTCGACCTGGTATGTCACCACCCGGGGCATGATGGGTGGTGACGTAATAAGGGGCGGGGCCTCCGGGTGATTGCCCCATGCCAATATAAGTAGTGGCACACTGCACACCCAGCATTAGAGCGGGAAAGAGCATCGAGTCAACATCGGAAGAAGAACAGAGGGAGAAGACAGTGGAGAAGACCCGGCAAAAGAGCGAGAAGACAGAGAAGAAGACCAGGCAGAGGTAGAAGACCGGAGAGGGCTAGAAGACATCAGCGGAGAAGACCCGACAGGGGAGAAGAACCGATAGAGGCAGAAGACATCAGCGGAGGCAGAACAGCCGGTGCTGTGTTAATAAATTACTTTAAAAACCTGTCTACTGCATTTTATTTTTGACACTTTTTAGGTGAGTGGGTAGGGGTACAATGTACCCCATACTCATTCACATAGGGTGGGGGGCCGGGATCCGAGGGTCCCCTTTGTTAAAGGGGGCTTCCAGATTCCAGTAAGCCCCCCGCCCACAGCCCCTGACAACCAACGGCCAGGGTTGTCGGGAAGAGGCCCTTGTCCTCATCAACATGGGGACAAGGTGCTTTGAGGTGGGGGGCGCAAGGCCCCCCTTCCCCAAAGCACCCACCCCCCCATGTTGAGGGCATGCGGCCTGGTACGGTTCGGGCTGATCTGCCGGACTGTGTGCTTGGATAAGGGACTGGTATGGATTTTGGGGGGACCTCGTGCCGTTTTTTCGGCGTTGGCGTTCCCCTTATAATCCATGCCAGAATGAAGGGCCTAGTATGGTCTTGGAGGGGGGACCCATGCCGTTTTTATGTTTTTTGTTTTTTTTTTATTTGGTGTGGAGTTCCCCTCCAGATCATCAGAGCACAAGTCGCATGCCAAAGTCGGATCAGTTAAGATGGCGATCCGACTTTGATCCGACTTAGTGATAATCAATGGGCTGAAGTAGGATCAAAAGTCGGACCAAAGTAGTACAGGGAGCATTTTCAAGGTTGGACCGACTTGTGTCGGACCAGTTAAGACGGCTCCCATAGGGAAACAATGATTTTCACACGTCATGACGTTTGTCGTACCAGTGTGAACCTGGCCTCAGCCCTCGTTCACACTGAATGTGGCTTTGAAATCGTGCTACTTCAGCATGCTCATATGGTTTCAAAGCTGCCAGTCAGTGCGATTTCATGTGAAGCTTGTCGAAATCTGTGCAACTTCATGCACAGGTGTCAATGCAAGTCACACATGAAATCACCAAAAATAGTGCATGAACCTTTTCAAAATCAGTGCAAGTTGCACCGATATGAACGGTTCCTTAGGCAGAAATAGAGTGCAACTTGTCATGCGACTTGGATCTAAGTCAAACCGATGTGAACGGGGGCTAAACAGCTTTTCAAATTCTGTCTGCACCAGATTTAGTAAAGTTCCCCAATAAAGTATAGCAGCATAAGCGTATTTTCTGACAGAGCTGACTGTAGCTTTAAACAAGCATTTAGCACGCTCCGGACAATATTTACTAACCATCTAGCGTTTGCAGGGCCCAGGGTGTCCCAGAGCTTGCTGAATTCTCCCTGAAGCTCCATGATGGTTTGCACAAAGCGGCAGGCAGAGCTTCCATTGAAGGCTACTGTAGAAGTGAAGGATGTTTCCAAAGCTCCAGAAAATCGGCTAAAAGCTCATTAAGTGCTTTTTAAATGCTGTTTATATTAAAATATACCTAAGAGGGTGATTATAGGGTTTCTGCAATAAGAAAATAATAAAAGTTGTTAGTTCTAAATTTGGAAGGAGTGAGAAGGAATTGAGAGTCATAAGCTCCATTAGTAAACAGCCCTGGAGATCAAAGGAGAGGAGCTCCTTTTTAAAAGCTCCAACTCCCAATAACTTTAGAAGATACGGAGACTGTTTTCTTATCAATAGAGGTGAGGACTCAGTAGCTTTATAGGTCTGGATGACTAAACTCCTGACATGTCACAATATATTACAACAGTATCATTTTGCATTATAGCTCCACATTTTATCATGAAAAAGCCACCCATTATATTCTCCCAATAACGTCAGAATGGAGAGCATCACTGTATTCTGTTCATCAATAAAGTGAAGGGGTCAGTGACTTTAGAGGTGTGAAAGAATCAATCCCTGACATGTAATATTCCATATTCCCATCGCTCATTTTCCTGGATAAAGTTCTAGAAGTTTTTTGGGTGCTGCAGCAACCACCAGCTGGAAACTGGATCAGAAAGCCACCTTGAGGATATTTTCCAGCACACCCCGGATCGTCAAGTAGCGTCCAAACTTTTTTTTTATTGAAGCATGATCGCATGACAGAGCAGGTAGTGCAGTGTCACGCAGGACCCCTTCGTCAGGCATGTCTCATTGTGTCAATCCCTGACATGTCACAATACATGGCCACAAAATCATTTTTTGTAAAGCTTCACCTTTTTATAGTTAAAAGCCAACCTTTTTCTCCAGACCAGTGACTTTGTCCAGGTTGAGGCGATGTCTGTCTGTAGAAGGCATGAGAAAGCATTGCCTCAAACCCCACCAGGAACAGCAAAGATGCCAGGATTTACATGATTATGCCATCTCTGAGCTATCATCTTGGTCCAGATAATAGCCACTGGCCCTGATGATGCCTGAACAAAGATAATGCAATCCTTCTGGAGAGAGAAGCAGATAAAGGCATGTGGGATTACGGTGATCTCTATGAGAGTCGATACATCTAATAAAACAAAGAAAACCTGGAAGTGTTACACTGACACATTACTTTGCAAGTGTACTTCATAATATGGAAGGCCCTCTCTTCATGCTGTCCTGGAGACTGGTATTATTAGACCCTGTGTATGGCACTCTCTCTTGGAGTTGGGTAATATGAAGGTCCTCTAGCTCAGTGGTTCTCAACCTCAGTCCTCGGGTACCCCCAACGGGCCATGTTTTTGGAACTTCCCTTAGATAAAATAGCTCTTATCAATACCATGTCATTCATATTGATTTAAAGCAGCTGTGCAAAGTAAAGAAAAACTTGAAAACATGGCCCGTTGGGGGTACTTGAGGACTGAGGTTAAGAACCACTGCTCTAGCTCATGATGCCCTGGAGGCTTACAAATTAGTGGCCCTCTATCTCATGCTGTCTTTGATTTAATTCATATAGAGGCCCTCCATCCCATGCTCTCCTGGAGGCTGGTAATGTGGAGGCCCAATATCTTGTGCTATCCTGGAGGCTAGTTAGGCCATTTCATGTGGCCCTCGCACCTCTCCTGCAGCTGCAAGAGAGCTCCAGCCCTCCTCCAGACCCCTACTTTCTGCTTTCAAGCAATGCATCCAGCTTCTTCCCAGCAGCAGCATAAGGAAAGGGGGGTGCACTGTGTAAGGGAGAGTGGGGGTCTCAACTTCTGATGGTGGGGTGGCTCTTGACATCTAATGTAAGGGGAGGGGATGCGCTGGACATTAATCTTACAGATACAACCGGCCCTTTTGAGGACAATCATAATGCTGATGCGGCCCACAATGAAAATGAGTTTGACATCCCTGTTCTAGGCAATGACCACCTGGAGGCTAATAGTATGGAGGCCTTCTATCTTATGCTCTCCTAAAGGCTGCTAATAAAGAAATCCTACCTCTGATGGTCTTGTGAGGGCTGGTATAATGGAGGCCAGGCCCTCTGTTTGATGCTCCCCTGGAGGCTGGTAATGTGGAGGCCTTCTATGTCATTATTTCCTACTGTAGATGCTTGTAATATAGAGGTTCTCCTTCCAGTGCCCTCCTGGAGGCTGTTCATATAGAGGTCTTCCATCTAATGCTGTCTTGGAGGCTTGTAATATGAAGGCCCTCTATTTAGTGCCCCCATAGAAGTCTTATAAATCTAGAGCCATTCCACATACAATAATCCTAAACATTGTGTTTGGTATTATATTGGCTGACTTTTACTTGTTTTGCTACCTTTCTAGGCCGTGCCACCCTCCATGACAAGGCATCGCTGCGCATTGACCAGGCTCGCTCACAAGATCAGGGCTGGTACGAGTGCAAAGTGCTGATGCTGGAGCAGCAATACGACACATTTCACAACGGCAGCTGGGTACATCTGACAGTGAACGGTGAGTATGGTGTATGGGCAGCGCCTGAGGAAGGGGAATTATCAGATCACGTGACGAGGTGTGTTTTTGGGTCTCATTATCTTTGCACTGCCAGGTACAGGACAAGGGGGTGGGTGAAAGGGACAGCTGCCCTGGGCGCATTAGTTTACTGGGGGCGCCTTCCTTCTGTTGCAAGGTGGACAGGAGCAGTGATTTGAACATCATGAGCGGGGAAGGGGGGTGCAGTTTGGGATCTTTGTCCTGGGCGTTGGATGACCTTGTCCCGGCACTGCTTCCTCTGTGCTGGGTCTGACTTTAGGCAAAATCTGACCAGTTTCAGGACATGCTGCAGCTTTTCGTTCTACAAATGAATTTAGTCTTTGCTTTATGAATATTTTATGTCTGGGATGAAGAACCTTAGCTGACCAGTTACATCCAGCTTGGACACTCTTCATATAGAATCTGGAAATATGCATCAAGTGCAATAGGGGCAGCCCCCTACGTTGCCTTTTATCTACTTCTCTACTCCCATTTCTGCCCTAAAAGTCCAAGGGGGCTGCCCCTATTGCACTTGATGCATATTTCCATTTTCTGTATTTAGGATGTGTTGCAGTTTTAGACATTCAATTCCCATAAACATTTTTTTCTTCAAACAGAATCTGACTTTTCAAGCCTCTGTAACTTGCTTACATGGGAAGAATTTTTTATTTAAAGGGTAACTCTGCTTTCATGGGGAAAAAATTGGCAAAGAAAAAAATATAAAATATAGCATATACAATTGTGACACAAGGCATATTTTAATTGAATATAATTAAAAATTACATTTCCTTTTCAATATTCAGCTCTATAATTTTTTGTAAATTCAATATGGCAACCTAGAGGCATTCTATGCACAGATGGTGTACAGAAAGCCCCCCCCCCCCCCCCCCAATTTCCTGCTTGTGTGATTGGCTCTGAGTTTCCTAGAAGTCTGCACTATGATACAAGTCAGAGCCCCGCAGGTGCAGCAGATGATTGATAATTATCAAACCGCTCCCAAGCAGATTCACTGTACACATGGACAAAGACAAACAGCTATTTCTTCAGAATAACAAAAGGTAGGAATCTGCAACAAAGTTTGTTAAAATCCTTTTATAATATACATAGATCACCCAGGGTGGAAGGTTTTTTTTTCCTCACCCAAAGTGGGTTTACTATTTAAAGCCGAACTTCATTAAGGATATCAGGGAACTGGAGAAAGTGCGGAGAAGGGCAACCAAACTGATAAGAGGCATGGAGGAGCTCAGCTATGAGGAAAAATTAGAGGAACTGATTTTATTCTCTCTTGAGAATAAGGGGGAATATGATCAACATGTACAAATACATAAGGGGTCCATATAGTGAACTTGGTGTTGAGTTATTCACTTTAAGGTCATCACAAGGGACAAGGGGGCTCGCTTTAGGTCTAGAGCAGGGGTCTCCAAACTATGGCCCTCCAGTTGTTCAGAAACTACAATTCCCATCACGCCTAGTCATGTCTGTGAATGTCAGTTTTACAATGCCTCATGGGACGTGTAGTTCCGCAACAGCTGGAGGGCCGTAGTTTGGAGATCCTTGGTCTTGAGGAAAAGAGATTTCATCTCCAGAAAGGTTTCTTCACAGTAAGAGCTGTGAAAATGTGGAATAGACTCCCTCCAGAGGTGGTTCTGGCCAGCTCAATAGATTGCTTTAAAAAAGGCCTGGATTCTTTCCTAAATGTACATAATCTAGCTAGATACTAACATTTATAGGTAAAGTTAATCCAGGGAATATCCGATTGCCTCTCGGGGGATCAGAAGGAACTTTTCCCCTGCTGTAGCAAATTGGATGATGCTTTGCTGGGGTTTTTCGCCTTCCTCTGGATCAACTGTGGGTATAGGATTGTATGTTTTTATTTTGTGTTTTTTTTGTTTGTTTGTTTTTTTTGGTTGAACTAGACTTCTGTCTTTTTTTCAACCTAACTATGTAACTATGTAAGGCCCCTTTCACACTGGGGCGGTGGGGGCGTCGGCGGTACAACAGCGCTATTTTTAGTGCTGCTCTACCGTCGTTCTTGCAGCTGTATTCGGCCGATAGCGGTGCGGTTTTAACCCCCCGCTGGCGGCCGAAAAAGGGTTAAACCCGCTCGTACAGCGCGGCTATAGCTGCGGTATTACCGCAGTATAGCCGCGCTGTCCCATTGATTTCAATGGGCAGGAGCGGTGAATACACCGCTCCTTCCCCGCTCCAAAGAAGCGGTTTGCAGGACTTTTTCACCGTCCTGTCAGCGCACCGCTTCAGTGTGAAAGCCCTCAGGCTTTCACACTGAACAAACAGTGGAGGCTGTTTAGGGGTGGTTTGCAGGCGGTATTTTTAGCGCAATACCGCCTGCAAACCGCCCCAGTGTGAAAGGGGTCTAAGTCTTGTACAGATGAGCAGGATCTGACCTACTTCAGTATATAGGTTGCAAGTCTGCCTCTTTTTGGCCTACTGAAGTGACCAAGATAGCCATTTCTTTTACTTACCCATCGGACCAGCCCTTCTCTGCCTACAGGTCTGCTCCAAGGTATGTCAATGAGTATGCTTTTCTGGGGAACTTTAATTAGTGTTCCCTGACCTGTGTGACTTGTAGACACAGAAGATGTTATATTTTTCTTTCTCTCAGCATTCAAGTTACTGGTTGGACTGAGGAGGTATTTCTTAAGACAAAATAATAATAGTGATCCTGTGATGTGTTGTGCTATAGTGCACAGAATACAGTATTACTGTTCTGGCTCTGAATGGTTTTGTATTGCTATAATTTGGAAATATTTTCTCCAGAGGAGTGATCAGGAAGAAGTTGGCCCTGTATGGCAGAGTTGGCCTCAGTTGCCCCCAAGGTGGCTATTTTTATTTTACTCTGCAGTTGGTGAGAGATGGACTTGGCAGATGAGTCTTTATTCATCCGTCTTCCCTGTATCAGTTGGGAACCCCATATTCCAACGTATTTGGGATGAACATTTGGTACCTGGAGTGGTACATTTGTGTTCTTTCATGGTTCTGTCTTTTTCATCTGTTTGTTCTGTGCAATACAACGTGCCATAATTACAGTAATTACACATTTCCGTTTCTTCTCCTAAAAGTCGCTTGCTGTTCAGATATTAAGAACTTTTCATCAGCTTTTTTGGGGGGTTTGGTTGGAGAATGTGTATTGTTTATTGTACAGATCTCTGCTACTATCTGTGTGTATATGCAATCTGCGGTCCCTCAATGTCCTATTGTATGTCTTGGATCTCTGGTTGTCATATTGTATATCCCTGATCCCTTGTTGTCGTATTGTATATGTCCAATCCTTTACAGTTTTAGTGCTTATCTATGATACCCCTTTGTCATATTGTAAATCTCTGATCCCTCACTGTAATAGTGTAAATCTCTATGCCCTGGCTGTCATATTGTATATCTCTAATCCCTAACTGTCATATTGTATATCTCTAATCCCTAACTGTCATATTCTATATCTCTGATCCCGGGTTGTCTTATTCTATATCTCTGATCCTCGGTTGTCTTATTCCATATCTCTGATCCTCGGTTGTCTTATTCTATATCTCTGATCCTCGGTTGTCTTATTCTATATCTCTGATCCTCGGTTGTCTTATTCTATATCTCTGATCCTCGGTTGTCTTATTCTATATCTCTGATCCTCGGTTGTCTTATTCCATATCTCTGATCCTCGGTTGTCTTATTCTATATCTCTGATCCTCGGTTGTCTTATTCCATATCTCTGATCCTCGGTTGTCTTATTCTATATCTCTGATCCTCGGTTGTCTTATTCTATATCTCTGATCCTCGGTTGTCTTATTCTATATCTCTGATCCTCGGTTGTCTTATTCCATATCTCTGATCCTCGGTTGTCTTATTCCATATCTCTGATCCTCGGTTGTCTTATTCTATATCTCTGATCCTCGGTTGTCTTATTCTATATCTCTGATCCTCGGTTGTCTTATTCTATATCTCTGATCCTCGGTTGTCTTATTCTATATCTCTGATCCTCGGTTGTCTTATTCTATATCTCTGATCCTCGGTTGTCTTATTCTATATCTCTGATCCTCGGTTGTCTTATTCTATATCTCTGATCCTCGGTTGTCTTATTCTATATCTCTGATCCTCGGTTGTCTTATTCCATATCTCTGATCCTCGGTTGTCTTATTCTATAGCTCTGATCCTCGGTTGTCTTATTCTATAGCTCTGATCCTCGGTTGTCTTATTCTATATCTCTGATCCTCGGTTGTCTTATTCTATATCTCTGATCCCCGGTTGTCTTATTCTATATCTCTGATCCTCGGTTGTCTTATTCTATATCTCTGATCCTCGGTTGTCTTATTCTATATCTCTGATCCTCGGTTGTCTTATTCTATATCTCTGATCCCCGGTTGTCTTATTCTATATCTCTGATCCCCGGTTGTCTTATTCTATATCTCTGATCCTCGGTTGTCTTATTCTATATCTCTGATCCTCGGTTGTCTTATTCTATATCTCTGATCCTTGGTTGTCTTATTCTATATCTCTGATCCCCGGTTGTCTTATTCCATATCTCTGATCCTTGGTTGTCTTATTCTATATCTCTGATCCCTGTTTGTTTTATTGTATATCTTTGACTCCTGTTTACTATTTTATATATTTCTGATCCCTCAATGTCTTAAGGGTTCATCTAGCACACATTTCCCACATGTGCATAAAATGCCTACAGATAGCCTTGTACATGAACTCTAATGCCGCGTACACACGATCGGACATTCCGACAACAAAATCCATGTTTTTTTTCCCGACGGATGTTGGCTCAAACTTGTCTTTCATACACACGGTCACACAAATCTTGTCGGAAATTCCGAACGTCAGGAACGCGGTGACGTACAACACTTACGACGAGCCGAGAAAAATGAAGTTCAATAGCCAGTGCGGCTCTTCTGCTTGATTCCGAGCATGCGTGGCACTTTGTGTGTCGGAATTGTGTACACATAATCGGAATTTACGACAACGGATTTTGTTGTCGGAAAATTTGAGATCTAAATCTCAAATTTTGTCTGATGGAAATTCCGATGGAAAATGTCCGATGGAGCCTACACGCGGTCGAAATTTCCGACAACAAGCTCCCGTCGAACATTTTCCATCTGAAAATCCGACAGTGTACAGGGCATTATTGTATAGATTTGAACCCTGGCTTTCTTTCTGTAGAACTCTCATCCCGGGCTGTCTTATTGACCGTTAAATTGTATAGTTCTGATCGCTGTGGTCTTATTGTATATCTCTGGTCCCTGGTTGTCATACTATATTTCTGATCCCTTTATATCTTACCGTATGTCTCTGATCTCAAGATTTCAGATTGTACATCTCTGATCCCTAGTTGTCATATTGTATACCTCTAATCCTTGGTTGTCTTATTGTAAATCTCTGATTCCTGCTTGTCCCATTTTGTGTCTTTTATCCCTAGTGGGTATATTGTCAAAACGATTGGGACGCCTGCCTTTACACACAAACATGAACTTAAATGACATCCCAGTCTTAGTCCGTAGGGTTCAATATCGAGTTGGCCCACCCTTTGCAGCCATAACAGCTTCAACTCTTCTGGGAAGGCTGTCCACAAGGTTTAGGAATGTGTCTATGGGAATGTTCGCCCATTCTTCCAGAAGCACATTTGTGAGGTTAGGCACCGATGTTGGACGAGAAGGCCTAGTTCGCATTCTCCACTCTATTTCATCCCAAAGGTGTTCTATCAGGTTGAGGTCAGGACTCTGTGCAGGCAAGTCAAGTTCCTCCACCTCAAACTCGCTCATCCATGTCCTTATGGACCTTGCTTTGTGCACTGGTCCAAATCATTTGGCGGAGGGGGGATTATGGTGTGGGGTTGTTTTTCAGGGGTTGGGCTTGGCCCTTTAGTTCCAGTGAAGGGAACTCTTAAGGCGTCAGCATACCAAGACATTTTGAACAATTTCATGCTCCCAACTTTGTGGGAACAGTTTGGGGATGACCCCTTTCTGTTCCAACATGATTGCACACCAGTGCACAAAGCAAGGTCCATAAAGACATGGATGAGTGAGTTTGGGGTGGAGGAACTTGACTGGCCTGTACAGAGTCCTGACCTCAACCCCATAGATTATCTTTCGAATGAATTAGAGTGGAGACTGCAAGCCAGGCCTTCTCGTCCAACATCAGTGCCTGACCTCACAAATGCGCTTCTGGAAGAATGTTCAAACCTTCCCATAGACACACTCCTAAACCTTGTGGACAGCCTTCCCAGAAGAGTTGAAGCTGTTATAGCTGCAAAGGGTGGGTCAACTCAATATTGAACCCTACAGACTAATAGGGCGTACACACGGTCGGACTTTGTTCGGACATTCCGACAACAAAATCCTAGGATTTTTTCCAATGGATGTTGGCTCAAACTTGTCTTGCATACACAGGGTCACACAAAGTTGTCGGAAAATCCGATCGTTCTGAACGCGGTGACGTAAAACACGTAAGTCGGGACTCTAAATGGGGCAGTGGCCAATAGCTTTCATCTCTTTATTTATTCTGAGCATGCGTGGCACTTTGTCCGTCGGATTTGGGTACACACGATCGGAATTTCCGACACCGGATTTTGCTGTCGGAAAATTTTATCTCCTGCTCTCCAACTTTGTGTGTCGGAAAATCCCATGGAAAATGTCCGATGGAGCCCACACACAGTCGGAATTTCCGACAACACGCTCCGATCGGACATTTTCCATCAGAAAATCCGACCGTGTGTACGGGGCATAAGACTGGGATGCCATTAAAGTTCATGTGCATGTAAAGGCAGGCGTCCCAATACTTTTGACAATATAGTGTAAATCTATGATTTCTGTCTGTCTTATTGTAAATCTCTGATCCCTGTTCATCATATTGTATATCTGTAATCCTTGATTGTCATATTGTATATCTCTGATACCTGGTTATCCTATTGTATATCTCTGATTGCTTGTAGTCTTATTTTCCCCATTTCTATCTTTTTATAGCTCCCCCAACCTTCACTGAGACCCCCCCACAATACCTGGAGGTGAAGGAAGGAAGTAGCGTCACTCTAACTTGCACTGCTTTTGGGAATCCAAAGCCAACCGTCACATGGCTGCGAGAGGGCGAGTTCCTCGGGGGAACCCCAAAATATCAGGTTGGTAAAGACTTCCAATTCCCCCCTGACCTGCAAAGTGAATTTGTGTGGGTTAGTTGGCATTTAGGTTTAATTTTGTTGTGTAGAAGAAGGGCAATTAGGCAGGCTATGCAAAAACCATGGCATTTTTTTATTTACACTCAGAACTGAGCAGATATTTCAGTGACAGCCCAGGATCGGAGTAGGTGGAAGTTGGGGGCCACTGTGGGTCATACACCATATAGGGTGTAAGTGTCAGTGGTTGCAGTGAAGGTGTCAATGACACGTTGCCTGTTTCTCTGTAGATGAACGATGGCAGTCTGACCATTTCTTCGATTGGGCGTGAAGACCGGGGCTCATACACTTGCCGCGCTACCAGTATTCAGGGAGAAGCAGTTCACAGTACGCGGCTTCTAGTACAAGGTAACGGCGTCTCATCTGCTCCAGGCTGCCATGTCCCCGGGGTGTGCCCTCGCTGCCTGGCCTCCAGGTGACAACATGGCCTGTTTTGGGCAGCTGAGGTAATGTTTCTTCTGTCCCCAGGGTCGCCTTTCATTGTTTCCCCTCCTGAGAACATCACCGTTAACATTTCCCAGGATGCCCTGTTCACATGCCAGGCTGAAGCGTATCCAGGAAACCTCACCTATACCTGGTACTGGCAGGAAGAGAATGTGTTTTTTAAGAAGTAAGTTGCCCCGATAACCCTTTTTCCTGTCAGATGATTATATCTATCTAATTCAAGCTCTCTGTGTGTCTAAGCATCCATCCATCCATCAAATTGCGTGTAGTTGTGTGTGTTAAAGTGTTTATAACCTTAAAATAAAAAATTGGATCCTGTTACTTTAAAGCATGTTATACAGCACAGTGCTTGTGCTGTGTAATTTGGCCACCTGTATCACCTGAAATACCTGGCTGATCCTGGCTGGCTATGCCCTGCCCCCCTGTAAACTGACCACGGTATATCATGGCTGTTGAGCCCTGACACCGTGGTCAGTTTACATGCCTCCGTCATCCGCTCTCTCCTCTGTCCTCCTCTCCCCCCTCCCCTCCATGCCTGTCAGCTTTTACCAGTGCCCGCCCCTCCCTCCTACTGCTAAAATAACTGTAGAAAATACACACAATCCCCTCTGTTAGAAAGCGTTCTATGATACAGAATCTTTTCTTTGTAAAAAAATATGCCCATACTACCTAATTTCAGTGTGCCACTTGGCGCTCACGTGACTCCTCGCCGCTCCCCTTTTGATGTCTCGGCCCTCTCCTCCCCTCCTCCCAACTGTCGTCAGCAAGGGATTCTCAGCCCCTCCCGCTCTAGCTGTCAGATCAGGAGAGGGAGCAGCGAGGAGTCACGTGAGCGCTGAGCGGCGTTGTGAAATAAGGTAGAAATGGGCATCTTTTTTAAAAAGAACATACACTGCCTCATGCCCCGTACACACGATATGATTTTGCGACGGAAAATGTTCTATGGGAGCTTGTTGTCGGAAATTCCGACCGTGTGTAGGCTCCATCGGACATTTTCCATCGGAATTTCCGTCACACAAAATTTGAGAGCTGGTTCTCAAATTTTCCGACAACAAAATCTGTTGTCGTTAGTTCCGATCGTGTGTAGACAATTCTGACGCACAAAGTTCCACGCATGCTCGGAATCAAGCAGAAGAGCCGCACTGGCTATTGAACTTCATTTTTCTCAGCTCGTCGTACGTGTTGTACGTCACCGCATTCTTGATGTTCGGAATTTCCGACAAGATTTGTGTGACCGTGTGTATGCAAGACAAGTTTGAGCCAACATCCGTCGGAAAAAAAACATGGATTTTGTTGTCGGAATGTGCGATCGTGTGTACGCGGCATAACAGTGTGAACTGCAAGATTTTAATGAAGCTTTCATCAAGGTTTTGGCAAGCTTCAAATAGCTTTCTTGAAGCTTATAGGCCACATTAAGACTTGTGGTTGGGGGAGGGGGGCAGCAAAAATGCGTGGTTGAGTTTTACCCCCCTCCCCTTAAGCTGCAATAGGCAGCGGATGGGGATGTTTACATGCTGCAGCTGTGATGATTTACTTCGTGCCAATGGAAAAGTTGGCCCAACTTGTGATGGTCAGCCGGCAGCAAGCCCACTCAATGCTACACATTCCAGTCAAAGGGGAAGCCGCACAAATGCCCCCCAACTGTGTGCAATCCACACGGTTGCTGTGCGTTGTCAGCAAAAATGGGGTTAAAACAGGCGGTGAGGAGGCATCAAATCGCTTCCTCCCTGCCTGAACATTGCCTTTGAGGTGCAATTTGAATGCAGATCAGGCTTCAGAGGCAAGGGAGATTTAGACAGTCAAAATCTACCCTTGAAGCACCATTCAGCTCCAGTTTGTGATTGTTAAAGTTGTACTAAAGCTTTTCTTTTTTTTTTTCTGATGCTCTACTTTTTGGGTCCCCCACCAGTGCTCTTGGCTTCTTCCCCTCTAGCAGTGCCCCCAGAGAAGGCTTCTTGCCCTGGGGGTACCACTGCATGCTCGCTCCCCGGCCGCTGCTCTATGCGTCCATAAGTTACAGTACATAGAGCCGCGTCCCCCCCCCCCCCCCCCCCTCATTGACCCTCTGGCTGTGATTGACTGCAGTGGATGCCAATGGGCTCCCACTGCTGTCTCAGCCAATAAGGAGGAATAGTCCCGGCACAGCCGAGGCTATCATGAACATCGCTGGATTGGAGGGAGCTCAGGTAAGTATTAGAGGGGCTGCTGCACACAAAAGGTTTTTTACCTTTGTGCATCGAATGCATGAAGGTAAAAAAAACTTCAGCCTTTAGAACCACTTTTAAAAAGAGATCTTAATGGGAGTGCAGACTAGAGATGTGCTTGGGAGTCCTCTGAGCTCATCTTTCGGAACTCCATACTTGTGCCCCAGTGAGCTTGTCACGTAAACAAAAAGAAGCAGCTCATTTAAACAAAAGTGTGTGTATACAGATAGAGTGTGAAGTGTGGTATGTAAAAGGGCTGAATAGCAGCCTCCTCTGACTGTGCAGTACTAACGTGTGTTGTGTTTTCTCTCCTGTGACAGTGACCTGAAGATGAGGGTCCGGATCCTCATCGATGGGACCCTCATCATATTCCGGGTCAAACCAGAGGATGCTGGGAAGTATACCTGTGTGCCTAGCAACAGCCTTGGACGCTCTCCATCAGCATCGGCATACCTCACCATCCAGTGTAAGTGCAGAGTCTGGGTGGAGGATGGCTTATAGGGACGGGGCTTTGTCTAAACCAGCACACACAACTAAGTGGTTAAAGGGGGAGTCATTGTCTTCACCCACGACCTGAAACTCTTGGGGGTCTCAAGTTTCCAGATAGCTATAGAAAATGTAATACAGAGATGTGTCTAGTGGGCAGAGCCTGTGATAAATGGGATAAAGTGTCTCTTTGGTGATATAGCTCATCTATCATCTTAACAGATCCTGCACGAGTAATCAACATGCCACCTGTCATCTATGTTCCGGTCGGTATTCATGGTCAAATCCGCTGCCCTGTGGACGCTGTGCCGCCTGTCACCCATGTGAAGTGGAATAAAGATGGCCGACCCCTGAAGATGGATAAGGTTGGTGATAGGTATTGCGGTCGGAGTTCCCCATTCATCTTGTCTTTCTCCATTGCTTTTGGTCAGGTGTCCTTTGTGGTTAAAATGACTGGCAGGTGATTTGGTGGTTGATGGGCAGCCGGAACTTTGATCATCCAGCGAGAGTGGGGGGGGGGGGGTACTTTTTGTACTTCAGCCCATCCCCTCCTTTCTCTAACTTCACAACCCACACCCACTGAGTTATTAATGATATGCCTGGAAGAACCAGCTCCAATGCTCATGATGTTGCTGGTAGTATACATCACAGGGGCCCTGGGTGCGCATATCTCTGTTGCATACATTTGTAAATGTAGAAGCTGCAAAACGTTTCATGATTTCTCTAAAAAGCATAGTTCTACCACAATCTAGGAGTACCAACATTGGGACCTGCATAGCAATAAATAGTGAAAAATAGTGAGCAGCTTACCAGGAGGTTATGCCATCCCTGTCAGCTGTATACATTGCAAATATATGTGGATGTTCTTCTCATAAGAGGAGGGGGAAGACAGATGAACCTCCAGGAATATGCCATGTTTGTACTGTGACATCGCAATAAATACATGGAGGTTTTGACTCTTTAGAATTCAGGTTGGCATTCACTGCCTTTTCCTGTCACTACCTGCAGATAAGCAGTTCCCTCTTTGCTATATACAGCCCTAAGGTGCTCTCATAGATTAGAGTGTGCTGGCTTTATTACATATGTAGGGACTCTGCATTAAAGTGATACTAAAGTCTTGTTTTTTGTTTTTTTTTTTTCTTTAAAAATAACACGTTATTTTTACCTGCTCTGTGCAGTGGTTTTGCACAAAGCATCCCAAATCCTCCTCTTCTCAGGTCCCTTTTCGGTGCTCCTGGCCCCTCCTCTCGAGTGCTCCCACAGCAAGCAGCTTACTATGGGGGCACCTGAGCCAAGCCGCAGCTCTGTGTCCATTCAGACATGGAGCCGTGGTTTGGCTCCGCCCTCTCTCCTGATTGGCTAACTGACTTTTTTTGACAGCAGCAGGAGCCAATGGTGTCGCTGCTGTGTCTCAGCCAATCATGAGGGAGAGTCCTGAATGGCCGAGACACTCGTGCACACCGCTGGACAGAGATGGGGTTTAGGTAAGTATTGGGGGGGCTGCTACACACAGAAGTTTTTTTTTTTTTTTATCCTAATGCATAGAATGCGTTAAGATAAAAAAAACTGCCTTTACAACCACTTTAAGCTGGAGTGTCTCTATCCAAATAAAGTGTTTGCAAGTGGGCTGTAGTCAGCCTAAACTGTATGTATGTTATTTGGGTTCATTAGGTTTCTCCTAAGCCAAGGACATTGTTCTGCCTGCTCCTGTTGAGTATAGACCGAGTGAGGAGATATAGGGGTTGATTTACTAAATACAAATAGATTGTGCCCTCTGCAAGTGCAGTTGCTCCAGAGCTTAGTAAATGAGGTAAATACCAAATCACATGCAAGGAAAATAAAAAAACAGCATTTTTGCTTGCATGTGATTGGATGATGGAAGTCAGCAGAGCTTCATTCTCATTTACCAAGCTCTGGAGCAACTGCACTTTGCAAAGTGCACAGTCGATTTGCCTTTAGTAGATCAACCCCACAGTTTATTTGGTTATGGATATTTACTTCAACCTAGCCAATCACACAGGGGTTCTTTCCAGTGATGTGGGCTAGGGAAGAGGAAAATATTTGGAGAGACCTTCTGGAAGGATCCTTCTCTTCCAGGCTTTGCCTGGTGAGGATATGAGTGTAGCAGGGTCCAATCCTCCCTTCCCAAGTTATTGCCTGGGAATGGTGAAGCTCCAAAGAGGTTCAGCCTTTGACCCCCTAGACCTTTTACTTGGAGAAGAAAGCCAACACTAACGCCCTTCACACACGATCGGATTTTCTGACAACAAAACAGTGGATTTTTTTCCGAAGGATGTTGGCTTAAATTTGTCTTGCATACACACGGTCACACAAATGTTGTCGGAAATTTGGAACGTCAATAAGGTGGTGACGTACAACACATACGACGAGCCGAGAAAAAGGAAGTTCAATAGCCAGTTCAAAAGCCTTCTGCATGATTCAGAGCATGAGTGAACTTTTGTGCGACGGACTTGTGTACACACAATCGGACTTTCCGACAACAAATTTTGTTGTCGGAAATTTGAGAACCTACTCTCAAACATTTGTGTGCGGAAATTCCGACAGCAAATGTTCGATGGAGCATACCCACGGTCGGACTTTCCGACAACAAGCTTACATCTAACATTTCCCGTCGGAAATTCCGATCGTGTGTACGCGGCATAAGAAGAGGCTTTGTTCTGCTAGCTGCCTGTCTGGGTCGAATGTCCTAAGCAGGCCTGTGGAAAATGCAGAAGAAACTGAAAGTTAGATGAACATTTGGGTGATCTGAATCTACACTGGCCTGTGGCAGACGCCCAAAGAGTCCTACAGCTGACCTGTGACAGAGATCAGAAAGATACTAGCCCGTCCTGGCCTGAAGAGCTCTTTGAAAAGTTTGTTGTGTTTTGGGGTAACCTGTACCCCTATCCCACTCTCGCCAATAAATTTAAATATCTGTCTTGTCGATATGCAAGTATGTTTGTCAGTGAGTGTTTTGTTTGGGTGTGGGTACAGGGCAGGTCACCTTTAGGAAGGGTAGGAGAGCCTGAAAAAAATCCAGCAGCTCTTTCAGAAGTAATGCTTCACAATATTAGAAATATATTTCATCTGCCCCATTTGCTATCGGAGTACTGGGTATGGTCCCACATCATTGGTTATAAAGTGATGGAGCGGCTGCCATTTTTCTCTTTTTGCTGTGTGCCCATTTCTGTTCAGAGTTGGGGTGCACGGGACTATCGCTCTTGAAGAATAACCTGTTTCTTCTCTTTTTTCCTCATCTTTTTAGGTGTCAGGTTGGAAAATGTTGGATGATGGATCTATTCACATTGAGGAGGCGACGGAGGAGTTGCTGGGCACTTACACCTGTGTGCCTTACAATGCACTGGGGACCATGGGCCAGTCCCCTCCTGCACGGCTGCTGCTGAAGGTAAGTAGAGTAGGTGGATGATCTCACTCATGTTAGTTTAGTGCCTAAGACAGATTCCTGTAGTTTGATTGGCAGTATCCACAGAGTTCTGATTTTTATGTTTATGTGGTGTACGGTTTTATGTTTGTATGCAGGTGCAGTCAAAGCGGTCACCTTCTGCCCAATCATTTAGCACCTACATGGATAGGGGGCCCCATAATGGGCCTAATAGGGCACTGATTGCAGATTGTATTTGTGAATTCTAGGTGGGCGGGAAATTTATAGAAAGCTTTCTGATTGTTGAGAGGTGAAATGAACAGGTTGTTTTCCATTGGAGAGATTCCTGGAATGGAGAGCAGCAGCAAATGTCTGCCTTCCTAATGTGTAATATCCCAGTCTCCTCACCATTATAAGCATCTTTAAGAGACATGAATTATGTATTAGTACTTTCCAGTGGCTACACCCAATCCATCCGTCCGCTTGCCTACAAATTGCCACGTAGAAATGATCTTGTCTAATTAACCCCTCGGCCTGTTGAAGCCTTATTAAGGTTGTTGTAGTTTCTCGCCTACTCTCCTGTACTCCTGTTGTGCCTTTTTTTAAGTCTATTTACAGCATCTTTCTGATGTATTGTCTCTTATTCTGTTCACCATATCTTTCATTCTCATAGGACCCGCCCTATTTCACGGTGCTGCCCGGCTGGGAGTATAGACAGGAAGCTGGGAGGGAGCTGCTGATTCCTTGTGCTGCTGCTGGAGACCCCTTCCCCTCTATCACATGGAGAAAGGTATGTGGACTAACAGACGCTGACTTGCAAGAGGTGGGTCTAGGTAGGCAGAGCATTATTTTGGAGAAGGGTCTGGAAAGGCAGTACATTGTTCTGGAGAAGGCTGTGAGCAAGCAGTGCATGTTCTGAGGCAGGGTTTGGATAGGCAGAGCTGGAACAGTGTCTGGACAGGTGGAACATTGCTGTGGAGCAGAGTCTGAGTAGAACAAGCATTGTTTTTGAGTGGGTCTTAGTGGGCGGAGTATTGCTCTGGAGCAGGGTTTGGGTAGGCGGAGCATTGCTCTGGAGCAGGGTTTGGGTAGGCAAAGCATTGCTCTGGAGCAGGGTTTGGGTAGGCGGAGCATTGCTCTGGAGCAGGGTTTGGGTAGGGGGAGCATTGCTCTGGAGCAGGGTTTGGGTAGGCGAAGCATTGCTCTGGAGCAGGGTTTGGGTAGGTGAAGCATTGCTCTGGAGCAGGGTTTGGGTAAGCCGAGCATTGCTCTGGAGCAGGGTTTGGGTAGGCGGAGCATTGCTCTGATGTAGGATTTGGGTAGGCGGAGCATTGCTCTGGAGCAGGGTTTGGGTAGGCGGAGCATTGCTCTGGAGCAGGGTTTGGGTAGGCGGAGCATTGCTCTGGAGCAGGGTTTGGGTAGGTGAAGCATTGCTCTGGAGCAGGGTTTGGGTAAGCCGAGCATTGCTCTGGAGCAGGGTTTGGGTAGGCGGAGCATTGCTCTGATGCAGGATTTGGGTAGGCGAAGCATTGCTCTGGAGCAGGGTTTGGGTAGGCGAAGCATTGTTCTGGAGATGCATCAAGGTAGGTGTAGCATTGTTCTATGGAGAGATCTGAATATGTGAAGCATTGTTCTTGAGCGTAGTATTGTTCTGGAAAGATAGGTCATTATTGGGGTAGCATTTCAGAAGCAATTTACACGCACATGTGATGGAGAAGGAGTTCTGTGGGGGATGGTGTGAAAAGTCAGATGTGAAAAAAAAACAGCTACCTATATTTAGGACATACACAAGCTTGTTTAATAGCTGGCCGAGTCGGCGCTGAATTCAGATATAATGGTCGAGGGCAGAATTTGAGGCCATCAGATTTTGTGCAGATCTTCACTAAGCTCTGTGCATGTTCATTGGTAACATATCGGGCAACTCTCCTTCTTATTTCTGGAGTTCACAGAACTGTTATGCCGCGTACACACGGTTGGAATTTCCGCCAGCAAAATTCCGATGTGAGCTTTTCGTCGGAAATTCCGACCGTGTGTATGCTCCATCGGACTTTTGCTGTCGGAATTTCCGCCAGCCAAAGATTGAGAGCTGGTTCTCAATTTTTCTGACGGAAAAAATTCCTATCGGAAAATCCGGTCGTCTGTAGCAATTCCGACACGCAAAATTCCTACGCATGCTCAGAAACAATTTGACGCATGCTCGAAAGCATTGAACTTCATTTTCTCGGCTCGTCGTAGTGTTGTACGTCACCGCGTTCTTGACGGTCGAAAGTTCAGATACCATGTGTATGCAAGCCAAGCTAGAGCGGCAATCCGTCGGAAAAACCATCCAAGGCTTTTATGACGAGAATTCCGATCGTGTGTACGCGGCATAAAGCTCAGATAGAAGTGTGTCACTGAAAACCTTCTGCATTGCTGCTAATATTTATGTATTTGCTTGCCCCATTCCTCTGCATTTTCCACCCCAGATACCAGCACGCTGTAAGCCATTCCTCTTCTGCGTTCCATCCCCTGAGACAAGTAGCAGGAATTCCATAAACTGGAACAGTGACAGAGCTGCCTGCTACTTCCTTCCATGCAGCATTGTGTGACCCAGATATCATTGGAAGGTGCATAACAAACCTCTCGCCCTCCATCGTATATCCACAAGATGTTTATCTTCTCTCTTGCTGGAATCCACATTCCCCATAGCGAAGCGCTTTTTGTTTAATACTAGGCAGTGTCATTGGTTTCAGGAAGGGGGCGAGTGAGATTAGGGATTCTGTCCTGGAAAGTGCTGTACTCTGTGTCCAAGGGTGGTGCTGTATGTTGTGGCACACCCTGTCTACAATATACTTTGCGTCCCGGGATTGCAATATACTCTGTCCTAGGGCTGCAGTATATGCTCTGTCCCATGGTTGTGCTATGCTTTGTGTCCTGGGGTTGTGCTATACATGGTGTCCCCAGGTTGCAGTTTAATCTGTGTCTCAGGATTGCAATATTCTGTGTCAAGGGAGAGTTGCAATATACTCTCTGTATTGGGGTTGCACTATACTTTGCCAGAGGGTTGCAGTATACTTCATTCTTCGTTGATAATTGATAACTGTCCACAAATGAGGGGGAGCACCTCTATTTTTTTTATTGCCTTCTGTAGCACTCCTTAAGAGTTTTCATTCACACAGAAGTGGTAATTCTCTTTGGATAAAAATGATAGGCAGGCAAGGCAAGTCTGTTGTTGTATTTAGTATTGGAGGTGGTGCTATACTCTTGTGTTGTGGGGTTGTGCTGTATGTCGTGTCGTGGGGTGGTGCCGTATGCGGTGTCGTGGGGTGGTGCCGTATGCGGTGTCGTGGGGTGGTGCCGTATGCGGTGTCGTGGGGGTGGTACGGTTCCATGGGGTGGTGCTGTATGCGGTGTCGTGGGGTGGTGCTGTATGCGTGGGGTGGGGCTGTATGCGGTCTCGTGTCGTGGGGCTGTATGCGGTGTCGTGTGGCTGTATGCAGTGTCGTGTCATGGGGTGGTGCTGTATGATGTGTCCTGGGAGGTGCTGTACTCTGTATCCTGGGGTGGTGCTGTACCCTGTGTCGTGGGGTGGTGCTGTACGCTGTGTCGAGGGGTGGTGCTGTACGCTGTGTCGCGGGGTGGTGCTGTACGCTGTGTCGCGGGGTGGTGCTGTACGCTGTGTCGCGGGGTGGTGCTGTACGCTGTGTCGCGGGGTGGTGCTGTACGCTGTGTCGCGGGGTGGTGCTGTACGCTGTGTCGCGGGGTGGGGCTGTACGCTGTGTCGCGGGGTGGGGCTGTACGCTGTGTCGCAGGGTGGGGCTGTACGCTGTGTCGCAAGGTGGGGCTGTACGCTGTGTCGCAAGGTGGGGCTGTACGCTGTGTCGCAAGGTGGGGCTGTAAGCTGTGTCGCAAGGTGGGGCTGTAAGCTGTGTCGCAAGGTGGGGCTGTAAGCTGTGTCGCAAGGTGGGGCTGTAAGCTGTGTCGCAAGGTGGGGCTGTAAGCTGTGTCGCAAGGTGGGGCTGTACGCTGTGTCCTGGGGTGGTGCTGTGTCCAGGGGTGGTGCATGTTGTGACACAGCCTGTCTGCAATATACTCTATGTCCTAGGGCTGCAGTATATTCGCTGTCCCATGGTTGTGCTATGCATGGTGTCCCCGGGTTGCAGTTTAATCTGTGTCTCAGGATTGCAATATTTTGTGTCGAGGGGGAGTTGCATTATACTCTCTGTAATGGGGTTGCACTATGGTTTGCCAGAGCATTGCAGTATACTCTGTTTTGGGGTTGTGCTATTCAGTGTCCCAGGGTTGTGTCATGCCCTTTGTTTGTGCTATAGTCTATGTGTCGGGGTTTTGGTACACTCTGTGCTCTGGGGTCGAGCTACACTTTGTGTTCCAGGGTTGCAGTATACTCTGGGTCTCAGGGTTGCAGTATATTTACTGTCCCACGGTTGTGCTATTTTCTGTGTCTTTGGGTTTTGGTATACTCTGTGTCTCGAGGTTGAGCTATACCTTGTTTTCTGGAGTGGCGGTATATTCTCTGTCCCAGGGTTGTGGCATATTCTCTGTGCCAGGGTTGTGGTATATTATATTTCCCCAGGTTGAGGTATATTCTGTGTCCTGGGGTTGAACTATACTATGTCACAGGGTTGTGCTGTACTTTGTGTCCTGAGGTTGGGTGAGGTGCTATATTCTGTATCCTGAGGTTACTTAATACTTTGTGCCCCAGGGTTGCGCTATGCGCTGTGTCCCAAGGATGGTGTTTACTTTGGGTCACAGGAGAAATAAAATAATGTGATCTCAATTTGTCTGTCTTGTAGGTGGGAAGACCCTCATCCAGTAAACACAGCGTGCTGCCTAGTGGCTCCCTGCAGTTCCGGTCACTCAGTAAGGAAGATCACGGAGAATGGGAATGTGTTGCTAGCAATGTTGTGACGAGTATCACTGCCAGTGCACACCTCACTGTTATTGGTAAGTCAAGATAAACTAGTACTGTGCACATTGAGGAAGAATAATGGGGCGTACACACGGTCGGACTTTTCAGCTACAAAAGTCCGACAGCCTGTCCGACAGACTTTCGGCGGACTTTCGACGGACTTGCGGCGGACTTTCTAACGAACAGACTTGCCTACACATGATCACACAAAAGTCTGTGGAATTCTTACGTGATGACGTACACCGGACTAAAATAAGGAAGTTCATAGCCAGTAGCCAATAGCTGCCCTAGCGTGGGTTTTTGTCCGTCGGACTAGCATACAGACGAGCGGATTTTTCGACCGGACTCGAGTCCGTCGGAAAGATTTGAAGCATGTTTCAAATCTAAAGTCCGTCGGATTTGAGGCTGAAAAAGTCCGTTGAAAGTCCGGAGAAGCCCACACACGATCGGATTACCAGCCAGCTTTAGTCCGTCAGCGTCCGTTAGACTTTTGTAGCTGAAAAGTCCGACCGTGTGTACGCCCCATTAGAGATTCTTATTATACAGCTGCTGGATTCTGTTCATAGAACATGGCTTCACTTCATCAAATTGTTCTGGAAATCAGAGCCACTATAAATATCAAAATGTACCAGATAGGTAAAGTGGCATCTGAGCACCAAATGTCACCAAAAAAGGTTTTGGTTGTGTGCACCAGACACGAGTGATGCTTCAGATGTCACCAGACAAGTTGGGATGTCATCAAACATGAGTGTGACCAAAGATGTCACCAGATATGGGAGAAATGTTAGAGTTCTATAGAAATGAGCAGGGTGCCACTATAAACAAGTAAGACGTTACAAGACACAGATGGGATATCAGATGACACCAGACACGGGTGGGATCAAACCAGAGAGAGGTAAGATGGTAGGTGGTGAGAGGTAAGATGTCACAAGTCATGGGTAAGACGTGGGGTGTCACTAGGCACAGGTGGGAATTTAGATGTCGCTAGACACAGGTGGCATGTCACAGGTCATCAGACGTAAGTCAAATCTCAACGTTAAGGATGGGCGTCCGGTTCGGCCCAAGCATGAGTTCGGGCCGAACATTGGCTGTTCGGAAGTTCTCCGAACAACTGAATTATAGGGTCGCCGAACGACCACAATGCACTGCACCGCGGCACAGTGCATTGAAAGCCCCGATTGGCTGAAGCAATGAAAGCTTCGCCCAATCAAGGCACAGAGCACTGTCAGAGCCATGATTGGACGCTGTCATGATGTCTGTATCCAATCATGGCTCATTGCTCTTAATCCCGCCCCACACTATAAAAGTACAGTATTCTTTCCATAGCGGACATTTAGCGTTGTGGAGAGAGATAGAACAGGGCTCTGTTCAGTGCTATTAGACAGTTAGTGTGCTATAGTGTTCTATTCTGATTCTGTTGTGAGTGTTGAATATCTGTTTAGTGTGCATCTAGGGATAGTTCAGTGTGAGTGCAGTGCGACCATTCATCTTTACATTAGTGTCAATGTAGGTATAGTTCAGTCATTGTGAGTGTAGTGACTATTTAACACAGTATATTTCATTGTGTTACTGCAAGTTTAACGCCATATAGTTCTGTGTGTTACTGCAAGTTTAATGGTATATAGTTCTGTGCGTTACTGCAAGTTTAACGCCGTATATTTCATTGCATCACTGCAAGTTTAACGCTGTATATATTTCATTGCGTTACTGCAATTTTAACGCCATATAGTTCTGTGCGTTACTGCACGTTTGATGCAGTAGATTGCAGTATATTATGGTGTATCCATGGAGTGTGTCTGTGTCGTGAATACTCAAATTAAAGTCCACCAAACACCACTTTCCACTGATTAAAGTGCATCCACGTACACATTTACACATCTCTATTACATTTTGTTAATAAGCACCCCCCACTCCCCCCATCATGTCTGGGTGGACAGCAAGGAGAGGCAGATGTTCTCATGGCACTGTAAGGGGTCCAGCAGCTTATGTGTCCACAGGCAAAGGTAGACGTGATCAGTCCTCAGGCAGGGCATCATTTCCTCTGTTTAGTGATGTTGCCCGTGCTTTCCAGCCACAGCATGCAGAGGAGGTGGTGGACTGGCTTACTAAACCCTCCTCATCCACCTCATCCTCCGTCACCCAAGCAGAGACTAGTGCACAGTCCCCTGCAGCTGCCAGAGTGGCAAAACCTACCTCCTTGTCCACAGCTATTCCTGCCATAGCCCAGCATCAGGCATGGAGGAGTCAGCGGAGTTATTTGAACACAGCGTCAGCCACTTACTCCTTGAGGGGATGATGATGAGGTCACTTACTCGACCTGGGTGCCGGATAGAGCAGAGGAGGAAAGTGAGGCACAACCCCAATGAGGCAGTCATCATGGAAGAGTAGAGAGCAGCCACCCTATTCCATCACATTGTGGAGCTGTTCTCTCCCGGCCCACTTCCCACAGCTCAGCTGTCTGGGAGTTTTTTAGTACATGTGCAGTCGATCGCACCATTTCTATTTGCAAACTTTGTCTCAAGCGTGGGAAAAACACCAACCATTTGGGTACCACATGATTGACAAGGCATTTAACCTCCTAGCACTCAGCCCGTTGGCAAGAGCACCTAAAAGCCACACAAAAGGGGCACAAATCTGTCCCTCCTCCTTACTCACCTCAGCCTGTCCCTGTTGTACCTCATGACCTCTCAGCAGCCTCCACTGACAGGGATGATGGTATAGCACAGGGTGCCCCAGGTCCTTGCAGCACATCTGCCAGCAGCACACCGGATGCATGCACTGTGCTGTCACCATTTGAGGAGGCCACAAGGATGGTAAGCCGTGACAATGCATGCATCAGTGAGACAATCCCTGTTGTGTTCCTTGTGGAGCAGACTCTGCATGGCATTATGGACAGGGCACTCAGGGCAGAGCAGCGGGACGAAGAGGAGGACTTTCTTTCCTCTCAATGCCCACTTTATGCAGACACCATTATTCCTATGCCACAAAACACACAAGAGCAGAGAGAGGAAGAGGATTCTGGCAGTGTTGGAGGCATTGAAGCAGAGGAAGACATACATAAAACAGTAAGAGATGGGTTTTCCATCCGCAGAACCCTTGGGAGTAATACGTGGCTGACAGGAGGCAGTTCCAGATACTATAATCCTCGAGGAGTCTGCTTCTCATGCCTCCACAAATTTGCGGTTCATGGGCTTCCTCATGCTCCAAAGCCTGCGAAAGGACCCAAGAATACGTGGCATAAAGGAAAAGGATCACTATTGGTTGGCAACCCTCCTTGACCACCATTATAAGGGGAAAGTCTCAGAACTCATCCCGTCCCCACAGAGTGCAGAAGATGAAATCTCTTAAGGACACCTTAAAGAGACATTTATTGAATGCTTTTCCCGACTCTGGTAGGTTACAGTGTCGTGGAAAACATAGTTTTAAGGCTTTTTTGGTCAAGTGATGCATTTCTAAATTTTTTTTAGTCCTCGCCGCCCAGGGCTGTCAGCTTCCACATCCCATCAGCAGCATCTGTATCATATGGTAGACCATTATCTAGGGGCGAAAACAGAGATGGAGAGCTTTTCAGTCGACGATCCACTGGCTTACTGGGTCATGAGAATAGACCACTGGCCAGAACTTGCCCAGTATGCTATTGAGCTGCTGGGCTGCTCTGCATCCAGCATGCTTTCTGAATGGGCATTCAGTGTTGCTGGAGGTTTTGTTGCTGATCATAGAATGCGTCTGTCCACAGACTCCGTGGACCCTCTGACTTTTATCAAAACGAATCAGTCCTGGATTACCAGCAGCTATGAAGCCCCTGATGCCGATGTCACTGATTAAGTGTTTTTGGGATGTGGAATCTCTGCAGAACTTCTAGACTGCCTAGTGTTGTGGGTGTTGATTTAATCTGGAAGAATGTTTTTGGTGTAGGTTTCATGGGCACAATTAACACCCAAAGACCAATATTTCCGCACATGTTTGACAGGTGCATATCATTACAATTTTTGACAGCAAGGCCAATTCTTGCTTTCATCAAGAGTACCTCTATAGCAGGGATATGCAATTAGCGGCCCTCCAGCTGTTGCAAAACTACAAGTCCCATCATGCCCCTGCTTCTGGGTGTCATGCTTGTGGCTGTCAGAGTCTTGCTATGCCTCATGGGACTTGTAGTTTTGCAACAGCTGGTGGTCTGCTAATTGCATATCCCTGCTCTATAGGGTTACGGTGTGAAGGCGCCACCGACACCCAAAGAACATTTTTTCCGCACCCGTTACAGAAGTAGAAATCCAAAGTCTGTGGTAGAGAGACCAGAATTTATCCAAAATCTCTTATCTTGCTTGTTCCCAGTGCACTACATTGTGGCCTCATTATACAGACTGGCTCTCCTAGCCGTTGCTTAAAAAATAAAAAAAGCTTGAAGGGAAAATTTCATTTTTTGGGCTTTATAGATGCAATTATTGCTGCAGCAGCTTCTATACACAGTACAGATGTGCCACTTTACAGGTGGACTAAGGGGACCCCCCCAGGCACTATATTGAAAGGAATTTTTCATTTTTATACTTTCACTTTAAGCATCAATATATCAATGCTCATTTAAAAGTGAAGTTTTTTACAAACTTTTTTTTCATTGATACATGTGCAGTACTCAGACCCGCATAACCATTGGATGCCCAATTACTTGCATATAAGCCTTCGTAATGGGCACTTTTGATTTTTCACGTTCGGGTCCCATAGATTTGAATGGGGTTCGTTATTCGGTTCCAAACTTTCCCGATGTTTGAAAGTTCTGGTGTGAACCGAACAGGGGGTTGTCCGACTCATCCCTACTCAGTCATTAAAATGTGTTGTCACCAGACACAGGTGTCAAATGTCATCACACAGAAGAATAACAGATGTCACCAGACACAGGTGAGATGTCACTAAATGTGGAAAAGATTTTAGATGTCTCCAGATGTGGGTGAGGTGCCACCAGGAATGGATAACATGTCGGAAGGCACAAGTGGGATATGAGATGTCATCAGGCACAGGTGGTATATCTGATTTAGACAGACACAGGTGGATTATCAGATGCCACCAGGCACACATGGAAAGTCTCAGGATATATTTTGGATCTTGCCATATATTAGATGTTAGCAGACACAAATGTGATGTCACCAGACACAGGTGGGATATCACCAGATATAAGCAAGGTTTAGGTATCTATAAACCTAGGTAGGGTGCCACCAGAAACAGGTAAAATATGAGATGTCACCAGGCACAGGTGGTATATCTAATATCACCAGGTACAGGTGGGCTATAAGATGTTGCAAAACACAGGCAAGAGATCAGATATACTCAGACATGAGTGGAATGTCAGCAGCACACACCACCAGACTGGCACACACGGCGTTCTGGCACTGTGAGCAGCCTGTATGCACACTGTCTGCGAGATTTGGACCTTCGGGAAGCTCACCACTTTAACATCTCTGTCCATATCGGTCAGGATCAGGTTGAAGGGTCATACCATCACCACCTATTGGTGTGCTGAGATGAGTAAAGACTATTGCAACTGCGAAGGAGGACCATTCATTCCCCCAAGGCTATAACATCCATCCAGTCCACTACATATAAACATACAGACCAGACTCGGTTCCCAAAGGTTCTGAGGAAGAGGAAAAATCCTCGAAACGCATCAAACGATTACTCCATCTCACCATCCTATGAGACATGGGTTTTGTTTTATGACCTCTTAGAGGAATAATGTAATGTTATTCAAGATTCCAAATGTGAGTACTCCACTTACTTATGCTTTGTAATAAAACTTTTTACCAAGTATAATGCACTAGGCCACGCGCCTTTTTTCTTTCTTTCCTTGCTTTAGTTCTTTGAACTCCCCCTAGTTGGCTAAGGCAGCGGGGTGTGCAAAATCCATCCATCAAGCACCTTAGAGCCCTTGCACACTGGGGCGGTTTGCAGGCGCTATTGCGCTAATAATAGCGCCTGCAAACCGCCCCGAAAGTGCCGCTACTGTCATTCCAGTGTGAAAGCCCGAGGGCTTGCACACTGGAGCGATGCGCTGGCAGGACGGTAAAAAAAGTCCTGCTAGCCGCATCTTCGGAGCGGTGAAGGAGCGGTGTGTATACCGCTCCTTTACCGCTCCTGCCCATTGAAATCAATGGGACGGCGCGGCTATACCGCCGGCAAAGCGCCTCTGCAGAGGCGCTTTGCGGTGGTATTTAACCCTTTCTCGGCCGCTAGCGGGGGGTAAAACCGCCCCGCTAGCGGCCGAATACCGACAGTAAAGCGCCGCTAATAATAGCGGCGTTTTACCGCCGACGCCGCCCCCCGCCCCAGTGTGCAAGGGCTCTTGGGGAAGTACAACATTTTTATCTAGGCCCTCCGCACAGCGCAGGAGAGATTTTTCAGTTGATGAGTAGGATGTCCCCAGACACAAGTAGCATCTCAGATGATTCCAGGAATGAGCCCAAGGTCAGATGTTGCTAGACACAAATGGGATGTCAGATGTAACCAGGCACAGGTGGTATGTCACCATATGTGGGTGAGATATAAGATGCCTTCTAGACTTGAGTGCAGTGCCAACCTAAACAGATAAACTGTCAAATCACTAGACGCAAATAGAATATCAGGTGTTACTAGGCAGAGGTACGATATCAGATGTCACAGGCACAGGTAGGATATCGAATTTCACCACAGGAGGCATATCAGATGTTGCCAGACACAGGTGAAAGGTCAGATGTCATCAGGCATAGATAGGATGTCAGATGCCAGCAGAAAATAACGGGATGTCACTGGACACAGGTGATATGTCAGATATCACTAGGATATCAAATGTCACAGATAGGATATCGAATGTCACCACAGGTGTCATATCAGATGTTGCCAAACACAGGCTAGGAGTCATTAGGCATAGATCGGATGTTCCTTGTAAACAGAAAATAACGCAATGACACAGGTGGGATATTACCAGACATGAGAGAGTTGTCACATGTCACCAGACATGGTTGGTATGTCACCAAGCATGTGTAAAGCTGGCCATACACTAATAGATTTTTTTATTCAGCCGGTAGGCTGAACAAAATAATTTTAACAGATTTCTCTGTCCACTCTAATGCCCCGCACACACGGTCAGATTTTCCAACGGAAAATGTGTGATAGGACCTTGTTGTCGGAAATTCCGACCGTGTGTAGGCTCCATCACACATTTTCCATCGGATTTTCCGACACACAAAGTTTGAGAGCGGGCTATAAAATTTTCCGACAACAAAATCCGTTGTCGGAATGTCCGATCGTGTGTACACAAATCCGACGCACAAAGTGCCACGCATGCTCAGAATAAATAAAGAGATGAAAGCTATTGGCTACTGCCCCGTTTATAGTCCCAACTTACGTGTTTTACGTCACCGCATTCAGAATGATCGGATTTTCCGACAACTTTGTGTGACCGTGTGTATGCAAGACAAGTTTGAGCCAACATCCGTCGGAAAAAATCCATGGATTTTGTTGTTGACATTGATCGGAATGTCCGAACAAAGTCCGACCGTGTGTACGAGGCATAAGCACACATACGAGGCAGATTATCTAATCAGCTGCTATAGCTATTGTACTCTGACACCTGGGGCTGCCGGGTGTCAAAATACTTGAACAGTGTCTGCATCTGAAAGAATGCAGGTGCTCTTCTGCTGACGGTGGTTTGCTTCCTTACCATATAGTTGGTTATTTATATTTACCACTACATATAGATATTTAAGAATAAATTGACTTTTTTTTTAACCTTTACATATTAACTAAATTATTCACCACACTTTTTTTTAAGGTTATCTGATTAATCAAAACAATAATCGGACAACTAATCGATTATGAAAATAATTGTTGGTTGCAGCCCTACTTATGTTAATTGACCCCTCCAGAGTGGCACCTTGCATCTATTGCCCCCATCAGAGTGCCCTCTTACATCAATCAGACTCGCTCATGGATCAGTGGATGTACTCTGAGCAAAACAAATACTCCTGCGCACGAATGTGTTAACCAGGCAGTCCAATGTTCAGAGTGGACAATAACTTTCGGCCTTGCTGCCCTCCAGGATAGGGATATCCTAACAGTCAAACGAGAAAACAGAAAAGAGAGAGGGTGTACCAGCCTTGTGCATTATCATTTGATACATTTATTATCACACTGTAGCAATCTTTGGCTTGTGGCAGTTCGTCTACTGATAGCAGTCTCCAGGTCCTGAAGAGAGGATGTGCGAACTGCTGCTGGCTGACGCGTTTTGAAGGATTACCTTCTTTCTCAGAGCCCAGAGGACCTGGAGACTGCTATCAGTAGACGAACTGCCACAAGCCAAAGATTGTTACAGTGTGATTTTCTCTCTACCTTTTGTGAGTAGTTTTTAATAATGTTTCTTCTAAATAAATGTATCAAAGGATAATGCACAAGGCTGGTGCGCCCTCTCTTTTCTGTTTTCTCGATGTACTCTGAGACCTGGGGAGGGTGGGGCAACTAAAATGTATATTTTGGGGGGTACAGCTGACCCAACACTTACCTAAATCTGCCTGACATCTTACCTGTGTATGGTGACATCCGACATACCACCTGTGTGTGGTGACATCCGACATACCACCTGTGTATGGTGACATCCGACATACCACCTGTGTATGGTGACATCCGACATCCCACCTGTGTATGGTGACATCTGACATCCCACCTGTGTATGGTGACATCCGACATACCACCAGTGTATGGTGACATCCGACATCCCACCTGTGTATGGTGACATCCGACATCCCACCCGTGTATGGTGACATCCGACATCCCACCCGTGTATGGTGACATCCGACATCCCACCCGTGTATGGTGACATCCGACATCCCACCCGTGTATGGTGACATCCGACATCCCACCCGTGTATGGTGACATCCGACATCCCACCCGTGTATGGTGACATCCGACATCCCACCCGTGTATGGTGACATCCGACATCCCACCCGTGTATGGTGACATCCCACCCGTGTATGGTGACATCCGACATCCCACCTGTGTATGGTGACATCCGACATCCCACCTGTGTATGGTGACATCCCACCTGTGTATGGTGACATCCGACATCCCACCTGTGTATGGTGAGATCCAACATCCCACCTGTGTATGGTGACATCCCACCTGTGTATGGTGACATCCCACCTGTGTATGGTGAGATCCGACATCCCACCTGTGTATGGTGAGATCCGACATCCCACCTGTGTATGGTGACATCCGACATCCCACCTGTGTATGGTGACATCCCACCTGTGTATGGTGAGATCCGACATCCCACCTGTGTATGGTGAGATCCGACATCCCACCTGTGTATGGTGACATCCGACATCCCACCTGTGTATGGTGACATCCCACCTGTGTATGGTGAGATCCGACATCCCACCTCTGTATGGTGAGATCTGACATCCCACCTGTGTATGGTCAAAAATGTGGGCAGAGGTCAGCTCCAAGTTACTTAGACACAATATGGTACCAACATCCCTGAATTTTAAAGAATTAATACATTGGAGATATGGGACTTTAAAGGTACATAGTGTAGGAAATCACTCAAGTTTGATATAGAAAATATAAATTATTTATTAGAAAAACTGATAAAAGTAAGGAATACAGTTCAAATCAGTCATAGGTACATACACATTGCCTATCATTGACAGTGAGATACTGTAGTCACATATTGATATCACGTCCAAATATTTCAACATGTTTCGCCGGTGTGGCTTCGTCAGGAAAAGGACGTAAAGGTTTACTTAACAAGTATAAAGGAGTACATTTCTCTCAGCTTTAGGTGTATATAGAGAAAGAAGAAAAAAGACAATATTAATATACAATATACCTGCAACTTTATATGATACAAATTAGCACGCACGTGGCTATGGGTCTTTCATGAATCAAAACAAAACAGAAAATGGAAACCAAATTAAGAGACCCCCCCCATACCTCAAAGGATAGGGGCATGAGAGTATGTTCAAGTGGAAAATCCTTCCGAGTGGAATGGTGAATGGTGTATGTGACATCCGACATCCCACCTGTGTATGGTGACATCTCAAATCTAATTTTTGTATTGAACTGAGCACTTGTTGCTATGTCATATTGCTTTCCTGTCTGTGTAGGTACCAGCCCGCACGCCCCTTCCAATGTGCGAGTTGTGGTGTCCATGAACACGGCCAATGTGACCTGGGAGGCCGGGTACGACGGAGGATTTGAGCAGACATTCTCAGTTTGGTATGGAGCTCTGTGAGTCATCCCAGCATGCTTTGCAGCTTCTATCTCCACACTGTCTTTATGTGTCTGTCATGCTTTGTTGGGGATGTTAGCCTCGCATTCCTGCTGTGACATATAGAGAGCCTACCTATATGTCTGTATGATATATGTGTGTTTGTATATACACCAGAGATGTATATATTATACCGCACACATATAAAGGATGCCACTTCATGTATGCAGTATGATAATCAGTAATTATTAATCATGTGTTAAAAGATTTAAGTATGATATTTGCATCTGATGACACACCACAGACTGAGATTGCATCTCTTCCTGTCTTGTTTTGTTCTACATTTTGTACCCTGAATAGAAAAATATGCAAATAACGGGATGACAGTAACAGTGTGCAGGAGAGCAGCAGAAAGTGTATTTCCACTAAAAAAAAAAAAGGCCCCCCTTCACCACACACTTTGAGCACACATTCTGCATTGCTCCTCTTCTCTACACCCTGACCACACACTCTGGATTGCTCCTCCTCACACCTTGACCACACAGTCTGAACACACCTTAAATCGCTCCGCCTCTTCCCTATACCCTAACCACACCCTTCATTGCTCCTCCTCTTCACACACTGACCACACTTTGCATTAGTCCCCCTCTCCTCAGTCTGAACAGACCTTGAATCACCCTATCTCTTAACACCCTGACCACATACCCTGCACCACCCCTCTTCTTCACACCCTGACCCCACCCCCTGCATCACTTCTCTCCAATTCCCGACCACACACCCTACACAGCTCCACCTCTTCACATCTCAACCACACACCCTGCATTGCTTCCTCACTCTACATTCTGACCACACACCCTGCATCACTCCTCCTCTCCACACCCTGACCACAATGTCAGAAAATGTCATGCATTGCTCCCCCTCTCCACACCCTGACCACACACCTTGCATTGCTCCTCCTTGCTATACCCTGACCACACACCTTGCATTGCTCCTTCTTGCTATACCCCGACCACACACCTTGCATTGCTCCTTCTTGCTATACCCCGACCACACTCTCTGCATTGCTCCTTTCTACGTCCTAACCAGAGAGTCTGAACACTGCCTCCATCCCTCCTCCTCTCCACACCCTGACTACAGTGTGAACAAACCCTGCAATGCTTTTCCTCTTCACATTCTAACCACACAGTTTGCACACACAATCACTCCTTCTCTCCACACCCTGATCACTCAGTCTGAACACAGCTTGCATTGCTCCTCCTCCACACACCCTGACCACATACCCTGCATCATTCCACCTCTTCTCACCATGACAACATAATTTGCATCATTCTTCCTCTTCTCACCCTGACCACATAATTTGCATCATTCCTCCTCTTCTCACCCAGACCACATACCCTGCATCATTCTTCTTCTTCTTCACACACTGACCACTCCTCTTCTCACCCTGACCACATACACTGCATCATTCCTCCTCTTCCCACCCTGACCACATAATTTGCATCATTCTTCCTCTTCTCACCCTGACCACATACCCTGCATCATTCCTCCTCTCCACACCCTGACCACATACCCTGCATCATTCCTCCTCTCCACACCCTGACCACATACCCTGCACCATTCTTCCTCTTCTCACCCTGACCACATACCCTGCATCATTCCGCCTCTCCACACCCTGACCACATACCCTGCATCATTCTTCCTCTTATCACCCTGACCACATACACTGCATCATTCCGCCTCTCCACACCCTGACCACATACCCTGCATCATTCTTCCTCTTATCACCCTGACCACATACACTGCATCATTCCTCCTCTTCTCACCCTGACCACATACCCTGCATCAGGGGCGTTGCTAGGTCTACAAAAGATCTGGGGCTAGAGCCCATAGCTGCATAGTAAAGAAAGTCATACGCTTGGGCGGGCATACACATGTATATACAGTAATATATGTGTGTGTATATATCCCCAGAGAGCCCCCCACTTACATCAGGGTCCCCAGAGAGCCCCCCATACATCAGGGTCCCCAGAGAGCCCCCCCTTACATCAGGGTCCCCAGAGAGCCCCCCCTTACATCAGGGTCCCCAGAGAGCCCCCCCTTACATCAGGGTCCCCAGAGAGCCCCCCCTTACATCAGGGTCCCCAGAGAGCCCCCCCTTACATCAGGGTCCCCAGAGAGCCCCCCCTTACATCAGGGTCCCCAGAGAGCCTCCCCCTTAAATCAGGGTCCCCTGAGAGCCTCTCCCTTAAATCAGGGTCCCCTGAGAGCCTCTCCCTTAAATCAGGGTCCCCTGAGAGCCTCTCGCGTAAATCAGGGTCCCCTGAGAGCCTCTCGCTTAAATCAGGGTCCCCTGAGAGCCTCTCGCTTAAATCAGGGTCCCCTGAGAGCCTCTCGCTTAAATCAGGGTCCCCTGAGAGCCTCTCCCTTAAATCAGGGTCCCCTGAGAGCCTCTCCCTTAAATCAGGGTCCCCTGAGAGCCTCTCCCTTAAATCAGGGTCCCCTGAGAGCCTCTCCCTTAAATCAGGGTCCCCTGAGAGCCTCTCCCTTAAATCAGGGTCCCCTGAGAGCCTCTCCCTTAAATCAGGGTCCCCTGAGAGCCTCCCCCTTAAAATCAGGGTCCCCTGAGAGCCTCCCCCTTGCATCAGGGTCCCCAGAGAGCCTCCCCTTCTCTTGGGGACCCCTGCAGAGACTCTGGGCTATGGGCCCCAGATTCGGGGCTATAGCCCCAAAAGCCACCCCCCTAGCGACGCCACTGCCCTGCATCATTCCTCCTCTTCTCACCCTGACCACATACCCTGCATCATTTCTACTCTTCTCACCCTGACCACCTACCCTGCATCATTCCTCCTCTTCTCACCCTGACCACATACACTGCATCATTCCTCCTCTCACCCTGACCACATACCCTGCATCATTCCTCCTCTTCTCACCCTGACCACATACCCTGCATCATTCCTCCTCTTCTCACCCTGACCACATACCCTGCATCATTCCTCCTCTTCTCACCCTGAGCAAATCATTTGCATCATTCCTCCTTTTCTCACCCTGACCACATACCCTGCATCATTCCTCCTCTTCTCACCCTGACCACATACCCTGCATCATTCCTCCTCTTCTCACCCTGACCACATACCCTGCATCATTCCTCCTCTTCTCACCCTGACCACATATCCTGCATCATTCCTCCTCTTCTCACCCTGACCACATATCCTGCATCATTCCTCCTCTTCACACCCTGACCACATACACTGCATCATTCTTCCTCTTCACACCCTGACCACATACCCTGCATCATTCCTCCTTTTCACACTCTGACCACCCTGTCTGTTCCCCACAGAAAGGGATAAATCTGAATGTTGCATTACATTATAGCATTTACCAATCTGGGCAATTCAAGCTGAGAATATGATGATGAGAATCTTCATTGAGAAGCAGAGATTTAAACTGCTAATGTTTTCTGTAGAATCAGACTTGGCTTCTATCTCCCAAAACCTCCATGATGGTTCTTGTGGTCAGGCATTGGACATCAAAATAATTACATTTATGTTTACTTAACAAGCATGAAAATGCCTCTCAAACAAGCTTTTCCTGGTTCCAATCTGTGCAGGCACTAAGCAGTAATTCAATCTGGAGCTTCAGGCCAGAGTGACTTGTAGTCAAGCCCTGCATCTGCTTGACTCTGCTACCCACCCTCCCTTCTGTGTCACTGCAACCTCTCCATCTGTCTTCCTGTCTCCCTTCTTGTGCTCTCCTTGACAGGCTGTAGGATGTAAATAGTGCCTGTCAGGAATGTACTAATCTGCTTTAGCCTTGTGCTTACTTAATACAAGTTGGGGCACTGTAAGTGCACTGCGGGTGCCGCAAAGTGGTCATGTGAGCTTTGCTTAGGAGCAACCAGGGACAGATTAAAAGCCCGGGTACAATGTCTAGGCATCTGTCACTGAGCTGTCCTAGAGGAATCCAAGATAGCATTTCCCAAAACAATGCAACAGCCATGTACAGGGTAATTAAAAGAGTAGTATGGACCTTTTTTTATTGTAGATTCATACTTACCTAGGTGGATGCAGCATTGGTCTGATGCTGCATCTGTCCCACCCCGTCTTTAACAATGAGAACCGCTGAGAGGCTGAGCCAGGTAGCGGTCCAAGCATATGGGTGTATCCCGACTTCATTGTCGCGATCTTGCCCGAGCTTGGACTGGTTCTGTGATGTCAGCTGACAGCAGGCTTCACACCCAGGCGCGCAGTGTGCATGCGTGAGCCGTGCTGCGCGTTGTGAATGGCCGGGCAATCTTCTAGGACCTGTCCCAGAAAATTGCAGGCAGGGGTGAACTTCCGCTCAGTGCCGTGGCGCCAGGAGAGGAAGGAGGAAGTGGGAGCTGGGTACCTGTGAAAACTAGGTACCCACTCCCCCCCCCCCCCCCCAAAAAAAATGACATGCCAAATGTGGCATGTCAGGGGGTCACTAATACTGACAGCTGAAGTTCGATTTTTGGGTGGAACTCCACTTTAATTCTAGTCACTTTCATTGAGCTAGAGATTGGTGTTTCCACGGTCTGGGCACAGGTTTGCTTTGAAGAGGTTATAGCATTGAAGGGTATTAAACTAGAGAAGCCATCAAGCATAATTGTTACAGGAAGTTAAGATCTGCCTAAAACTTCAGCTTGCATTCTCTCTGGACCCATTGATTGGCTTGACATTTTTCATAATAAGGAATCTCTGTGTATCTGTGTGTTCATTTTTCCATCATATGCTCAGTTTCAGTTGCCCAGGTTTGTGAAATTTCTGAAACTACATGGGTTTCTACTTCTTTGACTGTCATAGCAATCCTCTGGCTTCAGCACCTCTGAGTTACTAAACTGAAACAATTGTCCAATGTAATGACATTACACTAGCTTTGCTTTCTGCATGCTTGCTACTGGTCAGTAATTCAGTAAGTACTGAGACCAGAAACTGCCAGGTAACTACCATGTCCATATTGATGGCATTTTTGGCAGCCCCTTTAAGCCTTTCAGTATAGGGGTCTCTTAATTTTTTGAAGATAGGAACATATAAATTGGCTTCCAGGGACACAACCTACCTGGTGACTATCAAATACACTAGGGTGCCCCATTTGCTAAATTCTCATCTATTGAACCTATGAATATGTAGCCTGTATGTTCCATTGTTCTGGGGCTACCTACTTCAACCCTGCTTTCATAGGCTATAGCAGGGGTCTCCAAACTTTTCAAAGGGCCAGTTTATTGTCCTTGAGACTTTGAGGGCCAGATTGTGGAGAGTGGGGGCAGAAAATTTCTTAGGGCCCAGCACCAGTGGAAATAAATATGGCCTCAAGGTTGGTGGTCAGTAGGAGAAGCAGTAGTGCCCCTAGTAGGAGGAATAGTATCCCATCATTGGCATCAGTGGAAGAAATAGTGCCCCCTTGTTGGTGTCAGTGGGAGGAATAGTGCCTCAAATTGGTGGAAGGAATAGTGCCCCAAGGCCCAGATAAAGGCTAGCAAAGGGCCACATCTGGCCCTCGGGCCGCAGTTTAGAGACCCCTGGGCTATAGTACAAAAAGCAGCGTCCTATAGCTAGAGAGGGCAGCCCTTCTCAGATGCAAGTCTATTGAATTAGGTTGCAGCAGGTTTTATAAAACGGATACAAAATAAACTGGTGGGATTTTTCTAGCTATTACAATGTTAGTACTTGTTGCAACTTAGGCAGTAGAACATCTCATTGGTTGCTGCAGGTTATCAACTTGCCTAATAAGTAGTTGGGCTAATTGGCTCTGATGTTGACATTCACTTCTGAGTGAGAAAATTGTGGGTGGAGCTTAGGAGGACACGCAAAGTGGTGCAGCTGTGTATAGTAACCAGTCGGCTTCTAGGTTTTATTGTCAAAGCTTAAAGTGATTTTAAAGCCTTAAAGTGGATGTAAAGCCTCACAATATCCCCAGTGAAGTGAACAGCCTCAGATGATACACAGAGATGAAACAAATCTCCCTACATAAGTTTTACTTGTATATCTGCTGTCTTCAACTCTCTAGACTGTTTAGAATGTGCAGATCGTGTTAGGAGATTTTCTCTTCCTGGTTAGCACTGCAGTGAAGCCTGGGCATACAGCCAAGACAGGCTCCCCCCCCCCCCCCAAGCATCCTCAGCATCCTCCCCAACCCATATAGCATCCTCCCCAACCCAAAACTCAGGCTGCTTTTATCATATGTGATGAAGAACTTGTCAGGAGTTATCAGGCTGATAACAGAAGAACGGAACAGGAGACAGCTACGGGACATGGTGCTTTGAAGAGAGGTGGCAGATATATGTGCCCAGCTTAAATTTCTTGAATCTGGTTTACAGCCACTTTAAGGTTTTTGACCTTAATACATTAAGGTCAAAAACCTTCTGTGCTGCACCCCCCCCCCCCCCAGAACCCCTCCTGTTCCTTACCTGAGCCTGATCCGATCCAGTGATGTGCATGGGCGCAGGAGCTCCAGCTGCTGCCGCTCTCCTCATTGGACACATTGATAGCAGCAGGAGCTATTGGCTTCCACTGCTGTCAATCGAGAGCTGTGACATGGGAGGGGGGGCGGGGCAGAGCCCTGCTGTCTGTGTCAATGGACGCAGCAGCGGGACTCGGGAGCGAGCCTGCACACGGGTGCCCCCATGGACAGCGATTTTCCGTGGGGGCACTCGATAAAGAGAAGGGGCGCGGAGCACTGGTGGGGCACCCCAGAAGAGGAGGATCGGGGGCTGCTCTGTGCAAAACCACTGCACAGAACAGGTAAGTATAGGCATGTTTGTTCTTTTTATTTAAAAAAAAAAGCAAGGGTCTACAAACACTTTAATTGAACGTTAGAAGCTGATTGGTTACTATGGACGGCTGCATCAGATTCTGTGTGCACCAGTTTTCGAAATCCCCCCCCCCATTTGATTGACGTTGTAGAAAGTGTACAATGACCTACGTTGGACACCATAAAAAAAGAAATCACAGAACATGACATTCTGAGATAGTGAAGGAAAGCTTCATGTAGACGACCTTCCTGAATTATCTCCACCCATCCTTCGTACTGCCTGCTCAGAAGGTACTGTACATGAGCCATTTTTCTAGGTTCCATACTATTGGAGAAGACTTTGTAACTTGCAATGACTGGCTGAGATGTGAAGATACAATTTAATTATTTAAATGTTTTTTCTGACCTTTTTTTTTCCTTTCTGCAAAGATTTCTTCCTATGTAAACTGGTCTTGCCTGATTAAATGCGATTGTTATTACTATATTTCCATCTTCTGGCTTCCTACAGGATGAAGCGTGCTCAGTTTGGACCTCATGATTGGGTCTCCATGCCCGTAGCCATTGGATCCGCATTCCTGCTCATAGAATCTCTGGACTCAGAGACGGAATATCAGTTCAGCGTACTTGCACAAAACAAATTGGGGACCAGCTCGTTCAGTGAGGTGGTCACGGTGCAGACTTTAGGTGAGGTACAGATAGGCTTCTTTTATGAACTGAATGCTGACATAGAGCTGTCATAAGGTGTCCTCTAATAATGCCATATTCCTGACAGCCTTCCCTCTCACAACTCCGGAGCCTCTTCTGGTTTTGACCTCACCCCGCTGCCTAATAGCCAATCGGACCCAGCAAGGTGTGCTGCTCTCCTGGCTCCCCCCAGCCAATCACAGCTTTCCACTCGATCGTTACATCATGGAGTTTCGCTTAGCAGAGAGGTGGGAAATTCTCGATGACTCGATAGCTGGACCTGAGACAGAAATCTTGGCAAAAGAACTTTCCCAGGTAGGTGAAAAGTGTGTGGGGCTTTCAGTCATAATCTTCTGTTCTGTGAAATAATTTGTTTTTACCTGTTAGGACTTCTTATATTTCTTCATCTGACTATTATGCCTTTTTGAGAAATGTCTACATTTTAAAGGATACGTCACTGTTTAGTAGATGCTGGGAAATGTAATGCCCTGAACATTCCTTCTATCCCTCTGGGACTCTATTGGTGCAATCTCTGTTCCCAGTTTTGCAACCCTACTGCAGGAATTACTAGGACAATATTATAAAGAAAGTTCCCCCCAAGGAATACTAGGGACTTTTCAGGCAACTAAAAATGATTGATAAAAAAAAATTGAAATTTATTATTATAAAAAATATAGGTGTATATAGCACCAAGAATAGAAATTTTACATATAATTAATATGTAACATTTCTCTTCTTGGTGCTATATACACCTATATTTTTTATAGTAATACATTTCAATTTTTTTTATCAATCATTGATTAGTTGCCTGAAAAGTCCCTAGTATTCCTTGAGGGGTACTTTCTTTATTATATTGTTCAAATTGGGATCTCATAGTTCATAAGAAGGTGATTCAGCCCAACAGACTCCACCTTTAACTAATTTATCTCTTTTATGAGTCTTGATGCTAAATCACACAAATCCTGCCAGAATACCACTATTCATTGATTTGTTGTTTCCACCTCCCTAGAAGATGCATGCTAAAGTGATTGTAAAGGTTCTTTTTTTTTTTTTAATAACAAACATGTCATAAATACCTGCTCTGTGTAATGGTTTTGCACAGAGCAGCCCCGAACCTCCTCTTCTCAGGTCACCACCTGCGCTCCTTGCCCCTTCTTCCTGCTGAGTGCCGCCATAGCAAGCTGCTTGCTCTGGGGGCACTTATGCGTGCTCACTCATGAGCTGCTTCTGTGTGTCTGAGACACACAGAGCGTGGCTCGGCCCCACTCCCTTCTCACTGACCAATGTCTCCCACTGTTGTGTCTCAGCCAATGAGGAGACAGAGACCCTGGAGAGATTCTGCTCTCGTGCACATCGCTGGATCAGGTTCGGGCTCAGGTGTGTATAAAGGAGAGCTGCGGGGGGGACCTGCACACTGAAGGTAAAAAAATGTCAGCCTTTAGAACCATTTTAACTGCTTGCCGACCAGCCGCCGCAGTTATACTGCGGCAGAATGGCACAGGCAGGTGAATCGCCGTTATGTTACGTCGGTTCCAAAGGCAGCCACTAGGGGCACACGCACGCCGGCTGCTCGCCCCCGGAGCTGATGCGAATGCTCGACGGTCTCAATGACCGGCGGGCTCCCGCGATCGCTCGTAACACGACGAGAGCCAGGATCTCTGTGTGTAAACACAGAGATTCCGGTTCTCTGAGGGGAGAAGTGACAGATCGTCTTTTCATACAAAGTATGAACAGCAATCTGTCATCTCCCCTAGTCAGTCCCCTCCCCCCTTCAGTTAGAACACACATTAGGGAACACAGTTAACCCCTTGATCGCCCCCTAGTGTTAACCCCTTCACTGCCAGTGACATTTTTACAGTAATCAATGCATTTTTATAGCTCTGTAGATCACTGTATTAATGCCAAAGGTCCCAAAAATGTGTCAGAATTGTCCGATGTGGCCTCCATAATGTCGCAGTCACAATAAAAATTGCAGATCGCGGCCATTACTAGTAAAAAAAATAAATAAATAATGCTATAAAATTATCCCCTATTTTGTAGACGCTATAAATTTTTGCACAAACCAAATCAATATATGCTTATTGCGATTTTTTTTTTTTTTTTTACCAAAAATATGTAGCAGAATACATAGCCTAAACTGAGAAAAAAAATGTTTTTTAACATCTTTTGGGGAATATTTATTATAGCAAAAAGTAAAAAATAATGCGTTTCTTTCAAAATTGTTGCTCTTTTTTTGTTTATAGCGCAAAAAAAAAAAATTTGTGGGGAAAAAAAGGACATCAATTTTGTTTGGGTACAACGCTGCACGACCGCGTAATTGTCAGTTAGAGCGACGCAGTGCCAAATCGCAAAAAGTGCTCTGGTCAGGAAGGGGGTAAAATCTTCCGGGGCTGAAGCGGTTAAGAGACTTGCCACGATGTAGGTCCGTACCCTCTGTTTTGCACATCATGGGCCCCTGCCCTGAGATTTCCCACATTTATGGAGTCATGATATTTCTTGTGTTAGGGGTCCACATTCAGCGGGAGTAAGTCTCGCCTTATAACAGGATGCTTGTTAAAAAAATTTCACACATTGTGGGGTCCCTACACTAAGGTTTCCCACATTACGTTTCCCCTGCCCTGAGATTTCCCACTTTACAGGCCCCTGCCCTGAGATTTCCCACTTTACAGGCCCCTGCCCTGAGATTTCCCACTTTACAGGCCCCTGCCCTGAGATTTCCCACTTTACAGGCCCCTGCCCTGAGATTTCCCACTTTACAGGTCCCTGCCCTGAGATTTCCCACTTTACAGGTCCCTGCCCTGAGATCTCCCACTTTACAGGTCCCTGCCCTGAGATTTCCCACTTTACAGGCCCCTGCCCTGAGATATCCCACTTTACAGGCCCCTGCCCTGAGATTTCCCACTTTACAGGCCCCTGCCCTGAGATTTCCCACTCTACAGGCCCCTGCCCTGAGATTTCCCACTCTACAGGCCCCTGCCCTGAGATTTCCCACTCTACAGGCCCCTGCCCTGAGATTTTCCACTCTACAGGCCCCTGCCCTGAGATTTCCCACTCTACAGGCCCCTGCCCTGAGATTTCCCACTCTACAGGCCCCTGCCCTGAGATTTCCCACTCTACAGGCCCCTGCCCTGAGATTTCCCACTTTACAGGCTCCTGCCCTGAGATTTCCCACTCTACAGGCCCCTGCCCTGAGATTTCCCACTCTACAGGCCCCTGCCCTGAGATTTCCCACTCTACAGGCCCCTGCCCTGAGATTTCCCACTCTACAGGCCCCTGCCCTGAGATTTCCCACTCTACAGGCCCCTGCCCTGAGATTTCCCACTCTACAGGCCCCTGCCCTGAGATTTCCCACTCTACAGGCCCCTGCCCTGAGATTTCCCACTCTACAGGCCCCTGCCCTGAGATTTCCCACTCTACAGGCCCCTGCCCTGAGATTTCCCACTCTACAGGCCCCTGCCCTGAGATTTCCTACTTTACAGGCCCCCGCCCTGAGATTTCCTACTTTACAGGCCCCCGCCCTGAGATTTCCCACTCTACAGGCCCCTGCCCTGAGATTTCCCACTTTACAGGTCCCTGCCCTGAGATTTCCCACTTTACAGGTCCCTGCCCTGAGATTTCCCACTTTACAGGCCCCTGCCCTGAGATTTCCCACTTTACAGGCCCCTGCCCTGAGATTTCCTACTTTACAGGCCCCTGCCCTGAGATTTCCCACTCTACAGGCCCCTGCCCTGAGATTTCCCACTTTACAGGCCCCTGCCCTGAGATTTCCCACTTTACAGGCTCCTGCCCTGAGATTTCCCACTTTACAGGCCCCTGCCCTGAGATTTCCCACTCTACAGGCCCCTGCCCTGAGATTTCCCACTCTACAGGCCCCTGCCCTGAGATTTCCTACTTTACAGGCCCCCGCCCTGAGATTTCCTACTTTACAGGCCCCCGCCCTGAGATTTCCCACTCTACAGGCCCCTGCCCTGAGATTTCCCACTCTACAGGCCCCTGCCCTGAGATTTCCCACTCTACAGGCCCCTGCCCTGAGATTTCCCACTCTACAGGCCCCTGCCCTGAGATTTCCCACTCTACAGGCCCCTGCCCTGAGATTTCCCACTCTACAGGCCCCTGCCCTGAGATTTCCCACTCTACAGGCCCCTGCCCTGAGATTTCCCACTTTACAGGCCCCTGCCCTGAGATTTCCCACTCTACAGGCCCCTGCCCTGAGATTTCCCACTTTACAGGCCCCTGCCCTGAGATTTCCCACTTTACAGGCCCCTGCCCTGAGATTTCCCACTTTACAGGCTCCTGCCCTGAGATTTCCCACTTTACAGGCCCCTGCCCTGAGATTTCCCACTTTACAGGCCCCTGCCCTGAGATTTCCCACTCTACAGGCCCCTGCCCTGAGATTTCCCACTCTACAGGCTCCTGCCCTGAGATTTCCCACTCTACAGGCCCCTGTCCTGAGATTTCCCACTCTACAGGCCCCTGCCCTGAGATTTCCCACTCTACAGGCCCCTGCCCTGAGATTTCCCACTCTACAGGCCCCTGCCCTGAGATTTCCTACTTTACAGGCCCCCGCCCTGAGATTTCCCACTCTACAGGCCCCTGCCCTGAGATTCCCCACTCTACAGGCCCCTACCCTGAGATTCCCCACATTCTCCTTGCCCTGAGAATTCTGACACTAGGTTTGTCTACCCTGAAGTTTTTTTCCCCACATTATGGGTCCGTATCCTTAGATTTTCTACATTATGGGGTTATGAAATGTCCCATGTTGGAGTTCCTCGTTCAGCAGTGGCATGTCTTGCAGTGTTCTGTTTTGTTGCAGGAGACATGGTACGAGTTCCGGGTTTTGGCTGTGATGCAGGATCTCATCAGTGAGCCCAGTAATATTGCCGGATTGTCCAGTACAGGTTAGAGTCTGCAGATTCTTATACTACAGTATATATCATTATGGTTACTGTGATGTGTGCTAGAATTGTGTCTGCACAGTGCCAGTTTAGTTTATACAAAGTTCAGCTGTGCCAGGTAATCTCTGCCAATCAGAGATTTTGCTTGCATGCTTTACTGCATGGGTGCTCAACCTGTGGCCCTCCAGCTGGCAGAAATACAAGTCCCATGAGGCATTTCAAAGGCGATAGTTACAAGCATAACTCCAAAGGAAGAGGCATGATGAGAATTGTAGTTCGGCAACAGCTGCAGGGCCACAGGTTGAACACCCATACTTTACTGGGTGTATTCTATTGGAGCGCCCTCTGCTGGCTCCTCCCAACCACATCACATTATGTCAGATGCTGCATTGCACATGAAAACATCCAATATTATTAATATACTTATAATAATATGGATCTATAGATTTGACTAGAATAAGTATGAATATTTATGTTATCAGTAAACAGCTGAGCATAAACCAGTGTGGGACAGTACTTAAGTCACATTGGTTGTTTTAGGTTTCATTAATGTTAGTATTTCTTTGAGAATTTCACCTTTTTTCATCTTGCAGATGTCTTCCCCTCTCCAGAACTTAGTGATGAAGGTTTTGCTCGCCCTGTTCTTGCTGGAGTTGTCGCCACAATCTGTTTTTTGGCCGCAGCAGTTCTGTTCAGCACCCTAGCAGCATGTGTGGTCAACAGGCAGCGAAAACGCAAGTTGAAAAGAAAAAAAGGTGAGAGTGGAGCTCACGGTGGATTTTCTTCTCTTGGATATCTATTAACTAAGAGCAGGAAAACGATTAATTTCTTTCCAAGCACAAAACATCTGCCTGTCCCATATTCAGTCTACACACAGAAGAGCCTCTCACAACCCTAGTACATGACCTCAGGAAACATACACTGCTCTAATACATGAATCCTGTGTGTTTCCCAGAGACTTAACCTCAGGACACGCTTCTCTAATCACTCTTATTAAATTATAACGCTGCCCCACAATTTATTTTAGTATTAGTTGAAGTAGAGAGGGGCTAAAGCTATCTAGTACTTTTGTTTGCCCCATCTCTGTGCTGGTGTACCTGTACCCACATCCCTTTTCCAAAATACAACTATTGTCTGCCCCGTCCCTTTGCCACAACACAGTGTACCTGTACCCCCATCTCTTCTCCAGAATACATATATCCTAATCGTACAGTACAGGACGCAGGCAGGGCCGTCTTTAAGGCAGGGCAAAAGGGGCAGCTGCCCTGGGCCCTGTCATTGTTGTGCGGCCCAAAGCAGCTGCCACATACTTGCCAACTATCCCAATTTAAATTCTACCTTTGAAGTTTTAGTCCTGTGCTGTGTCCCAATATCTCAGTGTGAAGTGCTGGTACTAATGCTGCCCAGCTCTGCCCTATTGTTGTGTTCAGTTGACTCACCTGCAGACCCTGTGTTTACATGTAAATAACCGGCATTCATATGTAAATAGCGGCGACATTCAAAAGTATATAGCGGCGGCATTCATATGTATATAAAGGTGGCATTCATATGTATATCATGCCCCCCTGCAGTGAGCAGATGATGTGCTGTAACCTCTAGCAACCAATCAGTGAGCAGTATTACTGTACAGTAATCTCTAGCAACCAGGTAACAAGCAGAAATCATTTGCTGTAACCTTTAGCAACTAATCAGTGAGCCATAATGTGTGCTGTAATATCTAGCAACCAGTCTGATACAGTGATCCCAGTTACTATCCCAGTGATACCAGTGATCTGTTACAGTAAACTGATTTTGAGTCTAGCTGCCATTTATTGTATGTCTCAGAGCAGGTGGATAGTGACATTGCATGGAAGGGGGGTGGCCCAAGAAATTTTTGGCCAGGGTCCAATCAATATTAAAGATGGCCCTGGACGCAGGCTGAGTATTCATAGACCCTGGTTGAGGTTCTTGAACCTTCAGGTGATTGGACACAGGAAAAGCTTTTTTGGACATGCCCCTGGGCACCACCCCTATAACCCTACCCCACTTCATGAATCCTCTGGGTTTTTTTCTAGTGTCCTAAGGTGATGAACCTCTTAGGGGGAAAATTACTCTTTGCCTAATTAGTTAATTATTTTGTCTTCGGATTATTCAATCAACTCTTCACTGTCTTCTAATACCACAATAGAAGCAGTGCACCCGGATCGGTGCACCTTTTGGTAAAATCTTGGGAGCCATACCCAGACCCCATGCCGAAGGGAATGGCCTGTACTGTTGCTTCAGGTGCTGAATCCTGCATTGACGCTCACCTCAGAACTTTGTACAATGCGCAAAGTCAACCTCAGGTTGTTATACAGGTCCAAGACCCTGTTCCATCCCTATAGAACCCAGACCCAGAAGACCCCTTTGTGGGTATGCCCACCGTGATGGACAAAGCCTGGACTCTGTATAGGGTCCAGGGTCATGAACAGGTAAGACGGGGTCACCCTGTATCTCTGACTGTTACTGTATAAAATGGGGCCATGTTTAGAATGTATTCACTATACAGTGTAAACTTTTCACACTTGGGGTGTTAATCACACCACTGATCGCACACTTTACACTTTGCACAGTTGCCTGGAGCCCATAAAGGTACTCAGGCACTTCCTTTCGCCGCAAGGACTTTGCTATAGGACAGTCTACACCCTGGTTGCTGCATACTCCTTCCAGATGAGCTTATTTTATATTCCTGATCCTACTCCGTGAGTACCCTACAGGTGAATACTCTCACCCGTTACTATTGCGGTAACCAGGCGAAAGGGAGCCATGGCAGAAATTCAAGTGATTATTCCCTCTGCAGAAGGCCTGCACAACACTCAACCTCAGAGTGACAATGCTTACCTTGCAACAGAGCAGGACCTGATTTTAATGCCAGTCTCTACGTCTAACTCTAGTTCCCTTTCATGCACACAAGTGCCCTACCTGACAAAAGCAGACTTTTCTGCAACTATGTCACAATTTCTTGGACAACTAACAGCTTCAATACAGCCATCTCTGTTCAGGTTCCAAAATACCAAACCCCTCCTCCAGCTCCTCTGTTTTTCTTCCTGAATCAGATCCTAATGTGCCCAGCCTAGATGAGGTGGATACAGAAGGGAATCAAGAGTGGGAGAGTTATGCCCTGTACACACGACTGGTTTTCCCATCGGAATAAACTCTGAAGGTTTTTCTGACGGAATTCTGCTGAAACTGTCTTGCGTACACAGGATCACACCAAAGTCCAACCGTCAAGAACGCGGTGACGTAAAACACGTACGACGGGACTAGATATAGCCAGTAGCCAATAGCTTCCGTCTCATACTTGCTTCAGGGCATGCGTCACTTTTGGTACGTTGGAGCAGCATACAGACGAAGGGTTTTCCTGATAGGGATTGGTTCTGTCGGAAAATTTTAGAAATATTTAGAACATGTTCTCTTTCTAGGTCTGTCAGAATTTTCTACGTAAAAAGTCAGATGAGGCCTACACACGTTCGGAATATACAATGAAAAGCTCCAGTCGGACTTTTTCTGTCGGACATTCCGCTCGTGTGTACGGGGCATTAGAAGGGGATTTTTCAATCCCTTACAGCGTTACAAAATACACTTGCTAATGTGGATATGCTTTCAGCATTGTCACACTTGATTCTTTTGATTCTTTTCTATCTGGCAATGCTCCTTTGTACAAAAGACCTGCAAAATCTAAAAAGACACTCCCCATTTATGCACAAATAGAATTGGCAATCTATGACAATTAGGTCAATCCAAAAAAGATTGTCACTCCTCCAAAAATCATTGATGAACTCTATCCAGTGGAAAAAATGTTCACTAATGCCGCGTACACACGGTCGTACTTTTCGTCTACAAAAGTCCAACGGACGCTGACGGACTAAAGCTGGCTGGTAATCCGATCGTGTGTGGGCTTCTCCGGACTTTCAACTGACTTTTTTAGCCTCAAATCCGACGTACTTTAGATTTGAAACATGCTTTAAAACTTTACTTCGTAACTACGACGGACCCCGAAATCCGCTCGTCTGTGTGCTAGTCCGACGGACAAAAAGCCACGCTAGGGCACCTATTGGCTACTGGCTATGAACTTCCTTATTTTAGTCCGGTGTACGTCATCACGTACGAATCCGACCGACTTTTGTGTGGTCGTGTGTAGGCAAGTCCGTTCGTTAGAAAGTAGGCCGCAAGTCCGCCGCAAGTCCACCGAAAGTCTGCCGGAAGTCTGTCGGACAGGCTGTCTGACTTTTGTAGACGAAAAGTACGACCGTGTGTACGCGGCATAATACGTAGACTGTTCTGATTGTTGTTTGTGCCATCTCAGTCTTAAACAAATATCTCACTGTACCAAATTTAAGATGTTATTTCCTTCAAAACTCCTACTTCCAAAGAAATGCAAAATTTTAGTAAAAAATACACTCAAGGAAAAAATAGCACACTTATGCCCCGTACACACGGTCGAACATTGATCGGACATTCCGACAACAAAATCCATGGATTTTTTCTGACGGATGTTGGCTCAAACTTGTCTTGCATACACACGGTCACACAAAGTTGTCGGAAAATCTGATCATTCTGAACGCGGTGACGTAAAACACTTACATCGGGACTATAAACGGGGCAGTAGCCAATAGCTTTCATCTCTTTATTTATTCTGAGCATGCGTGGCACTTTGTGCATCAGATTTGTGTACACACGATCGGAAATTCCGACAACGGATTTTGTTGTCGGAAAATTTTATAGCCTGCTCTCAAACTTTGTGTGTCGGAAAATCCGATGGAAAATATGTGATGGAGCCCACACACGGTCGGAATTTCCGACAACAAGGTCCTATCACACATTTTCCGTCGGAAAATCCGACCTTGTGTACGGGGCATTACAGTTAAAATACTTGAAAATCAGCATGGATGATGGGAATCGCCAAGGTGGATACAAAGCAAGGCTGTGTGCAGGAATGGGAGCTCCAGATCCTCTGGTCGGCATCACATGGACCTGCTCTGACAGCTGTCAAAATGTTTGGCAGACAGTTTGGCTGTCTGCCAAACTTCAGCTGACTAAACTAGGGAACAACCAACACGATCCTGTATTTTAGGACCATCCCTTAAGCATCTACAGCAATTGCCTTCTGCTCTGCTCTTTTGTTGTGGATGCCCTAGAACAAGTAATGAAACACATTTCCAGAATGGCTCTAATCTCCATTCACATGTGCAGAATCTTGTGGCTCAAAACCTGGACAGCTGAAGCTGCTTGTAAAAGATGCTTAACATGTGTGCCCTTTTGAAGGAGGACATCTTTTTGCTGAGGCAGTTGACAAATTCATTATTGATCTCACAAGAAGGAAGGTTCTACTTCCACATTGGATGGTTCAAAAACCTCCCTCTTCAGGGGCTTCTGCTTCTTTGAAACACAGAGCACCTAAATGCTTTACTCAGGCTGCAGCATCAAAACCTAAGTTCAGCCATTTCTTGGCCCACAAAGTCCACCCTCTCTCCTAAGTGTAGCGGGACAACTGTTATGCCGCGTACACACGGTCGTACTTTTCGTCTACAAAAGTCAGACAGCCTGTCCGACAGACTTCCGGCAGACTTTCGGTGGACTTGCGGCGGACTTGCGGCCTACTTTCTAACGAACGGACTTGCCTACACACGACCACACAAAAGTCGGTCGGATTCGTACGTGATGACGTACACCGGACTAAAATAAGGAAGTTCATAGCCAGTAGCCAATAGGTGCCCTAGCGTGGCTTTTTGTCCGTCGGACTAGCACACAGACGAGCGGATTTCGGGGTCCGTCGTAGTTACGAAGTAAAGTTTTAAAGCATGTTTCAAATCTAAAGTACGTCGGATTTGAGGCTAAAAAGTCAGTTGAAAGTCCGGAGAAGCCCACACACGATCGGATTACCAGCCAGCTTTAGTCCGTCAGCGTCCGTTGGACTTTTGTAGACGAAAAGTACGACCGTGTGTACGCGGCATTACAGTTTAACTCTCTCTGGCTTATAGACGTCCCAGACCTGGGTTTAATCGGTGGTTTCATTTTCCATCAGATTTTCCGACACACAAAGTTTGAGAGCAGGCTATAAAATTTTCCGACAACAAAATCCATTGTCGGAATTTCCGATCGTGTGTACACAAATCTGACGCACAAAGTGCCACGCATGCTCAGAATAAATAAAGAGATGAAAGCTATTGGCTACTGCCCCGTTTATAAACCCGACATACGTGTTTTACGTCACCGCGTTCAGAACGATCAGATTTTCCGACAACTTTGTGTGACCGTGTGTATGCAAGACAAGTTTGAGCCAACATCCGTTGGAAAAAATCCTAGGATTTTGTTGTCGGAATGTCCGATCAATGTCCGACCGTGTGTATGGGGCATTAGAATGAACTGGCTTTCTGCAGTAATTTGCCATAAAATGTGATCTGATCCTCGTGATCTATTTTCTGACCTCAAAATGGGCTAGTCACTAGTTGATATACCATAAGGTCCTAGCAATAAATGCCATTAATCCAATCATCCATGGAACACTGTAGGAAAGAGGAGCCCACTAGAGTTTTTTTTCTATCCTATGCTCAATGGTTTCTACCATCTCTTCTCTTTTATAGTACAATGTACCTAATATCCACATCCCTCTTCCAGAACACATCTGTCCTCTGCCACAATGCGGTGTGCCTGTACTTGCATCTTTCCTCCAGAAGCGCATCTCTTCTTCCACTGTACAATGTACACCCATCCCTCTGCCACAATACATCTCCCCTCTGCCCCATCCTTCTTTCACAATACAGTGTACCCCCATCCTTTTTGCTAGAATACATCTGCCAAAATGACCATGTACATGTGATAGAATCCATCTCTTTTGATCCCCATCTCTTAGAATACTCAATTCCTGTGCCCATACCCCTTTGCCACAATAAACGCTTCTTGTGACTGTAACCTCTGCAGGAATTAATCTCTCCTCTGTCTATATACTGTACCTCTTGGGCAATTGTCCCTCCTGTGCCCCTATCCCACTGCCAGAATACATGCCCCCTGTGCTTGTATACTTCTGCCCGTATCCTTTTCTCATGCACCAATATCCCTATGCTAAAGTACATGCCTTCTGTGCCTGTATGCCTCTGCCAGAATTCATCTCTCCTGTGCCCGTATACCTCTGCCAGAATTTATCTCTCCTGTGCCTATTTAACACTGACAGAATCCATCTCCTGTGTGCTCTTATACCTCTTCAAGAATACATCTCTCATGTGCCCTTCTCCCTCTGCCAGAATCCATCTCCTTTGCTCTGACTCTGCTGTCACAGTTTAACTCCTCTCACCATACAATGAAACTTCTATACTTTTTACAGTTATCACCCTTTGGTTTGATGCTTTAAAGTTGACCAATTTTGTGATTGTGCTTGTGTCTCCTCAGATCCACCACTGTCCATTACTCATTGCCGGAAAAGTATGGAGTCACCGTAAGTGATATTGTATCTTATGGCTGCATATAGCACACAGTGCATATCAAGACAGCCTTCATAGATGGAACTATACACACAATGCTTATAGACTACTTTATAGACCTGTCTACACAAGATTAATAGATCTAGCACAACTATTCATGATACAGATAAAACAATATGCACAAAACACAAAGAACTAAGGTATACAAAGTAATATATACGTGTAGACCTAGCTAGATAGTATTTGACATTTGTCACATGCAGTAGTGTTACTAAAATAAGTGGATATATCATTCATTACCTATGTTCAGCTTTACCTGCCACATTTTAACTTCCACCTCCCTCATCATAGGTTATCCTCTGGAAAAATCAGCCCGGAAAGCGTTCGGACTCTCCATGCCCCTTCAGAATCTTCTGAGGATCAGGGTCTGCCATCCAAGAGGCCCCTTAGTCCTGGCCGTGAGAAAGAGCTGTCCTTGTATAAGAAGACCAAGCGTGCCATGACCAGCAAGAAGTACAGTGTAAGCCAGGCAGAAGCAGAGGTCACCACACCCATTGAACTGATCAGCCGAGGGCCAGATGGGCGTTTTGTCACAGACAGTCCAGACCAGGAGCCAGCTTTGCGCAGTCGCCGGATACAAGGTTTTCCGTTTGCAGAGGAAACTGACATGTACCCAGAGTTTCGACAGTCTGATGAAGAAAACGATGAGCCAACTGGATTGAAGTCCCAGCTCACCCCACTGTCATCCAGCCAAGATTCTCCCCTACAACCTCCGGCCTACAGTCCCAGATTCCAGCATCAGCCCCCTGAGGGAAGGCAGCAGGCTTCTGGTCAGTCCCGACCTGGCGGATACCATCATGGTCATATATATGGATATCTTAGCAGCAGCCCTCGTGATTCTGAACCTCCTCCACCATTCTATATGCCAGAAGTGAGTCCTCTTAGTTCAGTCATGTCCTCTCCACCTTTACACCCTGAAGGATCTTTTCCACCCATCCCAGAAGAAAATGGAGAGAACAGCTCTACCAGTACCTTGCCTCTCACTCATACGCCCACTGGGGGGCGCTCTCCAGAGCAGTGGGGAGCACCAGAGTTCCCCTTCGGAGGCTTGGATGCTCCCCCATCTCCTTCTATGTTTCTCCAACACCGCTATGAACCTGGGGAGATGAGACGTCCTTTGCCTCCACCGCCACCAGATCCATTTCCACGAGGACGCCCACCTCCCAGCTCTTTGCAAGTTCCACCATATGCTGCCATCTTGCCTCTGGAGCTCCATCCAGGATGGTCAGGTCGGCTACCTGGTCGCGGCCCTCATCCTCCACACCCAGCGTCTTGGCACGATGCAGCTATGCAACTGGCTGCTCAGAGCCAGCTCCGGCACACTAGCCAAGGGATGGGAATACCGGTGCTTCCATACCCAGACATCCCCGAGCCAGGGTCCTTCGGGATGGATGCTCGTTGGTTTGAAAGCCGGACACGTCAACAAATGAGCCCCAGACAGCATCGTAGACTAGAGCCAAGTATACATCAGGTGGTGCTGCAGCCTTCTCGTCTTTCCCCACTGACACAAAGTCCACTAAGTTCAAGACATGGCTCACCTGAACTAAGTGCTAGAGCCAGGCCTCGGCCTGGCCTGCTTCCCCCACCTTCAGACTGCACTGGCATTGCTCTACAGCCTCCAATCTTTTTACACAAATCACCTCCTTCCTCTGGATCCCCAGCAAAGAGCAGTCATGATAGTCCTAGCTATCGGCCTACCCCACCTAATGCTTCCCCCCATGCAGATGGACGCAGAAGAGAAGAGCGCGTACATGCAGAGACAGCGGTGCTGTGCACTGCAGGGTGAGTCCAATGCTGCTAGTGTGAGAATTAATGCAGTATTAGGGAGTTTCCAGTGGACAGTGTACAGATCACATGATAAAGAGGAATCATGGTACAATCAATTTTCCTTGAGTGCATTCTTATTCACGTTAAAGGAAAAATAAATGTACGATGTATGGAAGCATAGGCTTTCATTACTTTGAAAGCACACTAGGTTCCCTTATCTGATACTTTGCTCTTATAGACTGCATGCAAAGTCACCAAATCTTCCAAAACTTGCCATAAAGTTTCTGTCAGCTCCAACCAAGCTTCAGTCTTGAAGAGGAACTCCAGCCAATTTATGGAGCATCTGGAGAGAAAATACAATTTGTCTTTTTATTTTTTTATTTTTTGCAATCTGTTACTGATGGCGAAATTTCCTGTGGCTTTTTTTTTTCTAAATTGAAAAACAAAGTTTTGCCTGAAGATCCACTTTAGTGGAGTTATGCCAATGTGCCATTATCTATTAAAAGATACTTATTTTTTTTGGTTGTGCTGACAGAACCAGGCTTGTTACCAAGAGGTCCTGTTTAAAGCAGATTTTCCATCAGTACCCAGCATCCCTGTGTTTGGGAAGTAAACAACGCTGGTTTCCAGGGACACTTTAAAGAGAATCTCTGCCTTCCTTTGCTTGGTGAAATTTCCTTCATGATGTGTGCATTAGGGACCAATGGGGTGATGTTGCTTAACTCCAAGGATTGCATCGTCAGCACTGCGGCACACTGAAAGTAGGGGATTTCACCCAACAGACAAAGCCAAGAGAAACGTTAAATGTGTAATATTGATAATGCTTTCATCCTGTTATAAAGATTCCTTATTTTATGTTGGTAAAACATTGCCACCATACTGAGTCATCTGCTGTGATCAAGAACTAATATTATGACCTCTAGTGACAAGCAAAACGCACTTTATTAATGGGGATTCTTGATTTTTTTTAGATGGCCATTTTATGTTCTGCAACCGATTACTACCCAGAAAATGGAGCTGTAATTACCCAGGGGGCCCCATGCGGCATTGCACACTATCATACTCCAACAGAGCAGAACAGAGATGACTTCCTTAGATTTGGATCATCCCAGTTGAGTATAAACAATTGTAGATGTAGTTACTAAAAACATACAAACTTAGTTTTGTGAAGCAGCATCACCTGTCACATAATCACTCAGATCTGCTCTTGATACCTCTGGTGACTATTATAGGTTCCTGTGCCATACTAAACACAATGTGCCAAATTCTACATTCTAAACCTACAACATTCTTAGCTCTGTCTGTAGATAATCACAGAATTGAGGTCAGCCTTTTACGTGGCCTGATCATCATAAATAAGCAGAGTGCGCGGGTTATACTGTGTTCTGTTGTAGATGTGAGGTGCGCTCTGTATGAACATGGCACAGACAGCCTTATCACTCATGTTGTGTGTCAGTAAATGGCAATAAATCATAAAATTGTTGCTGTAACCTTTGCATTGTATCACATGAAAATAAAACGTATTGTGCTCTCTGCAATTCTTCTCATTGTTCTTTGTTTTCCTAATTCTTAAGACTTTAGGAGAACATTATAAATGTTCCACACTTTATATGCACATCGCATACACTTCAGGGTGGAGTGAGAACATGAAGACTGTATAGTTCTTTCTGTGTTATGTTCAATGTCTGTCTGTCTCTTATTGCCCCCCCCCCCCACCCCCCGGACAGCATTTTTCCACAATCCATTGATTAAAATTTACCATTTTCTGCATCTGAAATTAGTAGAAATAAGTCTGTTAGAAAAACAGGGTATATATGCCATCTAATAAGTGATTTTTTTTTTTTGGATCATCACATCATGCACAAAGCATAGACATTAAAGAAAGAAGTTCACCTGGTATCTCCAGATCATAACCAGATGGTGAATTCAAGCTACATAAGACGAAGAAGGCATTATCAGGCTCTTACCAGAGAGAAAAAACACAATTGTTCTATTATTCCGTCTTGCGTGTCTTATCCCAACAGTTTCTCAGTAAAGTGGCAATGAATATTACCAATGTAATCCCCTCTGTCTTGTGTCATTGTGTTTTCTTTTTTCCAACTAAGCCTGTTTAGATATCGACATGAAGATCTGATGTATAAATGGAGGATTCATGTTGATATCTGCTCTACAAAGAAGGACAGAGATGGCAGCTTTTTAGGAAAGCTACAGAGAGCAGAGTACAAATGTTAGAATATTATGTGTATAGATTTGCTAAGATCTTGTTATCAAGCCTCTCCAACATGTTAGAATCAAGCTGAACATTTATATGGTAGCTTCCATAGTGGCATGTACACCCCCCACTTTAGCCTCCCCTGCCTCCCCTGCACTGCCCTGAGTAACTGTGTCTATTTCTGATTGATCTCAGCTATCTGAGCAGTGTTGACGTCATGAGCTCCTCCGTCCAATAGGTAAGGGTGATCCATGTCTGAAGGGGGAAGAGGGAATGGTGGGGTGGGCTCCTGGTGGGTGGGCAAAACATGGGCCTTTCATTCCCTCTGTTTATTAATCCCAACGTCTGCTTTAAAGGGGAACAGAGCCCAGAACAAGACAAAGTGGTCATCAAAACTCAACCAATGGGTTTATCACTTCTTGTATACGAACACCTCTTCTTGTGTCGCTTCACTGTCAAAAAACACAGCTTCTTCCATCACACAAACCCTATATTTCCACCAGCATTAGGCTTAGCACAGCTTCACCCATCTCACAAGTCTACATGATGACAAGGGGGAGGTCTGATACTGGTCTTCCACATATTTCTGTGAGGCCACCAGATTCAGGCCCATCATCTGCTCACTTCCTGTGAACAACACTGGACCCCATTAATTCACCCCTGAACATTACAACATCTAATTAGGACAGATGAACTCTACACATGTCCCCTCCACAAATGGAAATCACAAACACTATTAAAGGAGGTATGTCTATGTGATTGTGTATAACAGACGCACTGACCTTTGTTTAATTTTCAGGTTGTAGCATTCAATAAAAGGGTTCTCATTTTAAATGAACTGAGATCTCCAATAGACTGCTATACGCTGGAAGTGTGCAGTAAAGACAGAATAGGGAGGTGAGGCCTACTCACAGAATTACTGAAGTTTCCTCCAGGCCACCATAACTTTAGGAGTGTCCAGTAGAGACAGTAGAAAGAATGAAGGCTCACTCCCAGAATTCATGAGGTTTTCACCAGATCACAATGTTTTGGGGTGCACAATATAGACAGGATAGGATGGTGAGGCCTACACCCAGAATTCTAGAGGTGTCCATTAGTCCCTCCATACTGTGGCAGTGCCCAGTATAAGTATGATAAATTGTGAGGCCTACTCCCAGAATTCCTGAGGTCTCCACCAGGCCACCATACCATAGGGATGTGCAATATTGACAGGATAGGGAGGTAAGGCATATTCCAAGAAATCATAAGACAGACAGGATGCAGAGGAGAGGCCTATTTCTTGAATGCCTCAGATCTCTACCAGGTCACCCCACTCCAGGAGTTTCCTTTACAGACCAGAAAGGGAAGTTAAACCTACTCCCAGAATTCCTGAAGTCTCCATCAAGCCACCATACCATGTGTGTTCAGTATAGACAAAATAGGTAGGTAAGCCCTGCTTTCAGAATTTTTAGGTTCTCCATCAGGTCACCGTACCCCAGAAGTTTCCAGTATAAAACAGAATAGGGAGGAGAGGTCTACTCCTAGTATTCTGAAGTGTGAACATGTTGAGACATCAACGTGAAGGTCTTATATATGAATGGAGGATTTGCTTCAAATATCAGAAGAATATGTGCAGCATAGACAGGATTGGGAGTCAAGGTTTACTACTGGAAAGTCTTCAGACTTCCACCAGGCTAGGATAGACCGGACAGAGAGAGGTCATGTATACTCTCAGAATTCCTGAGGTATACATGAAGCCACCATAGTCTGGCAGTGCCCAGTATAGACAGGATAATGATATGAGTCCTACTTCTAGAATATGACTTCACAAGGCCCATGAGTGCCCACTATGGACAGAATAGGGTGGTAGGGCCCACACTCAGAATTCCTAAGGTATCCATCAGGCTGCCATACATAACATTACAGTGCCCAGTATAGTTGGGATAAAAACATGAGGCCACTTTACCATGGGAGTGTCCTGTATAGACAAGACAGGGAGTTAATTAAGGCCTACTCCCTACTCTGGGTGGGTCCAGTAAACACAGTTGGAGATGGGGCCTACTTTCAGAACCCTTGAGTTCTTCCTTTAGGCCACAATACAATGGGAGTGATCAGTATAGGCAGGAGAGGGAAGTGAAGCCTATTCCAAGAATTCCTGTGATCTCCAACAGACCACCATTTCATTGAAGTGACCCATGTTAACAGGAGAGGGGGGTAAGGTGTTTTTCCCATAAGTCCTGAGATCTCCACTAGGCCACTTTACCATGGGAGTGCCCAGTATAAACAAGATAGGTAGCTGAGGCCTATTTCTAAACACAGGTCTTCATCAGGCCACCGTACCCTGAGTGTGACCAGTATAGATAGATTACAAAGTTATGTTTTTTCCATTACTAAAGTGACAAGTAAAGGCAAAGAAATCCTCATTTTGGAACTGGAAAAAGTGTGTTCATTTTTTACTATCAGACAAATCAGAAGGTGTCATATGTAAGTTGTTTGACATAAACCTGATTTCGACAGTCAGAAGAAAGCAGCAAGGTTTTGGGACTCCCTAGTAGTAGCTTGGATTCCAGTTGATGGTAAACTCCAGATGATTTCTTTGTCATTACAACTGATATTGTAGCAAACAATGCTTTTTCTACAATTTTTTCTCTTCTAACTAAAGTAAAATATATCCTCCTTACTATTCCACGCAAGCAACAATTTCCTATAGTGACATACAATAGTTTTCTTCTCTTACAGTCACCTTTTAGATGTTTCATGGCCATTGTAAGAATAGGAAATTATTATAATTTTGCACAGATTTCTAACACAATACATAAACAGTTATGGCCTATACCGTCTCATTAACTGTACCTCCTCAGATCAGCATCAATTTGGGTAAAACAGCTGACCACTCTTTGTGTAGGCTGTGTAAGAGAGCCTGGTCCAAGGCCGGCCCTGGGAATGGGTTTCTTCAAGGGTGCCAGGTTCCCCTTTAAAGGAGACCTCTGCAACTCCTGTGCATGACAAAGCTTTGTCCTAATGCTGTGACTGTAGCAACCTCTCCCTCCGTCTTCCTCCCTTCCTGTCATGGTGAGACCCTCATCCAAAGAGCCATCCTGGCAATACTGGCTGGTGCTTTTAGAGTGACATTTTCCTCCTTCACGGCCTGTAGTGAAGTTCCTCCTCACTGTGTGTCTGTTAGTGTGATCACTGCAGTCTTGTTTTTCAATAACAAATTTCTACAGTATGTCTTTCCTTCAGTGTCCCTGCTTGTCTATTTGAGTGTATGTTGAGTTCTGCAATGTTCTCACATCCCTTTATGGCAACATAAAAGAACTGATTAAAAGCTGAAGTATTTGTTTCCTGCCCAGAAGGTGGACACACATCTCCCGCCTGTTGGTTGCTTGGCATTCTGTTGCCTAAACGGCTAGTATGTGGTTGTCTTGTATATGTGTTTTTTGCCCCCTGTTGTGAATGTCTGTCTTCATGTAGCATAGACATACAGGTACATCATTTCCTGTCCAATCAGTAAACAGAACTTGTAAACCATCCCATCATTGTAGGCAGATTAGAGTAAACTCAGTGTAACCCGTTTGGTCGGTGTATAACCCTTCTATGGCAGAATAATGGAATGTCTTTTCTGAATCTTAGAGGTGGTGCTGTCTGCCAAGCATTTCTTAATAATACCTGCCATTTCATCTCTGTGGAACTTTCCACCAGTAATTCTGACTTCTGCCATTTTAATGTTATGCCATGTTGCTGGTTCATCATGCTGTAATCAACCAAAATACCAGTAACAATGGGATGGTGAGGTGTCCATGGCCAGACCAGGTGCCCCGCTATGCATTGAATGAGCCTATTCTGTAAAAGGCAAAAGGTTATTACAAATGGAAGAGAAACCAGAGTATGAATGAGCCCATTCTGAGTGCAGACTCCAGAATATGTGTAATGACAGCATCGTTATGTGTGTTTAGGCTTTTGAGTGCAGTTCATACCAGCCAGAGCTGAAACGGGCACCAAATGTTTTTTTACATCCTGAGATTTGCCAGACAAAACAGTTGCTATTGTCTTTTGAGTCACAACAAGGGCTATTACATGGCAGGACCATATACATATTCACTGTATTATTAGTATTGGGACGCCTGCCTTTACACACACATGAACTTTAATGACATCCCAGTCTTTGTCCATAGGGTTCAATATTGAGTTGGTCCTCCCTTTGCAGCTGTAACAACTTCAACTCTTCTGGGAAGGCTGTCCACAAGGTTTAGGAGTGTGCCTATGGGAATGTTTGATCATTCTTCCAGAAGCGCATTTGTGAGGTCAGGCATTGATGTGAATGATAGCAGAGAAAAAAACGCTCCTGCACACAAGTGGATACCCAGACAAATGTGTAATGACATAGACCTTGCTGCCCTGAAGGATGGAGAAATCCTAGTAGTCAAAGGTAAAAGAGAAAAAAGAGGGCGCACCAGACTAGTGCATTATCTTTGGATAAAAATTTATTAAGAAGATAAAAAAAGCCTACACTGCTGTGCTCTGAGGAAGGGGGGACTTAACCCTCGAAACGCGTCAGCTGGCAGTGATCTCTGTGACCTCTGGAGTATTGTCCATGTTCAACTGAATGCTGCTACTTGATGACCATACACTGCGATTATGTTATTTATGTTTTGTAAGTAGGCTTTTTTTATCTTCTAAATAAATTTTTATCCAAAGATAATGCACTAGGCTGGTGTGCCCTCTTTTTTCTCCTTTATCACTGATTTGAATAAGAAGACCTGGCTCGCAGTCTCCTTTAAAATTCATCCCAAAGGTGTTCTATTGGGTTGAGGTCAGGCCAGTCAAGTTCCTCCACCCCAAACTCGCTCATCCATGTCTTTATGGACCTTGCTTTGTGCACTGGTCCAAATCATTTGATGGAGGGGGGATAAGGGCGTGGGGTTGTTCTTCAGGAGTTGGGCTTGGCCCTTTAGTTCCAGTGAAGGGAACTCTTACGACGCCAACATACCAAGACATTTTGTACAATGTCATGTTCCCAACTTTGTAGGAACAGTTTGGGGATGGCCCCTTCCTGTTCCAGCATGATTTCGCATCAGTGCACAAAGGAAGGTCCATAAAGACATGGATGAGCGAGTTTGGGGTGGAGGAACTTGACCGGCCTGCATAGAGTCCTGACCTCAACCGATAGAACACCTTTGGGATGAAATAGAGCGAAGACTGCGAGCCAGGCCCTTTCGTTAAAAATTAATGCCTGACCTCACAAGTGTGCTTCTGGAAGAATGGTCAAACATTTCTATAGATGCACTTCTAAACCTTGTGGAAAGCCTTCCCAGAAGAGTTGAAGCTGTTATAGCTGCAAAGGGTGGGCCAACTCAATATTGAGCCCTACGGACTAAGACTGGGATGCCATTAATGTGCGTGTAAAGGCAGGTGTCACAATACTTTTGGTATTATAGTGTACATTTATATACAGTGGTGGCAAAATTGTGGACACTTTTGGTAATTTTAATGTTTTTCAATTTTGCAGGCTTAGGCTCCTTTCACACTAGCTGACTTCAAAGTTTTGATAAAACTCTAACACACTCTGGCATTGCAATTGTGTCAAAGTAGTGCCGGAACCTTTTCTGAAGTCGCAGCAACTTCAGTAGTGTCAATTGGAACAGCTCTCATAGATATACATGGCATTTCAGATGTCTTGCGACTTGGGGTCTTACAAGTAGGATCCTATGTCACACAAGTGTGAAAGGAGCCTTATAGGAAATGTTATTTTGCACCAAATGCAAATGTTTATATGCCAATTTAAAGAAAATTTAATGCTGAATTCAATAAAAGAACAGAATTCAAATATATGCAGTACAAAAAGTTATGCTTACTTTAGTCTAAAAAAGAAACACAAGTGTGAAGGCCAGGGCTATACTGACACTTTTTCTTTACATGTAAAAATGAGCTTTTTTGGTAGAAAATTACTTAGCATCCCCAAACATATTTATACACAGTATCTCACAAAAGTGAGTACACCCCTCACATTTTTGTAAATATTTTATTCTATCTTTTCATGTGACAACACTGGAGAAATGACACTTTGCTACAATGTAAAGTAGTGAGTGTACAGCTTGTATAACAGTGTAAATTTGCTGTCCCCTCAAAATAACTCAACACACAGCCATTAATGTCTAAACCACTGGCAACAAAAGTGAGTACACCCCTAAGTAAAAATGTCCAAATTGGGCTCAAGATGTCAATATTTTGTGTGGCCATCAATATTTTCCAGCACTGCCTTAACCCTCTTGGGCATGGAGTTCACCAGAGCTTCCCAGGTTGCCACTGGAGTCCTCTTCCACTCTTCCATGACGACATCACAGAGCTGGTGGATGTTAGAGACCTTGCGCTCCTCCACCTTCCGTTTGAGAATGCCCCACAGATGCTCAATAGGGTTTAGGTCTGGAGACATGCTTGGCCAGTCCATCACTTTTACCCTCAGCTTCTTTAGCAAGGCAGTTGTTGTCTTGGAGGTGTGTTTGGGGTCGTTGTCATGTTGAAATACTGCCCTGCGGCCCAGTCTCCGAAGGGAGGGGATCATGCTCTGCTTCAGTATGTCACAGTACATGTTGGCATTCATGGTTCCCTCAATGAACTGTAGCTCCCCAGTGCCGGCAGCACTCATGCAGCCCCAGACCATGGCACTCCCACCAACATGCTTGACTATAGGCAAGACACACTTGTCTTTGTACTCCTCACCTGGATGCCGCCAGTGGCGTAGCGTGGGTGGGGGGGTGGGTTGCTCCGAGCGCAAAATTTAGAGGGGCGCAGTGGCAGGCAGCAGGTTACCTGCAGCTCTTCTCCTGCGCTGTGCAGTCTAGGAGACTGTGAGCTCTTCCGCTTCGCTATGAGGAAGAAGTTGCGGTGCAGTCCCGGGTTAGGCTCCAGCAGTGAGTAAATGAACACTGAAGACCTTCCATGATGATCCCAGGGATTGTGACCATGCAGAGACTGGGGGGGAAGGAGGAGCGAAGGTGACTCACGAGGCATCCTCTCCATTACAAGCCACTCCCCAGTCCCACACACGAGGTCCAGGATCCCGGCTCGTGCGACATGCTGTCTGTCCACTTAGCCCACCCCACAGCCCGGACTTCTGACCTCCGCAGCTTCTCCTGAGTCCTGCCTGTGCCTGTAAGTGTGCTGCTATGCTACCCCGGTGTTTCTCGACAGGACACCGGCACTCTGACCACCTCAGGACTGGAGGAAACTGGGGCCAGGAGGAAGAGGCATCATCCACACAGACAGAAGCCCCTCCTCACCCGCAGCTGCACGGACATTGTGAGTACTCCTCTACAGAGGAAAGCTATGTACGGGATGATGGCAGCCGGAGGGGGGCTGGGGCTGTGGAATCTGTGGGAAAGAGAGCTTTGTATTTGGGGGGGAGAGATGTACACAACCCTGCAAGCCACACACAGCGCACCCCCCTCAACCCATCAAGCCACACACAGCGCACCCCCCTCAACCCTTCAAGCCACACACAGCGCACCACCCTTATCCCTGCAAGCCACACACAGCGTACCCCCCTCAACCCTGCAGGCCACACACACACATATATATATATATATTTGTATATATATATTTATTTATTTATTTATTTTTAGCAAAGGCCCTAGAGAAAACAATGGTGGGTTTTGCAATTTTTTATTTCACACGGCATTTGTGCAGAGGTTTTTCGAACGCAATTGTTTTGGGAAAAATTACACTTTAATGAATTTTAATTCACACAAACAATATAATACCCAATTTTTTGGTAAAATCTAAAAGATGGTGTTACGCCGATTAAATGGATAACATAACATCCAATGGGACAGAGATCCTGAAGAGGCACCGGCGGGCGCAGGACAACCCCTCCTGCCGCCTGTAAAAGCAGTCCAGTGGCTAATTATACTTTACCAAAAATTGGGTATTCAATTGTGTTTGTGTGCATTAAGCCCTGGTTCACATTGGAGTGATTTGGCATGCAATTTGACATGCCAAATCGGCGGCAATTTCCGGCAATGGCTTCGTGCGAATCGGTGCGAGGCCGCATTGATTCCCAAAAGTAGTTTTTGTACTACTTTTGGCGACTTTGGGGTGCCATTTCTATTGACATCTGTGCAGCAACCCGCACAGATGTCTCTGAAATCGCCCCCCCCAAAGTCGGGGCTGACATGAGGGAATGAGATTGTGCGTGTTCACCTGAACACGCATGATTTCATTCCTGCTATCAGTGTGAACCTGGGCTAAAATTCATTAAAGGACAAGTTCACTTTTTGGAAAAAAAATAAATAAATGCAATTTTTTTTTTTGCATGTAAAAAAAATGTGCATTTATTTATTTTTTAAATTTATTTTGGAAGCCTGTAAGGCATTGCACCAGCGATCAGCAGATCACTGGTGCCATGCAGTTCTTCAGGTCTCAATGTATCTGCTTGCCCATACATCCCCTATGGGTAAGCAGATACAAACTGACAGGAAGCATGAATGAACTACCATGGCACTCCACAGTGCCGTGGTAGTTAATTGAATACTACAAGCTGACAGCCGCAAAGGATGCAGGACCTTGTAGTTTTCCATGAACAGAGCTCTGTCAATCAGCGACACGACTGGGTAGGCGGCACCCTGCTCAGCCACATTTTTTTTTTAAATTGTGCCAGCTAGCGGGGAGAGAAAAGAACCCCGCTAGCTGTCACAGCTGGGATCAGGGAGGTGCGGGGGCCAGTCTGCTCATCACATGTTACACTTTGAATATGGGTGTAACATGTTACGAAAGGTGTACTTTTTTTAACCAAAAAAATTGTGTTTGAAAAACCGCTGCACAAATACTGTGTGACATAAAACAATTGCAAAACCCACAATTTTTGTCTCTAGGGTAACTGATAAAAAAAATCTATAATGTTTGGGGGTTCTAAGTAATTTTCTAGCAAAAAAGCTGATTTTTACATGTAAACAAAAAGTGTCAAGAAAGGCCTGGTCTTCACATTTGTGTTTCTTTCTGTAGACTAAAGTAAGCATAACTCTTTGTGTAATGCATATATTTGAATTCTGTTTTTGTATTGAATTTAGCATTAAATTGCCTTTAAATGGATATATAAACATTTGCATTCGGTGCAAAATTAAATTTCCTATCAGCCAGCAAATTTGCAAAACATTACAATTTCCCAAAGTATCCACAATGTTTGCCACCACTGTATATATGAGTTCTTTGGGATATCAGCAAACATGCTCCCGTTAATGTGTCGTCGTCCCCCTGACCTTACTCTCCACCATTGTCAAGGTTTTGGGAAGGATGCAGGAGCTTACACAAGCTTCACTTTCATCCTATGAGGTCAGATGAAAAGGTGCACAGATAGAAGCAGGCTTATGATGAATTCACCTTCATAAACCACTCAAGAAAAAACAGCAAGGTCATTAAAATTGGAAATGCAGGGATTGGGGTGCCATATCCATAGCAAATCTTACTGGTGCCAGACTGGTACATGGGGGTTCTCTTAGGTTTCTGTGGATATTTGAACAGTGACCCAATTTTAAATGTTCTTGTTGTCAGTGGCATGTACAAAAAAGTGGCATCCACCCCAATCTGTGACTGGCCTTTGCAGCAAGATGCACATGGAAGGGCAATGCACATCACAGACAAAAGATTTCCTAGCACACTTATCGACCAGCCTGCAAAATAACCGAATTGGCCCTTTCTAACAGTTTACGGGGGTTATGTTTGCACGTATTTGCAAATATAAATGTAAACAGCAGTGCCCACGCCAAGAGACCTCTGTATATACTGTGGTCCTAATTGTAAATGTCCAGAGCCTCCATAGTAGGAGCACATCTATCAATGGATAGGTTAAGGGCAGGCATGCCTGAAGGGAGACCATACCTCCTTAAAGGCACAGGGATGCATGGGACGTCCAGCAAGGGCACGATTGCAGGGAAGGCATCCAGTACGTTCCCTGCACCCAATTTTAGCACACTTTCCATACATCCTTTGCTGCTTACACTGTTTTATTGAACAAAACCCAACAATGACACTCTGGTATAATGATGTCGCTTTTAGTAGTGGAACAATAATTAGTCAACTATGTTCATGTTAACCACTTGCCGCCCGTATAACTGACTTTTACGGCGGCAAGGCGGCACTGCTGCGCCAGATCACGTACCTAGTACGTGATCTGACACTTCCCGGTCTGCGGTGGGCACGCGCACCGCCGCTGGCCTGCTCCCACTGTGATTATACACAACGGGAGCTGATCTGCGGGTACCGCAGACACAATGTCTGCCAGCACCCGCCGATCATCCAGCACAGAGGCAGAATGGCAGTCCACAAAGTAAACAAAGCAGATCGCCATTCTCTCAGTACTCCTGCAAAGCAGGGACTTGAATCCATGCCTTCCCATAGTAAAATTACCTCCCACACTACACTAAAACACTGGCTTGGCACACAGTTAACCCTTTGATCGCCCCTGATGTTTAGCCCCTTCCCAGCCAGTGTCGTACAGTGGCTGTGCATATTTTTAAGCACTGATCACTGTATTAGTGTCACTGGTCCCCAAAAAGTATCCGTTAGTGTCTGACTGTCCGCCGCAATGTTGCAGGCCCGCTAGAAGTCGCTTATCACTGCCATTACTAGAAAGAAAAAAAATTTCCATAGTTTGTACACGCTATAACTTTAGCGCAAACCAATCAATATACGTTTATTGGCAATTTTTTTACAAAAAATTTAAGAAATTAGATTTTTTTTTCGATTTTTTTATTGGATGTGTTTTGAAGCAGAAAGTAAAAATGCTTGTTTTTTTAAAATTGATGCCACCAAAAGAAAGCTCTATTTGTGGGAAAAGAAGGACATATATTTGATATGGTTACAGTGTCGCACGACGCTGCGACGCTGTTGCGACGAATTGTCAGTTAAAGTAATGCAGTGCCATATCGCAAATAATGGCCTGGTCATGAAGGGGGGTAAATCATCTGGAGGTCAAGTGATTAATGACAGAAATCAACACATTCATATTAACAGCTGGTCCTTGCCGTTTTTGGCAAAAAGTACCAATACTACGTACATTGTAGTCCATCAGCGAGGATTTGCACCTGACTGGCTAACACCATCTCTTATGCCGCGTACACACGGTCGGACTTTTCGTCTACAAAAGTCCGACGGACTCCGACGGACTAAAGCTGGCTGACAATCCGATCGTGTGTGGGCTTCCCCGGACTTTCAGCGGACTTTTCCAGCCGCAAATCTGAAGGACTTTAGATATGAAACATGCTTCAAATCTTTACGTCGTAACTACACCGGACCCAGAAATCCGCTCGTCTGTATGCTAGTCCGACGGACAAAAACCCACGCTAGGGCAGCTATTGGCTACTGGCTATCAACTTCCTTATTTTAGTCCGGTGTACGTCATCACGTACGAATCCGTCGGACTTTTGTGTGATCGTGTGTAGGCAAGTCCGTTCGTAAGAAAGTCTGCCGCAAGTCCGTCGAAAGTCTGTCGGACTTTTGTAGCCGAAAAGTCCGACCGTGTGTACGGGGCATTAATGCCGTGTACACACGACCATCGACAGCTAAGGTCCGACGGAACAAATCTGTCGGGCAATTCGATCGTGTGTGGGCTTCATCGGACCTTTTCTGTCGAAAAATCTGACAGACTTTAGAAATAGAACATGTTTCAAATCTTTCCGACGGACTCGAGTCCTATCAAAAAGTCCGCTCGTCTGTATGCTAGTCGGACGGACCAAAAACGACTCAAGGGCAGCTATTGGCTACTGGCTATGAACTTCCTTATTCTAATCCGGTTGTACATCATCACATTTGAATCAGTCAGACTTTGGTGTGATCGTGTGTAGGCAAGTCCGTTTCGTTGGAACTCTGTTGAAAAGTCCTTCGGAGTTCAGTCCATCGAAAAGTCCGCTCGTGTGTATGCGGCATAAGAGATAAATACAAACTTGCATAGCATTGAGATGTCCAGAGTGTTGATCTCTGGTAAGTCATCCACTCATTCAGTCAACAAAAGCCCCGTCTACACTGTCGTTACACATATTCTGTGACCAGCACACCAAGTTCCTCAAACTAAAATATTCCGTCCACGCATGCTCGGAATCAAGCAGAAGAGCCGCACTGGCTATTGAACTTCATTTTTCTCGGCTTGTCATACGTGTTGTACATCACCGCGTTCTTGACGTTCGGAATTTCCGACAACATTTGTGCGACATTTGTGTGACCGTGTGTGTTGGAGCCAACATCCGTCGGAAAAAAATCCACGGTTTGGTTGTCGGAAATTCCGATCGTCTGTACGCAGCATAAAAGTTGAAAAGATTGGTGAATGCTGGACGCACTCTGGGGTCTGGTTAGTGCATCAGAGAAATATATACGGCAAGTATATATAAAAAGGTGTGGAGAAAAGTTCTGAGAGTAAGAAAGTCAATGTTTGGAAACAGTGTTCAGGGGGGTGAGCCCCTTTAAATGAGTGTCTGGTGTAATTCCTGCAGATGGTGACGAGGCTGCTTCAGGCACTGGCTGGGGACCCAAGTACTGGAGAGGTTGGAAGGAAGGGCAAAAAAGAGAAGCGCCAGGCCAGTCCTAGTGCAGCATTATTTTATTATAAAAAAATATATATATAAGTTGTTTCCAGTAAAAGATGCACTTACATAGCGCTCCGCAGGTGAAAGCTTGTCATGTCCAACAAGGGACAACACAGGCTCTTGAATCCCTGTGATGTGTAATCCACAAGCGCCATAATGCTGCGTACACACGATCGCACATTCCGACAATGAAATCCTGTGATTTATTTCCAACAGATGATGGCTCAAACTTGTCTTGCATACACACGGTCACACAAATGTTGTCGGAAATTCCGATTGCCAAGAATGCGGTGACGTACAACACGTACGACGAGCCGAAAAAAATGAAGTTCGATAGCCAGTGCGGCTCTTCTGCTTGATTTCGAGCATGCGTGGAATTTCGTGCGTTGGAATTGAGAACCAGCTCTCAAATTTTTGTTGTTAGAAATTCCGACAAAAAATGTCCGATGGAGCCTACATACTGTCGGAATTTCCGACAACAAACTCCCATCGAACATTTGTTGTCGGAATGTCCGATCGTGTGTACGCGGCATTAGACAGCAGGACACTGTAGCCTCCTACTGAGCACTATGTAAGTGCATCTTTTACTGGAAACAATTTATATATATATTTTTATAATAAAATAATGCTGCACTAGGACTGGCCTGTCACTTCTCTTTTTTCCCCTTCCTTCCAACCTGTATATGTAGTAAAGCATGTCTGTTATACTCACTGTGGACTTCTCTGATCCTCTTCTTCCACAGTCCCCAATCCATCTCCTAATAATACAGAGCTTAGGGGGCACTCTGCACATGCTCAGTTTGGTGTGTATTGCTAGAGAGGTGTTTTTTCTTTTTTTGGGAGGGTGAATGTGATCAGCACAGGGCCAATCAGCACTGTCCAGACAGAGGGTCAGGGGTTCAGCAGCCTCATAGGACAGTTAGAGAAGAATGAAAACTCCTCCTACAAACTTTAACCAGTGCTCAGCCGGACACTGATAGAAGTAAAAAGACTGTTATATACTGCTGATGATTACCAGTTTATATTTACTAAAATAATTACATTTCCATGTTCTGTGTACTTTGGGAGATGAGATATAGTGAATGCAGGGTCCTGGGTTTAGTAACACGTTCATTCAAGCAGTGCTGAAATGGTGAAAAGTAAACCAATTGATTTGGTTGGTCAGTTGTGTTTTTTTTTTTTCAGCAAACTACATCTAAAATCCATAATAACCATACGGAAAAAATTAAATAGTTTTGGCATTTTATAAATAGACCCCTACAGGCTCCCAGTGATCATAAATGGATGACATTAATACACAGAGCAGAGAATAAACTCAAGATGGACATCCAATGATATCAGAAAATAAATTGATGATGTTTGGGATGGAGCTGTGTGATTGGCTGCAGAGTGTGAGAGGATCCCTCCCCCTTGGAGTTAAAGGTCACCATACTTATTATTGCATGAAGTAAAGTGCAGTAACTCAAAGTGACAAAACGTGACCCTTCTCTTCAGAAGACTGAAATTGGAATGCTTGCAACGAGTTACTGTGATCTGGTCATGTGTAGTGGCAGTAGTGCCTACTGTTGGGTAGATGGTCCTTGTGTTTGTATGAACCTCCTAGCAGGATGTCATTTAGCTGACAAGGGTCTCCGTCTGGCCGACCACTCCCCGTGCACTCCATACTAACATGCAGACATGTGCTCAGATGGGATGAAGTGTCTTGCAGAGGCTGTCCAACTCCCAGATTGCCTTGGCAGTGATGTGGTGACAGTGAAGGGGCAGATTGCGCCCACTATGGCTCTGACCACTCTCTTCTCCCCCTCCAGGCTTGGGTTAGCTGCTGTACCTGAGAGGTCTGAAGTCATAGATGACCGCATCCATAAGCCCAAAAAATCTAGCAAGGGCAGATCAAAATCCAGGAAGCACTCTGGTAAGAACTGCTGAATTCGGTGCTGTCTGTATAATTTACTGCACATAAAGAACATTGTTACTTGTAGCAACGGGTCTTCTTCTGCTCCCTCTATCTACACTATATTTCCAAAAGCATTGCGTGTCTTCTTCTGCTCCCTCTATCTACACTGTATTGCCAAAAGTATTGGGGCACCTGCTTTTACACGCATGAACTTTAATGGCATCCCAGTCTTATGGGGCGTACACACGGTCAGACTTTTCGGCTACAAAAGTCCGACGGACCAAATGCGGCGGACAATCCGATCGTGTGTGGGCTTCCCCGGACTTTTAGCGGACTTTTCCAGTCGCAAATCTGACGGACTTTAGATTTGGAACTTGCTTCAAATCTTTACGTCGCAACTCCGCCGGACCCAGAAATCCGCTCGTCTGTATGCTAGTCTGACAGACTAAAACCCACGCTAGGACAGCTATTGGCTACTGGCTATCAACTTCCTTATTTTAGTCCGGTGTACGTCATCACGTACGAATCCGTTGGACTTTGGTGTGATCGTGTGTAAGCAAGTCCGGTCGTTAGAAGGCCGTTTAAAGTCCTCCAAAAGTCCATCGAAAGTCTGTCAAAAGTCTGTCGGACAGGCTGCCGGACTTTTGTAGCCAAAAAGTCCGACCAGGTGTACGCCCCATTAAGACCCGTACACACGGTCAGAAAATCTGAAGATAAACTTCGTCCGATGAACGATCTGCTGATTTTCTGATCGTTACTATGCTGCTTTTGAGAGCCGATTACAAATTTTCAGCAGACAAAAACTGGATGTGCAGGCTTGAAAATTTTTGTCTGATGTGACCACAATGTCTGATTTTCTTTTCATTAGTACGGTTTTCTGACAAAAAAAAATCTGAAGAGCAAGACTAGGCATGCTCGGAAATGAAAAAAAAAACACATACAAAACAATTCGACACATTACGTCACTTCTGACGTTGAATTCTGTCCTTAGAAAATTCCATGATGGTGAGTACCCTCTTCACCTTCGATTTGAGACTAGCATCAAACTAAAAACTGACGAAAATTCGTCCAAAAATCTGACCATGTGTACAAGGCTTTAGTCCGTAGGGTTCAGTATTGAGTTGGCCCACCCTTTGCAGCTATAACAGCTTTGAATCTTCTAGAAAGGCTGTCCACAAGGTTTAGGAGTGTTTATGGGAATGTTTGTTTGACCATTCTTCCAGAAGCACATTTGTGAGGTCAGGCACTAATGTTGGACAAGAAGGACAGGCTCGCAGTCTTCGCTCTAATTCATCCCAAATGTGTTCTATCGAGTTGAGGTCAGGACTATATGCAGGTCAGTCGAGTTCCTCCACCCCGAACTCGCTCATCCCTGTCTTCATGGACCTTGCTTTGTGCACTGGTCCAAATTATTTGGTGGAGGGGGGATTATGGTGTGGGGTTGTGTTTCAGGGGTTGGCCCTGGCCCCTAGTTTCAGTGAAGAGGGACTCTTAAGGCGTCAGCATACCAAGACATTTTTGACGATTTCATGCTCCCAATTTGTGGGAACAGTTTGGGGATGTCCCCTTCCTGTTCCAACATGACTGCGCACCAGTGCACAAAGCAAGGTCCATAAAGACATGGATGAGTGAGTTTGGTGTGGAGGATCTTTACTGGCCTACACAACCCTGTCCTGACCTCAACCCGAAAGAACATCTTGTGCCTGACCTCACAAATACACTTCTGGAAGAATGGACAAACATTCCCACACACTCTTAAACCTTGTGGACAGCCTTCCTAGAAAAGTTGAAGCTGTTATAGCTGCAGAGGGTGGGCAAACTCAATATTAAACCTAAGACTAATGCCCCGTACACACGGTCGGACATTGATCGGACATTCCGACAACAAAATCCTAGGATTTTTTTCAGACGGATGTTGGCTCAAACTTGTCTTGCATACACACAGTCACACAAAGTTGTCGGAAAATCCGATCATTCTGAACGCGGTGACGTAAAACACGTACGTCGGGACTATAAACAGGGCAGTAGCCAATAGCTTTCATCTCTTTGTTTATTCTGAGCATGCGTGGCACTTTGTGCGTCGGATTTGTGTACACATGATCGGAAATTCCGACAACGGATTTTGTTGTCGGAAAATTTTATAGCCTGCTCTCAAACTTTGTGTGTCGGAAAATCCGATCGAAAATGTCCGATGGAGCCTACACACGGTTGGAATTTCCGACAACAAGGTCCTATCACACATTTTCCGTCTGAAAATCCGACCGTGTGTACGGGGCATAAGTCTGGGATGCCATTAAAGTTCATGTGCGTGTAAAGGCAGGTGTCCCAATATTTTTGGCAATGTAGTCTATTTCAGGTCCCTTTCTGATCATCATGTGATGTAGTCTGCCACCTCTTATCTCCTCTTTGTCCATTACATAGTTTAGAAATGAGTCCGTGTATTAATGTGCATTGTCTTCTCTCCACCAGATGGATCCACCTCGCAGGTCTACCAGCCGGCCACAGCCATGTATACTGACACTCGCTGCATTCGTAGGAAGAAGCGTCCATCTCGACAAGACCCCCTGTCTCGCCTGTCCGCTCTGAGGGATGAGCTTTGCCACCGTTCGCTGTCTGACGACCGGGCTGCCATACTGACCAGCACCGAGCCTGACGATTCCAGCGGCCATGCCACCCTTCTGTGACCATCCTTAGAGAGAGGCCTGTATTATGGGCCCTTTCTGTCTCTTGGTGCTGACACAATCCACCCTCCCTCTGAAAACAAAAACAAAACGTGAGCAGCAAGTTGTGCGTTCATTCCTACCTCACCAACCCTGTGTGTGCACGGAGGAGAGACTTAGCCTCACATGTTACAAACATGTACAGTGTTAAGATGGCTGCTGGTGGGGGGGCACACATGCTGGTCACAGCTTGGCACTTTGTATGACCATAGCACATGTGGCAGCTCTGAGAACAAAGCCACGTCTCACAGCCCAACCCACCCAATGGTGTTTTTATGTGAACCGTAGCAGAGAGTCGTGCTGTGAATCTAGCCAAGCCGTTTACATGAACATGCCACGGCGTGTCTGTGTATACATGTGTTTGTACGTGTGCCCGCTAATGGGTGCGCCTTGACTACGCAGTACATAGAGAGAATATTTAGACATAAATGATATATTTTATTGTGTAGGGATTAGACTGATTAGATGTTTGTATTATTGGGGAAGGACATCACTAAAGCTGCTGAATGACATCCATCTAGTTTGCACTACCTATTCATGTGTTTAATCATTATTGTTATTTATTTTATTTATTTTTCTTGTGGCCGGCTTCTCTGGAAACCTTCATTAGCAGTGCAGCCCACTCCCATCTCCGTCTCCGGAGGGGCCAGCCACGACAGAGGGGATCTTATCTGGGGTGTTCACATGTTGTCGTGCTGGGTGGGGAATTTGGGATACATTTTAAAGGAAGCCTGTCATAAGAAAAACATTGCTGACTTCATGCTGGTCACCTGGCTGTTTTCCTAAGTTCTTTTATTTCTGATTTACCAACCGAAAAGAAGTCAGTACATCGGGAAAGTCAGAAGTCCTCATCTGCATCCTTGTTCGAAGTATCGAAGCCAGATGGTCAGACGATTGTTGTTTTGAAAAGGAGAGGCCATCAATGGTGGCCTCTTAAGTTTTTGTCATGACAGGTCACCTTTAAGCACATGAAGAAGTAGTACAAGCTGTTCTGTAACTTCTTTTGTTGCCGTTTGTTTTTCTTAAGCTTCTTTTTTTTTTTTATGATGTAATGGGGATAAAGCCCTCCTGGGCCCGGAATCATATGGCAGGGGGTCCCACAGATCGCATGTGATATTCTCCATAAGCTGCTACTGTGATAGCTCAGATGTTGGAATGCGATGGTTGTGGCAGAGGGAATATTTGAGGTAATCGTGTAAGCAATAATTTCCAGAAACTGCTGCAGATGGTTTAGCTCTTTCGTCACATTTCCTCCCAGAATGTCTTGTATCACCGGGTCACCTTCTTCCAGGACTGCTGACACGGAACGCCTGAAAGTCCCATTACCTAGGTGACTGCAAACACATAAGGTTTTCACAAACCCATATTAGTGCCAACGATACAGAAGAGAAATAAGGTACTGCTCAGTGACGGGAAGGGGCCTATCTGTCATCCCCATCCATCACACGCGGTCCTTAATGTGGTCAGGTTCCTGAGAAGAGTTGTCCTCTTTAGATCATTTATGTTGAATATGAAAAGAACCTGTTGTGTGTAAATCCTGGAATGAACAGACCACAAATTATGAATGCTTTGGGGTTTCCATTAACACCACAGAACCTCAAATAGCTCCCATTCTACAAGATGACGTGTCCGTCGTGTGATGGCACTGGCACAGTCCCAAGTGTTTCTAGGTTTCATAAGTATAAGGTCCTTTGTTTATTAGATGGACTGCAGGCATGTGTTATCTTTGGATGGATTGATCCAGATGTAGACGCAGGTCCATTCTTCATCATTATTCTGCCCCCCCTTACAGGAGGCAGTCTGAGGGGCAGCTATAACCTGAAACATGAGACCGTTAGTGGATTTTCTGTAAAATCCCCTTTAGTTGAGACAGATTTTGTATTTCTGTTTGATGAAAGTGAATGGCGTTGGATCAAAAGTGCGGACAGAACTGCGTTAGATTTGAGTGGTGGCTGTGATTGGGGTTAAATCTGAGTGGAAGTTGTGAGATTGGCATTAGATCTAAGTGGTGGCTGTGATTGGCATTGAATCTGAGTGGCAGCTGCAAACAGACCTACAATTGTGCTTATAAGTTTACATACCCCTGGCAGAATTTGAAATGCAGTTTATAAAAAAAAAAAAAGTGATAAGACCAAACACATGATTAAAGTGATTGTAAACCCACACCTTGTAAAACAGCCCATTCAGTTTAAAATAGAAATGAAAGGCAAAACATTTGTGTGTAGATTTAAAATAACATTATAAACACCTTTTTTCCCTTTTTTATAAGTGATCACATACCCTCTGTTCCGAGTGCTTTCCGAGTATTTCCGAACGGCTCCGAACTAGTCCGAGTGTCTCCGGCGCCCCCGCACCTCTGGCCAAATGCGGTACTGCACACCCCATTAGCTTGAATTCTGCTCGTTTTGCGAGACAACACTCGCAAACCGAGTCAGAATTTAAAAAAAAACAGTTGTTCGTCTTACAAAACACTCGTTAACCGCGTTATTCATTAACCAAGGTTCCACTGTACATGGTACAGCAGGCACATATCAGGAATATGAAGTGTTGGAGTAACATATTCTTTAACATAAATTGTTAAGCACCATGGAATAGCACTATCATTACACAAACCATAGCATTACCAGAAAATAATAAAATGGTCTTAAAGTGGTTGTATAGGCTCCCATGTTTTTTTACCTTCATGCATTCTATAAAAAAACCTTCTGTGTGCAGCAGCCCTCAAACCCACCTAATACTTACCTGAGCCCCATCTCGATCCAGCAATGTGCACAAGAGTCTCATCTCTCTGGGGACTCTCACTTCTCATTGGCTGAGGCAGCAGCAGGGCCCATTGGCTCCCGCTGCTGTCAATCACAGCCAGGGAGCCAATCAGTAAAGGGAGGGGCGGGACCTAGCCACAGCTCTGTGTGTGAATAGACACACAGAGCTACAGCTCGGGAGCGAGTCCACTTGGGTGCCCCTAGAGCAAGCTGCTTGCTTTTGGGGGACACTTGGCAGGAGGGAGGGGCCAAGGGCGTTGGTGGGGGACCCAAGAAAAGGAGGATCTGCTCTGTGAAAAACCACTGCACTGAGCAGGTAAGTATGACATTTTTGTTATTCAAAAAAAAAACAGGACTTTAATAACACCAATAACAGCCTATAATGTGTGATGGTTGTGAAAAAGGCTCTTCATTTCTCATGTGATAGTTATGATTGAAGCTCTTTTTTTTTTTTTTAATGTAGCAAAGCCGCCCATTCTTCTTGGCAAAAAGCCTCCAGGTCCTGTACATTTTTTTGGTTGTATACCATGAACTGTGTGTCTGAGATCTTTCTAGCATGGATCAATGAGTTTGCGATGGCCACTGCAGAACCTTCTTTTTTTTCTGCTTCAGCTACTGAAGGGTCCACTTGTTTTGGATCATTGTCATGTTGGAAAGTCCAAGTGTGCGCCATTGCGCCATGTGTGCTTTCCAGACTGATGAATGCAAACTGTAGCCACTGTAGCTCACACACCCCAAGAACAGCAGGGGATCCAGGGCCATGCTTCACTGTAGGGATGGTGTGCTTCTCTTCCAAGGTCCTGTTGACTCTCTCCTAACATAACATTTATTGTTGCGACCATTAAGCTCAATTATGGTGTTATCACTCCAGATGATTTTGTTCCAGAAGTTTTGAGGCTTCTGTAGGTGATGTTTATCCTGTTGTAAGCGGGCCGTTTTGTGGCGTTGGTCCAGCATAAATAGCTAACATTTTACAAACTCTGCTAGGTGTATGTAAACGAATGAGCAGAACTATATATCTGAATGTTGGCTGCGATTGGCATGAGTTCTTAGTGATGGCTGTGAATGGAGTCAGATCTGAGTGGCGGCTCTGAATGGCATAAGATCTATGTGGCAGCTGCAAATATAATTAGTTTTGAGTGGTGGCCGCGATGATTGGCATTAGATCAGAGTGTTGGCTGTGATCTGCATTAGATCTAAGTGGTGAATGTGAATGGCATCAGATCAGAGATCATTACGTTGAATTGGAGTGTTTGCCAGCTTCATTGTTGCAAACCATTCTAGCGAAGGTCTCTCAGGATTCCCTTCTCATTGAAAGACTTATGTTCATCTTGCTGTGAGTTTGGTGGAGTTATTTGGGGTTCCTGTTGATGGTCTCTCCGTCCTTCCTATTAATTATAATGTACTGTAGTATTAATTGAAGCGGTGCTCTGGTTTCAGCAATAATGTCAGTGCTGGAAGGACAGACAGCTGCAGACGTCTGTGATCTGTGTGTCCATCTGTGGTTCATTCTCGCTGTCCGGAGATGCGAGAGTAGATGGATATGTGTTGCTTCCAGCTGTTGGATGGTGTTACCCATCTGCCGTTTACCACAGTGAGGAGACAGAAGAGAGCACCTGCTTTCATCTCTCTTCAGTCTGTTTGTATTCACAGTTTGGTCTGTTCACTCCCAGTATATATTGCAAGGTCTTGACACTGCAAAAGCGGACACTGGATAAGAATTTTTGGCCAGGCTATATATATCCGCAGAGCGGATAACTCTGATGAGAGGTGCTACCCTTACATGATGAACTGTGTCATGTACACATGGTACATATGAGTCCAGCGTAGGTCATGTCATGTATACGTGGTACATACAAGTCCTATGTGCACAGTGTAGGTCATGTCACGTATACGTGGTACATACAAGTCCTGTGTGCACAGTTTAGGTCATGTCACGTATACGTGGTACATACCAGTCCTGTGTGCACAGTGTAGGTCATGTCATGTATACGTGGTACATACAAGTCCTATGTGCACAGTGTAGGTCATGTCACATATACGTGGTACATACAAGTCCTATGTGCACAGTGTAGTAAGTGTCATGTACACGTAGTGCATATAGTTCCTGTCTGCACAGTTTTAACTGTGTCATGTTACTGACCGTATCTGCACCATTTTGGTTTAATTCGGCACATAACTTGCTTAGTGGTGAAAAGAGGGTCACTTGCTCGGGGCTTATCTTGTACATACCCGTTCATTATTAATCCTTTGGAGCTTTTCCTTGTTTTACATGGCCGAAGGTATTCTTGTTGTTTCTATGTGCTAATATCAAAGTCTACATATAAGAATAATATATATAAATCTATATAGAGAAATATATATAGTGAGAGAGAGAGAGGAAGAGACTTTATCTATATATAGTATCTTTTATTTTTCTATCAAACTGCTGCTAGCCACAGGGCTAGTTGTGAGTAGTAACTGGCCCCTGTGGACAGAGTCATCTGATTCCCTCTGGAGATTAGCACGCTTCCTCTCTGGTCGGGATCGGCTGTCGGTGCTATAGACGACGTCTGGCTATCATTTCAGTTGTTTCTTTGGTGCATAGGCCTAGCCAGATAGCCATTAATATTTGATCTCTGCCTAAACCATTTCTCTTGCGTGCTGTACAGCAGTAAAGTGACATTACGAGGGGGGGGCATCTGACTGTTGCCCGCAGGGTGTCTGTCTTACAGTGCCGTCAAACCTTCCACAAATTCACAGTTCAGATGATTGTCGCTCAGGTGTCTGACTCCTGGCTTCTAGCTTTACTCATATGATGGCCTATTGCCTTCCTAATCACCAGACACCTCAATATTCTGTACTGTGCAAAACCAGCCAAGGAGCGAGTGCCACTGTTGCCACCCGCAAGATATTCGAGGGCCCTATTTTTATTTTAGGGTCCATCTATGTGCGGCTGGAAGGTGACGAATTGGGAGACATTAAGAAGAAGCACATTAGGGTACCTGTCCCCGGAGCATTGCAGAGATTCCAGGTGTGGTTAACCTCTCTGGGCAGAATGCGGTCTGCAGCTGGAGGGGGTGATCTGCTGGTGCCCCTTCAGTGCCTTATTGCCATCAGAAGCACATATGCCATCTCAGATATACCTGTTGAAGCCTTAGCTTGTCAGTAGAGAAGAGGTGATAAGCTGGTAGGGTTTGTCTTACATTGAAGGGTGCTATTCATAGACACATTACCTTTCACTGCTCATCCAAGGTTTTCTTTTGTTGCCGGTGACCAGTTCTGGTGCTCTCTGACAACCTTCAATCTACATTGTGCCAAAGTTTCTAGATATTTCTTATTGAATGTGTTCACCGAATGGGCTCAATCATTCCTACAGGAAGCAAGCTGCCATTCTTCCAGCAACAAATAAAGTTTTGAACCCAGGTAAATGAGAGACAGGTGAAATCCTCCCAGGCAATTTTATAGAAACTAAAGTAAGACATCTTTAAACTGCTGCGCTTTTTTGCAAGTAGATGAGCTACACTTGAAATTTTAAAGTTGCTGAAAACACTTTTAGCAAAATAGTTCAAATAACTCTCTGAATTGCGTTCAGAAAATGAGACGGTGAATCCGGTCACTGTAGCATTTTTCAGTGCTGACTTATTTTCTTGCAGAACTAAGTCATTGATTGCGTGCTAATCTCTTGACATTAGAACCAATATTGGCTAATCTCTTGGTGGTTAACAGACTGGCCACAAACCACCTGATAAAAGCAGGCATTGAGGCAAATTTGTCAGGCTTTCTACAGGTGTGGTGAAAGCTTCTATACTTGAAGTGATTGTTAGTGTACATTTTCCACTGTTGGAAACATTTCGACCAATAGGAGAAGAGATAAGGGGAACGAAGCTTTGAACACATTTGTACTGCTGCCACTTTCAGCCCCATAAGGAAGAAGATCCCAGCAGCTACCCATGGCGGCTGAGTTGTGTTAGGGTTGGCAGATGATTCTTATGTTTTGTCAGACATCTTCCATTGGATCCTAACAATATCTTTTGAAGGCTCATTATTTCACTAACATACAATGAGCCCCTAGTCAATCTCCCAAATCTCTAAGTAGCCAGGGCTTTCTCCATGATTGCTAAAATATAGTTGTGTGCAAAATACAGAGAGGGACATCCCAAAAGGGGCACTGGCAGTCTGCTTGCTGCTTTAGGCTTTGCACTGAAAGACACCCTCTTCCCACTCCTTTGTGTGACATGCACTATAGATTGTAAGCGCCAGGAGTCCACGCCATCATGTTGGTTCTCATTCCCCAGTCTGGTCACCCATGTTGGGGAATATCTTGATTCCTCCCAGGAGGGTGAAGAAAGCACTGAGTAGCGCAGTGGTGACACACTCACGTCTATTACACTTGTGTATTGCGTGCTTGCAACAAGCGTGACCTTTGTGCATTTTCCTATTAGCCTTTAGACACAAGCGGAGCACGAATGAAGCGCACATTGACACCTGACATGTCCTGTCACTCGTCTTCTGCTGTCGGGTGTTTCAGTATAGAGGTCACAATTATTTTGGAGTTTGTGTTCCTATTCCTCCCCCCTATGGGGGTGTTTCAGGGCAGATGAAAGGATGAACAATGTCCTACTCTTCTAATCTTATTAATAATAATAATAATACGGGAGTGAGGCAAATGATTACGGTCTTGGTGATGAGGTTCAGACTTCAGAAAGCATATGTATTAGAGTGTTACAATAAGAAGCAAGCCTGCTCTGATCTTCAGTGTGTGGCAAAAGACACATTTTCTGAGTTCTGTCATTTCTGTGCACAGCCGGCGCTCTGGGATTTTAATAGGATCATTCCACCCAAAACTGATATCTTACTGGTAGATACTAGATAATTTTTCCGCCTTATGGTTACTCATATCTCTTAGGGATTTTGGCTGTGACCATGATGAGGTCTCCCTCTCTGCTTGCTAGATTATAACTTTATATTATACTATGGATAATGAAACTGGAGGACTGGGTGCACCCAACAAGTGGGCAGAACAAAGCCACAAAATCTGACAGGGAAATTTCATCACTGGAGTTCCCAAGAGATATAAGAAATCAGTAAGCGAGTCAGCCCACCATGTTCCACCTGTAACTGAACTATCACTTTTTGGTGGAGTAACCCGGCTCTGTACCACAGAATGTAATCCCAGCAATGAGAATGTCAGACCGGCACTGGTGCTCCGGCTGTTTTATGTTAAAGGTTTCCAAGAGATTCTCCCGCTGAACACACAACCCAGAAACCTTACATTGGTGCTTGAAACATTACGGAGCAGAATCTGGGTCTCCGGTTTTATCAAAGTCATTCGAGTAATAAACACCTCACACCTAGAAACCAGACAGAGTCATTTTCAATAAATATTTGTACAAGTGAATGCATATTTAATGAAACAAAGAAAACTCTTACAATAAATATATGAAATCTGTTTTACATTCTTTCTTCTTGTGTCTTCATTGCCGATAAGTAGATTTTGCGATCTAAGGCCATGAGAAGGTAGGTGATCTAATGGGACAGGGCTCGCCAGAGGTGAAATCCAAGTCAAAACCATGTCTGGTAATAGTCAAGCCCAAAGTAAGGGGATGGCTGGTTGACTGTTCTGAAACCAAGACTAATAAAGTGACACCAATGCTGCGTACACACGGTCGGAATTTTCGTCTACAAAAGTCCGACGGACAAAATACGGCTGACAATCCGATCGTGTGTGGGCTTCCCCGGACTTTCAGCAGTATTTTCCAGCCGCAAATCTGACGGACTTTAGATTTGAAACATGCTTCAAATCTTTACGTCGTAACTACGCCGGACCCAGAAATCCGCTCGTCTGTGTGCTAGTCCGACGGGCAAAAACCCACGCTAGGGCAGCTATTGGCTACTGGCTATCAACTTCCTTATTTTAGTCCAGTGTACGTCATCACGTACGAATCCGTCGGACTTTTGTGTGATCGTATGTAGGCAAGTCCGTTCGTTAGAAAGTCTGCCGCAAGTCCGCCAAAAGTCAGTCGAAAGTCTGTCGGACCTTTGTAGCCGAAAAGTCCGACCGTGTGTACGCGGCATCAGACTCTCCAGGCCTAATATTCAAGACTTGGCGTACTTCCCCATAGACACCAGAGATCTTCAAAAGAGATTTGAATCTGATTGTGGCTTATAGATAGGAAGAAACTGTGGGGTTTATTTACTAAAGCTTCCAGATTTTATTGCCAAAGCTTAATTGAACACGTTGAGGTTAGAAGCTGATTGGTTTCTCTGCAGAAGTGAGACTGATTTTGCACTCTTCAGCTTTCGTAAATACACGCCTGCATTTTTTCATAAACAAGCATTTACACTTTAGACTTTGTGATGGGCAATATTACTATCAGGGACTAATATCCTATTGAGAATCCATACTATAATAGACTCAAAATCTATAGCGAATCCATCTAGTACACATTATAGATCAAAAATCTATAGAGAATCCATTGTTTACTATAATTGAACAGTAATCTATGGACAGTTTATCCATATACATTCTAATAGACCAAAATCCTATAGAGATTCCATGCCTTTATAAGCTATCATGGACCAAAACCTATTGTGAATTGGGGGTGTTTCGCTCAGTGGTAGAGGCGATTTTACAGTGAGTCCACGTCACATAGGAGTTATAGTTAAGGGCCCGTTAGCCCACTTTTATTAAACAAAAATTAAAAGGTCCATTCAGGATTCCTATGCAGGGGTTTCAACTTCACTCAGCAACAAATAATAAAAAAAATACCAAGCCACCTGGCTCTTAGGCTCACTGAGCCTCGTTTGCAGTACCTTACTGCACAAGCCCACTCCTGGCCTCCAGATATGGTTCTCCAGCCCTACCTAGGTTTCTTCACTCATTTCAAAAGTTCCGTGCTTTCTCCAGCCTCCTTAAACTCGCTAGCCACATTGGCTTTCCCAGCCTCCTAGACCCTCTATTGATCTACCAGGCTTGTGTAGCCATCCTGGCCTTCCAAGTCCTTTGGGCATCCCCTCACCAGGGATGCAATCTCTGACAAAAAACCAGGTCTCCTGACAGGGGTCTGTCTCCACATGGCAGTAACTGCCCAGAGCTATGCTCAGATCTGACTTATAACAATCTTGGCCACCTGTACACTCACACAGGCTGTAGGCAACTAGCAAAGCCCAAACACAGGATTGAAGGCTTTGTCCCAACAAATACACTTATGACGTGTACACACGACCGGACTTTTCATCCGGCTGAACTCCAAAGGACTTTTCAACGGAGTTCCAACGAAACGGACTTGCCTACACATGATCACATCAAACTCCGATCGTTGCAAACATGATGACGTACGACCGGACTAGAATAAGGAAGTTAATAGCCAGTAGCCAATAGCTGCCCTTGCGTCCTTTTTTGTCCGTTGGACTAGCACACAGACAAACAGATTTTTCGATCGGACTGGAGTCCGTCAGAAAGATTTGGAACGTTCTATTTCTAAAGTCCGACAGATTTTTTTACAGAAAAGGTCTGATGAAGCCTACACACGATCGAATTGTCCGACGGATTTGTTCTGTCGAACCTGTTCGGTCGAAAAGTCTGGTCGTGTATAAACGGCATTAGGAATCTTCAAGCTTTCAGCCCCGATCCGTAATGACCAAATCTAGAGAAGACTTAAACAGTTTTCTCTGCTCACAAAGCATCTGCTGGCAATTCTCAAACTGACTTTGAGTCCTGTGTCCTTTTTAAACCCATTTATATAGTGGCAGGGACTCTCACTGTCACACTATAGAGACTCCACAATATACACTATAATAAATTAAAAACCTATAAAGAGACTATCTGGTATACAGTACACAATAATGGACCAAAAGCCCTTTGGTGAGTTTATCCATTATACACTATAACCTATGGAGAGTCCTTGTATTATACACTATGATATGCCAAAATGTATACATCCATCTGTTCATCAGTTATATGCTATAACAGACTGATAACCTATGGACAGCCTATCCATTAGGACACTATAGTAGACCACAAACCAATGGAGGGCCCATCAATTATACACTTTAATAGACCAATAACCAAAGGAGTCTGTAGCCAAAAACCCATGAAGAGTTCACCCATTATACACTATAACGTAATAATCAACAGCCAAAGGAGAGTACACATATTATATTCTGTAATATACCAATAACCTATGGAGAGTTCACCCAGTATACACTGTAACAGACCAAAAACCCACAGAGAGGCTAAAATTATACACTATAGTAGACCAAACACCAGTGGAAAGTTCATCCAATATACACTATAATAGATCAATAATCTATAGAGAATCTATCTGTCATATACTAAAATAGACCAATAACTTGTGGAGACTTCATCCAGTACAGGCATACCCCGCTTTACATACCCTTACTTTACGTACACTCCCAAGTACGGACACATTGGTGTCTATGGGAAATCTTGGTCAGCTTGTCACGGCACTGCTTCTGAACCATAAGTGACAGGGTCAACAAACTTTGGGAGCCCTGAGAGGGGACCCAGGACTACAACATATATGATTTTGGGATCGGCCAGCTTGCCTAGTTAATCTACCATGTCATAGTCCTGGGTCCCCAAGTTTGGTGTCCCTGTCACTTATGGTTCAGGAGCAGTGCCTTTTCAATTTGAGCAAGATTTCCCATAGACACCAATGTTAAATGTTAAAAACCGAGTTTTTAACATTTAAAACTCGTGTATTTACATGCATTGAGAAGTGAAAAAAGGTGTTGCTTCACTTTAAGTACGTTTTCATTTTATATAGATGCTCTGGTCCCATTGAGTACTTAAAAGTGGGGTATGCCTGTATACACTATATTAGACCAATAGCCTATGAAGAGTCAATCCATTTTACACTATATTAAACCAGTGAACTATAGAGAGTCCACCCAATTTATACTATTATACACCAACAACTCATGGAATTATAAATTATAATACCATGGAAAGTTCACTTTACACTATAACAGACTGTCCATAGAGAGTCCATCCATTATACACTATAATGTCGCGTACACACGAGCGGAATGTCCGTCAGAAAAAAATCGGATGGGAGCTTTTCATCGTATATTCCGACCGTGTGTATGCCCCATCTGACTTCTTTCATTGAAAATTCAGACGGACTTAGATAGAGAACATGTTCTATATTTTTCCGACGGAACAAATTCCTATTGGGAAAACCGCTCGTCTCTATGCTGTTCCGACGTACCAAAAATTATGCATGCTCTGAAGCAAGTACGAGATGTCGTACGTGTTGTCCCGTTGTACGTCACCGCGTTCTTGACGATCGGAATTTGGTGTGACCGTGTGTATGCAAGACAGCTTGAGCGGAATTCCATCGGAGAAACCTTCAGAGTCCATTCCGACGGCAAAACCGCTTGTGTGTACGCGGCATAAGAGACCATTAGCCTATAGAGCAGTGATGGCGAACTTTGGCACCCCAGATATTTTGGAACTACGTCTCCCATGATGCTCAACTACACTGCAGAGTGCATGAGCATCATGGAAAATGTAGTTTCAAAACATCTGGGGTGCCAAGGTTCGCCATCACTGCTTTAGAGGGTTCACAGCATTATACACTATAGTAGACCAATATGCTTTAGAGCAGGGGTGGTCAACCATGTGGCCAGCGGAGCCCTCTGATGTGGCTCGGGACCTCAAACGAGGGAAGTGCATGCCCGTGTTCTGGGATGGTGGGTCAGCAAGCCCAGATCGCAATCAACAGGTTGCTTACCCGCCATCCCAGAGCAACAGAGTGCATTGAGCCAGCAGCAGGAGGAGCAGAGGAAACAGATGACTGCAGAAGGAGCAGGAGCCGCATAAGCTGATGCTTCCTCTGTGGCGCCAGCTGCTGTCTCAGGCAGAGTGATACCAAGTGCACTTCACTTGAGACCTTTCTAGCAGTAAGGAGAGCGATGCCAGCAGAGGTTGGAAGAGGAAAAGGTCAGTGTATTAAATATCACAAACACTGCACTTTTGCAAAGGGCATATTGGCACTTATAAAATAGGGTTATTAGGTTGTTTTAACACTGATCCGCAGGTGCAACGTAGTGCACCTGCAGCTTCCTGCGGGTTAGCTGCACTGAGTCATAGACTTCTATTATATCCTGTGGATTTGGTGCGCTTTTTGAATGCGCACCAACACTCCTGAATGCAGGAATTTTGGTGCGCTTTCAGAAAGTGCACCACATCCTCAAGATATAACAGAAGTCTATGGCTCAGTGCAGGAAAGCTGCACGTGCAGTGTGGTGCAGGTAAACTGTAATGCATCCATGTGAAAGGGGGCTCAGGACAGTAAGGGTCAGTTTACATTTGCGGTTTAAGGGGGGGCAGTAAAACCCTATAATTTATTGTGGCCTGCGATCAGTTACCAAATCGCTTAAGTGGCCCTTGCTCTTCAAAAGGTTGAGTCCATATGTTTTACACTATAATAGACCAATAGATGCGTGTGTAGATGCCTTTTTACAGTGGGTCCACGTCACATAGGAGTTATAGTTAAGGGCTTTTATTAAACAAAAATTAAAAGGTCCATCCAGTATTCTCATGCAGGGTTTTAACTTTCACTCAGTAACAAATAATAAAAAAAATACCAAGCCGCCTGGCTCTTAGGCTCACTGAGCCTTGTTTGCATTACCTTGCTGCACAGGCCCACTACTGGCCTCCAGATATGGTTCTCCAGCCCTACCTAGGTTTGTTTACTCATTTCGAGATTTCCAGACTCCCTCCAGCCTCCCTGGACTCGCTAGCTACAGCCTCCTAGACCCTCTCTTGGTCTACCAGGCCTGCGTAGCTGTCCTGACCTTCCCAGTCCTTTGGACATGAAGTCCACCACACCAGGGATGCAGAGATAGACCGATAACCTAGGAAGATCCATTATACATTTTAACCACGTCCTGCCCGGCCTATAGAAGAATGATGGCCAGGCGATGGTTTTGTTATCCTGTCCAGACGCCATATGACGTCTTTCAGGATAACATGCCGGCGCGCAGCATGACGATCGGTGGTGCGGCGTGTCAGTCTGACACACCACATTTCTGATCGTGGTAAGGACCCTCCTTACCACGTGAACAGCTGTGACCAATCACAGCTGATCATCGCGTGATCCAGGCTTTCCTCAGTTCGCGCTGACAGGGAGAGCTGATCGGCGGCTCTCCCTGTCAGAGGGGGGGTCTGCGCTGATAATCAGCACATTGATTATCAGCGCAGCCCCCATGAGAGGTGCCCACCACAGTGCCAATCAGTGCCCATCAGTAACACCTGTCAGTACCTCATCATCAGTGCTGCCCATCAGTGCCATCTATTAGTGTCCACCAGTGCCACCTGTCAGTGCCAATCAGTGCCGCCTGTCAATGCCCTCTATCATGCCCATTAGTGCCGCCTATTGGTGCCCATCAATTCTACATATTAGTGCCTCTTCATCAGTGACACCTTATCTTTGCCGCCTCATCATTGCCCGTCAGTGAAGTAGAAAACAAAATTTTATAACAGAAACAGAAAAACGTTTTTTTTTTTCAAAAATTTAGTTTTTTTTTAACAAAAAATAAAAGTCTAATAGGGCGTACACACGGTCGGACTTTGTTCGGACATTCCGACAACAAAATCCTAGGATTTTTTCCGACGGATGTTGGCTCAAACTTGTCTTGCATACACACAGTCACACAAAGTTGTCGGAAAATCCGATCGTTCTGAACGCGGTGACATAAAACACGTACGTCGGGACTCTAAACGGGGCAGTGGCCAATAGCTTTCATCTCTTTATTTATTCTGAGCATGCGTGGCACTTTGTCCGTCGGATTTGTGTACATACGATCGGAATTTCCGACAACGGATTTTGTTGTCGGAAAATTTTATCTCCTGCTCTCCAACTTTGTGTGTTGGAAAATCCGATGGAAAATGTCCGATGGAGCCCACACGCGGTCGGAGTTTCCGACAACACGCTCCGATCGGACATTTTCCATCGGAAAATCCGACCGCGTGTACGGGGCATAAGAGGCTGATCAAATACCATCAAAAGAAAGCTCTATTTGTGGGAAGAAAATAATAAAAATTTAGTTTGGCTACAGTGTTGTATGACCGCGCAATTGTCATTCAAAGTGCGACAGCGCTGAAAGCTAAATATTGTCCTGGGCAGAAATAGAGTCCATTCATTATACACTATAAGAGACTGTTAGCCTATAGAGAGTTCACAGCATTATACACTATAGTAGATCAATATTCTTCAGAGAATCTATAAGTTTTATACTATAATAGACCGATAAGCTATAGAGAATCCATTAATTCTACACTATAATAGACCAATATCCTATAGAGAATCCATCCTTTATATACTATAATATATAGAGAAGAAGATTTCATAAAACCGTTTACACTGTGAATACAGAAAGCAAGCTCTTACATTAGAAATGACTGAACTATAAGTAGCAAACTGATCATTTAGAAAAAATATTGTGCTTCACTACTTATATTTTAATTTAATGCACATGTACATCACTGTTCTGATCTAATTTAAAATGCTTACTACAAGAGTAGCTGGTTTTATCTCAACAGGCAATAAATGTAGGGATGTTTCTCACAGGTTGTCATATACCAGTGACCACTAGAAGATGCCTTTACAAATTTGTATATGAAATGCAGTTATAAAAATATGGAACATCAAGTATGCAAAATGTGAAAGTCACAAAAAGATGATGGTTAGGTAAACATTATGTTGGTATAAAGAACTTGATTCTGACAATGTCTTTTAAAGGCACAGTCACCTTTTTTTATACTTTCATTTATTAGGATTTAGACAAATACATCCAAACAAGAAGAGTCATTAGACATACTGGATATAGAAGTCAGCACCAAATGGAAGAAATAAAATTAAAGGCAGCGTGCAAAGAGCTCAATATTCACAACCCTCCAAAGTGAATAATAAATATAAAGTGCAGCGCCTAAAATGTAAATATAAATACTCCAGATGAATAAATAAATGATTAAATAAATTAGTAAAACCTAATTCATCAAGGTAAAGAGCAATAAGTCCATCAAAGTAAAGTGCGATCCATCAGTGCCCAGGTTCCGCCTTGTAACTGTGTGTTGGTGAGGAGGTCAAATGTTACCTGATTATTCAGGATTTTATCGAAGAACGGAAGATTGATCATTACATAATGTATAACAGAATGTCATTAAAGGGTCAGCCCGTCCTGTAGTGATATCTTTGCCCTGGGTTCAGCATGATGATGTGTCAGCCCCTGGTTTCTTACTTATCCACTTGACGGCCAAGCCTTTTCTGGACACTTTTTGTTTACAAGTTTGAGGCTCGATTCACACTAATGTGTTTTTCGATGCTTTTGCATTTTGCAGAGATGCAGGGCAATTTTTTAACATCGGTTCCTATGGAACATGTTCAAAATAATGAATTTTTGTGCCTCTGCGTTCTTGAAAAGGGTCGGAGACTTTTTTCCCACAAAATGCAGTGTTTTGCATGTAATAGACTTCAATGGACCGGCATCCAATACGCAACGCAAGTGTAGCAGGCACCTCTCCAGGTTCAGGAGGGGGGGTGCTTGCTTGGCCCCTCCCTTTCCTGACCTGCCGGGCTGCATGCTCGGATAAGGGTCTGGTATGGATTTTTAGGGGACCCCATGCCATATTTTAAAAAAAAATTGGCGTTGGGGGGCACCCCTCAGAATTCATACCAGACCTAAGATTCTGGTATGGACCTGGGGGGGGGGGGGGGGTCCCATGCTGTTTTTTTCATGATTTTTTTTTTAGGCAGTAAATCTTTTTTTTACATTCACCTGTCAGTGGGGTAGCCCACTGACAGTTGACTCATCGGTTGTCATCGTTTTTACCACGATTTGTATTTTTTTTACACTGTATATAGCTGGTTGCTAAGGAGAGGGCCGGGAAGCCGATGAGTCATCAGCTGTCAGGGGGCTTCCCTACTGACAGCTGAATTAAAAAAAAGAATTGCCGGATAAAAATAAAATAAAAATCGGGAAAAAAATACAGCGTGGGGACCCCCCCAGGTCCATACCATACCCTTGGGTCTAGTATGGATTCAGAGGGGATCCCCCACACCAAAATGTTTAAAAAATGGCGTATGGGTCCACCCAAAATCCATACCAGACCCTTATCCGAGCATGCAGCCCAGCAGGTCAAGAAAGGGAGGGGACGAGCGGGCTCCCCCGCCTCCTGAACCATACCAGACCGCATGCCCAGAGGTCCCGTCCCCTCGTGATGTCACACACCCATCATGCCCCGGGCGGTGAAATCAAAAGGGGGCAGGGCCTCTGGATGACGTCATCCAATGGCCACGCCCCATAGTTATCTAAGAAATGCTTGACATTGGCATGGACAGATCAGCGGGACATAGCATCAGAGGAGGGTCATCGGCGGGAGTGGCGGCGGACGAAGAAGGCCGGAGAAAGAAGAGGACCGGAAGAAGAAGAAGCCCAGAGGAAGAAGCTGGAGAAGGAGAAGCCCAGAGGAGTTAAAAGCGAGGGAAGGAGAAGACATTTTTAATCAAGGACTTGTCAAAAACTGTCTATTGTCTTTTGCTACACCACTTTTTTAGTGAATAGGTAGAGGTACAATGTACCCCATACTCATTCACATAGGGGGGGAGGCCGGGATCTGTGGTCCCGCAGACCCCAACAACCACCGGCCAGGGTTGTCCGGAAGAGGCCCCTGTCCCCATCAACTCATGCGGTCTGGTATGGTTCAGGAGGGGGGGGGGCGCTCGCTTGGCCCCTCCCTTTCCTGACCTGCTGGGCTGCATGCTTGGATAAGGGTCTGGTATGGATTTTGGGGGGACCCCATGCCATTTTTAAAAAAAAATCATACCAGACCCAAGATCCTGGTATGGACCTGGAGGGGGAATCCCATACTGTTTTTTTCACGTTTTTTTTTTTTAGCCAGTAAATCTTTTTTTACATTCATCTGTCAGTGGGGAAGCCCACTGACAGTTAATGACTCATCGGTTGTTAAGGACACAGCGTCCGGCTTCTCTGCCCCCTCCTTAGCAACCGACTATACACAGTGTAAAAACAAATCGCGGGAAAATCGCGGTGAAAATGCGGTTTTAAAAAAAAAACCGCGGAAAGCACAGCAAAAAGCACTGCAGAAATGCTCAAAAGCAACATGCATAGAACTGCATGAACTGAGCCTTAATCAGTAATATTTGCTAGAAAATTACTTTGATCCCTCAAACAATATATATATACAGTGGGGACGGAAAGTATTCAGACCCCCTTACATTTTTCACTCTTTGTTATATTGCAGCCATTTGCCAAAATCGTTTAAGTTCTTTTTTTTTCCTCATTAATGTACACACAGCACCCCATATTGACAGAAAAACACAGAATTGTTGACATTTTTGCAGATTTATTAAAAAAGAAAAACTGAAATATCACATGGTCCTAAGTATTCAGACCCTTTGCTCAGTATTTAGTAGAAGCACCCTTTTGATCTAATACAGCCATGAGTCTTTTTGGGAAAGATGCAACAAGTTTTTCACACCTGGATTTGGGGATCCTCTGCCATTCCTCCTTGCAGATCCTCTCCTTCGTTATTTTAGCTGTGTGCTTAGGGTCATTGTCGTGTTGGAAGGTAAACCTTCGGTCCAGTCTGAGGTCCTGAGCACTCTGGAGAAGGTTTTCGTCCAGGATATCCCTGTACTTGGCCACATTCATCTTTCCCTCGATTACAATTGTCGTCCTGTCCTTGCAGCTGAAAAACACCCCCACAGCATGATGATGCCACCACCATGCTTCACTGTTGGGACTGTATTGGACAGGTGATGAGCAGTGCCTGGTTTTCTCCACACATACCGCTTAGAATTAAGGCCAAAAAGTTCTATCTTTGTCTCATCAGACCAGAGAATCTTTTTTCTCACCATCTTGGAGTCCTTCAGGTGTTTTTTTTAGCAAACTCCATGCGGGCTTTCATGTGTCTTGCACTGAGGAGAGGCTTCCGTCGGGCCACTCTGCCATAAAGCCCGACTGGTGGAGGGCTGCAGTGATGGTTGACTTTCTACGACTTTCTCCCATCTCCCGACTGCATCTCTGGAGCTCAGCCACAGTGACCTTTGGGTTCTTCTTTACCTCTCTCACCAAGGCTCTTCTCCCCGATAACTCAGTTTGGCCGGACGGCCAGCTCTAGGAAGGGCTCTGGTTGTCCCAAACGTCTTCCATTTAAGGATTATGGAGGCCACTCTGCTCTTAGGAACCTTAAGTGCAGCAGAAATTTTTTTGTAACCTTGGCCAGATCTGTGCCTTGCCACAATTCTGTCTCTGAGGTCTTCAGGCAGTTCCTTTGACCTCATGATTCTCATTTACTCTGACATGCACTGTGAAATGTAAGGTCTTATATAGACAGGTGTGTGGCTTTCCTAATCAAGTCCAATCAGTATAATCAAACACAGCTGGACTCAAATGAAGGTGTAGAACCATCTCAAGGATGATCAGAAGAGATGGACAGCACCTGAATTAAATTCTGAGTGTCTGAATCCTGAGTGTCACAGCAAAGGGTCTGAATACTTAGTACCATGTGATATTTCAGTTTTTCTTTTTTAATAAATCTGCAAAAATGTCAACAATTCTGTGTTTTTCTGTCAATATGGGGTGCTGTGTGTACATTAATGAGGAAAAAAAATGAACTTAAATGATTTTAGCAAATGGCTGCAATATAACAAAGAGTGAAAAATGTAAGGGGGTCTGAATACTTTCCGTCCCCACTGTACATATATACATATATATATATATATATATATATATATATATATATATATATATATATATATATATATATATATATATATATATATTAGCAGCGACCCTAAAGAAAAAAAAATGCAGATCGTTGAATTTTTTTTGAATTTTTGTAGCGACTGTGGAAAATTTAGCATTTCATTTGGAAATCAAGGTCCCAGAGTGGGGAGGCACAGAATCCACGTTGTATGAGGTCCAGTATGATGTTTCCACAGTCAGTGATGCCCATTGATTTCAATGGCAGGGGCGGTTTAGGAGCGGTGTATACACCGCTCCCGCACCGCCCCAAAGATGCTGCTTGCAGGACTTTTTTTCCCATCCTGCAAGCGCACCGCCCCAGTGTGAAAGCACTTAAGCTTTCATACTGGGGCTGCAGAAGAGGCAGTTTTCAGGCACTATTTTTAGCGCAAAAATGCATGTAAAATGCCAAAGTAGCCTAACTGCATATACCAGAACTGCACTGGTGCAGCAACCTCCAGTAACTGCGCATAATGGAATAGAAATCTTTACTAACTGCGTACACGAGAACAGCATCCTTTGGTAACTGTGTGTAGCGCTGATGGATTTGTGATCTACCATATGTTAGGTAAATTTAGTAACTTGTTCGTTAGGAAGGTTAGATTTGCCTCTGTTGCCTCTGTTCCAACTTGGCTGACGTTGTGTGTGTTTCCATACTGACTGGTGGGTGTCGCTGTTATCACTGGTTAGTGTTGGAAAGGCAACGTGTTGAAGTGTATGGGTGCTCTTCTGTCCCGGAGACAACTCGGTGGAGGTGGTCCTCCGAGTTGCATTCTGGGCGAGGGTATATATGGGACAGACGCCATATTTTGGGGTTCGTTTTACAGCCACCTGCTGGCCCTCCTGGCCGACAGGTATGCGTTAGAGAAGCTATCTCGTGGTCCTGCGTTCCGGAGGCCCACGTCGCTGCGGCGCAGAAGTGGGTCCAGAAGCTTGTCTGGGGCCTACCACAGCAGCCGAGGAATGGTCCTGAGCTGTCTATCCCGAGTGAAGAAGCTGGACAACCAAGGAGATCCCAGGGGAGGACCCGTCATGGAAGGATCATGCAGAGTGCTGGTCTGGAGAGGGGCCTGGTGACTCGGTTGGAGGACGTATCCTAAAGGAACTATACAGCACTGTGACTGACGTTCATTGCATAGAAAACACCAATACATCCTGTGGCAGAGGAACGTACGGGTTTATCCCAAACAAGTCTGTGGCAGAGACTTTTGTTCGTGCTACGTACTGGCTGCTAGGCAAGTGAGAGAGGCCTATCCAGGCGAGCAAAGAGTGTGTCCCACGAGGGGAGCGCATTCTACTGTAATATCCAAATTCTACCAGGACATTTGTCAAGAATCCTATAAGAAGATATTTGAGTTTCTTCTGCAGTTTCCCTTCTTCCTCTTTCCTGCTACTTCCTTGTTAAATTGTTCAATAAAGCATTGAAAACGTACTCAAGTGTTGGTGCGTGTATCGTCCAGAGGTAAACTGAACGGAACCCTAGACCCGGTGCCGGTGAAACAGAGGGAAGGAGAGTGAAGGTAACAAGCCCGTCTAAACCAGCAGCTCCACAGAGAGTTATTGCTACATGTGTATATCAGAATGACAACCTTCAATAACATTATATCCTGGAGGGGGGATCATCACTAACTGCAGCAAAACGGCGATCCAAAATATGTACAATGGAACAGTGCAGTGTTGCCAACTGTCAGTATTTTTACTGGCAGCCAGCAAAAAATGGGCACTTTACTCCTGCCAGTATATGCCAGTGAAAGGAAAAGATTGACAGTTAAAAATATGGCTGTGATGCTTCGTTTGGAACATGCGCACTTCCGGAGACAAAAAGAATTTGGCTGCACACCAAGGCCGGTCCAACAGTGTTTATTAGAACGATACAAGTGACTTCCACCAGGACATATGCGCAGTTCCGGTCCAGAGACGTGTGGTAGTTGTTTTATTGATCGTGACCAATTATGTCATATGCCTTTGCTGCGGGAGCTCCAGGAGAATAATCCTAAGGATTTTCAGAATTATCTCCGGATGATGGACCCCTGCTTTCACCAACTCTTGGCATTGGTGACCCCCTATATTAAGAAGCAGGATACATGCATGAGGCTTTTATTTTATTTTTTGGTTGAATAATAATGATTTGATTTGGTATAATTTCTAAATTTTTGGATGCATAGAATGCACTTTTTGGTTAAGTTCTAATTGCAGATAGCATGTCTAATTTTATTTGTTTTCTTTTTTTAATGCACATCAAAAACATTGTGTAGAATAATACTTGGCTATGTGTTTTACTTCAAATGACAGTTTGGGAGTAGGCAGTTACATTTAAAAAAATACAATGTAAAATTAACAAGGGACACCAACATAGTTGTATCTTTCATCTTAAAAACTACGGGATAATGGTGTTGTGGTAACGTTTGCAAGAACTCCTTCAGTATCACCAGCAAAGCAGCTTCATTATTATCCCATTAAAGAAGAAGAGAATTGTGCGCTGCATTTCGAGATTTCAAAATTTGCCACGTCACGAATGTTAATTCTCCATTACAAATGCTAGTTTACAAGACCGACCACTTCTGGCTTGTCCTTGCTTCCGAGCATGCGTGTTTGTACTTTGAACTTTTGTCTGACGGACTTGTGTACACACGCTCTGAAAATCCGACAACACACATTTGTCCACGAGAAAAATTTTAAAGCCTACCATCCATTTGTCCACAGAAAATCCGACAACCTTTGTCCAATGGAGCGTACAAGCGGTCGGATTTTCCAGCCTGTCATCACAGAATTCCCGTCGGAAAATCCGATCGTGTGTACGAGGCTTTACTGCCGGTTCACACAGGGGCAACACGACTTGCAGGCGACTCACAGAGGCGACCTGCACACGACTTCAGAGGCGACTTGCAAAACGACTTCTGTATAGAAGTCAATGCAAGTCGCCTGAAGTCGCTCCAAAAATAGTACAGGAACCTGCGTCGCTCCTATTAGAACGGTTCCATAGTACAGAACGGGACGCGACTTGTCAAGCAGCTATGTCGCCTGACAAGTCGCCCCTGTGTGAACTGGGGCTTAGGCTCTGTTTCCACTACTGCAAGTTGTTGTGCGAGTTGACATATGTGAAGTCGCATTACAAGTCAAAATCCATTTTTTGAAAAGGTTTAGGTGTTTTAAATAGCCTTGCAGGAGGTAAATTTCTTTTTTGCATGTGTGCACTGTAATATTTTGTTCTGTTCTATGGTCTGCATCTTTAATGCATCTTTTAGGGTGTGCCCCCCAAATATCTTGTTTGTCTATTGTATGGATTCTGACCAAATCATTTTGGGCAGGAGCACCCCACTCTCTCATCAGTGCCTCTTATTAGTGTCCACCTGTGTCATAGTGTATGTCTCCCATGGTTCAGAGAAGCAGGATCTCCCATTCTATGGATAGTGTAGGACCCACTAACTATGGGGTACTTTGTCGCAGTAAGTGGGCTTAAGCACCATATAGCAATATGGTGTGACTAAATCCCCATATTTCTTGAAAATGTTTTTTGAAAATGTTTAGGTGTTTTAAATAGCCTTGCAGGAGGTAAATGTCTTTTTTGCATGTGTGCGCTGTAATATTTTGTTCTTTTTATTTTTTTTTGACATATGTGAAGTCGCATTACAAGTCAAAATCTATGTATTTCAACGGTCCCCGTTCTAATTGGTGCGACTCAAGTCGCAGTGACTCCAAAAAACGTTTTTGTACTTTGTTCCAACTTCGGTGTAACTCGTTCTCCCATGGTTCTCACCAGTCGCACGACATTGCATCAAATTGCATTGCAAAGTTGAACTGTAAATCGCGCAACTTTGGGGCCGCAGTAGTGGAAACCTAGCCTTATGCCCCATACACACGGTCGGATTTTCCGACAACAAATGTGCGATCGGAGCTTGTTGTCGGAAATTACGTCCGTGTGTAGGCTCCATCGGACATTTTTCATCTGAATTTCTGTCACACAAAATTTGAGATCTGGATCTCAAATTTTCCGACAACAAAATCCGTTGTTGTAAATTCCGATCGTGTGTACACAATTCCGACGCACAAAGTTTCACGCATGCAGGGAATCAAGCAGAAGAGCTGCACTGGCTGTTGAACTTCATTTTTCTATGCTCGTCGTATGTCTTGTACGTTGGGAATTTCCGACAAGATTTGTGTGAACGTGTGTATGCAAGACAAGTTTGAGCCAACATCTGTCTGAAAAAATCCTATGATTTTGTTGTCGGAATGTCCGAGGGTGTGTACGGGCAATATAGTGCATTTTGCAGATTTGCACTACAGAACGTGTTCCATAGCAAACCATGTTAAATGGACTGTAGTGCAAATCTACAAAAAGCACAAAAAAATGCATAGGTGTGAATCAGGCCTTACTGCATACACCACAGTGGCAGCCTTTAACCGCTTGCTAACCAGCGCACGACAATGTATGTCTGCACAATGGCACGGCTGCGCAAATGGGCGTATCTGTACGTTCCCTTTAAGACACGGCATTGTGGGCGTCCGCGCCAGCCGCATACTCCGTGAGCGTGCCCGCAGGTCCCGCAGACTCGATGTCCGCTAGTGTCCTGCGATCGTGACACGGAGTGGCAGAACGGGGGGATGCCCATGTAAACAAGCCATTTCCCTGTTCTGCCTAGAAACATGACAGAGATCTACTGCTCCCTGTCATGGGGAGCAGTGATCTCTGTCATGTTGTAGTGAGCCCATCCCCTCCACAGTTAGAATCACTCCCTAGGACACACTTAACCCCTTGAGCGCCCCCTAGTGTTTAACCCCTTCCCTGCCAGTGTCATTGTACAGTAATCGGGGCATTTTTATAGAACTGATCGCTGTATAAATGACAATGGTCCCAAAATAGTGTCAAAAGTGTCCGGTGTGTCCGCCATAATGTCGCAGTCACAATAAAAATCGCAGATCGCCGCCATTACTAATAAAAAAAAGATTAATAATAAAATGCCATAAATCTATCCCCTATTTTCTAGACACTATAACTTTTGCGCAAACCGATCAATATTTCGCTTATCACTTAATACGATTTTTTTTTTACCAATAACATGTAGAAGAGTACATATTGGCCTAAACTGAGAAAGAAATTATTTTTTTTAATATATTTTTGGGGGATATTTATTATAGCAAAAAGTAAAAAACATTGCTTTTTTTTCAAAATTGTCGCTCTTTTTTTGTTTATAGCGCAAAAAATAAAAATCGCAGAGGTGATCAAATACCACCAAAAGAAAGCTCTATTTGTCTGAAAAAAAGGACGTCAATTTTGTTTGGGTACAATGTCGCATGACCGCGCAATTGTCAGTTAAAGCGACGCAGTGCCGAATCGCAAAAAGTGCTCTGGCCAGGAAGGGGGTAAATTCTTCTGGGGCTGAAGTGGTTAATAACTGCGGATATTAGAAGCACAACCCTAAATACCTCTGTATAATGGAATGGTTACCTCCAGTAGCTACATATGATGAAACGGCGTCATCTCTTTCCATGTGAGGTCCTTCGGCGCAGTCAAGGACACCCAGTGAGGGACAGAGTTACTAAACCCGGTGCACACAGATTTTGGTGCAGCTGTGCATAGTAACCAATCAGCTTCTAACTTCAGCTTGTTCAAATAAGCTTTGACAATAAGCCCCCGTTCACAATGAACACGGCTTTGAAATCGTGCGACTTCATTTAAACTTGCACGATTTCAAAGCTGCATTGTTGGGTCTGACTTGAAAGACATCTGTGCGGCTTCATGCACAGATGTCTGTTGAAGTTGCAACTCGAAATCGGCAAAAGTAGTGCAGGAACTACTTTTGCAAATCGGTGCAGCGCCGCAAAGTCAGCGTCGCACTGATTGGAACGGTGCCAGTGCCAGGAATAGGCTGTCACTTGTCATGTGATTTGACCTATCAAATCGCATGACAAATTGCTTCAATGTGAACGAAGGCTAAAACCTGGAAGCTAATTGGTTACTATGCACAGCTGCACCTGATTCTGTGTGCTCCCGTTTTAGTTAGACCCCTTTCACACTGAGGCGCTTTTAAGGTGCTTTCACGCTAAAAAAAAGCTCACGAAAACCTATTTCCATTCAAATCAATGAATGCTTTCACAATTCTGTGTGGGCTGGCAGGTGAAAAAACGCTCCTCTCCATTGAAATTAATGAAAAGCTCTTCAAAAACGCCTGAAAAGCTCTTCAAAAGTGCTCAAATGTTTTACTGGCAGTTTAGAAGCGCCTCAGTGTGAAAGGGGCCTTAATCTCCCCAGACAGCAGGTGAATTTCACATTATTTTAAATAAATAAAGACTGGACAATCTGAAAATAATTACAGAAATCGTGATTACTAAATTGTATAGTTTTTCTCTACAGATCAGCCTCATTCACATGGAAATGCTTTATAAAATTAGAAACTGGCGACTCTGCAATCCTCTGGATGATCATCAGTATTTCTGATGATTTGCCACCATCTGCTGGTCACATTCTATATTACACCCTTTTCTGGCTTCTACGCTAGCCTTAAATGGTCTGTATAGGACTGAATGAAATAAATTCACATTAGAGGCAGAACCCTCAAAGCACATTGGGGGGCAGTCACATAGATGGAAAAAAAAGACTGTTAAGTTCAACTGCAAAGAATCACATGCAATTTGAACATGTATTGCAATATGTGACTAAATATCCATATTTTTTATTGCAAAGTTTGCTTGGGGTTCATCCAGTATTTTTAGTGTTATTATGTGGTCACACCCCTTTAGCACCTGATAGATTATATACATGGGCAAGCTATTGGGATCTGAGCACAGGTACGGTAAAACCTTGGTCTGAGAGCGTTTTGCAAGACAAGCAAAATTTTTATATAACTTTTGACTTGATATACAAACGATCTCTTGATATACAAGTAGCGTCATGTCACAACTGTATATAAAAGAGAAGAGAGGTGACTCTAAGAGTAGCAATATGGTTACATTTAATGAAGGTACAACATTTAGCAACTCACGTGGTTGATGATTTAAACAGGCACATCTATTGTAAGTATACAGGCATCCGGGGTAAAGCTGTCCACATAGACCATCCTCCACACCGCCATCAATGTCGTCCCTTCCACGCTGCGCTCCACAAGTGCTTCAAGCCTCGCTTTTAGATCGCTCCACTGCAGGGTAGTCTTCCCGGTCACGATTAAAGACTGACAGCGGTAAGAGCCGGCGGTGCGGAGGATGGTCTATGTGGACAGCTTTACCCTGGATGCCTGCCTAATTAGATGTGCCTCTCTTTTAATCATCAACCATATGATTTGCTAAATATTGTACCTTCATTAAATGTAACTGTATTGCTACACTTAGAGGCGCCTCTCTTCTCTTTTATACTCTGTAGCTCCTGCTGGATTTTTCTTCTAATCCCCTTGTGGAGGCTTCCATTAGTGGATGGACATTTTATGGTTACACAACCAGGTCACATTGCTATAATCTTTTTATATGGACTATAAACTGAAGGACTTATGAATAAATGGTTGTGGAACGAATCATCTGAGTTTCCATTATTTCTTATGGAGAAATTCGCTTTAATATACAAGCATGTTTCCGGAAACTAATTATGCTCGCATTCCAAGGTTTTACTGTATATCTTGTTTCTATTGTATTGCAGGTCAGTGGCCAGACCTAAACCATGTAGCGCTCCCCCATTTTGTGTCTGTTTGCCCCACGTTGGTATGGTGCCCACAGTAGCATTTGCAGTGGCAGAGTAGGACTGGCCATAGAGCAGGGGTTCTCAACTCCTGTCCTTGGGTTGCCACCTCATCCCTTTAAACCTGAACACATATTAATTACTGTGGTTCTGTGGCTGATGAAGGTGGTAATTAAACTCACTTAGTGCCTTATCTGCATTCAATTAGCCACAGAACCTGTGTAATTATTGTGTTCGGGTTTAAGGGGATGAGGTGGCAACTCCTGTCCTCAAGGCCCACTAACAGGCCACATTTTATGTATTACCTTGGGGAGATGCAGACTAGAATACTGCAATCACTGAGCAGCAAATGATATCACCTGTGATGTATTTCAGTTATCTTGCAAACCTGGCCTGTTAGTGGGTCCTGAGGACAGGAGTTGAGGACCACTGCCATAGAGCAATCACTTTGATGCAGTTGGCCAGCATAACATTTTTTGCAATACGTGTGAACTATAAATCTCTGTTTTTTATTGCAAAGTTTGCTTGAAAGGGTATAGCAGTGTGCAGAGGGTTTATCCAGTATTTTTAGTTTAAACAGGAACCTACTTTCCATGCGTTCTTGATGCAGAAAAAATAAAAACGCACTGGACTGCATGTGGTGTGAACGTGCCCTAAAGGTTTTACATAAATGAATAAATGCTGACCATTGTAAGCACCCCCTTATCAGTGGTAAATGGTTTGCCTTGAACCTCAAACTGCTACATCTGCAGGACAGCTTGCTCTGAAAAAACAAAAGTCTTACTGCCTGGATCAATAGGTGATAACAAAGGAAAGAAAACCTATAAAAGAAAACAAATGCAGCCATCACATCTAAGAATTGGTAAGCTGCAATATAATAAATGTTAGCTTTTGGCTTTAATATCGCTTTAACCACTTATTGAATTGTTTGCAGAATGTGTGCACACACCCTCAGTGCCCAGTTTCTAGAGCAGGGCAATTAGCGGACCAACAGCTGTTGCAGAACTACAAGTCCCATGAGGCATAGCAAGACTCTGACAGCCACAAGCATGACACCCAGAGGCAGAGGCATGATGGGACTTGTAGTTTTGCAACAGTTGGAGGTCCGGCATATCCCTGTTCTCGAGTATGTATTAACCCCGTCAGTGACCAGCTTCTTGATTATGTGTATTAATCCTTCAGTGATCAAACACTTAGCCTTTCAGTGGCCAAATAATAGATGACATTAATCCTTTTCTAATCTATTGTTTATTGTATGTGCCTTAACCACTTAGTTACCAGTTTCCTGTGTACGTGCAGAGCTGCTGATAAGGGGGGGTAGAGCACCAGTCCTCCTGTACGGGACCCAGCCCAGCAGAGGGGGGCCCGGGCAGCAGGGGAATTAGATATGGGTAGTGGAGGGGGTGATCGTTAAGGGGGGGGGGGGGTTATTAGAGGAACTGATCCCTTGGGTGTGAACTAACCCTTTAGTGAAAAGTCTCCTGTGACCAGTTCCCATTTATGTGCAGTGACCCCGTCAGTGACTAGACTCCAGAGGATGTGTGTAAACCTAAAAAACTTCTATAAATGGCTAATGCCCCTTTCTCACAGGGAGGACTCCACCAGGAATCCGCTTGCTCATCTGTGAATCTGTCTGCTGATACAGGCGGATGGCTGACAAAAATGTGACTGCGTGGCATATACAAAGCAGGATAGACATTCATCTGATAAGTGGTTGTGGTTAGATACTTCTTACCAAAGAAGGTGGACCCACCTGCCATACGACAGTGGGTCTATCGGGCTTGGACTGGCCAAAAGCCAGAAGCTCATTGGTGATACCAACTTGGAGATGGTTGGAGCCTGTAGAGTAAGGATGAGCTCCGGCGTGTTCGCACACACCACGTGCAGAGCCTGCCAGGAAGTCAGCACGGCGCTGATCACAGGCAGTGAGACATTTCCCGATCTCTGCAGCCGCACATCGGGAAAATGTCTCACTGCCTGTGATTAGCGCAGCGCCGTGCTGACTTCTTGGCGGGCTCTGTACGTGGAGTGTGCGAACACGCCGGAGCTCATCCTTTCTGTAGAGGGATCACTCCAGGAACAGATGTTAGATCAATCCGCAAGTATGGATCCAGATAAGAACACCCAATCTCCAGGGCTCAGTTTGAGTCTTCAAAGCAGAGAAGGATTCAACCTCAATTGAGGGTCGGAAAGCCAGCGACCCCCCCCCCCCCCCCCCCCTTACTCAGGGAGGTCACAAAGCGCTTGGTGGGATCTATAATCCACTGAAAAGAAATGCAAATTTCTCTCCCCAGCAGCCTTGGATCGTATACACCACAATATACCCCATAATGACAATGTGAAAGAAGTTTGTTTGAAATGTTTGTAAATTTATTAAAAATAAAAAAACTAAACAATCCCATGTACATAAGTATTCACAGCCTTTGCCATGACACTCAAAATTAGCTCAGGTACATCCTGTTTCCACTGATCATCCTCGAGATGTTTCTACAACTTGATTGGAGTCCACCTGTGGTAAATTAGGTTGATTGGACATGATTTGGAAAGACACACACCTGTCTATATAAAGTCCCACAGTTAGCAGCGCATGTCAGAGCACAAACCAAGCTATGAAGTCCAAGGAATTGTCTGTAGACCTCTGAGACAGGATTGTATGGAGGCACAGATCTGGGGAAGGGTACAGAAAAGCACAGTAGCCGCTATCATCATAAATGGAAGAAGTTTGGAACCACCGGGACTCTTCCTAGAGCGGGCGGTCCTGTTAAACTGAGCGATGGGGGAAGAAGGGCCTTTGTCAGGGAGGTGACCAAGAACCTGATGTAAAATTAAAAAATACCGCGCTTAGAATAAAGTAAAGCAGCAACAAAAACCATCTAATATCTAATGGTGCTAATGTACAAGTTATAAATAAAGTTGCGCTAAATTGAAAATCTCTTATAAGAGACTAAATGGAGGTGAAACATGCCAAAACAAATCAATCAAAGGGTACAAACATGTGCAATGAATAAATAGATTAAATATTGAAAATAAGTATCCACATGCATCAATAGTGCTATAAAAATAAAATTGTGGAAAATAAATGAATGTCCATATACAACAATGGTGCAAGAAATAGTGTCCTTAAACTTGTGTACACAATTGATAAGTGTATGGAGGAATAGGTGAATATGGGTAATGAGGACCACAACAGATAGAATTCCGGGTGACCACCTTCGCCCTTTAATGCCACAACTGGCAGAAAAGGGTCTGCACTTGGAAGTGAAGCTCTATGTGTGAAAACCCTTACCAGAGCTGGTGGACCCCCTAAAGAGCAGGGTCATACAATCAGGCAGATTAAGCCCTCTTCGGGGACACGTAGATCTTCCAATATCTCCGATCGTTTGATTGCCTCAGGTGATTGGTGGAGAATTCACCAAATGTGATAATACACTCATCGGATGGATGTTCACAATCTCTCCATGTGTTCAGCTGGATGTTTCCTGTGCACCGCTGACGTCACTTCCGCTTCCACGTTCCAGGGTGGTTAGCGTGGAGCTTCCACACACTGGACACCGCTGTGTAGCCCTTTTTAACCAGGAACAACATCTCTTGAGCGGAAGGACCTCCACTGAAACCTGCACTTCTACACCAGCACATCCCAGGACATCACATACCCTTGATGGACATCGCCACCCCATCTGAACCTACTTACCAGTAAGTGTATGCATTACACCAACACCATATGACAGTGTCAGCAGAGTTGGCGCCTCCACAACCCCCCCCCTCCCTCTTTCTCATTGCTATGCTTACAGAGGCTATGGACACCCTCTGAGGATGGCTGCCTCCTCTCTCTCCCCCCTTTTATTGTAACATTTATGTACCATCAGAACCATTATCATACCATTCCATTCTTGACATCACAAAATCTGGAGCGCCGGAAAAACCTCTTCTCCAAGAGGACAATGACCCTAAGCACACAAGCCAAGATAACAAAGTTAGCTATGGGACAACTCTGTGAATGTCCTTGAGTGGCCCAGCCAGAGCCCAGACTTGAACCTGATTGAACATCTCTGGAGAGATCTGAAATAGGCTGTGCACCGACGCTCCCCATCCAACCTGATGGAGCTTGAGAGGTCCTGCTAAGAAGAATGGGAGAAACTGCCCAAAAATAGGAGTGCCAAGCTTGTAGCGTCATACCCAAAAAGACGTGAGGCTGTAATTGGTGCCAAAGGTGCTTCAGCAAAGTATTGAGCAAAGGCTGTGAATACTTATGTACATGGGATTTTTTTTTTGTTTTTTTATTTTTAATAAATTTGAAATATTTCAAACAAACTTCTTTCACGTTGTCATTATGGTGTAGTGTTTGTATAATTCTGAGGAAAATAATGAATTTAATCCATTTTGGAAGGCTGTAACATAACAAAATGTGGAAAAAGTGAAGCACTGTGAATACTTTCCGGATTCACTGTATATTATAGTGACCCATTTGTTCCATCTGTGTAGTAGTTTATTGCTAGTGATTAAACTCCTTGATGGCAGCCGCACGCATATATGTGGCCCTGTGTAAACCACTTACCGTGCTGAGAGCTCCCTGCACGGCAGCCAGCATGGATCGCTAAGCTCCCAATGCATACTTGCAATCTGGAGCTTTCCGATCATGTGACCCCGAATGGCTGCCTCTGCCTCTTGGCTTTTAGAACTTTTAAAGGGCCAGGAGGCAGTCTGCTCAAAGGGGTTAATCGTTCAGGAGCCAGTCTGTCCAGTCTAGGTACAGACAAACATCAGGGAACATGACTTTCTACTGTTAAGAAGACCTCACATTAGGTGTGGGTAGTAATTCGTAGGTATGTGGTCTCCTGCAATAGAGACAATTTCTGGTGAAAGTTGAATTCAGGGATAAGCAATTATTGTCTAAATACAACAGTCATGCATATTCTTTCTTGAATACTACTGTGCTTGGTGTATTTCTTCCAGATCTGAGCCGTTGTGTGGGATCTTCCTGTAATAAAGACCGGTCACTGCAGCTCTCTCTCCTTGGGCAGGGTGATTGGTCTTGTCTCCGCCCCCTTCTGTAGTTTTCTGCAGGCAGCTTGTAGTGGGTGGAGCCTTCTGGGTCCCTCCCACAGCTCTGCTCTCTGCACAGGCTATGTACAACACAGTGATGATGTCATTGCTACTTTTACAAATTAATATCTAGGTTTACAAAGGCATTTGGTGCACACAAAGTGGATTTGTGTCCTTTGTGGCTACTGTGGAATCAATTTAAATGAGAGTCTTTGTACCCGGAGTTCAGGTATAAAGCACTATACTGATTAATGGTCCTTATAGGGAAAGCTGAGGACTTACACTCACCGGCCACTTTATTAGTTACACATTGCTACCCTGTTTCCCCGAAAATAAGACCTAGCGTGATTGTTGGTGATGGCTGCAATATAAGCCCTACCCCCCCAAATAAGCCCTACCTTGTTTCCCCAAAAATAAGCCCTACCCTGAAAATAAGACCTACAAGGACTTTACCTAGGGCTTATTTGGGGGGTAGGGCTTATATTGCAGCCATCACCGACAATCACGCTAGGACTTATTTTCGGGGAAACAGGGTAGTACCAGGTTGGACACCCCTTTGCCTTCAGAACTGCCTTCATTCTTCATGGCATCGATTCAACATGATGTTGGAAACATTCCTCAGAGATTTTGGTCCATATAGACATGATAGCATCACGCAGTTGCTGCAGATTTTGTCGGCTGCACATCGCTGATGCGAATCTCCCATTCCACCACATCCCAAAGGTGCTCTATTGGATTGAGATCTGGTGACTGTGGAGGCCATTGGAGTACAGTGACCTCATTGTCATGGTCAAGAAAACCAGTGGTGAGATGATTGGAGCTTTGTGACATGGTACATTATCCTGCTGGAAGGAGCCATCAGAAGATGGCTACACTGTAGTCATAAAGGGATGGACATGGTCAGCAACAATACTCAGATAGGTTGTGGCGTTAAAACAATGCTCAATTGGTACTAAGGGGCCCAAACTGTGCCAAGACAATATCCCCCACACTATTACACCACCACCAGCCTGAACCATTGATACAAGACAGGATGGATCCATGATTTCATGTTGTTTACGCCAAAGTCTGACCCTACCATCTGAATGTCGCAGCTGAAATGGAGACTCATCAGACCAGGCAACATTTTTCCAATCTTCTATTGTTCAATTTTGATGATCCTGTGTGAATTGTAGCCTCAGTTTCCTGTTCTTAACTGACAGGAGTGGCACCCAGTGTGGTCTTCTGCTGCTGTAGCCCATCTGCTTCAAGGTTCGATGTGTTGTGTGTTCAGAGATGGTATTCTGTATACCTTGGTTGTAACGAGTTGTTATTTGAGTCACTGTTGCCTTTCTATCATCTCAAACCAGTCTGCCCATTCTCCTCTAACAGCAACCAAGCATTTTTCTCCACACAACTGCCGCTCACTGGATATTTTCTCTTTTTCGGACCATTCTCTGTAAACCCTAGAGATGGTTGTGCATTAAAAGTCCCAGTTTTTGAAATACTCAGACCAACCCATCTGTCATCAACAACCATGCCACATTCAAAGTCACTTAAAGCGGAGTTCCACACAAAAATGGAACTTCCGCTTTTCAGAACCCTCCCCCCCTCCGGTGTCACATTTGGCACCTTTCAGGGGGGAGGGGGGTGCAGATACCTGTCAAAGACAGATATTTGCACCCACTTCTGACATAGACTCCCATGGGAGTCTATGCCTCTTCCCGTCCCGACCGCGCTGTCTCCTGGGAACACACAGCTCCCAGGAGAGAGCGGGGACCACTAGGGACGCGCAGCGCGACTCGCGCATGCGCAGTAGGGAACCGGGAAGTGAAGCCGCAACGCTTCACTTCCTGATTCCCTCACCTAGGATGGCGGCGGCAGCTGCCGAGAACCGAGCGGGTTCTCGGCGTCCCCTGCTGACATCGCTGGACCCTGGGACAGGTAAGTGGCCATGTATTAAAAGTCAGCAGCTGCAGTATTTGTAGCTGCTGGCTTTTAATATTTTTTTTTTTTGGCGGTGTGGGTGGACCCCCACTTTAAATCCCCTTTCTTCCCCATTCTGATGCTCGGTTTGAACTTCATCAAGTCGTCCTCACCACGTCTAGATGCCTAAATGCATTGATTTGCTGCCATGTGATTGGCTGATTAGAAATTTGTGTTACCAAACTATTCAACAGGAGTACTTAATAAAGGGCCAGTGAGTGTATTTTATTCAGCCAATCATTTTTTTTTCTTTTCTTTTACGAATTTACAAATGGTCTGAGCCAATTCTTCCCATAGATGTTTTCAAAGATAGACTTAGGGGGACCTAAACCTTCTGCATCTGTCTGATAGCTGTGCTGGGTCAGGCTGGTAATCTTGAATGCCACAGCTGATATGTCAGAGTCGGGAGAATTTGTGCAGAATTCTAAGAGATACGATCTGGGTGACAACAGGCACCTCCCTGGGGGCAACTTGTGACTTATGAGGAATGCCAATATACTGTAGGCTATGGAATGTTCTCTATCATTCTATGGAATGTTCTCTATCATTCTATGGAATGTTCTCTATCATTCTATGGAATGTTCTCTATCATTCTATGGAATGTTCTCTATCATTCTATGGAATGTTCTCTATCATTCTATGGAATGTTCTCTATCATTCTATGGAATGTTCTCTATCATTCTATGGAATGTTACAATAGTTTCACTCGCAGCTATAAATTATTGAAAGAAAAAATTATTTGCTCTATAAGGGCAGTTAACAATAGCAACCAATGTCCATTGCACTAAAGTCAAATTTGGGGATACTTTGAGTTATTGCACTTGGCACGGATAAAGTGAAGAAGCCAACAAATATGGAGGAACCAGTGGACGTCATTCGGTAAAGTCCCCTTTATGGGAGGAACAAAAAGCACCAAGTGTAAGGGGGGGGTCTTATACAACCTATAATCACTGCACATAGAGAGAAAAACCCTGGACTGCCAGTCATATCTTATGCATGAATAGTGAAAGGGGGGTGAAGTGTTGGATGCAGCCACAAGGTGGCAGTAGATCACCAGGATCTGGAGGAGACTATTACTGGAATGTGACCAGATGTGTGATCTGTCCATGGTGCTGAAATGAGAAGTGTCACCACTCAGCCCTGAACACAGCAATCATTGGGGGCGGAGTCTGATATGGAATGATTCCTGGAGGAGATTTACAATGTCTTTTCAAAGTCAGAATGTGTGTAGAAGCAACTCAGAAGCAGCTCAAAGAACCAGAAAACCATACTGGGAATGACTGGGGTATGGAATGCATATAAAAAGAGCCCGTTCATAATATCCAGATCTATGTATAATAATTATTCTTTTATTCTCTATATTTATATATTCCACAGAGATGCACAGGGAGTAGAAAAGTCTCTGTACCAGAAGAGCTTACATTCAAATATCCCTACTACAGTTAAGACCATTCTTATACATTTATATAGTGCTGACAGTGCAGAGAGCCAGTCTCTTGTCGACCACACATTGTACATTTACTGTGACAGTGCTGTCCGGCTGTGCAGAATCACGTGTGTGTGTGTGTGTGTATATATATGTATATGTATATATATATATATATATATGTATATGTATATATATATATATATATATACATACATACATACATACACACTTTTTATTGCCAAAAGTATTGGGAACATTAATCGCATCCCAGTCTTAGTCCGTAGGGTTCAATATTGAGTTGGCCCACCCTTTGCAGCTATACCAGCTTCAACTCTTCTCGAAAGGCCATCCACAATGTTTAGGAGTGTGTCTATGGGAATGTTTGACCATTCTTCCAGAAGCGCATTTGTGAGGTCAGGCACTGATGTTGGATGAGAAGGCCTGGCTCGCAGCCTCTAATTCATCCCAAAGGTGTTCTATCGGGTTGTGGTCAGAACAGTCAAGTTCCTCCACCTCAAACTCGCTCATCCATGTCTTTATGGACCATCCTTTGTGCACTGGCCCAAATCATTTGGTAGAGGGGGGATTATGGTGTGGGGTTGTTTTTTAGGGGTTGGGCTTAGCAGCTTAATTCCAGTGAAGGGAACTGCGAGCCATGCCTTCTCATCCAACATCAGTGCCTGACCTCACAAATGCGTTTCTGGAAGAATGGTCAAACATTCCCATAGACACAATTATAAACCTTGTGGACAGCCTTCCTAGAAGAGTTGAAGCTGTTATAGCTTCAAAGGGTGGGCCAACCTAATATTGAACCCTACAGACAAAGACTGGGATGCCATTAAAGTTCATGTGCATGTAAAGGAAGGCACCCCAATACTTTTGGTAATGTGTGTGTGTATACATATATATATATATATATATATATATATATATATATATATATATATATATATATACTTTTCACACAACTGTGCATATATATATTTGCCCCCTTCCTGATTTGTTATTTTTTTGCATATTTCTCACACTTAAATGATTCAGATCATCAAACAAATTTTAATATTACACAAAAGATAACCCAAGTAAATCCAAGATGCAGTTTTTAAATGATTATTTTATTTATTAAGGGAAAAAAACTGTTCAAACCTGCCTGTGAAAAAGTAATTGCCCCCTCCCCTGCTGAATCATGAATAAACTGTGGTTAACCACAATTTTTTGGAAAGCGGAGTTAAATTTCACTTGCCACACCCAGGTCTGATTACTGCCAGACCTGTTGAATCAAGAAATCCCATAAATAGAAGCTGTCTGACAAAGTGAAGCATGCTAACAGATCACAAAAGGCAACACATCATGCCACAATCTAAAAAAAATTGAGAACAGATTAGAAACAAACTAATGTACATGTATCGGTCTAGGAAGGGTTTCAAAGCCATTTCTAAGTCTCTGGAACTCCAGTGAACCACAAATGGAGATGACTTGGAACAGTGGTGGAACTTCCCAGGAGTGGTCGGCCTACAAAAATTACTCCAAGAGCATGAAGACGACTCATCCAGGAGGTATACAAAAACAAAGGAGAGTGGGAACCAGGGGACAGTGGCTGATGTTGGCTACATAGCATTCCCACTCTGAAAATGTCTGGACTATACCGGTACAGATAGGCAACAATAAACAAATTAAGTAAAAAGATTTATTACAAAAAAGAAAATACATAGTATACTTATTAAAATTGCAAAACAGAGGCTCGGGATTCCCCAAGGGATATCTGTTGTTACAAGGTATAGAATGGTCTGGTTCTCGACTAGTTTCGCGGTATTACCGCTTCCTCAGGAGGACCAATCTATAAGACAGATGATACAATATAATACAAGCATAATAAATGCAATGATCGTAATGCAGCATGTAGAAAAGAAAAAAATAACCTAAGAAGTAAATACAGAATTGGCTTACCCTATAACTAGGTGAACATGTGCGGCATCCAGCCGCCCAATAAAATCTCCCCGCGGCGGACAAGGGAGATTGTGTGGAGTTCCCTGAATGAAAAACATATAGCAATTGAGGGGTCTAGTAAGTTAGCTGGTAAAGGTGAAATAGATTAGCTGTTAGCATAGGAGGGGGGGATGGACAAGGATAGAAAGGAAGGAAAGGGAAAAAAAGGGAGGAGAAAGGGGTTAGGATAGGGAGAAGGGAGGAGGGAAATAAAGAGGGGGGGAATTGGAAAAAGGGGAGAGAGAAAGGGGAGAAGGCGAGGGACAGAGAAGAAGGGGGAGGGAAAGACAGGGGAAAGGGTGGGGAGGGCGAGGGAAGGAGGGGGGGGGGAGGGGGGGAAAAGGAAGGGAAGGGAGACAAAGGAAAGGGGAGGGAAAAGGGGGGACAGGAAATAAGGGGGGGCGGGAGGGGAGAGGAAGGACAGATAAGGGTGGTCGGGAGAGAGGAGTAGGGGAGGGGGAGGGGGGGACAAAGGAGATGGGAAAGCAAGATAGGACAGACAAAACACAGGAACAGGGAGGGGAAAGGAGGATAAGGTTACCAGTACCCTCGCTAGTGAATGATGAGGCATATGGTATAGCTTACCATGGATAGTTAACCAAAGGGTGATAAAGGTACCAAGCCACCAGGAGGTCATAAAAGAACCCAGAACAACATCTAAAGAACTGAAGGCCTCTCTTGCCTCAGGTAAGATCAGGGTTCATGATTCAACAATAAGAAAGAGACTGGGCAAAAATGGCTTCCATGGGACAGTTCCAAGGCCAAAGCCACTGCTGACCAAAAAGAACACAGAGGCTCATCTCTCATTTACCAAAAAACATCTTGATTATCTCCAAGACTTTTGAGCAAATAAATGTAACTTTTTGGAAGGTGTGCGTCCCGTTACATATGACATAAAATGAATACAGCATTTCATAACAAGAACATCAAACCAACAATCAGACCTGGTGGTGGTAGCGTGGTGGTCTGGGGCTGCTTTGCAGCTTCAGGACCTGGACGACTTACCATAATTAATGGAACCATGAATTCTGAGCTCTACCAGAAAATCCTAAAGGAGAATGTCCGGCCATCAGTTCATGACCTCATGCTCAAGTGCATTTGGGTTATGCAGCATGACAATGATCCGAAACACAACAGCAAGTCCACCTCTGAATGGTTCGAACAAAGCAAAATTTAGGTTTTGGAGTGGCCTAGTCAAAGCCTGAACTTAAATCCAATTGAGATGCTGTATCATGACCTTACACATGCTGGGAAAACCCTCCAATGTGGTTGAATTAAAACAATTCTGCAAAGAAGAGTGGGCCAAAATTGCTCCACAGCAATGTGAAAGACTCATTGCCAGTTATCGCAAACGCTTGATTACAGTTGTTGCCGCCAAGGGTGGCACAACCAATTATTAGGTTTAGGGGGCAATTACTTTTTCACATAAAGCCAGGCAGGTTTGGACAGCTTTTTTGCCTTAATAAATTAAACCATCATTTAAAAACTACATTTTGTATTTACTCGGGTTATCTTTGTGTAATAATAAAATTTGTTTTGATGATCTGAATCATTTAAGTGTGACAAATATGCAAGAAAAAAAAATCAGAAAGGGGGCAAATACTTTTTCACACAACTGCATATATCTAGTGACTTGAAAAAGTATTCACACCCCCTGAAATTTTTCAAATTTTGTCATGTTACAACCAAAAACGTAAATGTATTTTATTGGGATTTTATGTGATAGACCAACACAAAGTGGCACATAATTGTGAAGTGGAAGGATAATGATAAATGGTTTTCAAAATTTTTTACAAATAAATATGCGAAAAGTGTGGCGTGCATTTGTATTCAGCGCCCTTTACTCTGATACCCCTAACTAAAATCTAGTGGAACCAATTGCCTTCAGAAGTCGCCTAATTAGTAAATAGAGTCTACCTGTGTGTAGTTTAATCTCAGTATAAATACAGCTGTTCTGTGAAGCCCTCAGAGGTCTGTTAGAGATCCTTAGTGAACAAACAGCATCATGAAGGCCAAGGAACACACCAGACAGGTCAGGGATAAAGTTGTGGAGAAGTTTAAAGCAGGGTTAGGTTATAAAACAATATCCCAAGCTTTGAACATCTCACGGAACACTGTTCAATCCATCACCCTGAACACACCATCCCCACCGTGACACATGGTGGTGGCATCATGTTGTGGGGATACTTTTCTTCAGCAGGGACAGGGAAGCTGGTCAGAGTTGATGGGAAGATAGATGGAGCCAAATACAGGGCAATCTTAGAAGAAAACCTGTTAGAGTCTGCAAAAGACTTGAGACTGGGGCGGAGGTTCACCTTCCAGCAGGACAACGACCCTAAACATACAGCCAGAGCTACAATGGAATGGTTTAGATCAAAGCATATTCATGTGTTAGAATGGCCCAGTCAAAGTCCAGACCTAAATCCAATTGAGAATCTGTGGCAAGACTTGAAAATTGCTGTTCACAGAAGCTCGCCATCCAATTGGACAGAGCTTGAGCTATTTTGCAAAGAAGAATGGGCAAAAATGTCCCTCTCTAGATGTACAAAGATGGTAGAGACATCCCCAAAAAGACTTGCAGCTGTAATTGCAGTGAAAGGTGGTTCTGAGGGCTGAATACAAATGCACACCACATTTTTCACATATTTGTAAAAAAATTTGAAAACCATTTATCAATTTCCTTCCACTTTATGTGGCACTTTGTGTTGGTCTAGCACATAAAATCCCAATAAAATACATTTACGTTTTTGGTTGAAATATGACAAAATGTGGAAAATGTCACGGGGTATGAATACTTTTTCAAGGCATTGTATGTTACTAGATGTGAGGTAACAGGGGTACACTGGACTGGTGGAGTGGGCTCAGGCTCAGTACGTTCCTCCTAATGCAACACATACAGGTTACAGTGTGTATTGACATGGGACAAGTCGCTTTTCAGAGGAATTCTGTATTATTACTGAACACAGTACAGGCTCATCTCTAAGTCAGGGAACTGCCTTAATGTTAGATTCTTTACATGACCACAGTCTCCGCCTGGTCCCAGGCATTAATGAGCACGCTCCTCAAGAAAGGTATTCCCGCGTGCACAGGCCCAGATGACCCCGCCCACATACAGTCAGATTGTAATGTGCATGGCAACCTTTCCCTTGCCATACAAGCATTTCCCTTTGATTAGATGACTGTAGCAGCTCCCCAATCATGTAATGTCTGGGACAACGGGATTGTAAGCTCTTGCAATCCAGCTTCTTTCAGTGTCCTGGCTGTAGCTAGTTTGCCCGTTTATTGTACAGCACTGTGGAATATGTCAGCACTTTCTAAAGAAGTCTGGAAGTGCATTTAGAAGGCAGGCAGGGCCAGATATATAGTAGGTATTTGGTAAATGTGTGATGTCCAGGGAGAAGCTGCTTGTGCTTCTTGTGTCCCAGCTGATTATCTTCTACTCCAGAAACTGTCCGTCTGATGTGTATGACTGGTGTGAAGATGGAGGTGTTGTGTGTAAATGATTTATGCAGGCATGAACAGCTGTGCCCGCTCATACACTTCCTGGCATATGGAAGGGAGACTGAGCTGGGACACACAGACAGGAAAGTCATAGGGGAGTCTGGAAGGATTCTGCTCATATGTTCACCACCCAGAGAGCAGCAGAAATGTGTTCAAAAGGGAAGAGAATTACTGTGCCCCTTCCTGGTACCTATGGGGGGGGATCCATGCTCTCCTCCCAGCAAGGTCTTGTTTGAAAAAAAAAACAGTGAACTCACCACTGACCAAAAAGCTCGACCTCTTTTTGTAAAAAGAAGGTACGCGAAGGGTGGAGCCAAAAATATCACAGCAGGGTTTGTTAAAAGTGACACCAAGGATGTCATAGCAGGGTAAGTGAAGGGCAGGCCCAGAACTGTCACATTGGGTGGAAGTGATCCAAATACATTACAGCTTAGGGAATATTTTTAATGTTCACTGTTGATTGCCATGTTTTGGGATTTCTGTTGGAGCCCCTCTGGGTGTTATTGCATAACGTGGAACATCTACATCTGCCTACATATGGCCAGTTCCACATCCTCTGGCTACATCTCTGGTATAAAGCAGTGAATGAGCATATAAAATACCAAATAAGCATGTACAATCATGGGTGAAAAATAAAAATAAAAATCAGCAATAAATGAATGAAAAATAGTCCATCTAGATCAGGGGTCTCAAACTGGCGGCCCTCCAGCTGTTGCAAAACTACAATTCCCATGAGGCATTGCAAGGATGACAGTTGCAAGCATGACTCCCACAGGCAGAGGCATGATGGGACTTGAAGTTTTGCAACATCTGGAAGGCCGCCAGTTTGAGACCCCTGATCTAGATGCATGTGAAAAGCCTTAAGCCCAGATCACAATCTTCATAGTGGTGATAAATGCAACAAATAGGTGAATAGTTCCTCCACCGCACCGCTGTGATAACACCAATAAAAATGCGCGCTTACCGCAAGGCAAGCCTAAAAAGCTTGCGACCTTAACCCGGTCGGGGCCTTTATCCAGGAGGAATAGCTGGAAAGCGGTAATCCACCAAGCCACACAGAGGGATCGGTCACAGCATGGAACAATAAGTATACAAATCCAAGGTACCGGGATAGAATAGATAACACTCAGGAGTTCCCCAGGAAAAGAAAAGGAATCGACATAGCGTAATCCTGATAACTTACGTTTATTAGAAAGTTTAAAAAAGCACTCACAATGTAGTAGAAATAAAACAGCAGAAAGTATCAGCCGGCCGGCTTAAGCGATCACCCGTCCTGCAGATGGTACACACGGAACGTCAGCACGTCAGCTCCTCCCGTAAATTATCAGGATTACGCTATGTCGATTCCTTTCTTTCTTCCATTTGGTGGAGAAAAGCAAAAGACACAGCTGAGTGAGCAATGTGGGATAGCTCTTTGGGACCCCTGAGGCAGATGGGAGCTTTCAATACCCTGTTAAGAGATAAGTGTGACTGGCAGTGAACCGACCCTTTATTTTATTGTGCCAACAATTGATAAACTATTTTTGTTTGCTGACGATAAGCTGTTTTTCAGTTTGCCTGTTTTAAATAAAAAGGACTGTTTGCTTTTACCAACATGCTTGGCTAATGATCTGGTGCTCCTCAAAGTTACCTCGGGGGAATCCCAAAAATATTAGGAATCTTACCTGCAGAAGAAGCAGTTGAGAAAAGGAAAAGGGGCAGATTTGCATAGACAGTCCCCATATTCCCTGTACAGGCTTGTCTATACTCTGACCCCAGCAACCCCCATTTGCCTGCTTTGCGGTATCCCATTTCCTCAGTGTACATTGTGGGTCATTATTCATTATTTTATTCCGTCTCATCCTGTCCTGGCAGCGTGCGCAATATGTCTTCCTGATATTCATCTGTCTCACCGACCAGCTATTTCTCTCCACATCAACCCATCACCACCTCCAAATGAATATTACCCGCAGCCAAGGCCAAAATCCTTCTAATTAGACTCTGTAGTTTGCCCCATTACACTTCCAGCTCAGTTTCCATTAATACCGAGTTTAATTAATGACTCCTGATAAGCATCATTAATACGATGCCACGTGTAGCTTCAATTACAAATTGTAATGTGATAGCATTCAACAGAGTATTGAAGGCAACCTTGTGAGCGTTAATCCCTCTTATCTATATGTAAAGCAACTGATGTGTGCTAGAATCAGGCTTTTTTACTATAAATACTACATAAACATACATGTGTGCATTATAACGCCTCAGTGCTGAGACATGCAATGTTAGGAATCATCTACCCCCTTAGTGCTGGTACATAGACCCAACAGCACTGCAAATCGAAAGGGAGGAAGCAGCTGCCCTAGCAAGGCTAAAGGTCATTGAACAAGCAATGGGAGAAAGTACTAACTCAGACTGTTCTATTCCAGCAGAAATGGAGGATCCAAATGAACGCACCAGTGAATATGTGCTAAGCCATAGTGTTTGCATTGATACAGAATCATCTCCTGTACCGTCTACTTACATTACTGTTCAGACTCTCAACAAAGAGACCTCCAATCTGCACAAGCCTGAGCCTCTTTAAGTCCACAAAGCAAGTGCATTTACACAGCAAACCACATCACCTCCTGCCAATGACAAGGTGGCTCCCAGCAACAAGCCACAGTTCAAGCAACAGCCAACAGAAGCCTTAGAGACTAAGCTAAATGCTCTTGCAACATCATTTTATCCTGGTAAACCTCACCCTTATTCACAAGAGAACTTTCATACCCAAGCGGTCCCACAAGTTACTTTGGCACCAAAGAGTGAGAGATCAGACCTGTCTGACTTCACCAGATATATGACCTGATCAGACCTGTCTGACTTCACCAGATATATTAGCCTCTCAAGGTTCGACGACTGTCCAGAGAACTATGGAGCTTGGAGATCAACCTTCATAGCTTCTATTGCTGATCTCAACCTTACTGCCAAGGAGGAACTTGATTTGCTTATAAAGTGCCTAGGGCCAGAATCTGCAGATTGTGTTAAAAGACTGAGAGCAGTACATGTTGACTACCCAGATGCAGGTCTTGCTGCTGCTTGGGCAAGACTTGAGCAAACCTATGGTACTTCTGAAGCCATAGAAAGTGCTCTATTCAACAGACTGCAAAACTTTCCAAAAATGGGTAGCAAGGATCATCGCAAGCGTCAAGAACTAAGCAACCCCCTCATGGAGCTAAAGTTGGCAAAGGCAGACCCTCGTCTACCTGGGCTGAGCTACCTGGACACTGCCCATGGTGTGAATCCAGTGGTGTCTAAACTGCCATACCACCTACACGAGAAATGGGCACAACAGGTCTCAAGATATAAAAGAGACTATAATGTATCTTTATCTCCATTCTCATATTTTTGCAGGTTCATCAAGCCAGGATGAGAAAGGATCCCAGCTTCAGTGAGTCTAATTTGCCTGCATCATCATCATCATCATCATCAAGGTATGATAACAAAGCAACTAAATATAGAGACTTAAATAGAGCTGTATCTGCTAAAAAGACAGACATCTCACCTCCCATATCCTCCCTCGAGATATAATGATCCAAATCGTCAGTGCCCTATTCACAAAAAACCTCACCCTCTAAAGAAATGTCGTGGGCTTAGGGCAAAGACTGTCCAAGAACGCAGGGAGATTCTCCAGAAACTTGGAATATGCTATAGGTGCTGTGCTTCCTATGACCATTTTGCTAAAAACTGTAAGATTGCCATCAAGTGCACAGAATCTTCTTCATGTACTAAAGTCTGTGAAGAAGGATTAAGCCACAAATGCTGTGCCAAGATATGTCTATTTAAAATATATCCAAGGGATCAACCTAAGAAAGCTACCAGGATGTATGCCATAATAGATGAGCAGAGTAACAAATCCCTGGTCAAGCCTGAATTTTTTGAGATCTTTGGCATAAAGGGACATACAACACCATATACTCTCAACACCCGTTCTGGTTGTGTAGAAACCTCTGGCAGAAGGGCCGATGGGTTCATGGTCTCCCATATCAAGGCAACGAAGGGCATGCCCTTGCCAACATTAGTTGAGTGTGACCAAATACTAGACAACAGGGAAGAAATTCCTACTCCAGAAGCTGCATATCACCATCCCCACTTAAGGCACCTGGTTTCCGAGATTCCTCCAATGGACATGGATGCTGAAATCTTAGTCTTGCTGGGAAGAGATATTCTCAGATTACATAAAGTACGCCAGCAGTGCAATGGATGTGACGACGCTTCATATGCACAAAGACTTGATCTAGGCTGGGTAATAGTGGGTGATGTATGCTTGAATAGAATGCGCACACCATCTGAGATTAACTTCTTCAAGACGCATGTGCTAAGAAATGGGCGTGCACCTCACTTTAGACAATGCCCTCATCATTACGAAGTAAAGGAGAAGCCTCTTGACATCATCCAGGTATATGATGTTACTTCCATCCCCTGTGATGACAACTTAGGTAGCACAGTGTTTTGTACTACATGCAATGACAACAGAAAATCTGGTAAATGGTAAATCTGAAGACAAAAATCTGCATAAAATCTAATAGTGTGTATGAGGCTTAAGGAAAAGGCCTGAAATTAAGGAACATTTCATTGCCTTTATGAAAAGGATCTTTGACAATGATCACGCTGAGCCAGCTCCACCTCTTCTTGAACATGACGAGTGCTGGTATCTGCCTTTCTTTGGAGTGTATCATCCACGTAAACTAATGCAAATCCGGGTAGTGTTTGACTGCAGTGCCAAGCATCAAGGCGTATCCCTGAATGGTGTTCTTCTCACTGGTCCTAACCTAACCAACAACCTTGTAGGAGTACTTATGAGGTTATGCCCGCTTAGGCTCTGAGGAAAGGGGTTCTCCCCTGGAACGCGTCAGCCATCGCTCGATCCACTTGACGTCAGGTCCTGGCTTGTCGGTATTCAGAACCGCGAACCTGCTACATTGTCAATGCCTGTTACATATGCTCGATTGTGAGTATACATTTTGTTGTTTTATGCTTCAATTACGCTTTACCAGTAGTAATGCACTAGTTTGGTGCGCCTTCCTTTTTTCTTTTTTTGCAGATGCTCAACACTTCATTGACAGAGACTTTTATGTGGATGACTGACTCAAATCCTTACCCACAGATGAGGAAGCCATAGACCTGCTCCAAAGGACTCGAGGTATGCTTTCTGAGGCCAACCTCAGACTTCATAAGATTGCCTCAAACAGTGCTATGTGATGATCATGCAACATGATTTACAGATTTAAATCTGGGAATGGACATGCCTCCTGTTCAAAAGAAGTTTGGGCTTACGGTGGAACTTAAAGACACCTTTGGCTTTCAAGTCAGCTCAGCAGACAAGCCATTCACAAAATGTGGTGTGCTGTCAGTGGTAAACAGTCTATACGATCCACTGGGGATTTGTGGCTCCCATCACCATACAAGGTAAATCCCTATTAAGACAGCTATCAGCGACTATTCAAGATTGGGATGCTCCACTACCATCAGACAAACATTCAAGGTGGGAGTCCTGGAAACAATCTCTACATACCTTAGATGGAATTGACATACCACGCTGCTACACTTCAGCTTCCCTTGCTACAAGTCAGAGAAAAGAGATTCACATATTCTCAGATGCATCCACTGAGGCCATAGCAGCTGTTGCCTACCTCAAGGTAAGAGACTCTCTCATTGAAGCCCATGTAGGGTTTCTGTTTGGCAAAGCTAAGTTAGCACCTAAGCCTGAGCACACCATTCCCAAGCTTGAACTTTGTGGTTAACAGGACCTGAATTCCTGCTGGATCATACAGAAGAAACTACACGTGAGGTCTTCAGTCTTCTAGATCCTGACAACGATCTAGAGTCCCCAACCCTCCTTACTCCAGCCACTCTTCTTACCCAGAAGCTTGGGTCTGTTCCTGTTCCACCTGGAGACTTTAAAGCAGGGAACTTATACCGTGAGCAATGGAAGCGAGTACAACACCTTGCCAACTTATTCTGGAATCCTTGGAAGATGGAGTATTTTTCTCTTCTGCAAGGACGCAGAAAATGGCAACATCTGAACCCTAACCTCCAAGTTGGAGACCTTGTTCTGCTCAAGGACCAGCAAGCCGAAAGAATTGAATGGCCCATGGGGCTCATTGTAAAGACCATTCCTAGTAAAGATGGTATGGTACATAAGGTAGAGGTGAAGGTTGCCAAACAAGGAACTGTAAAGACTTTCCTCAGTCCCATCACAGAACTTGTTCTACTCTTGGAGACTGAACATGCTTACCTGGGTTTGCTGGATCCAGTTTCTACCACTAGAAGAATGTGCCTTGAACTTTAAGTGACACTTCTTGATGCCTTATTGCAGTTATTATTGTTGCATATATGTGTAGCGCCGGTAGATTTTTATCTACCATTGATAGGTAAATTTAGTAGGTCGCTTATTAGAGGAAGGTAGATTTGCCTCTGTTCCAGCTTGGCTGACGTTGCGTGTAGTTCCACATTGTGCCGGTGGGTGTCGTTGTCTCCATCGGCTGGTGTTGGAAAAGAAACATGTTGAAGCAGATGAGTGCTCCTCTTTCCCGGAGATAACTCGGTGGAGTTAGTCCTCCGAGTTGCATTCTGGGAGAGGGTATTTATGGGACAGACGCCATGTTTTAGGGTTTCGTTTTCAGCCACCTGCTGGCCCTCCTGGACGACAGGTATGCACTAGGAATACCACCTTGTGGTCCTCCGTTCTGGAGGCCCACGCCGCTGTGGCGTGTGGGTGGGCCCAGAAGCTTGTCTGGGGCCTACCACAGCAGCGGAGGAATGGTCCTGAGCTGTCTATCCTGAGCGAAGAACCTGGACAACCGAGAAGATCCCAGGGGAGGACCCATCATGGAAGGATCACGCAGAGTGCTGGTCTGGAGAGGGGCCTGGTGACTTGGCTGGAGGACGCATTCCGAAGTAATTTAACAGTACAGTACTGACGGGTTGGCTTAAAGGTTCAAGTACTGTATCTGATGTTCACCACAAACCAATACATCCTGTGGCAGAGGATCGTACAGGTTTTATTCCAAACAAGTCTGTGGCAGAGACTTTAGTTCGTGCTACATGCTGGCTGCTAGACCAGTGAGAGGGGTCTATCCAGGCGTGCAAAGATTAAATCCCACAGGGGGAGAGTTTTCAACCACGAGTGATTAATCTCAGAGAAATGTTCTAAAGAATACTAAGAAGAGTATTTGAGCTTCCCTGCAGCTTTCCTTCTACCTCTTTCCTGCTACTTCCCTTGTTCGTTTATTAAAGCATTGGAAAACCCACTCAAGTGTTTGGTGCTTATATCGTCCAGAGGTAAACTCAACGGAACCCTAGACCTGGTGCCGGTGAAACAGCGGTATCGAGACTGAAGGTAACAGCCCGCTTAAACCAGCAGCTCCACCGAGAATTATTGCTACATTTGCATGTTCTTTTTTGTCTTTCAGGTCTTTAAGGTCTTCAAGACAACTGCAAATTGCACCATTGTTTATTTGCATTGCGTAACTACCGTTATAATGTAGCTTAGTGGTTTTTACAATACCAGATGGGGAGTGTGCTGTTACACTGGTTGTGTAAAATGTAAAGCTATGCATAGTTATGCTACTGTTTATATAATTGGTTATTATACTGCCATCTTGTGGTTATTTTGGTTGTAGTACTATCCTTTTCTGTTTATTATCTGTGTCCCCTCCCACATTATGATGTACTTCCTTTTCCTGTTCCTTCACTGTCTTGGGAGAACAGAGATGGCCACTTCTGTAAAAGGCCCATGCAATCTGTTCGTATCCTGTAACACATTACCATGTATTGAGCTGCAGATACCGTCTTTCAATCATCTGCCAGATTTTGTTGTCTGTTATACCTGCTGCTTGCAATAAAACCCACACTTATGGAAGAAACGGTGTCTGGTGAGTTCAAGCTAGCTGATAAAGACTGTCTGCTGTGATTACATCTGCCTATACAGGCCAGGCAAAGAGGTCTCAGCAAGGGTTAAGCTACTATTACAACAGTTGCATAGTTGCCAACTGTCCCGGATTTCCCGGGACATTCCCGGGACTTGGACGCCATTCCCGAATTTGTGGTGTCCCGGCAAATGTCCCGAGAAATCCGGTTCTTCACGATTCGCCGCCGCTAGAGGTCTCCGCCGGCCGCCATTTTAATGAAGTTCAGGAAGACGGCTGGGGGGGGGGCTAGACGGAGATCCTGCGTCGCCGTCCGCCCCGCCTACCCCCCCACCCCGCTGCCAGTCTGATATGGAAAGGGGCGGGGGTTCTAGCAATGCTGCAGACACTACTAGGACACCTCTGAGGTACGGGGGGGGGGGGGGGCGCACCGCTGTGGGACTCCTGATGTGAGGGTGGGCTCCACTGGGGACACACACCTGATGCAAGGGGGGCTCCACTGGGGACACCTGATGTGAGGGGGGTCCACTGGGGACACCTGATGTGAGGGGGGGCTCCACTGGGGACACCTGATGTGAGGGGGGGCTCCACTGGGGACACCTGATGTGAGGGGGGCTCTGCCGGGGACACCTGATGTGAGGGGGAGCTCCGCTGGGGACCCCTGATGTGAGGGGGGGCTCCACTGGGGACACCTGATGTGAGGGGGGGCTCCACGGGGGACACCTGATGTGAGGAGGAGCTCCGCCGGGGACACCTGATGTGAGGGGGAGCTCCGCCGGGGACTCCTGATGTGAGGGGGAGCTCCACTGGGGACACCTGATGTCAGGGGGGGCTCCACTGGGGACACCTAATGTGAGGGGGGCTCCACTGGGGACACCTGATGTGAGGGGGATCCGCCGGGGACACCTGATGTGAGAGGGGGCTCCACTGGGGACACCTGATGTGAGGGGGGGCTCCACGGGGGACACCTGATGTGAGGGGGGGGTCCGCCGGGGACACCTGATGTGAGGGGGAGCTCCGCCGGGGACTCCTGATGTGAGGGGGAGCTCCACTGGGGACACCTGATGTGAGGGCGGCTCCACTGGGGACACCTGATGTGAGGGGGGGTCCGCCGGGGACACCTGATGTGAGGGGGAGCTCCGCCGGGGACTCCTGATGTGAGGGGGGGCTCCACTGGGGACACCTAATGTGAGGGGGGGCTCCACTGGAGACACCTAATGTGAGGGGGGCTCCACTGGGAACACCTGATGTGAGGGGGGGGCTCCACTGGGGACACCTAATGTGAGGGGGGGCTCCACTGGGGACACCTGATGTGAGGGGGGGCTCCGCCGGGGACACCTGATGTGAGGGGGAGCTCCGCCGGGGACTCCTGATGTGAGGGAGGGCTCCGCCGGGGACTCCTGATGTGAGGGGGAGCTCCGCCGGGACACCTGATGTGAGGGGGGCTCCGCCGGGGACTCCTGATGTGAGGGGGAGCTCCGCCGGGGACTCCTGGTGTAAGGGGGGGCTCCGCCGGGGACTCCTGGTGTGAGGGGGGGCTCCACCGGGGACTCCTAGTGTGAGGGGGGATCCGCCGGGGACTCCTGGTGTGAGGGGGGCTCCGCTGGGGACATCTGATGTAAGGGGGGCTCCGTTGGGGGCACCTGATGCAAGGACGGACTCTGCTGGGACATCTGACGCAAGGACGGATGGCTGGTGGCAAGCGACTTGGCTAATGACACGCTCAGGGATCCCACTGATTCAGCATTATGGTGAGTTGAATGATTTGATTTTATATTACAATGTAATAATAGAAATAATGCACTTCAATCATCCTGACACCATAACAACCATGGTGCCGGGATGATTGAAGTGCTAACACCAGGTGTTTGGAGTATCTTTATCTGCTGATTGTTAAACTTTCTAGAATACACATATTTTTATTGTGTAGGATCTGGGGCTGCTGTCCCGTCATTTCCCTCTCCCCCTCTCCCCCTCTCCCCCTCTAATTCATCTCCCCCTCTCTCCCTCTCCATCCCTCATTAATCTCAGACTCTAACCACACCCTCTTGAGCCACGCCCATTTAAGCCACGCCCACTATGTCGCGTAAACCACGGACATTTTTCGCGCGCAGCACTTGTATATTTTCCTAAGCCACGCCTACAAATGAATGCCCCGCCCCCTAATTATTGTACGGCTCCGCCTACAGCCACAAAAGTGTCCCACTTTTTTTTTTACAATGTTGGCAACTATGCAGTTGGAGTCAGAATAAGCACATTACACACATGTGAAAAGAATGTAGTAATTTGTGTCTCTCCCCCACCCACAATGGTGACAGTTCCCTTTAGGAGCGTGTGTCTTAGCTGTCTAGAATACATTGATTAACCGCTTATAGGCAGGCGCCGTCTACTTTCTCTACTGCAGGTGGCGCTCTTCCATAGTGGCACTTTTGGAGAGGAGGTCAAGAGAAACAGGGTTCCTCTATGGTTTCCTGGGTCACTGGGGAAACTATCCTATTGGATGTCACCCCCTGTGATCCTAGCAGCCATCGTGGGTCAGGCAGAGCCTTTTAAAGGCCCTGGCTTCCAGGCTTGGCATGCTTTTTGTGAGTTGTTGAAGTAGGGATAGGTACCCCCACCTGTTAGGGTGTCAGGGTTGAGTTCATCTGCAATGGCGTCCCTAGGGGGGGCAGAGGGGGCCCTGACCCCCCCCCCAACATTATGCTGTGCCCCACCATGTGCCCCCCCAATTAATTTTTTTTTTTTTTTACAAAAAGGCAATGTCTTTTTGTTTGCATTAGTAGCGGATGCACCACATCTTACTCGGGCGGCCGCTGGAGTAACACAGTCTCTATTGAGAGGGAGAGCATCCCCAGTCAGCTCCTACGGGTGATTCCTCCCCCCTCCTTCTGCTCGCTGACACTGCATATTGCGAGCGCTCACACAACCATGGCCGCCCGATCTGCTCCTTCCCCTGCATCCTCATTGGCAGGGAGAAGAGCGAGTTGCAGGAAGGACTCCACCAGGACTCTGTTACTGAGAAAACAGACCGATTTCTCCCATCCTTAGGACAGGAGAACCAGCCTGTAAATTCCAAGAGATGCCAGACCAGTGCTGTCAATAGCAGGGGCAGGACAGCAAGAGGAGGCTGGGGAACCCCACAATGGCAGAACACCAGGGCCCGGTGGCAAGACAACCTTTGCAACACCGATAGTTCTCCCACTGCTTTGGACCCTTATATTTTCTTGGTATGCTGGTGACATATATCTCTTGTTTTCTGGCACCCTGGGGGGCCCCAATACAGTAGGAAGGGAGCTCACTGCAGAACATGTGAAAGGGCCCATTGTGGGATCGTAGTAACGGTATATCATAGTATATATATATATATATATATATATAATTGCATTTTATAGTTGCCCCCCTACTTTTGTCCCTTTCCCCCGATGTGCCCCCCCAAATATGAAAGCTGGAGACACCACTGTTCACCTGCTAGTGGCACTGGGGTTCACTGGGCCGATGGCTGCAGTTCCAGTGTCCACCAGCAGGTGTCTCCCAGAAGCCAGCAGGTTCTGATCAGCCACACCTGGCTCCAGCTGCCAGGTGGATATTTAAAGCTGCTCCTCCTTTCCCCCAGGGCGTCACTATCCTGTCTGATCGCCTCCTTGCTACCAGATTGTGCCTGATACCTATCCTGAACCTTCCTGTGTCCTGATCTGTCCTGCACCCTCTGCCTTGCTCCCTGCTCTTGTACCCAGTCGTGTTTCCCTTCCTTGCATCCCTGTTACCTTTGTCCCTTGTGTTGTAAATATTGTATATAGATAGTAGTTAGGTTCATTAGTTATTGTTGTTCTTGTTTGCTGGAGTGGTTTATGTTTTCACTGGTTGCTGTGTATGTTTATTGGTGTGTGTTCACTGTAAATAAATATCACTTTAATGATAACTACATTGTGTAGCTACGTGTCTGGTCTCTTTAGCTGCTGATTCCTGACATATGGACAGGACTAGGGGTAAGGGAAAAGTTTCTGATGAAGAGGGAAAGAGTAGGGGTGCATCTCCCTTGGACTTCATCCCGTTTTGTCAGAAGACGACCAGGCCACATTCTGCTCTCCTAACAGCCGCTGTCAGTCTGGCTGATACGCACTCTTTTTTCACATAACCGTGAGTGCACCTGGTTGGTCCACTAGGTTTATTGTGAACTGTTTCCGCAGCATGCTGCACTCCACCTACACATTGGACTCCTAATACTTTTGTTATTCTTTATGTTTGCTATATTTCTTCAGACGTGTCACCAACAGGAGGAAAAGAGAAAAAGGAAGTGCAGTGTCAATATGAGGAGTGTCACTGAGTGAACAAAGGAATAAAGTACAGAGTATCACTGATAGGAGAAGGAAGTACAGAGTGTCAATGAGAGGAGGAAGGGAGTACAGAGAGTCACTGAGAGGAGAAAGAAGGAAGTACAGAGTGTCACTGAGAGGAGAAAGAAGGAAGTACAGAGTGTCACTGAGAGGAGAAAGAAGGAAGTACAGAGTGACACTGAGAGGAGGAAGAAGGAAGTACAGAGTGACACTGAGAGGAGGAAGAAGGAGGAAGAAGGAAGTACAGAGTGACACTGAGAGGAGGAAGAAGGAAGTACAGAGTGACACTGAGAGGAGGAAGAAGGAAGTACAGAGTGTCACTGAGAGGAGAAAGAAGGAAGTACAGAGTGTCACTGAGAGGAGAAAGAAGGAAGTACAGAGTGTCACTGAGAGGAGGAAGAAGGAAGTACAGAGTGTCACTGAGAGGAGGAAGAAGGAAGTACAGAGTGTCACTGAGAGGAGGAAGAAGGAGGAAGAAGGAAGTACAGAGTAAAACTGAGAGGGGGAAGAAGGAAGTACAGAGTGACACTGAGAGGAGGAAGAAGGAAGTACAGAGTGTCACTGAGAGGAGAAAGAAGGAAGTACAGAGTGTCACTGAGAGGAGAAAGAAGGAAGTACAGAGTGTCACTGAGAGGAGGAAGAAGGAAGTACAGAGTGTCACTGAGAGGAGGAAGAAGGAAGTACAGAGTGTCACTGAGAGCAGGAGGAAGGAAGTAGAGTGTCAATGAGAGGAGGAGGAAGGAAGTACAGAATGTCACTGAGAGGAGGAAGAAGGAAGTAGAGAGTGTCAATGAGAGGAGGGGAAAGGAAGTAGAGAGTGTCACTGGGAGGAAAAAGAAAGTAGAGAGTGTCACAGAGAGGAGAAAGAAGTACAGAGTGGCACCCAGAAGAAGAGGAAGAAAGTACAGTGTTGCTGAGAGGAGGAAGTACAGTGTGACTGAGAGAAGGAAGGAAGTATAGAGTGTCACTGATAGGAGGAGGAAGTAAGCACAGGGTGTCACTGAGAGGTGGAAGTAGGAAGGAAGTAGAGAGTGTCACTGATAGGAGGAGTAAGGAAGTATAGAGAGCATCACTGAGGAATAAGAAGGAAGTGCAGAGTGTCACTGAGAGGAGGAGGAAGAAAGTACAGCATGTTTCTGCCAGGAGAAGGGGTTTAATATTTGGTAGGGGAACATGACTGAGGGAGGGAAATTCAGCAAAAGTAAAGCCACAAATAAGCCATAGCTGTGCTCATGCATTATTCAGCATTCCTCATGTTTAATTCTCGGGTGTTTATAAGTAAGGCACAAATAAGAAGCAGCAGACGTAGCTTTCCTTATTGGATCCCTGTGGCTCTCGGCATGAGAGCTCAGCATGGAGGCTGGGACAGACCTACACGATGGCTCCATTAGCTTCTAACGAGGGCTGACCTGCTCTGATGTCCCACTGCCCCTCCATCATCAGTCTAAGCTTTTAAGAGAAGAGGGACCCTGCTGAGTATTGCTCACAATTTTCTGCAGCACGGGCTGAGCATACAGGCTTCAATGAATCAGCAACAGTATGGTGATAATTTAAGCCCAACAAATCCCCCTTGGCACAGCATGGGTTAAATGAGCAGCATAATATGTAGGCCCCTTTCACTGCTGTGGATTTACCCATCCGTAGAGTTGATGAAGAAGAGCTGCTGACTACTTTTCAGCTTTATGGGGTTAATGGAGGAATTTAGTGCCATTTATTAAGCGGTTCTTGTGTTAAAGGTCTTCATTTTTTCAGCAGTGATGAGTTTAATGGCGTGCGTCCTAATGCGGTGATACATTGCAGTCCTAGGAATGAGAACAGAGGGGAGTAAAATATACTTTACGTAAAGCTCTGCCCATTGCTACAGAATAAAAACTGCCTACACCTATACAACCTCACAATCTGACCTGGAGAAGTCTGCAGTCATTAGCATCAGTTCTGGGGCCAGAGGACATCCTTGTCCTGTGAAGAAGGGGGTTGTTGAGTTGCCTTTATTTGTCAAGTAATAGGTTCTATGAAGGAATGAACAGCAGGTGTGTGGCCTCATTCTTTGGAATGGGCAGCCCTAGGGAGGAAGAGTTAACAGGTGGTCTTGCTTTGAATAGAAATGGCAGGCAATTGGGCTTGTTCTTTTAAGGAATGGTTAGTGGATAACTTTACTCTGCAAATGTACAGTATGCATGGCCTTGTTCTCTAGAGCAAACTTTCTAAACAAAGGGTCAGTTTACTGTCCTTTAGACTTTACGGGGACCGGACTGTGACCAGTGGGAGTAGAAAAGGTGCTGACGTCATTGAGAAAAACAATGCCCCATTGTTTTACTGGGAGTAATTGCTCCCCATTATTGGTGTAAATGGGAGGTATTGTGCCCCATCGTTGATGTCATTGGGAGATACAAGTTTTATTGAAACAAATACAAGGTGACATAAGATGGTTGTATTACAGTTACAGGATTCATAACGTGTTGTAACATGTTAGACTTGCTATAAGAATTACAGGTAGAGTCATGAAATAAAACTTCAATTATGGGTGGACAATCATAACAAGGAGATACTTGTAGAACTTTGTTTTAGATAGAAGTCGACCGCAACAATGCATCTTGACAAAGAAAATAAGGTTATCGTTGATATAGATTATGAAAGGTTATTAATAATATAGATTGTGATAGTCAGGGATGGGTAAGTCATATCTGATGTAGACAACCCGGTACAGTATATGTTAATTAGGTGCTTCCAATAGTCGTATTTATTTTGTGGGGTTGCCCTTGTTACGTAGTGGTTCCTGTTTGTCTCAGTGTGAGTGTCCAGCACAGGCACTATGGGGAGTTCGATCTTGTGTTAGAAATTTTGGAGGGGAGAGGGAAAGAAAAAAAAAAGGGGGGGGGGGGGATTAGGGGCAGTGTTCATGGTGAGCAAGAATAAAGAAGAGAAATGACTAGGTGTCTAGCTAAATTTGTTTATCTAAGTATGTAAATGTGTGAATTTATTCCAATTGGATGTACATGTTCAATTGTATAATAACTTAGTATCATATAAACACATTGTTGTAACAAACCTTCTTTTCCCTAGTGTGCAGTGAACAGGTTGTAAAGAATGAATTTGGGCTTGTTGTGACAAGAGGCGGGTGTAATGTATACGTTCATTATAGTGGGGGATGCCCATTGTCTTTAGATCGTTGGATGTCTGGAATTGGCTTCAACCAGCCCATGTAGATGTAAATTTGTGGGGGATATCAGGTGAGATCGCGATGAGCTCCTTCATCTTTGCTATTTTGTTTATACGTTTGTACCAATCTGACAGATATGGGATTTTGGTGGTACTCCATAGTTTAGGTATGCACATTTTATCTGCCTTAATTAGCATCATCGCTAAAGATTTGTGATACGGTGTGTCTTTAGAGACATGGTGATGTAGTAAGAACTGTGCAGGTGTGTACTCGAGAGCTTGAGGTTATTTTGTTTGTTTGCGTGTGAACTTTCTTCCAGAAAGATTGAATGTGTGGGCAATCCCACCAAATATGTAGGAGATCGCCAATGGCTTATTGGCATCTCCAGCATTGATCAGGTATGGAGGCATCGAAATTGTGTAGGATAGAGGGGGTGTGGTACCAACGGGAGACTATTTTGTAGTTGTTCTTTTGGAAAGCAACGTTAATGGAGCCTTTGTGTATGTGACAATATATTTTTTCCCAATTGTTTTTCGTTAAGTTTATGTGGAGATTTTGGGCCCAGCCCTTGCAGGCCTTCCCATCTTCTGCTTGAGTGTTTTCCCACAACATGTTATGAACAGTCGAAATAATATGACGTTGGGGCGTTTGGTTTAAGCATAGTTTTTCAAAGGAAGTCAGAGGTTTGGAAAGATCCGTCAAGATGAACGTTGGATAGAGTTTACATAGTGTCTAATTTGCAAGTATTCCAGAGTGTTTAATTGTGGAGTGGCCAAAAGTGTGTCTTTTATATTTTCGTATAATAGTAGCCTGCCATTTGTAATGAGATGGTGTATTCAAATGCCAAAATTTGTTTGCATACTTTTTTAAAATCCAGAACTTCTCTTTTAAGGGCAGGATCACCACGTAAAAATAAAGGAAAAAAAAGCATAAGGAAAAGAGAACCAATGCAGCAACCACATCTAAGGGTTGGTAAGCTGCATTTTTTTTTCATATACGCTTTTAAGTGGTTAAATTTTGCCCTTGTTGCTTGCTTCCTTGTGTGTGGTGGATGGTCTTAGTTGATATCTTTGATATGCTGCAGAGTAAGATAGAGGTATTGTGAGTTCAAACCCACAAATATTTACATTGAAGTTTTTTTAGTTACCTGAAATTTCTACAAAACTCAGTAACATTTTGCCATTTTTGGCTACATGCATTTAGATCAATGGGGAAAGAAACAGCAGTAAACGAAAAATAATTGTAAAAAAATATGGTTAGTTTACACTCCGTTTAATAATATCTACTATGTTCTTTTCCAGTCTATGAATTCCTTGAGATCAGCAAACCACAAAGTAATATATTTGGCAAGATATGACATCTGTTATTTCACCAATTGTATGTTTCTCTAGTCTCTAGCCAGGTTAGTGTTGGAGACTGTTGATGGAGATTATGTGTAGTGAACGATCTTGAAGATAATGGCATTAGTTGAGATGATGTACTATGGTTCAAGGGAATTTACCCTTAAAAGAAGCATTTTACCAGATACAAAAGTAGTAGGTTATGTGAGAGACTAATCAAGTTTGGTCACAAAAAGCTCACCTTCTGTCTGGGGCTGTCAGGGGCTATGGCATTGAGTGTATGCTGGTGTTATCACACAAGAAGGCTTGTGATGATCAAATCCTCATGTTAAATCAGGTTAGGGAGTCTCCAAACAAGACCATTCAGATGAGATAGTAGATCCAAATAGGTACAACTTTATTGCACTGCAGTGGAGAAATACAACACAGAGACCCAGTTCAGGTGAGCTGAGCAAAGGAAGGAAGTATCTCTGAGGTTACATCTACAGGTTATACAATTTTATACTTATGAATATGCATAAGATATGAGTGTGTGTTAAGTGTATTCTAGGTGTGATCTAGCTGTGACTGTATAGTTAGTCCAATCAGCATTCATATCTTCTTAGTAACAAGCAAACAGTTAAGTAGGTGGTAACATCATGTGACTGATAGAAAGTAAAACGAAACACGGGTGCCGCCATGACAGTTCTGGATCAAACTAGTTTGATAGGGCAGTCCATTCTGGTAGCAGAAAGGGAGTAGAGTGTTGCTTCTTATCTGGCGGTAACGGTCACCATAGACTGAAAACTTTGTGTCTAAAAAGAGACAAGCAAGTGCATTACAAATTCTTAAAGTGATAGTGTATGTATGTATGTGTATATATATATATATATATATATATATATATATATATATATATATATATATATATATATATATATATATATATATATATATATATATATATATATATATATATATATTGTATATACAGTGGATATAAAAAGTCTACACACCCCTGTTAAAATGTCAGGTTTCTGTGCTGTAAAAAAATGAGACAAAGATAAATCATTTCAGAACTTTTTCCACCTTTAATGTGACCTATAAACTGTACAACTCAATTAAAAAAACTGAAAACTTTTAGAATGGGGAAGTAAAAATAAACAATGAAAATAATGTGGTTGCATAAGTGTGCATGCCCTGTTGTAACTGGGGATGTAGCTATGTTCAAAATTAAGCAATCACATTCAAACACATGGTAAATAGGAGTCAGTACACAACTGCCATCAATTAAAGTGCTTCTGATTAACCCCAAATGAAGTTCAGCTTTTCTAGTAGGTCTTTCCTGGCATTTTCCTAGTTGCATCCTACAGCAAAAGCCATGGTACTTCCAAAGCATCAGAGGGATCTCATTGTTAAAAGTTATCAGTCAGGAGAAGGGTACAAAAGAATTTCCTAGGCATTACATATGCCATGGAATGTGAAGGTAGTCATCATCTGGTGGAGAAAATATGGCACAACAGTAACTGGACAAGAACTGGACGTCCCTCCAAAATTGCTGAAAAGACGAGAAGAAAACTTGTCAGAGAGGCTGCCAAGAGGCCTACAGCAACATTAAAAGGAGCTGCAGGAATATCTGGCAAGTATTGGCTGTGTGGTACATGTGACAACAATCTCCCTTCATATGTCTGGGCTATGGGGTAGAGTGGCAAGATGGAAGCCTTTTCTTACGATGAAAAACAGCCAAGCCCCGATAAATTTTGCAAAAACACACCAAAGTTTCTCAAAAGCATGTGGGAAAATGTGTTATGGTCTGATGAAACCAAGGTTTAACTTTTTGGCCATAATTCCAAAAGATATGTTTGGCGCAAAAATAACACTGCACATCACCAAAGAACACCATACCCACAGTGAAGCATGGTGGTGGCAGCATCATGCTTTGGGGCTGTTTTTCTTCAGATGAAACAGGGGCCTTAGTCTAGGTAGAGGGAATTCTGAACAGTTCCAAATGCTAGTCAATATTGGCACAAAACCTTCAGGATTCTGTTAGAAAGCTGAACATGAAGAGGAACTTCATGTTTCAGCATGACAATGACCCAAAGCATACATCCAAATCGACAAAGGAATGGCTTCACCAGAAGAGGATTAAAGTTTTGGAATGGCCCAGCCAGAGCCCAGACCGGAATCTGATTGAAAATCTGTGGGGTGATCTGAAGAGGGCTGTGCACAGGAGATACCTTTGCAATCTGACATATTTGGAGTGTTTTTGCAAATAAGAGTGGGCAAATATTGCCAAGTCAAGATGTGCCATGCTGATACTCATACCCAAAAACACTGAGCGCTGTAATAAAATCAAAAGGTGCTTCAACAAAGTATTAGATTATGCAACCATAATATTTTATTTTTTTATTTTTTACTTCCCTCCACCTAAAAGATTTCAGTTTGTTTTTCAATTGAGTTGTACAGTTTATAGGTCAGATTAAATGTGGAAAAAGTTCTGAAATGATTAATCTATTTTTTTTACATCACAGAAACCTGACATTTTAACAGGGGTGTGTAGACTTTTTATATCCACTGTATATCTCAACATTATCAGACCCCTATGATTCTACTCACTCAGATAACCAACTTTTCAGACTTCTGTATTGAAGTTTTAGCCAGCAGTTGAGACTGCACCCTGTGGTTCAAGAGAATGAACTGTTGAAACTATATTTTTACCAGATGAGAAGAAACCAGATCAAGTTCAGAGATGCAAAGATCTTTTAGTAGGCCAAGTGAGAGACTAGTCTAGTTTGGTCACAGCAAGCTCTCCTGGCATCTGAGGGTGTGGCATGGAGTGTATGCTGGTGCTATTATAAGCAAAAGATTGTGAGTTTGAATCCTCAGATAGCCATCTAAGGTATTTTTATTGAAGATTTAGTCTGCAGTTGAGACCGTGCCCTGTGGTTTAAAAGAACGGACTACAGTTTTACCAGATGAGAAGATCCCTTAGTAAACTGGGTCAGTATTGGAGACTGTTGGAGTAGAGATGGAGATCATGTCTGGGGAAAGATCTTGAAGATAACGGAATCAGTTGAGATGATGTCCTATGGTTCTTGGTATGGTATGGTTATGGTAGGGAATTGACTTTTGAAAGGAGAGTTTTACCAGATGCAGATCTTTTAGTAGGCCAAGTGAGAGACCAGTCTACTTTGGTCTCAAGAAGCTCACTGTCAGAAAAGGGTACTCACCGAGGCCGAGATGCTGAGAGCGGTAACCTCTTGCGACTAAGCGCACTCCACTCCTGGAGATGGTACAGGGGGTGAAGGGCACAAAGAGGCACAAGTCACCAGCAGGCTGGGCAGGTCTTGCGTGAAGGTCACCGGCAGGGAGACAGCTGTGCAGGACTGGAAGATGCTGAAGCTCAAGAAGGAGGATAAACAGCTGATCCAACAACAGGCCGGGGGTCAAACACCGTTGACTAGTAAGAGTCTCTAGATAGGCAAAAACAGTCTAGTGCAGTGATGGCGAACCTTGGCACCCCAGATGTTTTGGAATTACATTTCCCATGATGCTTATGCACTCTTGAGTGTGGGTGAGCATCATGGCAAATGTAGTTCCAAAACATCTGGGGTGCCAAGGTTTGCCATCACTGGTCTAGTGCAAAGGACTGTTAGCAGGTCTGTCAGCAGGCTGATGACTTAGTACTGAAGATTGATAGCAAAGTCCGTAAACAGGCCGAGGGTCAAACACAGGTAACTGGAAGCAAAGTCTGCGAGCAAGCCAGGGGTCAAGCACTGAAGACAATAGCAAAGTCCAGGAGCAGGCTGAGGGTCAAACACTGGAGACAGGAAGCAATATCCGTAGACAGGCCGAGGGTCAAACATAGGAAGCAAGTGGAGAAGTCCGAGAGGCAAGCCGAGGGTCAGATGCAGGAAGAGATCAGAGCAGGTCAAGGTCAATCCGGGTCACAACAGGTAATCAAAAATCAGGATACAAGCAGGAAACACACGGGGAGCTGAAAGACAAACCAGCAATCTGGTCATGGCACAGAGTGGCTTTTATAGGCCAGTGGGAGACTCATGTTGCGTGCGCTATTGCGTACACGCGTTTGCCGTTCCGCTGAATCGCGCTCGCGCATTAGCCGTTTCGCTGAATTGCACACAAACATTAGCCGTTTAGCTGAATTGTGCACGAGCATTAGCCGTTTCGCTGTATTGTGCCCAGGAATGCGCCGGAGTACTGCTCTACCGTGCATGTGCGAAGGAAGGCAGCGATATTGGCGAGACTGGTACTTGCCTCTTTCCTGACACTCACCTACTGTCTGAGGCTGTGGCATTGAGAGTATTGTCACAAGCAAGGGGTTGTGTGTTCTAATCCTCATATAACCACCTTTTGAGACTTCCTTATTGAGCATTTAGGCCACAGTTGAGATTGTGCCCTGTGGTTTAAGAGAATGCCCCGTTTAAAACTACATATTTACAAGATGAGAAGATTCTTAAGTTGGCAACTAGTCTGAGTCTGGGGATTAGGGGTGCTGAAATTAATCGCTGCATCAATGCATCGCGATTCGGGTGTCCCCGATGCGGCATCGATGCATGCGACCGTAGAGATCGATTGCCGGTGATGTGATTGCCCAGCCCCTCGTGGGAGAGCGCTCCGAGCGTATCCCGTCGTGTACAATGCCTGTCTCTCTCATCTCACTTCCAGCACTTCTCACGTCAGTGGAGAATTCTCAGCCCCGCTCGCTGACTGTTACTATCAAATCAGAAGAGAGGCGGGCGGAGCTGAGAATTCCCTGCTGATGTCAGGAGAGACTTGGGAGCAGAGAGGCCGGGCAGGGGCAGTCACATCAGAGGTGCCTATGCTCAGGGCCGCTGATAAGGGATTACAGGCAGCCCGTCCTCCTAGCCCACCCACATAGTTCACTAGGCTAGCAGACCGGGACTCGCGAGCGATGTCAGTACTCAGGGAGGGACTAATGAGGGAACTTGAGATACCCATTGGCAGAGGAGGCAGCAGGAGGCTCAGCCAATGGGTGCACAGGGTGGCCTGTCCATCACATTTTTCGTCCTGTGGTCTTCCTTACTTGGTGCAGGCACTGGATGAAGTGGCTTTCAATGGAGCTTCTGAGCAAACTGCATTTGCTGACTAAGGTGAGGAAGAGTTTTGTCCAAGTAGTAATAAAGGCAAACTGAGGAGCTGCTAGAAGTGACGGCATGTCTGGATGGATCCTGGGGAAGCCCATGCAGTGATAGCTCAGCAAAGTAATCAAAAACTGTCAGCAAAGGAAAACTTCCTCTGCTGGGCTCTGCAATAGATGATGTCATCAGTCAGAGCCTGGCAGAGAAGTGAGCAGAGGAAGTTTTCTTTTGTGAGATGGTCTGAGCTATCACTGCACTGGCATCCCTGGCATCCTTTCAGATGAGAAAAATCAGTAGACAAGAAAAGTGAGAGGGGGATAATTCTTCTACAGGATTCCATATGGATTAAGGAGCACCAGCGCCCCCCCCCCCCCCCTCCCTCACTGACTGGCAGTGCCTCCAAACTGCCCCCATTAGACACCAGGACCCCTATCTCCACTTACTAATCACTTGAGCCTCCTATCTCTCCCCACTAGGCCCCAGGAACCCTCCCATCTCCCCTCACTAAGCACCAGGACCACCCATCTCTCCCCACTAATCTCCCCCCACTAAGCGCCAGGACCCCCATCTCCCCTAATTGAGCACCAGTGATCCCTTTTGTCCTCCTTGAAAAAAATGTCCATTGTCATATTATAGCAAAAAGTAAAAAATATTGTTTTTTTTTTAAATTGTTGCTTTTTTGTGTTTATAGCGCAAAAAATAAAAACCACAGAGGTGATCAAATACCACCAAAAGAAAGCTCTATTTGTGGGGAAAAAAGGACGTCAATTTTGTTTGGGTACAACGTCGCACGACCACGCAATTGTCAGTTAAAGTAACGCAGTGCCGAATTGCAAAAAATTGCCTGGTCATTCAGCAGCCAAATCTTCCGGGGCTGAAGTGGTTAAGGGAGTGAGGTTATTTTTAATTCAAAGTTGCAGTAAATTTTTTTGTTTATTAAAAGTCAGCAGCTACAAAAAAGTGTATCTTCTTTTAATAGAAAGACACTCACCTGTCCCACAATCCAGCGACGTGGCCACCTGACCTCCCTTCTCTCCCCCACCTGTCCACGGCGCTGGCAATACTACTGTGGGCATCCGGCTGTGACAGCTTGCAGCTTCACAGCTCGGTACGCATGTCTCACTGCGCTGTCCTGAATGGCCGAGCAATCTTTTGGGACCTGTGATGTGTCCCAGAAGATTGCAGTGTGGAAGGGCCGCCTAGGCGGCCCAAGCAGAAGTGGGAGTTCGTCTGTAATCGTGATGCATCGTGGAATCGAATCGAATCGTTGACCAGATAATCGTAATGGAATTGTGAGACCAGTGAAGATGCGCACCTCTACTGGGGATAGCAGTTCAGTACAATTTTTAGACATGAAGCCACTAATATGATAATATGTAATGATAATACAACTACTGGTATCAGCACTCCCATCACCTTTGCCAAAGTTGCAGAAACTCATCGCAACCAATTGGCTTTCAGACTATGTAGTTGGTCGCTGGGGGTTACTGCATTTCATTCGTAGGCAGCAGTTGAGATGGTGTCCTGTGGTTCAAGGCAATGGAGTCTCAAACGTGCACTTAGGAGGAGGCAAAGTGGGAAACTAGTCTAGGTCTGATGGTAGCAATTTAGTAAAATGTTTAAATATTAATGCACTAGTCAAATGGTATTCCATGATATTAAAGCTCAAGTTCTAAATACCACTTACCATCAGAGGACATGCCCATGTATGTATGCCACTGACCTAGCATATAAATGGTTGCAAGGTCTAATCTTTGGGTGGCTACCTTTTTCAGCTTTAGTTTTTAAAGTTGTAGAAACATTATGCATCCAATCAACTTTGAGATGAGGTGTCCTTCCATATTGGTTGCTATGTGTTATTGCACTTTGTAGGCAGCAGTTGAGATAGGAATTGCCTCTAGGCCGAGTCAGAGATTTTTCTAGGTCTGATGGTAGCAGTTTAGTAAATTGTGTGAATATGAATCTACTAGTCATATGGTATTCCATTAAGTTAAAGGTCTAGTTTTGAGCCCTATCCACCATCTGAGGCAGTGGCCTTGTATGTAAAACACTGGGCTAGCAAGTAAAATGCTTGCAAGTTCGACTCTGAAGGTGACCACCTTTTCAGAATAATATATTGAAATTGCAAGGACTTATCTTTTCCTATTAATTGCTTTAGATTTTTGCACTTTGTAGGCAACAGTTGAGATAGTGCCCTGTGGTTCATGACAATGGACATTTAAAAGTACAGTTTTACCAAATGGGAATTTCCTCTAAGCCAAGTGGCAGACTAGTCTAGGGTCTGATGGTAGCAACTTAGTAAAATATTCAAATATTAAGACTCTAGTCATGTATTATTTTTTTAATGATATTAAAGCACTAGTTTTAAGCCCTGCCCACCATCCGAGACAATGGCCCTGCATGTATGCCGCTGATCTCACAAAAGATAAGTTTGCAAGTTCAAATCCTCAAGCAACCACCTTTTCATGATTCATTTATTAAAATTACATAAACTGAAGAAGCTCATAATAACCTATCAACTTTCAGACTAGGTATTATTTCATTATGGTCACTTTGGGTTATTGTACTTTGCAAGCAACAATTAAGATAATGCTCAAGGTAACGTATTCTTGAAAATACAGTTTTAACAGATGGGAACATCCTTTGGAAGGTCAACTGGGAGACTAGTTTTTGTTAGATGATGGCAATTTAGTACAATCTTTGAACATTAATCCACTGATCATATGGAATGTCATGATATCACAACTCTGGTTTGGTGTAACTCCTATCTGAGACTATATCCTTGTGGGTATGTTGGTGCTCTCAAAATTAAAAAGGTTGTGAGTTCAGATCCGCAGGTGGTTACCTTCCTAGATTTATTTATTAACGTTGTACAAACTGTTGAAACCACTAGCAACCAATCCTCTTCATATCAGTTGCTATGCTATGCTATGCATTGCAGCTTAAATCTTGGTTGGATTTAGGATGTATAGGCACTGCTGTCAGGCTTTAGCATCCAGGTCTGTGGTGCAACATGTAAGGTGATGAATGTGGAATCTTGAAGGCCATGAGTTTGAATCCCCAAGCCCATCAAAAAAGTGTCTACTCAGAGCGCTTTGGGGCAGAACAATGATGTGCTTGGTGCTAAAGGGGTGTCCCTGTGTAATGAGAGGTTACAGAGTGGACCATGTAACCATGATGTGGGTGAAGCCTCAATGCAATGTAACCATCAAGTTGGTGTCCTTGAAACCATGGAAATTAAAGCTACTAGCAGTGGAAACTATGGAACAAAGGGGAACTTAAACATAGAAAGCACAGAAGTTGCACAATGTGTGCTGAAGGCTTAGGAAAAAACCAACAACCTCCAGTCAATATGTGCCAAGCAAACATCTTAAGGCCAAGGAAGGAATTTTACTTATTTTTATTTTTTTTGCTTTATACCAATGAATCTCATCATCTTCTCCTTCACAGTAGTCCTGCCCCAGGTCTGGAGGTCACAGGTTCACTCAAGCCCAGCCAGTGGTGGTCCGCATCACCAACTTAGTCAAGTCTTGACCACTTGAATGCTTGACTGCTTTAGGGCGGCACAGTGTTGTAGTGGGTAGCACTCTCGCCTAGCAGTAAAAAGGGTCGCTGCTTCGAATCCCAACCATGACACTACCTGTCTGGAGTTTGCATGTTCTCTCTGTGCCTGCATGGGTTTCCTCCGGGTACTCCGGTTTCCTCCCACACTCCAAAGACATGCTGGTAGGTTAATTAGCTTCTGTCCAAAATTGGCCCTAATATATAAATGTGAGTTGGGGACCTTGGATTGTGGGCTCCTTGAGGGTAGGGACTGATGTGAAGTGCTGTGTAAATTGACAGCGCAATATGGGTACCTTAAATAAATAATAATATAATAGACAAGCATCTTAATGAGATGAAATGTACAGGGATAGGGACAATTGTAGACACACCCACACTCATGTTTAACTGGATGGACTGGTGTCTTTATTCAACCTTACTAACTATGTAACTTTGTCCACCCCCCAATGTCCTAGTGCTTATTTGCTCACGCATGGGAATTTAACCTACAGCCCTTCTAATTCAAACATTAGGAGCTAACATGCTGCGCCACAGGACCAGAAGACATCAGAAATAGTTGCTAGTGTACCTATATCATAGATCCAAACTCTCAAAGCATTTGAAACATAAAACTTTTACCGCATCAGAGATTCGAACTAAGAAATCCAGGGCTTTCTGTATTTAACAGCAACACATCAACAACACGCACCACATGCTTTACCTAGCAAAGCATCTTCTCTGTAGAAATATATACTGAAGACGACATGATTAGAACAATTGAAAAACATTTCGTTTGAGACAAAACACTCTACTGTTACCACATCAGATTCGAACTAAGAAATCCAGGGCTTTCAGCAGTCAAAAGCAGCACACCAACCCCATGCACCACAGGCAATCCACCTTCGCTATATACCAAATGCGACATAATGAGAACAATTACATAGTAGGTGAGGTTGAAAAAAGACACAAGTCCATCAAGTCCAACCTATGTGTGTGATTATGTGTCAGTATTACATTACATATCCCTGTATATTGCGGTCATTCAGGTGATTATCTAATAGTTTCTCTGAATTGAAAAACATTTGATGGCTTATGAAATACAAAACTGCATGCAGATTTTAACACACAACCGTTAAGCTACAAGACGAGCACTCTACACATTGAGCTACATTTAGAGCACGGGCTTCCACTCTCCAAACCTTTCTATTTTCCAGGACTTCATAAATGCAGTGCTCATTTTACTGGTCACAAATCTGTGCTGGGTTAGAGATTTACTAAGCAGTAAAGCAAAAGGTAAGGGTTACAGCTTTCAAAATTAGATGCCAGTGGTGGCTACAATTCTTTTTTTTTTATCCTGGCAGGTTATTTCCATGGGTATAGGCTCAGTTAGAAAGCATCCACATGGACATTGGATGCAAAGCACATCCAGAAGTAAAGTTTATTTTGGTCAACAACCAGACTGATTTGCTGTTGCTCCCCCAGAAGAAAGCTATTGACATGAGTGCCTAGCCCAGGCCCATACATGCATGTGACATTTAGATTAACACAGCACACTGCAATGCCTGCTGAACATATAGGCTTTCCAATCTGACGGTCTTTGCAAACACCGAAAAGTTGAGCAACCTGGGAGCCTCTGATCCCAGATTACACAATATGCAAATATCAACCTTACCACTGATTTAGAGAATGTGCAGTGAAACTCCTACTCTGTAGCCAGATGCAGGCACTATATACTGAATACAGGGACCAAGGAGCACTTCAGAACTAAGAGTACATATAAACATCTTGAAGTTTGTACTTTTAGGTCCTTCTCTCCGAAATACAATCATCCAAGTGACAGGCTTGCGTTTAAAAAGGACTTTGTTAAAAAGAAAATAAACTTTGTAGGAAGACACTGGTGGAAGCAGTTATTCTTGCCCTCTCAGCCTGCACGCTACTGTAGTGTTCACCCCCAAAAGGACCTGCTGATTTGTCCCAGGTTCCTTTCCCAGATTAGTGTAATGGCAGCCAGGCACACAGCAACAGGCACCCTTCTGGCTCAATGAACAGTCTAGGGTAGGGGACTCCAAACTTTTTAAACAAAGAACCAGTTTACTGTCCTTCAGACTTTAGCGGGGCAAAATTAGGCCAGACTGTGCCCAGTGGAAGTAAACAATGCTCCATTGTTGGTGTGGGTGGAAGGAATAGTGCCCCACTGTTGTGAGGGAGGGAGGAATAGCACCCTACTGTTGGTGTGGGTGGGAGGAATAGCACCCCACTGTTGGTGTGGGTGGGAGGAATAGCGCCCCATTGTTGGTGTTGGTAGGAGGAATAGCGCCCCATTGTTGGTGTTGGTAGGAGGAATAGCGCCCCATTGTTGGTGTCAGTGGCAGAAATAATGGCTGGATAAAGGCAAGCAAAGGGCCACATCCAGCTCCGGGCCACAGTTCAGAGACCACTGTTCTAGAGGAACAGTTTGTGGTTGTCTTTGTTTTGGGGATCAGCAGGCAGCCTTTTGCCAACAGAAGAGTAGTTGGTAGTTGATTACCTTGTTCTGGGAAAAAAAAGGTAAAAGGCAGCCAAGTTCTGAGGCAGAAGGGACCCAGTTGGTGATGGCATTCTAAAAAGTAATTGCTGGTGGATGACAGTGTCCTGAGAACAAATGATGAGCATGGAAGATTAATGGTCTGTGAGTCACCATGTTTTGAGGAGGAACAGTCTGCGGGTCACCATGTTTTGAGGAGGAACAGTCTGCGGGTCACCATGTTTTGAGGAGGAACAGTCTGCGGGTCACCATGTTTTGAGGAGTAATAGTCTGTGGTACAAAATGTTTTGAGGAGGACTGGTCTGTCTCTGATCAAGTTCTGAGGAGGAATAGTCTGTGGGTCACCATGTTCTAAGGAGGAATGGCTGAATGGCTTGTGAGTCACCATTAGGGATGAGCCGAACACCCCCCCAGTTTGCAGCAGAACATGCGAACAGGCAAAAATTTTTTGCGAACAAATGAACACCGTTAAAGTCAATGTGACACATCAAAAGAGCAAATTTTAAAGGTTTATATGCAAATTATTGACATAAAAAAAGTGTTTGGGGACCTGGGTCTTGCCCTAGGGGACATGTATCAATACAAAAAAAAAAGGTTTAAAAACAGACGTTTTTTCAGGAGCAGTGATTTTAATAGTGCTTAAAGCGGAGCGCCTCTAAAAAATTTTTTTTTAAAAGTCAGCAGCTACAAATACTGCAGCTGCTGACTTTTAAAACATGGACACTTACCTGTCCAGGGCGCCCGCGATGTCGGCACCCGAGGCCGAACCGTCTCTCCGTCCTCGGGTGCTGCCGCCTCCATCTTCGGTAAGGGAATCAGGAAGTGAAGCCGTGCGGCTTCACTTCCCGGTTCCCTACTGCGCATGCGCGAGTCGCGCAGCGCAATACGGATGGTCCCTGCTGTCTCTGGGACCCGTGTGTTTCCCAGCAGGCAGCGGGGAGGGAGCAGGAAGTGGCGTAAATAACCGCAGATTCTGCGGCTATCTATGCCGGAAGTGGGTACAGATACCTGTAATATACAGGTATCTGTACCCCCCTCCCCCCTGAAAGGTGCCAACTGTGACACCGGAGGGGGGGAGGAATCTGATGAGTGGAAGTTCCACTTTTGGGTGGAACTCCACTTTAAAGTGAAACAATAAAAATGACATATTCCTTTAAATATGGGGGGTCTCCGTACTCTGCCTGTAATGTAGCGCATCTTTCCCATGTTTATAATAGTACCACAGCAAAATGACATTTCTAAAGGAAAGAAATGTCATTTAAACTGCTTGCGGCTGTAATGTATTGTCGGATACCGGCAATATAGGTATAAATCATTGAAAAGAAACGGTGTGGGTTACCCCCCTAGTCCATTACCAGGCCCTTTGGGTCCGGTATGAATATTAAGGGGAACCCTGTGCCAAAAAAAAAAAATGGCATGGGGGTCCCCCCAAAATCCATACAGGCCCTTCAGGTCTGGTAAAGATATTAAGGGGAACCCCGCTGAAAATTTAAAAAAAAATGGCGTGGGGGTCCTCCAGGCCCTATATACTCTGCTGTATATATATTATACGAACTGCACTATATACTAAGAAAAATTGGGCCTTAAGTGTTGGTGGTGCCAGAACACTGTAACCCCTCACAGTTACTCTTGTTGGGAGCAGGAACGGGCCCTGCTGTTAAATATATCAAAAATTGTAATTACATGCCCCTGTTACACAGGGGCAGAAAAATTGGACCTTGGGTGGTAGTGGTGCCCTAAACCAAAAATATTGTTGGAAGCTAGCATTATCAAAATTCAAGAGGAATAGGATAGGCAGCATAGGCAGTCTTCAAGGGATCCCAGATCCATAGCAAATTCAATCAGTTACTTCAGCATCAGGTGCTTGATAGCTGCTGATCCAGGACTGATTCATTTTTATAAATGTGAGCCTATCAACGGAGTCTGTGGAAAGGCGCACTCTTCGATCCGTTACAAACCCTCCAGCAGCACTGAATGTGCGTTCAGAAAGCATGCTGGATGCAGGACAGGCCAGTAGCTCGATTGCATATTGATTGCATATTGAGCAAGTTCTGGCCAGTGGTCCATCCTCAAGACCCAGTAACCCAGTGGATGCTCTGTAGGAAAGGTCTCCAAGTCTGCTCCTGCCCAGAGATATTCCTGCACCATATAATGCAGACCCTGGCGATGGTTGCTTGAACCTATCAGACCTTGCAGCTGAGGACTGAAAAATTGTTTAAAGGCATCAGTCAGCCGGCCACACTCTCCACCGCTCTTCATGTTGTCCAGCACCAGGAAATGGTTACCTCCCAGGGTCTGGAAATACGTTACACAAACTTTTCTTCAAGGCCTCCTGAAGATGTTTCATCCTCTGCTCCCTCTGCGAAGGCAGGATGAGTTCTGCAACTTTACCCTTGTAACATGGATCAAGAAGGGTTGCCAGCCAGTAATTATCTCTCTCCTTTATACCATGAATCCTAGGGTCCTTTCGCAGCCATTGCAGAATCAGGGAGGCCATGCAGTGTAAGTTTGCAGAGGCATTTGATTCTGAGTCCTTTGGGTCAGTAAGGATTACATTATCTGTAATTACCTCCTCCCAGCCACGTACAAATCCTTGGGTTTCTGGGGACTGAAAACCATCCCTTGAAGACTGCTGCGTGTTATCCTCTACAACCATGCTGACACAATCCTCCTTCTCCTCCTCTTCTTTCTGTGTGTTTGGCGGTCCTGCAGGAATGCTATCTGGATAAAGGGGGCCTTGAGAGGCAAGGAAGTCCTCCTCTTCCTCCCGCTGTTCTGCCTCAAGTGCCCTGTTCATGATTCCATGAAGCGTGTGCTCCAGCAGGAAGACTAGAGGGACAGTGGCCTCCTCAAATGTTGACAGGACAGTGCATGCATCCTTGATCAGTAGCCACTGGCGTGGCAAAAAGAAGCCAAGCTCCCCTGACCCTGTCCTGGTGCCATGCTCGCTCAGGTACTCATTGATGGCCCTCTGCTGTGTGTGCAGCTGCTGCAGCATTGTCAATATTGAGTTCCACCATGTCACAAATGAGGCGGTTGGTGGGCAGGTTGCATTCCCTTTGAATGTATATATGGTCCGGGGACACACTGGGCACCTTCACTGCCATTGTGCTCTTGCTGGGTGTCCAGTGTGCTCCTGTTCCTTTAAGGGGGCTTGGGCTGCCTCCAGGCTCACCTGCCCCACATCTATCCATTCCATGCATGTGCTTCCACTGTGGAGACACTTATAAATTTGTAGTGTTAGGACTGAAAGCAACACAGGGTGCCGTGACGAGGCCTTGCAGCTTTTACATGCGTTTGCAAATGTGTGCTAACTAAACCCCTGATTTTAACAGACGGTTAGACAGGTAATTTGGTTGGTCAGCAGACTGATTGGTGAGTTGAGCTATGGAATTGTTTTTGCCTCCCTTTGAATGTCAGCCAGCCGAGCAGTGGCATTTTATGACCGGCGTAAATGACCTCAGACTTTTCTGGCCTGCCTCAGGAGATCTTGTAAGCCTGGGTACGTGGTCAAGAAACGCTGCACCACGAAATTCAGGACGTGTGCCAAACATAGAACATGGGTCAAGTGTCCCTGTTGAAGGAAGGAGAGTAGGTTGGTGCCATTGTCTCATACAACCATTCTTGGCTGAAGCTGGCATGGCATCAACCACCTCTAAGCCTGCCCGTGCAGAGCTGACAGAATCTCTGCCCCAGTGTGACTCCTGTCTCGTACGCAGACCAACTCAAGCACCGCATGGCATCTTTTAGCCTGACTGCTTGCATAGCCACTTGAGCGCTTAGGGAGCACTGCTGGTTCAGAGGAAAATTCTGCAGAAGTGGCCATAGAGGAAGAAGAAAAGGAGGGAGGGGAGCATACAGATGTTGTGGCAGAATCACCACCAGCTTTTTGGAGGCATGGTGGCAGAAAAAGCTCCAATACTGAACCCTGTGCTGCATCCTTCCCAGCTGCCAGCAGAGTTACTCAGTGCAGGGAAAGGCAACGTCCCTGCCCATGCCTGCTGGACCATGAGTCAGCGGTAATATGAACCTTACTGCTGACTGCCCTGTCCAACAAGGCCAAAACATTGCCTTCCACATGCCGGTAGAGAGTCGGAATGGCCTTACTTGAAAAGAAATTACGTTTTGGAACCTGCCACTGTGGTACAGCACATTCCACAAATTCACAAAAGGGGCAGAGTCTACCAGCTGAAAAGGCAGCAGTTGCAGTGCTAGCAATTTGGCCAAGCTAGCATTTAGCCGCTGAGCATGTGGATGACTAGGACCAAATTTCTTTTTATGGTTTAGCAAATGGGGTAGGGATGGTTCAGCAACTGGGGTGGGGAAATTTGCCTGCTGAAATCAATTGGTGGTGTACTGCTAGCAAATTGGCTGCAAGTACTTGTGACACCTATTGCTATACCTTCATTCCTCTCAGTGCAGGTTTTTAAGAGGACTGAAGGTATAGTAGGGTTGGAGATCCAAGATGAGGAGCAAGGAGAAGTCTGCCTTTTTCTATGATGTGGGTCTTTCGAATGTTGTTGCCAACAGACTACATGGCAGGTCGTCATATGTCTGGTCGAGCATGTGGTGTCCAATCGGCTGCTTTTCTGGCCACGCTTGATCCACTTCAGACATAGGTTGCAAACAGCAACGGTGCGATCTGCTGCACATGTGTCAAAAAAGGCCAACACCAAGGTACTTTTAAAAGTCAGCGGAGAGTCAGCAGCGCCCTGCACCTGCGGAGCTCTGCAGTGTGATGCAATAGGGTGGCTGCCCTTAAGCTGCCCCCTAGAGGACATCCTGCCTTGTTGGAGTTGTGCCTCCTCCTCTTCCTCACTTTCCTCCTCTCTTCTCTCAGGCACACAAGTACAGTCAGTGACCTCATCATGCCCTCCCTCCTCGTCACTGGAGCAAACTTGGCAGTATGCTGCAGCTGGGGGAACATGACTGCCAGTTTATTGTCCTTTTGTGGCACCTGTGGCACCCCCTCTCTCTAGGCTCACGTTACTCCCTTCCTCAACCTGGGAACCAACATCAGAGCCTTCAAATCGCTACGCATCCTCCAGCAGCATGTAACCGACACTGTGGTCGAATAATTCTGGGGATTCCTCCGTGCATGATGGTGGGGCTAAGAAAGCAGTGACTGTGGACAAGGAGCCGGTGGAATAGGCCGCTTTGGCAGCTGCGTTGGAAGGCAAACTACTCTGAGCCTGGGTGACAGAGGATGAGGACGGCTTTGTTATTCACTCCACCAACTCTTCTGCATGTTGTGGCTCAATAACATGGCCAGCAGCAGCAGAAAAAAAGGACACACGTGCCCCACGGCCACCTGCAGAGGATGCACCATGTCAACGGCCACCACTGTTGACTGCCTCTCCTTGGTGGCCTTCCGGACATTATGTTGGTTTTTTTTTTTGTAACACCACGCTACACTGTATTACCCTGTTTCCCCGAAAATAAGACCTAGCGCGACTGTCAGTGATGGCTGCAATATAAGTCCTACCCCCCAAATAAGCCCTAGTTAAAGTCCTTGTGGGTCTTATTTTCAGGGTAGGGCTTATTTTCGGGGAAACAGGGAAGACCTTTTTTGGGGGGTAGGGCTTATATTGCAGCCATCACTGACAATCACACTAGGTTTTATTTTCGGGGAAACAGGGTATATACTGTGTACATACTGAATATACTGAAGTGTATTAGAAACAGTACACCACTGAATGCACTGTATATATAGGCTACACTGAATGCAGAATGTGTGTATGTGTATATATATAATATAAAAATGTATACACACCACCTGAAGTGTATTAGAAACTGTACACACTGTATTAGACACACTGTATATATAGGCTACACTGAGTGCAGAGTAATATTAAATATATATATATATAATATGTATATATATTTTGATACACCGCCTGAAGTGTATTATATACTGTACACCGCTGAATGCACTGTATATATGCGCTACACCGAATGCAGAGTATGTGGGAAATTAACCATTAATTGCCATTTTAACCTGTGTGTGTCACCTTCTGTGTCTGTACCAAGGCCAAACATTGCAGGGTATGTAAACTTTTGATCAGGGTCATTTGTGTAGTTTCTGTTGTCATCATGATTTAAAAAGAGTAAACACAGTTGATTGATAATAAATGGCTTCAGCCAAACACTAACCATGAGTGAAGGAAATGTTTATGTGTTATCATTCATATTCTCTGAAAAATGGCCAAGAAATCATAAGTTCTGCCAGAGTATGTAATAATATGAGCACAACTGTGTGTTGTGTGTGTGTGTGTGTATGTGTGTATATATATATATATATATATATATATATATATATATATATATATATACACAGCACCCCATATTGACAGAAAAACACAGAATTGTTGACATTTTTGCAGATTTATTAAAAAAGAAAAACTGAAATATCACATGGTCCTAAGTATTCAGACCCTTTGCTCAGTATTTAGTAGAAGCACCCTTTTGATCTAATACAGCCATGAGTCTTTTTGGGAAAGATGCAACAAGTTTTTCACACCTGGATTTGGGGATCCTCTGCCATTCCTCCTTGCAGATCCTCTCCAGTTCTGTCAGGTTGGATGGTAAACGTTGGTGGACAGCCATTTTTAGGTCTCTCCAGAGATGCTCAATTGGGTTTAAGTCAGGGCTCTGGCTGGGCCATTAAAGAACAGTCACGGAATTGTTGTAAAGCCACTCCTTCATTATTTTAGCTGTGTGCTTAGGGTCATTGTCTTGTTGGAAGGTAAACCTTCGGCCCAGTCTGAGGTCCTGAGCACTCTGGAGAAGGTTTTCATCCAGGATATCCCTGTACTTGGCCGCATTCATCTTTCCCTCGATTGCAACCAGTGGTCCTGTCCCTGCAGTTGAAAAACACCCCCACAGCATGATGCTGCCACCAGCATGCTTCACTGTTGGGACTGTATTGGACAGGTGATGAGCAGTGCCTGGTTTTCTCCACACATACCGCTTAGAATTAAGGCCAAAAAGTTCTATCTTGGTCTCATCAGACCAGAGAATCTTATTTCTCACCATCTTAGAGTCCTTCAGGTGTTTTTAAGGAAACTCCATGCGGGCTTTCATGTGTCTTGCACTGAGGAGAGGCTTCCGTCGGGCCACTCTGCCATAAAGCCCCGACTGGTGGAGGGCTGCAGTAATGGTTGACTTTCTACAACTTTCTCCCATCTCCCGACTGCATCTCTGGAGCTCAGCCACAGTGATCTTTGGTTTCTTCTTTACCTCTCTCACCAAGGCTCTTCTCCCCCGATAGCTCAGTTTGGCCAGACGGCCAGCTCTAGGAAGGGTTCTGGTCATCCCAAACGTCTTCCATTTAAGGATTATGGAGGCCACTGTGCTCTTAGGAACCTTAAGTGCAGAAGAAATGTTTTTGTAACCTTGGTCAGATCTGTGCCTTGCCACAATTCTGTCTCTGAGCTCTTCAGGCAGTTCCTTTGACCTCATGATTCTCATTTGCTCTGACATGCACTGTGAGCTGTAAGGTCTTATATAGACAGGTGTGTTGCTTTCCTAATCAAGTCCAATCAGTATAATCAAACACAGCTGGACTCAAATGGAGGTGTAGAACCATCTCAAGGATGATCAGAAGAAATGGACAGCACCGGAGTTAAATATATGAGTGTCACAGCAAAGGGTCTGAATACTTAGGACCATGTGATATTTCAGTTTTTCTTTTTTAACCACTTGCCGACCGCCTAACGCAGATATACTGTGGCAGAATGGCACGGGCAGGCAAAATCACGTACCTGGTACGTGATTTGCCTCCCAATGGCGGGGACACATCGTTAGGGGAGTGATCCAAGGTGAAGGGGAGGCCACTCATTCGTGGCCACCCCCTCTCGATCGCTGCCAACGAATGACAATCTTCCTCTGCCTCTGTAATGTAAACAGCGGCAGAGGAAGTGATGTAATCTCTCCTCGAGTCGGTCTTTTTCGTTCCGGCGCCGAGGAGAGAAGACATCAAGTAAGTGCACCAAACACCACACATACAGTAGAACACTCTAGGCACACTTTTCACCCCCGGATCACCCCCCCTGTACCCCCTGTCACAGTGACACCAATAGCATTTTTTTTTTTTTTTTTACTGATTATTGCATTAGTGTCAGTTTGTGACAGTTATAATTGGTAGGGCAGTTAGTGTTAGCCCCCTTTAGGTCTAGGATACCCCCCTAATAAAGGTTTAACCCCGTGATCACCCCCCGTCACCAGTGTCACTAAGCAATCGTTTTTCTGATCGCTGTATTAGTGTCACAGGTGACGCTAGTTAGGAAGGTAAGTATTTAGGTTCGCCGTCAGCGTTTTATAGCGTCAGGGAGCCCCATATACTACCTAATAAAGGTAGTATATGGTAGTATAACTACCCCTGATTGCCCCCTAGTTAACCCTTTCACCAGTGATCACCGTATAACTGTTACGGGTGACGCTGGTTAGTTAGTTTGTTTTTTATAGTTTCAGGGCACCCGCCGTTTATTACCTAATAAAGGTTTAACCCCCTGATCGCCTGGCGGTGATATAAGTTAGGTTTTAGGGTCAGATAGGGTCTGCGTCGCCCCAGGCAGCGTCAGGTTAGCACCAGTACCGCTAACACCCATGCACGCAGCATACACCTCCCTTAGTGGTATAGTATCTGAACGGATCAATATCTGATCTGATCAGATCTATACTAGCGTCCCCAGCAGTTTAGGGTTCCCAAAACCGCAGTGTTAGTGGGATCAGCCCAGATACCTGCTAGCACCTGCGTTTTGCCTCCGGCCCAGCCCTGCCCACCCAAGTGCAGTATCGATCGATCACTGTCACTTACAAAACAATGAACACACATAACTGTAGCGTTCGCAGAGTCAGGCCTGATCACTGCGATCGCTAACAGTTTTTTTGGTAGCGTTTTGATACAGTCGCTCACAGTCAGGAGCTTTTTTACCTGTGAGTCTCACTAGTGTACCACTAAATTTAGAGCCCAAAATGGCAAATCGAAGAGTGAAGAGGCCTACACGTTTCTGAGCATGACAGATAGTGAAGAGGAAGTCACTCATCTGTCAGATTCAGGCTCAGAATACGATCCTGTAGACGACAGCGGCTCCATGACAGATAGTTCTGACGACGGAGTTGTGATCCCTGCCAAGGTCAGGCGTACCAGACCCCGAACTTCTTCTTCTGTCGATGTGCAAGAAGCGCAAGTCCCTTGTATGGAGCAGAGCAGTACTAACGCCGCTATTCCTTCTGGTGAACTGGCAAGCACCAGCGGCCTAGTACACCCTGGTCGTACATCCAGCACTGCAGTAACACGTGGTGACGTGGCGAGTCCCATAAGTGCAGTTCAAGCTGGTGAGGTGGCAAGCATAAGTAGTGTCCCGCTGCCACCAAGAAGACGAACACAGGCCCGTCGTGCCCATAGTGCCCTTCCTGCTGCATTCGCCAATCCTAATTGGGAACCCACCACTTCTGCAGCGCCCGTACTTCCCCCATTCACTGGCCAACCCGCCATTCAGGTGGAAACAGTTGATTTTACGTCACTTGATTTTTATTTGCTGTTTTTTACCGAAGATCTCTATAAATCTATTGTGGACCAAAGCAATTTGTACGCTGGTCAACACATCGCCACTATTCCCCAGTCCTCCCTTTCCAGAGATTGGAGAAAAATTACGGTTTCCGAATTTAAGCTCTTTCTGGGCCTTTCCCTCAACATGGGCATAACTTAAAAGAGTGAGTTGCGGTCATATTGGTCCACTGACCCAATTCACCATATGCCCTGGTTCTCTGCCTCCATGACCAGGGCATGATACGAGCACACCTTGAGGTTCATGCATTTCAATGACAATGAACTCTGTCGTCCTCGTGGAGACCCTGGATACGATCAGCTCTACAAAATTCGGCCCCTCGTAAACCACTTCAACCAACGTTTTGCAGACTTGTTTATGCCCCATCAAGTTGTCTGCGTTGATGAGTCCCTGATTAAGTTTTCTGGCCACTTGTCATTCAAACAGTACCTTCCCAGCAAGCGTGCCAGATACGGGGTCAAGATGTACTGTATAAGCTCTGTGACAGGGCCACAGGCTATACATGTAGTTTTATGGTTTATGAGGGAAAAGATAGCCACGTAGAGCCGACAAACTGCCCTGACTACATAGGAAGCGCTGGCAAGATTGTGTGGGACTTGGTGTCACCCTTATTCGGAAAGGGGTACCACTTATATGTGGACAATTATTACACGAGCGTGACACTTTTTAGTCACTTCTTTGATCAGCAGATTGGAGCATGTGGCACCGTGCGACCTAATCGCCGGGGCTTTCCCCGGCGGCTTGTAGATTCCCGTCTTAGGCTGGGGGAGAGGGCCTGCTTGCAGTGTAATAATTTGCTCGCTATGAAGTGGAGGGATAATAAGAATGTTTTCGTTCTTACCTCCCTTCATGCAGACACGACGGTCCAAATTACTACGGCAACTGGTGTTGTGGAGAAACCCCTCTGTGTCCATAAAAATAACCAAAATATGGGAGGGGTGGACCTCAACGACCAGTTGTTGGCGCCATACCTAATTGCCCGTAAGGCCAGACACTGGTAAGAAAGTGTCTGTTTATTTATTTCAATTGGCTTGGCTGAACGCTTATGTGCTATACAGTGCTAAAAAAATGAATAAAAACCAAGCGCTGATGTGGATAGATATGTGTGATATAAATAAATTGTGCTAAAAAATATATATAAACCAATATAGTTAGTGCTATAATAAAATCAGTAAATTAAAGCTGCTATCAATATAGGGTGATCAGATAACCAAACAAATAGTACTAAGTATAAAATTGATGCGCTTTAAATAAATAGTGCACAATATGCTGCTGCGACTAAGCTTAAATCCAGGAATAAAAAATGCATACATGTGAATAAAATAGATAAATAATTATGGTGCTAATACATGTGTTAAAACTGCCAAAATAAATCTTCAAATTGGTGATGTGACGGTGAATATAAATAAAATAATAATGACACTCTGAGTACAATGTCCAGATAGAGATAAATAGTGGGGCAAAATAGAAATAATTAAACAGTTCCTTCCCTTAATCCAGATTGATTGACTCACTGGGTTAGATCGTTTGTATCAGGATATTTAGTTTTTCTTGCATCCCACTTTAGCCATAATACTGCTGATGATTCGGCTCTCAGGATAAAGGTTTTATGCAAAGCAAGCAAAGAAAAAATAGATCATTGTGCAGTGAACTTACTAGATAGTGCACAAGCAAAACAGGGACAAGAGATACACTCACAAACTCCCGGTCTATTAGAAGCATTCAAATATGCAGATTGCAGTCAGCCGCTGTGGACGAGGTTTCCCATAGAGAAACAGCTTCTGTTAACCTTCAGGTGTATTGCGGCACTGAACGTCCTAAGCTCCTCCCACGCGTTGCAACACTGACACGTGACTTTTTCAAGGAAAAACACAGGAAGCCACAGCCTCTGTATTTAAGTCCTATGGCATTGTGGTTACCATGGAGACAGCGCTGTGTTCATTGGATCATCATACTGGTTTCTGCTACTAATGACATGTAAATATTTTGGCTTAAGCCTTATTTAATTGTTTTACAAATTGTTAAAAGTGGAACATATATTTATAAATACAGGTTTGCAAACAAATATAGAACACTTCCAGATAAAGAATAAGAACATAAAAATGGACCTAATTAGTACGGTCACGAAACTCCCTCCAGTGGTAAATAGTGTTACTACACATTCAATGTTAACACATCAGATCGCATGTCATTACATACTGGGATAGATAGCAAAATCACTAATATGTACATGTACTTCCGCAAGTAAATTACCAATTGATCCACATTGTGTAGTTACTAGCAACATATTGGATAGGCCAGTATTACACTCACATCCACTAGTGAAAATTATATAAAAAATATAAAAAAATATTAAAATAAAAGATTAAGGTTACATTGTTGCACCACTAGTTCGCCATTGCAACAATGTTTAAAAAAAAAATTTTATATTGAAAAATTAAATTAAATTACTAAATAAATTAAAATACATATATTTATTTAAAGCGCATCAATTTTATACTTAGTACTATTTGTTTGGTTATCTGATCACCCTATATTGATAGCAGCTTTAATTTACTGATTTTATTATGTGCTATACAGAGCTTCAGGACGGACTGGATCCTTCCTTAAATTCCAGGAAGAGATCATCAGAGCCCTTCTGTTTCCAGACGGTGCTCCACCTCACCTTCCCCAACCAAATGCAGTAAGCCGGCTGTATGAGAGGCATTTTCTTCATGTCCTCCCGAGTACCCCTATCCAACGAACCTCCTAAAAAAGATGTCGTGTCTGCAGCAAGCGTGGATATTTGCTTGACACCTGCTATTATTGTCCCTCCTGTCCTGACAATCCTGGTCTTTGCATTGGTGAATGTTTTGAACGCTACCATACACTAGTTGAGTATTAGCGTAGGGTACAGCACTGCACAGACTAGGCACACTTTCACAGGGTCTCCCAAGACCCAAACCTGGAACCGGTTACAGTTACAAAAGTTACAGTTACAAAAAAAGTGTAAAAAAAAAAAAAAGTAAAAAAAAACAAACAAAAAAAAAAAAATAGTTGTTTTATTGTTCTCCCTCTATTCTCTCTCTATTGTTCTGCTCTTTTTTTACTGTATTCTATTCTGCAATGTTTTATTGTTATTATGTTTTATCATGTTTGCTTTATAGGTATGCAATTTTTTTATACTTTACTGTTTACTGCGTTTTATTGTTAACCATTTTTTTGTTTTCAGGTACGCCATTCAGCTGCAGAGCGGATTTATTTATCTTGACAGCAACAGCGTTTGCTCCCACGATACATAAAGCTATGACTCCAGCGCTGTCGGAGGTGATTTCACCACCACAGTTAAAAAAAAGAGCATATATGCAGAAGCATGAGGGCAGCAGGGGCGGAAGAGCGATTTGCTCCTATCTTTTGCGGGTGGATGCCCCCATGCTTTGGCATATATATTTTTTAGGCACAGGTTGCGTTAAAAAATGTTTTATTTTTTACTATGTTTTTTTTGTATTTGCTTTGCAGGTATGGTAAGTCTTACTGTTATACTGTAATGTTACTTTGTTTTATTGTTAACCATCATTTGCTTAGCAGGTACACCATTCAGTTGCAGCGCGGATTTATTTATCTTGACAGCAACAGCATTTGCTCCCATTATACATAAAGCCGTGACTCCAGCGCTGTAGGAGGTGATTTCACCACCACAGTTTAAAAAAAAAGCATATATGCCGAAGCATGGGGGCAGCAGGGGCGTATACCCCCATGCTTTCGGCATATATAAACGGTGCATGTATGCCCATCATTAGAAGTGGGTGGATGAAGGGAGGTATTCTAATGGTGGGCATACCCACCGCAATCTCTTTTTTTCATTCAGCCCACAGGCTGCATGAAAAAAAAGTTTGCAATATATGCCCAACAAGGACCAGCAACGTACTGGTATGTTGCTGGACTTTGAGTGGTTATACCAGAATGATGCCTGCAGGTTTAGGTATCATCTTGTTATCATTCTTTTCAGCCAGTGGTCGGCTTTCATGTAAAAGCAATCCTAGCGGTTGATATGCCTCTAGACTGCTTTTACAAGCAGTGGGAGGGAATGCCCCCCCCCCCCCCCCCACAGTCTTCCATGTTTTTCTCTGGCTCTTCTGTCCCAACAGGGAACCTGAGAATGCAGCCGGTGATTCAGCCAGCTGACCATAGAGCTGATCAGAGACCAGAATGGCTCCAAACATCTCTATGGCCTAAGAAACTGGAAGCTACGAGCATTTCATGACTTAGATTTCACCGGATGTAAACAGCGCCATTGGGAAATTGGGAAAGCATTTTATCACACCGATCTTGATGTGGTCAGATGCTTTGAGGGCAGAGGAGAGATCTAGGGTCTAATAGACCCCAATTTTTTCATAAAAGAGTACCTGTCACTACCTATTGCTATCATAGGAGATATTTACATTCCCTGAGATAACAATAAAAATGATTTAAAAAAATGAAAGGAACAGTTTAAAAATAAGATAAAAAAGCAAAAAATAAATAAAAAAAAGCACCCCTGTCCCTCCCCTGCTCTCGCGCAAAGGCGAACACAAGCATCAGTCTGGCGTCAAATGTAAACAGCAACTGCACCATGCATGTGAGGTATCACTGCGAAGGGCAGTAATCTTAGCAGTAGACCTCCTCTGTAAATCTAGTAAGTGGTAACCTGCAAAGGCTTTTAAAAATGTATTTAGTTTGTCGCCACTGCACGTTTGTGCGCAATTTTAAAGCATGCCGTGTTTGGTATCCATGTATTCGGCCTAAGATCATCTTTTTTATTTCATCAATCATTTGGCCAATATAGTGTGTTTTAGTGCATTAAAATTTAAAAGAAGTGTGTTTTTCCCCCCAAAAAAAAATTGCTGCACAAATACTGTGTGAAAAAAAAAATGAAACACCCACCATTTTAAGGTGTAGGGCATTTGCTTAAAAAAATATATAATGTTAGGGGTTCAAAGTAATTTTCTTGCAAAAAAAAATATTTTTTTCATTTAAACAAATCGTGTCAGAAAGGGTTTTGTCTTCAAGTGGTTAGAAGAGTGGGTGATGTGTGACATAAGCTTCTAAATGTTGTGCATAAAATGCCAGGACAGTTCAAACCCCCCCCCCAAATGACCCCATTTTGGAAAGTAGACACCCCAAGCTATTTGCTGAGAGGCATGTCGAGGCCATGGAATATTTTATATTGTGACACAAGTTGCGGGGAAAAGACAATTTTTTTTTTTTTTTTGCACAAAGTTGTCACTAAATGATATATTGCTCAAACATGCCATGGGAATATGTGAAATTTTATGGCCTTCGAAACTGTGATAGGTAGTGAGGAGTGAATCAAAAATGTACGCCCTTAGAAATCCTGAAGGCGGTGCTTGGTTTTCGGGGTCCCGTGCGAGGCTAGGCTCCCAAAAAGTTCCACACATGTGGTATCCCCGTACTCAGGAGAAGCAGCAGAATGTATTTTGGGGTGTAATTCCACATATGCCCATTGCATGTTTGAGCAATATATCATTTAGTGACAATTTTGTGCAAAAAGAAATAAAATTGTCACTTTCCCGCAACTTGTGTCAAAATATAAAATATTCCAGGGACTCAACATGCCTCTCAGCAAATAGCTTGAGGTGTCTACTTTCCAAAATGGGGTCATTTGGGGGGGGGGGGGGTTGTGCCATCTGGGCATTTTATGGCCTTCAAAACTGTGATAGGTAGTGAGGAGTGAAATAAAAAATTTACGCCCTTAGAAATCCTGAAGGCGGTGCTTGGTTTTCGGGGGCCCCGTACGCGGCTAGGCTCCCAAAAAGTCCCACACATGTGGTATCCCCATATTCAGGAGAATGAGCAGAATGTATTTTGGGGTGCAATTCCACATATGCCCATGGCTTGTGTGAGCAATATATAATTTAGTGACAACTTTGTGCAAAAAAAAAAAAAAGTTTGTCATTTTCCTGCAACTTGTGGCAAAATATAAAATATTCCACGGGCTCAACATGCCTCTCAGCAAATATCTTGGGGCATCTACTTTTCAAGATGGGGTCATTTGGGGGGTTTTGTGCCATCTTGGCATTTTATGGCCTTCAAAACTGTGATAGGTAGTGAGGCGTGAAATCAAAAATTTATGCACTTAGAAATCCTGAAGGCGGTGCTTGGTTTCGGGGGCCCCATACGCGGCTAGGCTCCCAAAAAGTCCCACACACAGGGGCGGACTGACAACTCATGGGGCCCCCGGGCAATAGGCGCTCATGGGGCCCCCTTTGTCCCCACCCACCCACACACAAGCCACACCCTCACAAAGCCCCAAGTATATATTGCACTGCTACATTACATGCATTGGTCACAGAATTTCTCTACTTCATGTTCAAAAGAAATGTTAAAGATTTAAGAAAATAAAGAAAAATAAACTCACTTTAACCACGTACATTTACTGCAGGGCTGCGTCTCCTGTGAGCAGAATCACGTACAGGAACTTGATTCTGCACTTGCGGGTCTGCATGCTGTTTGACCTGCTGCCGCTGTGATTGGACACACCGAGAGCTAAACAGCGGGTCCGGAGGACCCGATGTCCGCCAGGCCCAGACGATCGTTTCTAACAGAGGCAGAACTGTGGTCTGCCTATGTAAACAAGTCCCCAGAGAGCCTCCCCCACTTACATCAGGGGCCCCAGAGAGCCTCCCCTTACATCAGGGTCCCCAGAGAGCCTCCCCCACTTACATCAGGGGCCCCAGAGAGCCTCCCCCACTTACATCAGGGGCCCCAGAGAGCCTCCCCTACTTACATCAGGGTTCCCAGAGAGCCTCCCCTTACATCAGGGTCCCCAGAGAGCCCCCCCTTACATCAGGGTCCCCAGAGAATCTCCTCCTTACATCAGGGTCCTCAGAGAGCCTCCTCCTTACATCAGGGTACCCAGAGAGCCCCCTCCTTACATCAGGGTATCCAGAGAGCCCCCCCTTACATCAGGGTCCCCAGAGAGCCCCCTCCTTATATCAGGGTCCCCAGAGAGCCCCCTCCTTACATCAGGGTTCCCCAGAGAGCCCCCCCTTACATCAGGGTTCCCAGAGAGCCCCCCTTACATCAGGGTCCCCAGAGAGCCCCCCCTTACATCAAGGTCCCCAGAGAACCCCCCTATACATCAGGGTCCCCAGAGAGCCCCCTCCTTACATCAGGGTTCCCCAGAGAGCCCCCCTTACATCAGGTTCCCCAGAGAGCCCCCTCCTTACATCAGGGTCCCCAGAGAGCCCCCTCCTTACATCAGGGTTCCCCAGAGAGCCCCCCCTTACATCAGGGTCCCCAGAGAGTCCCCCTTACATCAGGGTCCCCAGAGAGCCCCCCTTACATCAGGGTCCCCAGAGAGCCCCCCTTACATCAGGGTCCCCAGAGAGCCCCCTTCTTACATCAGGGTTCCCCAGAGAGCCCCCTTCTTACATCAGGGTTCCCCAGAGAGCCCCCTCCTTACATCAGGGTCCCCAGAGAGCCCCCCCTTACATCAGGGTTCCCCAGAGAGCCCCCCCTTACATCAGGGTCCCCAGAGAGCCCCCCCATACATCAGGATCCCCAGAGAGCCCCCCTTACATCAAGGTCCCCAGAGAGCCCCCCATACATCAGGGTCCCCAGAGAGCCCCCTCCTTACATCAGGGTCCCCAGAGAGCCTCCTCCTTACATCAGGGTCCCCAAAGAGCCCCCCATACATCAGGGTCCCCAGAGAGCCCCCCCCATACATCAGGGTCCCCAGAGAGCCTCCCCCCATACATCAGGGTTCCCAGAGAGCCTCCCCCTTACATCAGGGTCCCCAGAGAGCCTCCCCCCCATACATCAGGGTCCCCAGAGAGCCTCCCCCCATACATCAGGGTCCCCAGAGAGCCTTCCCCCATACATCAGGGTTCCCAGAGAGCCCCCCCTTAAACCAGGGTCCCCAGAGAGCCTCCCCCCATACATCAGGGTTCCCAGAGAGCCTCCCCCTTAAACCAGGGTCCCCAGAGAGCCTCCCCCTTAAACCAGGGTCCCCAGAGAGCCCCCCCCCATACATCAGGGTCCCCAGAGAGCCTCCCCTCCCATACATCAGGGTCCCCAGAGAGCCCCCCATACATCAGGGTCCCCAGAGAGCCCCCCAATACATCAGGGTCCCCAGAGAGCCTCCTCCTTACATCAGGGTCCCCAGAGAGCCCCCCAATACATCAGGGTCCCCAGAGAGCCCCCCCATACATCAGGGTCCCCAGAGAGCCCCCCCATACATCAGGGTCCCCAGAGAGCCTCCCCCCCATACATCAGGGTCCCCAGAGAGCCTCCCCCCATACATCACGGTCCCCAGAGAGCCTCCCCCATACATCAGGGTCCCCAGAGAGCCTCCCCCCCATACATCACGGTCCCCAGAGAGCCTCCCCCCCCCATACATCAGGGTACCCAGAGAGCCCCCCCATACATCAGGGTACCCAGAGAGCCCCCCCATACATCAGGGTCCCCAGAGAGCCTCCTCCTTACATCAGGGTCCCCAGAGAGCCCCCTCAATACATCAGGGTCCCCAGAGAGCCCCCCCATACATCAGGGTCCCCAGAGAGCCTCCCCCATACATCAGGGTCCCCAGAGAGCCTCCCCCCAAAACATCGGGGTCCCCAGAGAGCCCCCCAATACATCAGGGTCCCCAGAGAGCCTCCTCCTTACATCAGGGTCCCCAGAGAGCCCCCCAATACATCAGGGTCCCCAGAGAGCCCTCCCATACATCAGGGTCCCCAGAGAGCCCCCCCATACATCAGGGTCCCCAGAGAGCCCCCCTTACATCAAGGTCCCCAGAGAGCCCCCTCCTTACATCAGGGTCCCCAGAGAGCCCCCTCCTTACATCAGGGTCCCCAGAGAGCCTCCTCCTTACATCAGGGTCCCCAAAGAGCCCCCCATACATCAGGGTCCCCAGAGAACCTCCCCCCATACATCAGGGTTCCCAGAGAGCCTCCCCCCTTAAACAAGGGTCCCCAGAGAGCCTCCCCCCATACATCAGGGTTCCCAGAGAGCCTCCCCCTTAAACCAGGGTCCCCAGAGAGCCTCCCCCTTAAACCAGGGTCCCCAGAGAGCCCCCCCCCCATACATCAGGGTCCCCAGAGAGCCCCCCATACATCAGGGTCCCCAGAGAGCCCCCCAATACATCAGGGTCCCCAGAGAGCCTCCTCCTTACATCAGGGTCCCCAGAGAGCCCCCCAATACATCAGGGTCCCCAGAGAGCCCCCCCATACATCAGGGTCCCCAGAGAGCCCCCCCATACATCAGGGTCCCCAGAGAGCCTCCCCCCATACATCAGGGTCCCCAGAGAGCCTCCCCCCCATACATCAGGGTCCCCAGAGAGCCTCCCCCATACATCAGGGTCCCCAGAGAGCCTCCCCCCATACATCACGGTCCCCAGAAAGCCTCCCCCCATACATCAGGGTACCCAGAGAGCCCCCCCATACATCAGGGTACCCAGAGAGCCCCCCCATACATCAGGGTCCCCAGAGAGCCTCCTCCTTACATCAGGGTCCCCAGAGAGCCCCCCAATACATCAGGGTCCCCAGAGAGCCCCCCATACATCAGGGTCCCCAGAGAGCCTCCCCCCATACATCAGGGTCCCCAGAGAGCCCCCCAATACATCAGGGTCCCCAGAGAGCCTCCTCCTTACATCAGGGTCCCCAGAGAGCCCCCCAATACATCAGGGTCCCCAGAGAGCCCCCCCATACATCAGGGTCCCCAGAGAGCCCCCCCATACATCAGGGTCCCCAGAGAGCCTCCCCCCATACATCAGGGTCCCCAGAGAGTCTCCCCCCCATACATCACGGTCCCCAGAGAGCCTCCCCCCCATACATCAGGGTCCCCAGAGAGCCTCCCCCCATACATCACGGTCCCAGAGAGCCTCCCCCCATACATCAGGGTACCCAGAGAGCCCCCCCCATACATCAGGGTACCCAGAGAGCCCCCCCATACATCAGGGTCCCCAGAGAGCCTCCTCCTTACATCAGGGTCCCCAGAGAGCCCCCAATACATCAGGGTCCCCAGAGAACCCCCCATACATCAGGGTCCCCAGAGAGCCTCCCCCCCATACATCAGGGTCCCCAGAGAGCCTCCCCCCATACATCAGGGTCCCCAGAGAGCCCCCCCCCATACATCAGGGTCCCCAGAGAGCTCCCCCACTTACATCAGGGTACCCAGAGAGCCCCCCCCCATACATCAGGGTTCCCAGACGTAACCCCCCCCCAGAGGTTCCCCTGTACCTGGCTGTGCACCTCCAACCCCCAGCACAGGGGAGGTTGGAGGTGGCGATCGTCAGTTCTGTGGTGTCTGTGGATCTCACTGGGGCTTGTAGTTCTCCATCTGATTCTGTACAGTGGATAGGGGAGGGGCCTCTGACCCGGGAAGCAGTCGGCAACAGTGTACAAGTAGAGAGTGAAACTTGTAGCTGTCCGGGTCAGGGGCCCCTCCCCTTTCCACTCTATACACTCTGGAGGAGAAATACAAGTCCCAGGGAGATGCTGCGAGCACCAAAGAGCTGCTGATCGCCGCCTCCCACTCTCCCCACTGCATCCCAAACTGAAAGCCACAGGTGCAGGGGGAGATGCCGGGTCTTGCCCCCCCCCCCCCCCCCGCACAGCGGCAGTCAGCAGAACGGCTTCAATGCAGCATACCCCTAGATCCGACGAGCATGCCTCACGGGCCCCCTACTGGCCGCGGGCCGCGGGCCCTCGGTCGGCGTCCGAATGACCGAATGGTCAGTTCGCCCCTGCCCACACATGTGGTATCCCCATACTCAGGAAAAGCAGCTTAATGTATTTTGGGGTGCAATTTCACATTTAACCATGGCGTGTGTGAGCAATATATCATTTAGTGACAACTTTTAGTAAATTTTTTTTTTTATAATTATTCAATCACTTGGGACAAAAAAATGTAATATTTAATGGGCTCAACATGCCTCTCAGCAATTTCCTTGGGGTGTCTACTTTCCAAAATGGGGTCATTTGGGGGGTTTTGTACTGCCCTGCCATTTTAGCACCTCAAGAAATGACATAGGCAGTCATAAACTAAAAGCTGTGTAAATTCCAGAAAATGTAACCTAGTTTATAGACACTATAACTTTTGCGCAAACCAAAAAATATATGCTTATTGACATTTTTTTTACCAAAGACATGTGTCAGAATACATTTTGGCCTAAATGTATGACTAAAATTGAGTTTATTGGATTTTTTTTATAACAAAAAGTAGAAAATATCATTTTTTTCAAAATTTTCGGTCTTTTAGCGCAAAAAATAACCGCAGAGGTGATCAAATACCATCAAACGAAAGCTCTATTTATGGGGAAAAAAGGACGCAAATTTCATTTGGGTACAGCATTGCATGACCGCGCAATTAGCAATTAAAGCGACACAGTGCCAAATTGTAAAAAGTGCTCTGGTCAGGAAGGGGGTAAATCCTTCCGGGGCTGAAGTGGTTAATAAATCTGCAAAAATGTCAACAATTCTGTGTTTTTCTGTCAATATGGGGTACTGTGTATACATTAATGCGGAAAAAAATGAACTTTTTAACAAATGGCTGCAATATAACAAAGAGTGAAAAATTTAAGGGGGTCTGAAAACTTTCCGTCCCCACTGTATATATAAATATAGACACATACACTAATACACTATATATATATATATATATATATATATATATATATATATACACACACACACACACACACACACAATTTCACAAACACACCCCTCACATTTTTGTAAATATTTTATTATATCTTTTCATAAGACAAAACTAAAGAAATGATGCTTTGCTACAATGTAAAGTAGTGAGTGTACAGATTGTATAACAGTGTAACTTTGCTGTCCCCTCAAAATAACTCAACACACAGCCGTTAATGTCTAAACCGCTGGCAACAAAAGTGAGTACACCCGTAAGTGAAAATGTCCAAATTGGGCCCAATTAGCCATTTTACCTCCCCGGTGTCATGTGAGTCCTTAGTGTTACAAGGTCTCAGATGTGAATGGGAAGCAGGTGTGTTTGGTGTTATCACTCTCACTCTCTCATACTGGTCACTGGAATTTCAACATGGCACCTCATGGCAAAGAACTCTGAGGATCTGAAAAAAAGAATTGTTGCTCTGCATAAAGATGACCTAGACTATAAGACGATTGCCAAGACCCTAAAACTGAGCTGCAGTACAGTGGCCAAGACCATACAGCGTTTAACAGGACAGGTTCCACTCAGAACAGGCCTCGCCATGATCAACCAAAGAAGTTGAGTGCACGTGTTCAGCGTCATATCCAGAGGTTGTCTTTGGGAAAGACAGATTAGTGCTGCCAGCATTGCTGCAGAGGTTGAAGGGGTAGGTGGGTCAGCCTGTCAGTGCTCAGACCATACGCTGCAAACTGCATCAAATTGGTCTACATGGCTGTTGTCCCAGAAGGAAGCCTTTTCTAAAGATGATGCAGAAGAAAGCCTGCAAACAGTTTGCTGAAGACAAGCAGACTAAGGGCATGGATTACTGGAACCATGCCTGTGGTCTGATGAGACCAATATAAACTTATTTGGTTCAGATGGTGACAAGCGTGTGTGGCGGCAACCAGGTGAGGAGTACAAAGACACGTGTGTCTTACCTACAGTCAAGCATGGTGGTGGGAGTGTCATGGTCTGGAGCTGCATGAGTGCTGCCGGCACTGGAAAACTACAGTTCATTGAGGGAACCATGAATGCCAACATGTACTGTGACATACTGAAGCAGAGCATGATCCCCGGAAACCGCAGGGCAGTATTCCAACATGATACCGACCCCAAACATACCTCCAAGACGACCATTGCCTTGCTAAAGAAGCTGAGGGTAAAGGTGATGGACTGGCCAAGCCTGTCTCCAGACCTAAACCCAATTGAGCATGTATGGGGCATCCTCAAATGAAACGTGGAGGAGCGCAAGGTCTCTAACATCCACTAGCTCCGTGATGTTGTCATGGAGGAGTGGAAGAGGACTCCATTGGCAACCTGTGAAGCTCTGGTGAACTCCATGCCCAAGAGGGTTAAGGCAGTGCTGGAAAATAATGGTAGCCACACAAAATATTGACACTTTGGGCCCAATTTGGACATTTTCACTTAGGGGTGCACTCACTTTTGTTGCCAGCGGTTTAGACATTATTGGCTGTGTGTTGAGTTATTTTGAGGGGACAGCAAATTTACACTGTTATACAAGCTGTACGCACACTACTTTACATTATAGCAAAGTGTCATCTCTTCAGTGTTGTCATTGATACACTGTGTGTGTGTGTGTATATATATATATATATATATATATATATATATATATATATATATATATATATATTATTATTATTATTATTATTATGCAGGCAGGTTATTTAATTAGTTGCAGTGTATTATATATATATATATATATATATATATATATATAAAATACACTGCAACTAATTAAATAACCTGCCTGCATAATCTAACTCAAGCTATCTCTCTGTCCACGCCAACCACACTACATGCGGCCGCTATGTAAGCAGCCTTATATAGTGTGGGGGCGTGGACTTAGTCCACGCCCTAACAGTAGCTTGAATTTCCCGCGAATGCCCCATAATGTTCTCTGTTCTGCGAAGGGGCGAACACCCAATGTTCAAGTAGAATGTAATCCCTAGTCGCCATGTTTTAAGGAGGAATAGTCTGTGGGTCACCATTTTTTAAGGAGGAATGGTCTGTCTCTGGTCATGCTCTAAAGAAGGAATGGTCTGTCTGTGATCATGTTCTGATGAGGAATGGTCTGTCTCTGGTCATGCTCTAAAGAAGGAATGGTCCCCAACACACTGAGCTCTGGTCGGATGCCGATCAGCAGACCTTTTTCAATCTTCCCCCTTCAACAGAAGCAACCAGAAAGCTCGGCTTCTGTCGGACTGGCTGTCACACACACAAGGGCGAAATGTTGGCCGGTTTCTATTGAACCAGCCAATGCGCCCCGATATTTGCATCATGTGTACGGCCCTTTAGGAACAATAAAAATCTGTTGCATAAATAACATTTTTGTACAAATGCAAATTGTTCTTTTTATGTACTCGACCAGTAGAAAGATCCAAAAAGTCATGGACAATATGAAATGTTACAAAAAAGACTTAAAAGTTATGTACAATTGTAATGCATGAATAACCACTAATTGCTAAATATATTCACTTGTGAATTTGTACCATGCACACAAAATTACTCCATTCTCTGAAGCAGTTGATAATAATGTCTTTATTAAATACGATAAAGTTCTTGAAAAGAAAATCTGTCAAATAATTTGAGAAATATATAAGCATGCTGACTCATATAAAAAAACACCTAATTGCTGGTTTATTCATTGCTGTACTAATAGGGAGTCAGGAAGGGGTCCCTAAAGCGTAGATCCCCCTCCCCCCCGTATGACTTAATTTTATTAGATGGGTCCAGTAGTACTAGTAGTGCAGATAATGAGGCATCCACACGCTGTCAATGAAGCGAGCCAGGAATGGAGCTGTCTGCATTATCTCTCCATCCGTGTCTGGAATCTTAACATTGCTGGGCTCTGCTAGACAGGCTAGGGGGTGCAGGGGGCACATTAGTGGCCCCTGCTGCTTCCACACCTGTTCTTTTCATGGTGATAGCTTGCCATTGTCTGTAGGCATGCTGGATATGTTACAGCACAAATTGTGGAATCCAAAAAAAAAATAAGAACAATTCCACTAGTAATGTCATTGTAGCAGGATGGGTGGAAGGCATAGAACTCTAATATTGGTGATGATGCAATGTAATCTCTTGGGTCTCTATGTATAAAATGAATGATAAAGGCAGATCACTTTATTCTTGCATGATGATATTAGACATGGCTAATATGTTGATCTTTTCAATTCACTGAATCAGGAAGAATCTTGTTTTTGACAGTGTATGCAGTGATACAGATTGATGGAATCTCGAATGTAATGGGTAGTTTCTAATCAAAGCTGCGTCCAGATATAGAACAGCAGGTGTCAGAAGGAGGAGGTGGGAAAAGTGACTGGGCAATTTCCACCCTAAGACCTGTCCAATATAATCTGCAACCTGTCACATTCACCTGTGCCCCATTTCAGTGCCAGGTTTTTTTGCTCTGAGCATGGCCATCGGTTACTGGGTTTTTCCAGTGCCATGGTCAGTCTGCATCCAGGTACTATCTTTTCTACTTTGCAGCCGAATTGGGATAACACCTACTTCATATTTGTTACATATTCCCATTCACATAGCATAACTTAAAAAAAAATATTTAAAAAAAATGTAGCTTACCTTTTTAGATGCTTTATCTTGGAACCTCCAGCACTGTAAAATCCTACTAGTTCATTTTGTTTATAAGGGGGGTTGGCAGCTATGTTTTTCTTAATAAACGTTGTCTGTGCTGTGCAGGCAAATCTTCATTAAAAGTTTGAACACTGTCTGTTGTAACAATTGGTTAAAGGTTTAAAAGCTTGGCAATTTGTATTGTATGTTAATGAAAGGGATGTCATCCTGTACTTAGGACAGACTCACTCTGACATTATTCAAGAATCCTTGCAGTCAGCAATAACACCTTCTCTTGCAAAACATCTAAAAGGTATAAAATATTTGTATAAAATCTTTTTGGGTATGTTGTGTGAATGGGAACTAAGGATGAGCTCCGGCGTGTTCGCATACTCCATGTGCAGAGCCCGCCAGGAAGTCGGCACGGCGCTCAGACCCGGATTTACTCCCTTTTCCGCCCCAAGGCCGGGTCCTTCAATGCCGCCCCCCACACACACACACACGCACACCACCATTCTCGTCCTTTATCGATGACTGCTACAATAGATCAGTTAAAAACATATCTCTACACATGAGATCACTGAATATAACTGGCTTTAATTGTACAGACTGAAAATACTCTGTAATGCAGAAAATGCCTTTTAAAGATTATAGCAGTAAGAAACGCCCTACAATTTTAGTTCTAACTTTTCTTTTGGCAAACTCATCGATAATATCTTCGTAGGACAAAGTATTTAAAAGTTCTGACTCAATGGCAAGTAAAGCTAAACTGTTCAGTCTTTCTTGACCCAAAGATGATCGTAAATAGTTCTTTAGGCAAATACATTTCATTCATTTTTATGCACCACAGCTCAGTTGGAGTGCATAGAAACAGTATGCATTGTGCACCACACTGCTCAGCACGCAGTGGCGCTGTTGCAATGTGAACAGGACACATAGAAAACAATTGTTTTCTATTGGCCTTGCAGAGGCCTGTGTTTTGCTAGTGCAGAAATCACAGACCCCCTTTTACATCAGTGTCTTCAGTCCCCCCCCTTCACATCACATCACAGCCCCCCTTTTTACATCAGTGTCCTCATTCCCCCCTTTACATACCATACCCCCTTTTACATCACGACCCCCTTTTACATCAGTGTCCTTAGCCCCCTCCCTTACGCCACATCCCCCCCCCGCCTCATCACAAACCCCCATCACAGACCCCCCATTACGGACTGACCCATCACAGACTGACCCCCCCATCACAGACTGACCCATCACAGACCCTCCCATCACAGACTGACCCCCCAAATCACAGACCCCTCATTACTGACTGACTGCCCATCACAGACCCCCATTACAGACTAACCTGACCCATAGCAGACCCCCCATCATAGACTGACCTCCCCATCACAGACCCCCCACCACAGACTGACCTCCCAAATCACAGACTGACCCCCCAAATCACAGACTGAGCCCCCAGCACAGTCCTCTCTCAATATCAAACTCCTTTACACCACTCCACCCTCCCCAAAGAACCCTACCTTATTCACACAAGACATGGAGCCTGGCTGGTCTGGACAACGGGTGGGACTTTTCACGTTAAAAGTGAGTGATTTATTGCTGGGACCGCCCCGCTGCCTAGCAACCAATCACCCACTTCTTAACTTAAAAAGTCCTGCCCTTTTTTCTAGAGCGGCCACGCTTCATGTTTTGTGTGAATAAGACAAGCAGTGTGGGGAGGGGTAAGTGCAGTGATATTAGAGAAGGCACGGACCTGCCGCACCTGCCATGCTGCTATGTTAGTGCGGGGGGGGGGCAGCCGCGAAAGCCGAGAATTCGCCGCAGGAGCGCCCCTGCACCACTGTCGCCCAGAGGCCTGGCCTCGGTGGCCTGGTGGGAAATCCAGCCCTGACGGCTCTGCGCTAATCACAGGCAGTGAGACATTTCCCGATCTCTGCAGCCGCACATGGGGAAAATGTCTCACTGCCTGTGATTAGCACAGCGCAGTGCCGACTTCCTGGCAACCCTACTGGCAGTGGCTTGTAATGCCTCATGGGACTTGTAGCAACAGCTGGAGGGCCACAGGTTGAGCACCCATGAATTCTAGTCCATTCTGATTTTTTTCCAGTTTGCTCCTATCTCCACTCAGTCTAGTCTGATCTCTGTCCAATATGGTCCAATTTCTGTCTAGTCCCATCTAATGTCTGTTCAGTCTTGCCCAACTCCATTCATTGTGGCCTAATCTCCAATCAGACTGACCAAATCTCGATCAAATTTGGTTTAGTCTATAGAGAGACTGATTCAATTACCATCCAGTATGACCAAATCACCATCCAGACTGGACCAATCTCTCTGCTCCAATCTTCATTTTGTGTGGTCTAGTATTTTCCAGCCTTTTCTATCCAGGCCATTTAGTTTTCTCCCTATCCAACCATCACTATTTCAAATGCGTAAAAGTTTGTTTCATTTAGTGAGTTTTATTCAGTCCCATCTAAGAATCATTCCGTCAATCTTCTGCTGATTCCAGGCAATCCAATCTGTTCTCTACGCTGATCACTGTAACATCATGACAGGTATTTTGGTCTTCGCCATCCAAAATGGCAAATGCGATCTTTTTTTTATCTCTTATGAGTTTAACCTGCTCAGATCCGGGCCATTGCCAAATGACGGCAACAGCGCGGATCTGAAAAACCGGGACTACGTCCATTGACGTCGTCCCCTTTCCTCATTCCCAGCGCGCTCTCGTGAGCGCGCCTCGGGGAAAATCTGTGTTGGCCGTGTCCCTTGGACACAGCCAATCACAGATCGCTGTAAACGGCCAATCACAGCGGCCGTTTACAGCGCGATCGCCGCCTCCAATGAGAGATGATCTAAAAGGTAAACAATTGAGATCATCTCTCATTGCCGGCTCTCTCTCTCCTCACACAGAGACAGCGTGTGAGGAGAGAGAGATTCTGTGAGTAAAAAACAGCAAAGTGTGCCCAAAAAGTGCCCAACAGTGCCCACAGTGACACCAATATAGTGCCATCTGTGCCCACCTGTGCACATCAGTGCCCACTTGTGCCATCAGTGCATCATCAGTGCCCATCTGTGCCCATCAGTGCCCGTCTGTGCCCATCAGTGCCCGTCTGTGCCCATCAGTGCCCGTCTGTGCCCATCAGTGCCCGTCTGTGCAGTGCGCATCTGTGCAATCAGTGCGCATCTGTGCAATCAGTGCGCATCTGTGCCACCTCCTCAGTGCCCATCTGTGCCATCTCCTCAGTGCCCATCTGTGCCATCTCCTCAGTGCCCATCTGTGCCATCTCCTCAGTGCCCATCTGTGCCACCTCCTCAGTGCCCATCTGTACCAATCAGTGCCCATCTGTCGCTTCAGTGCACATCTGTGCTGCCTTATCAGTGCCCATCTGTGCTGCCTTATCAGTGCCCATCTGTGCCGCTTCATCAGTGCCCATCTGTGCCGCTTCATCAGTGCCCATCTGTGCCACCTCACCTGTGCCACATCAGTGCATATCTGTGCCCACCTGTGCCGCCTCATTAGTGTAAATCTGTGCACATCTGTGCTGCTTCCTCAGTGCTCATCTGCTGCCTCAGTGCCCATTTGTGCCGCCTCATCAGTGCCCATCAGTGCCCATCTGTGCCGCCTCATCAGTGCCTATCTGTGCGATCAGTGCCCACTTGTGCCGCCTCATCAGTGCACATCTGTGCCATCAATTAGTGCCACCTCATCAGTGTAGGCTTAGCACACAGCTGTGCAATCTCATAAACCACCAGCCGCCATGTCCAAAAAAAGCTTTTCCGCCGAGGAGGCATACCAAATTCTTTCTACGGCCGATGAGAGCAACGCGGAGCTCTCTTTTTCAGATTCCCTCTCCAATTCGGATTCTGACGTAAATTACGAGCCAGTCCTCAGTAGCGAAACACTTACAGACTCGGAGGAAGAAACTCGGCCCGCCAAACGAAGGCGTTCTAGTGAGGAGGCAGTGGCATCCGCCAGCACCGCAGTGGCATCCGCCAGCACCGCAGTGGCATCCGCCAGCATCGCAGTGGCATCCACTAGCACTGCAGTGCCATCCACTAGCACCGCAGTCCCTCGGCAAGAAAGGCCAAGTACCAGTGGGGTGTCACCCCAGCCCCAAAGGGTTAGGTCCCATGCCAGCCTTCCCTTTGCACTTCAGAACCCCTTGTGGCTTCCTCCCAATTCAGGAGAAGCTAGCGTTCCCCCTTTCACGGCCCAGCCAGGAGTCCAGGTGGATACAGGGAATTTCACCCCAATTAATTTTTTTAATTTAATTTTTACGGAGGACATGTTGGCGTCAATTGTGGCCCAGTGCAACCTGTATGCACAGCAATTTATTTTGCAAAATCCCACATCATATTATGCCCGTCCCTATGAGTGGAGAGACCTGACAGTGGAGGAGTTCAAGGTTTTTTTGGGCCTCACATTGAATATGGGGCTCACTCAAAAAAACGAATTCCGTTCCTATTGGTCAACCCACCCCCTCCACCACATGCCGCTCTTCTCCGCGGTAATGCCCAGAACCAGGTATCTGATGATAATGAGGTTCCTACATTTTAGCGACAATACCCAGTGCCCTCCCCGAACTGATCCAAATTTTGACAGGCTTTACAAAATTCGCCCAATATTAAATTATTTTTCCGAAGTATTCCCCCAGCTGTTCACCCCGGACCAACAAATATGTGTAGATGAGTCCCTTGTGAAATTTAGCGGCAGGCTTAAAATTAAGCAATATATCCCCAGCAAAAGGGCCCGCTATGGGGTGAAGGTGTACAAACTATGTGACCGAGCCACAGGGTACACATATTCCTTCAAGGTGTACGAAGGGAAGGACACCCAGCTGCAGCCTCCTAATTGCCCGGACTACTTGGGAACCAGCGGGAAAGTTGTTTGGGACCTCATATACCCCCTACTCGACAAAGGATACCACCTGTATGTAGATAACTTCTACACTTCTCTGCCCCTGTTCCACAACCTTCATCGGAAGAAGACGCCAGCATGTGGCACCGTGAAAAAAAATCGGAAGGGCTTTCCTCAAAGTCTTGTTAATAAGAAGTTGAGAAAAGGAGAAACGGCATGTCTGCGTAACAAAGAGATTCTGGCAGTGAAGTGGAGGGACAGAAGGGATGTGTATATGTTGTCTTCCATCCACAACAACACCTATGTGGAAATCCCCAGAAGGAATGGCCCCATCCAGAAACCCACATGCATCCATCAATACAATTTGTTTATGGGGGGAGTCGACTTTAACGATCAAATGTTGGAACCATATCTTGCCTCAAGAAGGACATACCACTGGTACAAAAAAGTAGCGATTTATTTTTTTCAATTGGCCATATACAACTCCTATATCATTTACCGCAAATCCACCCAAAACCCCCAACGCTTCCTTGGCTACCTGGAGGAAATTTACATTGCCCTTATATTCCCGAACGGCCCACCAGTAAACATCCGATCAGATGTTGTTAGTCGACTCTCCGAGCGCCACTTTCCAGATAAACTCCCTCCCAGACCAACAGGCCAAAGACGCCAAAAAAGATGTAAGGTGTGTACCAGAGCAGGAGTCAGAAGAGACACATCTTATTATTGTGCAGAATGTCCTTCCGAACCAGGCCTCTGTATAGGTGAATGCTTCCGCCGTTACCATACTTCACTAAATTATTAGTGAAGTATGGTAACCGTAATCCTCAGTTCCTGCCTTCACACCCCTTATGCCACTGCCTGCTCTGTAACTGACCCTGGCTTGTTATTTGACCACGCTTCTGCCTGCCGATTTTGTACTTACCGCTGCCTCATCTGGAACTGACCCTGGACTGTTATTCGACCATGCTTCTGCCTAACGATTCTGTACATACCTTTGCCTGATCTGGAACTGACCTTGGACTGTTTGACCATGCCTCTTGCCTGCCTCTTGGACTGATCTTGTACCCTGCAACTGGACTAGTGGGATTCAACACAGGGGTCTCACATATGTGAGGGGCTCCAGAATAGTTTTTCTGGATGAAGAAAACAATTTTCTTTGTTTTCTCATTCTAGATTAGGGTCTGGAGACTCGGAGGCTTCAAAGAGATTTGGGTGGGAGAAGCCTCTACCCCTGTCCCCATTCTGTCCTGAACGAGGCCCTACTTCTGCCTGCTGCCTGTAGGAGTTACTGCTGTCATGCCTCTGTTTGTCGCACTGACCACAGCACATGGACCTTGTTCCTGCCTACTACCAAGACCAATATTTTGGCACTGCTGACAATCTCTGCCTGCACTGACCCTGCACTGCACTGACCTATGGACAGTATCCCTGCCTGCTGCCTGTACTGACTATGGACAGTATTTCTGCCTGCTGCCTGAAAAATTGTGTTCGCTGTTGCTGACCAAGTCCCTGCCTGCTGCCTGGACCAGTGCTATCCTCCTGGGGACAACTATACTACTGAAACCACAGGTAATCTTTTGTTTCTCTTTGCTCAGCATAATGTATTTTGGGGTGTAATTCTTGGTATATGCATGCTATGTGTCCCTGGAACACCTGATGGTGTTCCTTGCATGTTGTATCTCTGTATGTGGCCAGGCTGTGTAAAGGTCTCACACATGTGGTATTGCCATACTCAGAAGGAGTGCCACAATGTATTTTGCGGTGTCATTTTTGCTATGTAAATGCTATGTGTTGGAAATATCCTATAAACGGACAACTTTGTGTAAAAAAAATGCGTTTTCATTTTTTTTCCACATATTCCAAAAACTTCTGGAAAAAAATGAACCATTCAAAAGACTCATTATGCCTCATAGATTATATGTTGGGGTGTTAGCTTTCCAAAATGGGGTCATTTTGTGGGCGTTTCCATTGTCCTGGTGCTCCAGGGCCTTCAGAAGTGTAATAGGTGGGTGAGAAATGAGATGTGTAATTTATGCTCCTAGAACACCTGAAGGTGCTACTTCAATGTTAGGCCTCTGTATGTGGTCAGGCTGTGTAAAAGTCTCACACATGTGGTATCGTTTTACTCAGGAGGAGTAGCAGAATGTATTTCGGGGTGTTATTTTTGCTATGTAAATGCTATGTGTTGGAAATATCTTATAAACGGACAACTTTGTGTAAAAAAAAATGCGTTTTCATTTTTTTCCACATTTTCCAAAAACTTCTGGAAAAAAATGAACCGTTCAAAAGACTCATTATGCCTCATAGATTATACGTTGGGGTGTTAGCTTTCCAAAATGGGGTCATTTTGTGGGCGTTTCCATTGTCCTGGTGCTCCAGGACCTTCAAAAGTGTAATAGGTGGGTGAGAATCGAGATGTGTAATTTATGCTCCTAGAACACCTGAAGGTGCTACTTCAATGTTAGGCCTCTGTATGTGGTCAGGCTGTGTAAAAGTCTCACACATGTGGTATCGCCATACTCAGGAGGAGTAGCAGAATATATTTTGGGGTGTCATTTTTGCTATGTAAATGCTATGTGTTGGAAATATCTTATAAACGGACAACTTTGTGTAAAAAAAAATGCGTTTTCATTTTTTTCCACATTTTCCAAAAACTTCTGGAAAAAAATGAACCGTTCAAAAGACTCATTATGCCTCATAGATTATACGTTGGGGTGTTAGCTTTCCAAAATGGGGTCATTTTGTGGGCGTTTACATTGTCCTGGTGCTCCAGGACCTTCAAAAGTGTAATAGGTGGGTGAGAATCGAGATGTGTAATTTATGCTCCTAGAACACCTGAAGGTGCTACTTCAATGTTAGGCCTCTGTATGTGGTCAGGCTGTGTAAAAGTCTCACACATGTGGTATCGTTTTACTCAGGAGGAGTAGCAGAATGTATTTCGGGGTGTTATTTTTGCTATGTAAATGCTATGTGTTGGAAATATCTTATAAACGGACAACTTTGTGTAAAAAAAATGCGTTTTCATTTTTTTCTACATTTTCCAAAAACTTCTGGAAAAAAATGAACCGTTCAAAAGACTCATTATGCCTCATAGATTATACGTTGAGGTGTTAGCTTTCCAAAATGGGGTCATTTTGTGGGCGTTTCCATTGTCCTGGTGCTCCAGGACCTTCAAAAGTGTAATAGGTGGGTGAGAATCGAGATGTGTAATTTATGCTCCTAGAACACCTGAATGTGCTACTTCAATGTTAGGCCTCTGTATGTGGTCAGGCTGTGTAAAAGTCTCACACATGTGGTATCGTTTTACTCAGGAGGAGTAGCAGAATGTATTTCGGGGTGTTATTTTTGCTATGTAAATGCTATGTGTTGGAAATATCTTATAAACGGACAACTTTGTGTAAAAAAAAATGCGTTTTCATTTTTTTCCACATTTTCCAAAAACTTCTGGAAAAAAATGAACTGTTCAAAAGACTCATTATGCCTCATAGATTATACGTTGGGGTGTTAGCTTTCCAAAATGGGGTCATTTTGTGGGCGTTTCCATTGTCCTGGTGCTCTAGGGCCTTCAAAAGTGTAATAGGTAGTCAACAAGTTAGATGGGTAATTTATGCTCCTTGAACACCTGATGATGCTCCCTGCATGTTGGGCCTCTGTATGTGGCCAGTTAGTGAAAAAGTCCCACACATGTGGTATTGTAATACTAAGGAGGAGTAGCCGAATGTATTTTGTGGTGTCATTTGTGGTATGGACATTCCATGTGAGAGAAATAAGCTATTACAATGACAATTTTCTGAAAAAAATATAAAAAATAAAAAAAAACCTTAATTTGCAAAGAATTGTGGGAAAAAATGACAACTTCAAATAACTCACCATGCCTCTTACTAAATACCCTGGAATGTCTACTTTCCAAAAAGGGGTCATTTGGGGGGCATTTGTACTTTCCTGGCTTGTTATGGTCTCAAGAAAGGAGATGGGCCTCAGTACATCAGGTGTGATCAGATGTGATCATTTTTTTATGATTTGTACCATAGCTTGTAGACTCTATAAATTTCACACAGACCACATAATATCCACTAATTTGGGTTATTTTTACCAAAGATATGTAGCAGTATAAATTGTGGCCAACATTTATGAATAAAAGTTGCTAATTTGCAAAATTTTATCACAGAAACGAAGAAAAAAGCATTTTTTTTCAAAATTTTCGGTCTTTTTTCATTTATAGCGCAAAAATTAAAAAACCCAGAGGTGATCAAATACCACCAAATGAAAGCTCTATTTGTATGAAAAAAAGGACAAAAAAATTGTTTGGGTACAGTGTTGCATGACTGAGTAATTGTCATTCAAAATGTGAGAGCACTGAAAGCTGAAAATTGGTCTGGGCAGGAGGGGGGTTTAAGTGCCCAGTAAGCAAGTGGTTAAGGCTGCATCCAATAAAGCAAGTCAAATTCTAATCTGTAGAGAATGCTATTTTATCTACAGTAAAGTGCCTTGAGATTTTATGTGATAGACCAACACAAAGTGGCACATAATTGTGAAGTGGAAGAAAAATGATAAATCGTTTTCAATATTTTTTTTACAAATAAATATCTGAAAAGTTTGGCATGCATTTGTATTCAGCCCCCCTGAATCAATACTTTGTAGAACCACCTTTCGCTGCAATTACAGCTGCAAGTCTTTTTGGGGATGTCTCTACCAGCTTTGCACATCTAGAGAGTGAAATTTTTGTCTATTCTTCTTTGCAAAATAGCTTAAGCTCTGTCAGATTGGATGGAGAGCGTATGTGAACAGCAATTTTCAAGTCTTGCCACAGATTCTCAATTGGATTTAGGTCTGGACTTTGACTGGGCCATTCTAACACATGACTATGCTTTGATCTAAACCATTCCATTGTAGCGCTGGCTGTATGTTTAGGGGCATTGTCCTGCTGGAAGGTGAACCCCAGTCTCAAGTCTTTTGCAGACTCTAACAGGTGGTTTTCTTCTAAGATTGCCCTGTATTTGGCTCCATCCATCTCCCCATCAACACTGACCAGTTTCCCTGTCCATGCTGAAGAAAAGCATCCTCACATCATGATGCTACTACCACCATGTTTCCCAGTGGGTATGGTGTGTTCAGGGTGATGTGTTAGTGTCAGTTTTCCACCACACATAGCGTTTTGCTTTTAGGTCAAAAAAGTTCAATTCTGGTCCCATCTGACCAGAGCACCTTCTTCCACATGCTTGCTGTGTCCCCCACATGGCTTCTCGCAAACTGCAAACTGGACTTCTTATGGTTTTCTTTCAACAATGGCTTTCTTCTTGCCACTCTTCCATAAAGATTTGTGGAGAGCACGACTAATAGTTGTCCTGTGGACAGATTCTCCCACCTGAGCTGTGGATCTCTGACGCTCCTTCGGAGTTGCCATGGGCCTCTTGGCTGCTTCTGATTAACGCTCTCCTTGCCTGACCTGTCAGTTTAGGTGGACGGTGCTCTGTGAGATGTTCAGAGCTTGGGAATTTTTTTTTTTAACCTAACCCTGCTTTAAACGTCTCCACAACCTTATCCCTGACCTGTCTAGTGTGTTCCTTGGCCTTTATGATGCTGTTTGTTAACTAAGATGTTCTAACAAACCTCTGAGAGCTTAACAGAACTGCTGTATTTATACTGAGATTAAATTACACACAGGTGGACTCTATTTACTACTAATTAGGTGACTTCTGAAGGCAATTGGTTCCACTAGATTTTAGTTAGGGGTATCAGAGTAGAGGGGGACGAAAACAAATGCACCCCGCACATTTCAGATATTTATTTGTAAAAGAAAATCGAAAACCATTTATCGTTTTCCTTTCACTTCACAATTATGTGCCACTTTGTGTTGGTCTATCACATAAAATCCCAATAAAATACATTTATGTTTTTGGTTGTAACATGACAAAATGTAGAACATTTCAAGGGGTATGAATATTTTTTTTAAGGCACTGTATATTCATATTATATTGTCAGGGTTCAGTTTTAAACAGTGAGCATTTCAATGTAAGGTTACTCACCGTTCTTGGTTTTAGGACTGCCAAGCCATCTTTTGTTTATTCAGAAAGTAAAATTATACAAAAAAAGTCTCAATACAAGGGTAAAGCCAGAAAAATAAAATCAGAGAAAAGTAAACTTTGCCATGCAGTCATCCAGTCAAATCAGTTCACTTCACTGACAGGCAAAGCTGCTTTTCCTTTAACAAGCACACCTGCTCTGTTCTGCATGGCCAGGGAGTACATCCTTTTTTTTCTCCGTGGCCAGGGAGCCCACCCTATTTTCTCCGTGGCCAGGGAGCCCACCCTATTTTCTGTGTGGCCAGGGAGCCCATCCTCTTTTCTCTGTGGCCAGGGAGCTCACCCTCTTTTCTCCATTGTCAGGGAGCCCACCCTCTTTTCTCCATTGTCAGGGAGCGCACCCTCTTTTCTCTGTGGCCATTTAATAGACCTTTCTGCTGAGGAGGAACAACCCAGTGAACCTGCTAAACTCTGCCTACAGCAATTGGTGGCCCTGGAGGATTTGTGCAAGGCCACTGACTTTTCATTTTACTTTCCAGCGGAAGAACTGGCATCGGGGCAGAACATCACTGAGCTCTGCCCAGCATCAGCAGCAGCTTCAGTCTTCCTCAGAGAAGAAGCAGCCGGCCTTTCTCCCACACCACTGACAGAGTCATGGGATATTATGCCAGCAGCATCTGTGGAGTTACAACAAACTTCTCCAGCAGAAAACACTGGCATCAGGGCAGAGTGCTACCAACCTCTGGGCAGCACTGGCAACAATCCTAAAGTTTCAGGGAGCCGTGGCAAGTGGCCCCTCTCCCAGCAACAAGCTGATGTCGTAAGGCTCCTACTCCCAGCTGAAAGAGGCACCCAAGCGGGGTGCCAAAGTGGTTCCGTCACAGAGCCCACCTTCAATTCTCTATAGACAGGTAACCCACCTTTTCTTCTCCATAGCCAGGAAGTCCACACTCTGTTCTCCATGGTCAGAGAGCCACATTCTCCTTTCTATAGCCAGATAGCCCACTCTCTCTTCTCCATGGCCAGATACCAGAGCCCAAAAGAAAGAAGACTGGATTCATGTTAAACTCCGAACTACCCTTGGAGCCTACAAAAATCTCCACTGCTTGGTGTTAGATATTTTTTTAATGCAAGGCATCCCCAGTGCCAGCTTAGGTTGTTTAGTTAGTGTGAACATTATAACAAAGGAGGTTAAGCAACTAACAACAATATGGATTCTCTCTTTCTGACAGAGTACTGCAGATAGAGAGAAGGTGTAGGTGTATAGTGACACTGCCAGGTTGTTCTAGGCAAATAATAGCGGATGCAGAGAAGGTGTTGGTGTATAAGTGAGGTTGTTAGCCTCTTCCATTCACAGTACTGTATAGTGGGTAGGGAGAACATGGTGCAGTGTTGTGAATAGGAAAGAGGTGGATTGGTGTCACATTTTGTGGCTCTTTTTTTTCTAGGTTGGATAAGCAGATGACAAGTGAATGGACAGCAGGAAGGGAGGATCAACTTACAAAGGCCAGTATTCAGCACGATCCCTGCCACACACTTGTTTTATTGTGCAACATAAAATGGTGATCATGTCCTGGTCACACAGAGGCAATTTCAGTGATGTCTAACCCTCGCCCCCAACTTCTCCATCAACAACTGCACCAGAATTTTAATCCCATCATACTCGTGTCTATTACCCCCTCCCTTGAGGCTCCATCTGCAAACAAATTAACATCCCATTAGCTTAATGAAGATTGCAACATCCTCTGTCTGGGGTGCCACAGCCCAGCAGCAAGCAAGGGAGCTGGATAGCACAGAGCAGGAAAGATGCTCAGTGGTTTGATGTTAACCCATTCAGAGCTCCTAGAAACACTGTGGGGTTATTTACTAAAACTGAGAGAACAATGTACATGTAGCTACTTTAGATAATACATTTCTACCATTGTCTGGAGGATGGGGTTGTCTACTTTCCCATCATATCTTCTCCAGAACATTTATGTTAATCCATGGTGTCAGTCAGTTCCCACCATCAATTCTATTGTCTGGATTCTCTGGAAGGTGTGTGTGTGTGTGGGGGGGGGGGGGGGGGTCTCCACTCCTCCATTATACCTTCCATAGAACATTAACATTACTCCATGGTGTCTGTTCCCACCATCCCTCATTCAGTTCACTTCTACTGTATCCTAATCCCACCTCTATCTTTTTGTTGTACCCCCAATCTCCTATGCCCCTCCACTTTAATGTAATGCCCCCTCTGTCTTTCTATTATACCCCGATTCCTCTTCTATCTCATTATAGTACCCTAATAGTACCCTGGAAGGGGTTCCAGCCCCCTGTTTTATCCTGATCCAACTCTGTTACTCTGCTGTCCCAATTCTCCCTCTTATTCCAGTTACCCTTTTGTCTCTTTATTTACCACAATTTCTCTTTTGTAGTATCCTAGTGTAACAGGAGGTGATGTAACTGGCTCTGCGGTACTTTTTTTTACCCACAAGATGGCAGCAGCAGGTGTGCTTTTTGATTAAAGGTGACTTTGGGCTGCAGCACTGTGGAGAGGTAATCTGGATGGAGATCGGATGATTGCCAATACTGGGAGATCACTACTGTACCCTATGATACTCAAGAGTAGGAAGGAGCGGGGCTGTTGGAGAGAGCGGCTGCAGAGGAAGAGGTGCTGTGCTGTGTCTCACTGGGAATGAAAGGAGCTGGTGAGCTGCTTGTATGCTGAACTCTGTTGTACCCTGACCCAGGTGGCTGGACTGAGCTAGACTTTACGAAAGGATCAGCTGCCCTGTAACTATTCTGGTTCACCAGTCTGTGACCCAAGCCATTGCTGTTCTGGCCCGCTGGAGGAGCCATGGGGGTGACCCACCAAAATACTTGTCATTCTTCTTTCCACATTTAACGGTCAACAAACAAAGCCCCCCCAACACCTCAGCCAACTGCTACAGGAGAGTAGTGAGTAGTTCACAGACCCACAGTTAAGCTGAACCTTTGACATTGTTATTAGTCTCCAGGTGTAGGTGCAGGTGTAAGTTGTCCATAGATGAGAGATAAAAAGAACAGCGCCCTCTAAGTGCAGTATGCAAGTTGATTTAATCAAGGAAATGGTTTAAAAACACTCACAAAAGTAGATGAACAAAGGGCATGAAATGTCATCCGCTCCTGACGGCCGGGTGAGAGAGAGGAAGGTCCGGTATGGATGTGGCGGTGGCTGTGTCTTCATGGATCCGATCCTGTGGCGTCACACTGCTGGTTCACTGTGCTGTCCGGTGGATAGGAAGGGATCGATGGTATACACTGCTCGCAGAGACGGACGTCACTTCCGGGTCGGGACGGCGGGAGGTGCTCGCATTCGGCACATGCGTGTCCCTTCCTCAGGCTTGAATGGACTTTTTTCAACTATATTGCTTTTAATATTGGTTTTAATATTGCTACTAATGTTATTTTTAGTATTAGTGTTTTAATACTGTTCACATACCGTGATTAACACTGTCCCTAAACCACTGTCATATTTTTTTTACGGCCACAGTTTGTATTTTTATATTTCCAATAGATACCTGATTGTCCCCCCCCCCCCCCCCCCCCGTTCTAGATTCATTGTATCCAGAGAGCGCCTTATTATCCTACTCTTTTCATGTAAGTTGTCCATACATACACTATTGTTGCTGCTGTTGCTGAACTAGATTCAATTTACCTGTTCTTTTCATCCCATTGCTGCAACTGTTCACACCCTTTCTTCTAACTGCTGCAGATGTGCCTACAATTCATCTAATTGCTGCAACTGTGCCTACTCTTCATTTACCTACTCAACTGTATCCAAAGATCCCCCCTTATTACTTAATCCAACTCCTGAGGTGCAGTACTGTAACCATCCAGACCACAGACATATCCCTTTTATATACATAGAGAAAAGTTGGCACTTGCACCAGACTCAGTGTTAGTCCACAAGTCTGATAAGTACATAGGAAATAGGGGATGATTACGTGAAATTTTAAAAAATGACTGATAAAAACTCCATATAGGCCATATGATAACACCTTGAAAGCAGCCAAGTGGAAGATGAAAAGCAAATCTTGGAACAGCTGAGGATAAAGCACACAGGCGCCACTCTAAGCGCAGTATAACAGTAAATTTAATGCACAAGACAGATATACATACTCACCAAGAGTAGGGTAAAAACAGGCATTTTTTGGCATAGATTGCCTTGCATCCGAGAAGGGGGTGCATCCGTAGAGCTGCTGGCTGGTTACTCAGAGCGAGTTACGCCGGTGGTCGCCGAAGCTATCTGGATCTGGAACACACAGGGAGCCGAGGGATGACGTCACTTTCGGATTTATGATGAACCAATAGGCAACGTATTTACGGAGCATGCGGTCCTTCAGGCCTAACAGGGGGCCATGTTGGATAAGGGCTTATAAGCACTGGTGCCGCCGCCTCTTGGGTCCTAGAGTCCTGTGGCTTATAGATATACCACATACATATATTGCTGGCTTAATGGTGATGCAGAGAGAGATATATGAAGCCAGCAGATGGAACTATAAAACTACTTTACTAACTGGGCATATAAAAAGGATCATTGGAATTAATATAATAAGGATGGAGCATTGAGAAACCATCCAGGAGGGATTTCTTCATTCATGATCCTTTTCTTTTCCTTTATCCTTGTCCATTTATTTATCCCGGACCCTTAAGGTCTTCAACTACAAAAGTAAGCACCTATAGATATAGTAATACAAAGTTGTAATACCCCATCAACAATAACGTACAATGTCTCTAGGTTTTTTGGGATCAATCCCGATAATATTTTGAATAAGTGTACAAACAGGAACAATTGTTTTTCCCATTCATTATTTACATTTATTTTTATTTTTTTATTATTTTCATTTTTGTTACTATTATTATTATTATTGTATTTCATTTTATTTTTATTTGTATTTTATTTCTATTTTCATTATTATTATTTTTATAATGATTATATTAATCATATTTATTATTACTAGTTATTCATGATCGTCCCGATCCGTACTTTGTATCCATACACACAATTTCCCATTTAACCAATTTGGTTTATGGCCAAATTTCTTATCGCAATATACTGGTATTCTCTTAATATATTCTCTTAATGTGCGTGTGTGTGTTTTTCTGCACTATGCTGTTTTGTAGTGCCGTTTTTATAAATGTTTCTCAATGCCCCCTCCTTATTATATTAATTCCAATGATCCTTTTATATGCCCAGTTAGTAACGTAGTTTTATAGTTCCATCTGCTGAGCTTCATATATCTCTCTCTGCATCACCAATAAGCCAGCAATATATGTATGTGGTATATCTATAGCCGCAGGACTCTAGGACCCAGCAGCAGCACCAGTGCTTATATGCCCTCATCCAACATGGCCCCCGTTAGGCCTGAAGAAGGAGCGCATGCTCCGTAAACACGACGCCTATTTGTTTATCACAAATCCGGAAGTGACGTCATCCCTCGGCTCCCTGTGTGTTCCAGATCCCACTCTGAGTAACCAGCCAGTAGCTCCAAGGATGCACCCCCCTTCTCGGATGCTATGCCAAAAATGCCTGTTTTTACCCTACTCTTGTGAGTATGTATATCCATCTTGTGCATTAAATTTACTGTTATACTGCACTTAGAGTGGCGCCTGTGTGCTTTATCTTCAGATATCCCTTTTCCCCAGTGTAACAAAGTCTTCAAGGGCCCCAACCTAGCCAGCAGAAGATTCACATTTAGGACTATAGTTAGATAACTTATGTTCTATGCTGGTTTACTTTAAGTTGCCAATACATTCTGTTATTCTTTCATAGAGTTGTAGGTCTAATTCTTCCGTGCTTGTCAAGGTTCACAAAAAGATATACTGGTGATTGAGGCCTCACATATGGCTGAACAGGAGCAGAGGACCCAAATTAACCAGCGGCTCCTGTAGTCACCCTTTTATTCCTCTGTTTTATCCAATTCCCATTGTGTCTCTCTATTGCACCCCAGTCACTCCTCTTCTCCTCTATTTACTTTCCTTCCCTTTATGGTACCCCCGTCCCCGTCCTCCCCTATGTCCATCTGTTGTATCCCAATCCCACCCCATTTGTCCCTCTGTTGTGCCTCAATTCCTCCCCTTGTCCCTCTCTTATACCCCAATTCCTCCTTCTGTCCTTCTATTGTACCCCAATCTCATCCTGTATTTTTATTGTACTCCAGTACATTAATGCAGAATACTGTGTGAGCTGTTGTCGGTGTAGGACATTGTGTAGTGTACGGTTGTGGCAATAACTGTTCAATAAGGATTTAATATCTCTGTACAAGGCCGCACCATATTATACCCAGAAGACACCAGAAATAAGCCTGGGAATATGGAGGGTAATGAGGTGTAAACATTTCTTCACTGTGTTAATGATAGTGGCAGCCCCTGATCCCTCTCAGTCCTCTTCGCACACACCATTTAACATGTTAAATCTTTATTTATTTCCACAATCAATACATACACAGAAACCATTTAACACATATTATGTGCAGACTCGCATAAGTGATGGTCCCGGGGGGGGGGGGGGGGGGGGGGGGAGGCTGCAGATAATGACCTTCCACATATATCTGGAGATGTAGGGGCATTAAAACAGTAGTTACAGACACCCAACCTTTCTGCTCCTTACACACAGACACCTGGCCTCCCCACTCGTTAAGGCTGGTACACATTCGACCAGTGTGTACAGCAGCCTGTCTGGTTTCTGTTGAACGAGCATGCTGGAAAACCAGCAGCTGATTGGCATATGATCAGCGCTTGCAGCCAATGGCTGCAAGCCCTGACCGGTGTGTCCCCCTGTCAGAACACAATAGCTCAGTGTGGAGATCCCTGTACTAACATTTCATAATTAGTACAGCAAGTTCCTCAGTTTTCTTTTGTTCAGCCCACTGGGTTGAATGAAATAAACAAACAAAAAAAACTTAGTGTGCACCAGGCTTTAGACACAAGCGCCTTGGCTTCTATGCTACTCAGACACAGACACCCTGCCGCTGGACACCAAAAACATATACTCACTGGCCACTTTATTAGGTACACCTGTTCAATTGCTTGGTAACACAAATTGCTAATCAGCCAATCACATGGCAGAAACTGAAGGCATTTAGGTGTCTAGATGTGGTGAAGACGACTTACTGAACTTCAAACTGAGCATTAGAATGAGGAAGAAAGGGGATTTAAGAGACTTTGAACGTGGCGTGGTTGTTGGTGCCAGACAGGCTGGTCTAAGTATTTCAAAAACTGCGGATCTACTGGGATTTTCATGCACAACCATCTCTAGGGTTTACAGAGAATGGTCCGAAAAAGAGAAAATATCCAGTGAGCGGCAGTTGTGTGGAGGAAAATGCCTTGTTGATGTCAGAGGTCAGAGGAGAATGGTTCGAGATGATAGAAAGACAACAGTAACTCAAATGACCACTCGTTTCAACCAATTTATGCAGAATAACCAAAAACCATCTCTAAACATAGAACACATTGAACCTTAACCACACGCCGACCGCCTCACGCCAATTTACATAGACAGAATGGCACGGGCAAGCAAAAGGGAGTACCCATACGTCCATTTGAAATTGCCGCGAGAGCCTGCCCGCGGCTCCCGCAAACTCGATGTTCGCTGGCGGCGATTGCGGTGAGGAGAGGCCTATGTAAACAAGGCATTTCCCTGTTCTGCCTAGTAACATGACAGGGATCTACTGCTCCTTGTCATCTGGAGCAGTGATCTCTGTCATGTTGTAGTGAGCCCACCCCCCCCCCCCCACAGTTAGAACACACTGAGGGAACACACTTAACCCCTTGATTGACTCCTAGTGTTTAACCCCTTCCTTGCCAGTGTAATTTTTTACAGTAGCTATCAGTGGCTATTTTTAGCTCTGAACGCTGTATAAACGTCAATGGTCCCAAAATAATGTCAAAAGTGTCTGATCTGTCGGCCGCAATGTCGCAGTCACGATAAAAATCGCAGATCGCCGCCATTACTAGTGAAAAAAAAATGAATAATAATAATGCAAAAAATCAATCCCCTATTTTGTTATAACTATAACTTTTGCGCAAACCAATCAATATACGCTTATTAAGATTTTTTTTTTACCAAAAACATGTAGAAGAATACGTATCAGTCTAAACTGTGGAAGAAATTAGTTTTTTTATATATTTTTTTGGGATATTTATTATAGCAAAAAGTAAAAAAATATTGCTTTTTTTTCAAAATTGTTGCTCTTTTTTTGTTTATAGTGCAAAAGGTAACACCGGGTGTCCCTCCAGTCAGCTAAGAACAGGAAACTGAGGCTACAATTCGCACAGGCTCATCACAATTGGACAATAGAAGATTGGAAAAACGTTGCCTGATCTAATAAGTCTCGATTTCAGCTGCGACATTCAGATGGTAGGGTCAGAATTTGTTGCAAACAACATGAAAGCATGGATCCATCCTGTCTTGTACCAATGGTTCAGGCTGGTGGTGGTGTAATGGTGTGGGTTATATTTTCTTGGCACACTTTGGACCCCTTAGTACCAATTGGGAATAGTTTACCTACCTGAGTATTGTTGCTGACCATGTCCATCCCTTTATGACTACAGTGTCCCCATCTTCTGATGGCTCCTTCCAGCAGACTAATGCACCATGTCACAAAGATCAAATCATCTCACCACTGGTTTCTTGAACATGACAATAAGATCACTGTACTCCAATGGCCTCCACAGTCACCAGATCTCAATCCAATAGAGCACCTTTGGGATATGATGGAATGGGAGATTCGCATCTTGGATGTGCAGCCGACAAACCTGCAGCAACTGCATGATTCTATCATGTCAATATGGACCAAAATCTCTGAGGAATGTTTCCAACACCTTGTTGAATCTATGCCAACAAAATTGAAGGCAGTTCTGAAGGCAAAATGGGGTCCAACCCGGTACTAGCAAGGTGTACCTAATAAGGTGGCCGGAGAGTGTAGAGTAGACACTTGGTCCATCCAATTAACAGACATTTAGACCCAACACTCTTTACAAACAGACACTCTACCCCTCCACTTCCTAAAATGCAGACCCCTGGCTTCTACACTCCTCACATATGGACACCCAGCCTCCCTGCTCCTAACATACAGGTACCTGGCTCCTTTAGGACCGGTTCATACCACAATCTCTGCCTTCCGAATGCATTTTTGATGCATTCCGGTGCATTATTTATGTATTTTTCATTCAATCCAGTGTATCCCAGCTCAGCGGGGGCAGAGCAGAGAGCTGTGACTGACAGTCTGCAGCTCTCTCGGAGCTCTGAAAACTGAGCGATCAGCAGTGTTCGATCACTCGGTTCTCAGTGTAGAGGCGCCCTGGGACCGATGCTGCATCTACCTAGGCAAGTATGAATCAGGAAAAAAAAAGATTTACTTCTCTTTTAACCACTTGCTTACTGGGCACTTGTACCCCCTTCCTGCCCAGGCCAATTTTCAGCTTTCAGCGCTCTCACACTTTGAATAACAATTGCGCGGTCATGCAACACTGTACCCGCATGACATTTTTATCATCTTTTTCACACAAATAGAGCTTTCTTTTGGTGGTATTTAATCACCTCCTGGGTTTTTTTTTTTTTTTGCTAAACAAACAAAAAAAAGACCAAAAATTTTGAAAACAAAAACGTTTTTCATATTTAGCAAGCAGGTAATTTTTCTCCTTCACTGATAGGCGCTGATGAGGCGGCACTGATAGGCTGCACTGATGGGTGGCACTGATGAGGCAGCACTGGTGGGCACTGATGAGGCAGTACTGGTGGGCTGCAGTGATCAGGAGGCACAGAGAGATGGCACTGGTAGACTTCACTGATGATGAGGCACTGATGGGCACTGATAGGTGGCACTGGTGGGCATTGATTAGCAGTACTGATGGGCACTGATAGATGGTACTGGTGGGTACTGTGTGGGACCAATGTCCCTTTATTAGAAGCCGGTTAACGTCTTTCTTCTTTTCTTCAAGCTGACAGCTTGAGGGGAAAAAAAAAAAGCCGATAACTGGCTTCTGTTTACTTCTTTCATTAGCTGTCATTGGCTGACAGCTGATCGTATGGTAAAGGGCCTGCTGTGATTGGCCCTTTACCCGACCTGTGATCAGCCAAGTCCCAATGACCCAGCGATCACAGAGCGTGTCTAAATGACCCAGCGATCACAGAGCGTGCCACCCACGCAGACCGTGCAAGAACGTCTATGTACGCCCTCCCGGCATTTTAAGCCCACGCTGTAGCCGTCTTATGGCTATAGCGTGGGTTCCAAGTAGTTAAACACAAGGGGGTTTATTTACTAAAGCTAGAGAATGCACAATCAGTCACACAGGCCCACTGGTTTCATAAAACGCCCCTGTCAAAGTGGCATTGCTACACAGTGCCCAGCTCCTATCTACCACACCACATCATTTGTTTCCATGGTGTAGGGGGGCAAACCTGGATTGCATGGCATCATTGGTTGCTATTTGAGAACGGGGGACTATGTTGTGAAGAGGGGGGGGGACTCTGTTGTATTGAGGGAATGGGGGGGCCTCTGTTGCAATGGGGGGCAGAATTTGTTGTAATGGAGGGAACTATGTTATGATGACAGGACTCTGTTGTGGTGGGTGGGATATTCGTAAATGGCAGGGGCTCCAGTGGGAAGGAGGGGATTTTGATAGGATGGGGCAACTTTGATTTGAGGGGGATAATGTAATGGGGAGGCTGATGTAAAGGAGTTTGTCTCAGAAGTGATGAGTGGTATGATATGAAGGTGGAACTCCCCCATGTGGCACCAAGGAGCGGGTGGCATCATTATCCAGCACAGGTGTCATTGTCCTTCAATCCAATAAATACAGTTTGGTACTGGGGTGTCTCAGGATTTTGCATACTTTTAAAAGGTGCCATGAATAATAAAAAAAAAGGTTGGGAAACACTGGCCTAATACATGTGCTTATCGTTGCAGCCACGTGGAGGTGTAAGAGCTAAGAGGATAAAATGATAGTGTGTTGACATTATACCCCCCCCCCGACTTTTTTTACTGCACCCCCAAATTAGACAGGCTAAATCTGGCCCTGGTTTAGAGGCAGGTAAAAAACAATCCAGACAGTTGATGGATGGAAAACAGACATCAATGCATCTCTATGGAAGAACAGATGATCATCCGTTTGCATCCGTCACCGTTTTTTGAAACGGATCAAAGATTTTAGTTCCGTAAAAAAAAAAGGGAATGGATAAAAAACGGATGTAAACAAACGGTACGTTTTTGCATTGTTTAGGAGTCGGCAACCACTGACTCATCTCTGCTGTCAGCGGGGATTCCTACTGACAGCACAGACTGAATGTGGGGGGGGGGGGCAGTGTGTACATACAGGCTAGGTCACTTGCCGGCTCTGACTATCACTTGCCGGCTCTGAATGTACTTTCCGGCTTGTTATTTTTCTTTTATAGCACTGGAGAAGGAGCTGTCATTCGGCCCACCGCTGAAGTAGAGAAAGGGGCAGGGTCACCTGGTGACATTACTGGGTGACTCCACCCCTTTGTTTACTGTAGCAGTGGGCCAAATGACAGCTCCTTCTCCGGTGCTATAAAGTAAACAAGTAAACAAAGGGGTGGAGTCACCCAGTAATGTCACCAGGTGACCCTGCCCCTTTCTCTACTTCAGCAGTGGGCCGAATGACAGCTCCTTCTCCAGTGCTATAAAAGAAAAAAAACAAGCCGGAAAGTACATTCTGAGTTGGCAAGTGACAAAGCCTGTATGTACACACTGCCCCCTCACTGTAAACACTGTTCCTCTCCTCAGATGCCCCTCTCCTTGCACACCCCCCCCTCCCCCCTCGTCACCCTTGCCATAAAGAGGACCTGTCATCTATACTATTACAAGGGGGGCTATTAGTCCCCTATGTGATAGCAATAAAGTCATGTTTAAAAGAATGTAATTTTAAAAAATATTTAAAGAGACACATTAAAAAAAACAGTTTGAGCCCACATACGTGCATATACATACAAAAACCCATGCGTTGCAATTCCTTCACTCATCTGGGAGTAAAGGAATATACCCTGTGTATGTCTATGGCAGTGCCTCCACTCATTTAGAAGTATTCTCTGTATATCTCTATGGTAGTGTCTCCACTCACCTAGGGGTATGGGAGTATTCTCTCTAATTCTCAATTGTTGTACTATTTGCTGGTTCAGTATTGTGGGAGTATTCTCTGTGAATCTCTATGGCGGTAACATTTGCTGGTCCAGTATTACATAGTTACATAGTAGGTGAGGCTGAAAAAAGACACAAGTCCATCCTATGTGTGTGATTATATGTCAGTATTACATTGTAATGTTGTGGTCATTCAGGTGCTTATCTATCCATCTATCTTATCGCTGCCCCCCGCTGAAACCACGGCCTGTGGAAGGGAATTCCACATCCTTGCTGCTCTTACAGTAAAGAACCCTTTACGCAGTTTAAGGTTAAACCTCTTTTCTTCTCATTTTAGTGAGTGGCCAGGTGTCTTTTTAAACTCCCTTTCGAGAAAGTTTTATCCCTATTGTGGAAAAGAAAGAGAGAAGTAGCGCCTCTAGGTAAAACTGCTTTATTAGATGCGGTAATAAGTACAATAGCCACTTACATATCAGCAATGACCGGTGCTCATGGTGAGCCGATGGCTAAAAGGCAGGCTGCAGATGGGACACAAGCTGGTGGAGAGCCGGTATTCCGTGGCTGCAAGTGAGGGCTGAGAGCCAGGATGAGAACCGCCACTCGTGCAGGGAAGGAACGGGCAGCTCGCTGAATCAGCGTGTGACGTCAGCCGAGTGGATAGAAACACAACGCGTTTCAGAGCATGCGCAGCGGCCGTAGGGCGCATACGCGCTCCTTTGTCAAGTGTAATGATTGGGAATAGATGGGAGAACTTATATATGCGCGCGCCGGCTGCAAAACAATGTCCTAGTGGCTAAAAATAAAAGGGGCTTTAAGTAAAATATTAATAAATCTAAGTGTAGCAGAATGTGAGAAGAGCATACATTAAAATTCAAAAATGATACGTTGGGGTTAAAAAGTGGCAATAAGATTAGAAATAGCAATAATAGGGACACTTAATAAAACTACTTAATAAAAGTGGAAGTATGGCTGAGATTCACTGACCTTCCCAAAAAAGCATAGCATTGATATACACATAATAAACAGTATCATAATAACATTAGAAGATACATCATAGCCCAAGTATTAAGTGAATGAAATGATTGACTGTTATAAACTTATTAAAGCCAAAATAACAAAAATAACATAGATTAAAATGTGTTGATTAGTTATAGCAGGATAAAACAATATATAAAGGAGATGACCAAAGATTTTAGCTGGACATCAAACCTCTAGCTGGCAGTTAGATGCGCAGTCATATTAAAATAAATTCAATACATACTGGTACCCACATTCGCCATGTTAAGGGGCAACTTGTAGGGGGTATAGTAGAACAATTGTTTTTGGATTGTAGTATTTTATATGGATTGTAGTATGTTTCTGCCTGACTGCTGTTACTCTATCAGGTACTCCGAGCGCCTTTCTTACATGTTGTGATCCCTATTGTGGGGTCACCAGTACGGTATTTGTATATTGAAATCATATCCCCTCTCAAGTGTCTCTTCTCCAGAGAGAATAAGTTCAGTGCTCGCAACCTTTCTTCATAACTAAGATCCTCCAGACCCTTTATTAGCTTTGTTGCCTTTCTTTGTACTCGCTCCGATTCCAGCACATCTTCCTGAGGACTGGTGCCCAGAACTGGACAACATACTCCAGGTCAGGCCGGACCAAAGTCTTGTAGAGTGGGAGAATTATGGCTTTATCCCTGCAGTTAATCCCCTTTTTATTTCATGCCAATATTCTGTTTGCTTTGTTAGCAGCAGCTTGGCATTGCATGCCATTGCTGAGCCTGTCATCTACTAGGACCACCAGGTTCTTTTCCATCCTAGATTCCCCCCTAGTGAGTAGATTGCATTCATATTTGCCATATATATTTTGCCACCCAGATGCATTATTTTACATTTTTCTACATTAAACTTCATTTGCCATGTAGTTGCCCATCCCTATAATTTGTTCAGATCTTTTTGTAAGGTTTCCACATCCTGCGGAGAAGTTATTTCCCTGCTTAGCTTAGTATCATCCGCAAATACAGAACCCTGGGGGACCCCACCTCCCACCCCTGACCATTCCGAGTATTCCCCATTTATCACCACCCTTCCCTTATCATCCCCTCAAAGGGCTTGCATACTATTGATGTTAGGCTAACTGGTCTGTAATTCCCAGGGATGTATTTCGGCCCTTTTTTAAATATTGGTGCTACATTGGCTTTTCTCCAATCAGCTGGTACCATTCCAGTCAGTAGACTGTCAGTAAAAATTAGGAACAATGGTCTGGCAATTACTTGACTGGAGTTCCCTAAGTATTGTTGGAGTATTCTCTGTGTCTCTCTATGGCAGTGCTTCCGCTTATCTGGGAGTATTCTCTGTGTATCTTTATGCCAGTGCTTCCAGTCATTTGGAAGTATTCTCTGTATATCTCCATGGTGGCGTCTACACTCACCTGGGGGTATGGAAGTATTCTCTGTGAATCTCAATGGTGGTACAATTTGCTGGTCCAGTATTGTGAGTATTTTTTGTGTCTCTATTCTCTCTGTTCCTGTGGGAATATGGGAGTATTCTTTGTATATACCTATGTCAGTGCCACCACTCACCCGGGAGTATTCTCTGTCTATAACTAGCTAGGTTAGACATGCAAAGACTTATAAAGCAAAAATTCACACCCACCAGATAGCTGTTACTGAGCAAATACAACAGTCTTTGTTTTCTTACAGAAATATCACTTCTATTTTATAGAATTCAATAGAGCGGTTAATAGATGTCATTATTAGCAGATGATACTTTGTTCTTTCCATAATCAAATTTTCCATATTGCCAACAAAATACATTTTCTAATTAGGTTATAGAGCTTCCAGTTAATGAAAATTTTGGATGTTACATGTTAGGAAGTCCGGGCTCAGATGATAGTGCCATCATGGTGTACAGTTATGCAAACATTTACATTACGTCTAGTTCGTCCATTTTATTCTTTATCAAGTAATTGTGGAAAATCTACCATGACATTGACACATTTTTCTTTTTCTATGCACATCATTTACAAAAAAGTGGAGTAAAAAATTCTGGAAGGGGGAACAGTGGCGTAGCGTGGGTTGTCAGCACCCGGGGCAAGGCAAGTAATTTGCGCCCCCCCCTAACCTGCGGACTTTTATCACTCCCCGAGTCCCTTCAAATACAATAGTACTGACCTACCTGATTCCTATACTGACCATTACACACTACACTGACCACTATACTATACTGTCCACTACACTAAGAACTACACTGACCACTACACTACACTGACCACTATACTGTCCACTACACTGACCACTACACTATGCTGTCCACTACACTAAGAACTACACTGACCACTATACTGTCCACTACACTACACTGACCATTATACTGTCCACTACACTACACTGACCACTACACTGAGAACTACACTGTCCACTACACTATACAATACTGACCACTATACTACACTGACCACTATACTGTCCACTACACTACACTGACCACTATACTGACCACTACTCTGACAACTACACTGACCACTACACTAACCACTATACTGTCCACTATACTATACTGACCACTACACTGAGAACTACACTACATTGACCACTATACTGTCTACTACACTACACTGACCACTATACTACACTGTCCACTATACTACACTGTCCACTATACTACACTGTACTGTCCACTACACTATACTGACCACAATACTACACTGACCACTACACTGTACTGACCACTACACTGTACTGACCACTACACTAAGAACTACACTGACCACTATACTGTCCACTACACTACACTGACCACTATACTGACCACTACACTGAGAACGACACTGTCCACTACACTATACAATACTGACCACTATACTGTCCACTACACTACACTGACCACTATACTGACCACTACACTGAGAACTACACTAACCACTATACTGTCCACTATACTATACTGACCACTACACTGAGAACTACACTACATTGACCACTATACTGTCTACTACACTACACTGACCACTATACTACACTGTCCACTATACTACACTGTCCACTATACTACACTGACCACTACACTATACTGACCACAATACTACACTGTCCACTACACTGTACTGACCACTACACTACACTGCCCACTACACTACACTGCCCACTACACTACACTGACCACTACACTGTCCACTACACTGTCCACTACACTATACTGACCACTACACTATACTGACCACTATACTGACCACTACACTATACTGTCCACTACACTACACTGTCCACTACACTGTACTGACCACAATACTACACTGTCCACTACACTACACTGACCACTACACTACACTGACCACAATACTACACTGTCCACAATACTACACTGACCACAATACTACACTGTCCACTACACTACACTACACTGTCCACTACACTATACTGTCCACTACACTGTACTGACCACAATACTACACTGTCCACTATACTACACTGACCACAATACTACACTGTCCACAATACTACACTGACCACAATACTACACTGTCCACTACACTACACTGTCCACTACACTACACTGTCCACTACACTATACTGTCCACTACACTATACTGACCACTACACTACACTGTCCACAATACTACACTGTCCACTACACTATACTGACCACTATACTACACTGACCACAATACTACACTGACCACAATACTACACTGTCCACTACACTACACTGACCACAATACTACACTGACCACTACACTGTACTGACCACTACACTGTACTGACCACAATACTACCCTGTCCACACCACTATACTGACCACTACACTATACTACACTGTCCACTATACTATACTGACCACTACACTGAGAACTACACTACATTGACCACTATACTGTCTACTACACTACACTGACCACTATACTACACTGTCCACTATACTACACTGACCACTACACTGACCACTACACTACACTGTCCACTACACTATACTGTCCACTACACTATACTGACCACTATACTACACTGACCACTACACTACACTGACCACTACACTACACTGACCACTACACTACACTGACCACTACACTACACTGTCCACTACACTATACTGACCACTATACTACACTGACCACTATACTACACTGACCACTACACTACACTGACCACTACACTACACTGACCACAATACTACACTGACCACTACACTGTACTGACCACTACACTACACTGTCCACTACACTATACTGACCACTACACTGTACTGACCACTACACTGACCACAATACTACACTGTCCACTACACTACACTGACCACTATACTACACTGACCACTATACTACACTGACCACTACACTACACTATACTATACTGACCACTACACTGTCCACTACACTACACTGTCCACTACACTGTACTGACCACTATACTACACTGTCCACTACACTGTACTGACCACTACACTACACTGACCACAATACTACACTGTCCACTACACTACACTGACCACTATACTACACTGACCACAATACTACACTGTCCACTACACTACACTGTCCACTACACTATACTGTCCACTACACTATACTGTCCACTACACTATACTGTCCACTACACTATACTGACCACTACACTATACTGACCACTACACTACACTGACCACAATACTACACTGTCCACTACACTACACTGTCCACTACACTACACTGTCCACTACACTACACTGTCCACTACACTACACTGTCCACTACACTATACTGACCACTACACTACACTGTCCACTACACTACACTGTCCACTACACTATACTGTCCACTACACTACACTGACCACTACACTACACTGACCACAATACTACACTGTCCACTACACTACACTGTCCACTACACTATACTGACCACTACACTACACTGTCCACTACACTACACTGACCACTACACTACACTGACCACAATACTACACTGTCCACTACACTACACTGTCCACTACACTATACTGACCACTATACTACACTGACCACAATACTACACTGACCACTACACTGTACTGACCACTACACTGTACTGACCACAATACTACACTGTCCACACCACTATACTGACCACTACACTATACTACACTGTCCACTACACTATACACTATACTGTCCTGCCTAGTCTTCCTATACTGACACTACATATACGGCGCCTGTCTCTTCTCTCTCCCCCCCCCCCCCCCCCCGTGTTTATCTATTTCTTACCTTATTGTGTTGCATCGGTCTGGAGGATGAGAAGACATCTGCCCCGGCGCTCACACTCTCGTCTTCCCTGCGCTCCGGCCGCCATATTCATTTTTCCCGGCGCACTGTGATTGGGCGAATGGGGGTCATGTGCGGAGGCGGGACTTCAGGAGCGACTGTGATCGCGGATAGGCCAGCCCCACGCCGCACATGACCCCCATGCGCCCAATCACAGGGCGCAAAACACTAGACATGGCGGCGGAGCGCGGGGGACACAGGAAAAGAAATTAGGAGGAGGCAGCCAGTAGTGACACTACCGGCACGAAATTGCGCCCCCCTAAATTTCGCGCCCGGGGCCACGGCACCCCCCGCACCCCCCACGCTACGCCACTGAGGGGGAACAAATACACAAAGCCACCAATCCAATGTGGTAATTCAGTTGAAAGATGTAAGCTGATTGGTTGCTGTGAAGAACTGCTCAACTTTTCTTTTTTTTTTTTTTATCCTGCCACAATCCCTGTGCTATGGAGACAGGAACCTCCTGCTGCGAAAACATTTCCAACAGGGAACGGATGAACAGGTGGATGACCCACTGACATCAGGGATGGTGAGTGAATCTGACCAAACTCAATCAACTGTAGAACAAGATGTTTGTCCGCATGTTTCCTCTTTTTTAAGTTTCAGGGCTTATCTGCATCATTAACTTTAGAACAGCTGTACTCTGAATCGCATATAGGCTCCTATGGAGTTTCGTGTAGTACATCACAATATGGGGACAAGTTTTTCTACCCTATAATGCAAGAAATTCCACTATAGATACTTTTCAGGCTGCAATAGAGGGGAAATTGATACAATTGAAACAATGTACTTAACATCTAGGAAAACTAACGTCTCAAAGGAAGAGAGACAGGCTCTACAGCAGTTAAAAGTCAATAAGGGGTTAGTGATAAAGAAAGCAGATAAGGGAGGAGCAGTGGTGGTGATGACTAGGGAACAATATAGATCTGAAGCTATCAGACAGCTTAGTGACAGTGATACATATCGTCCCCTTTTAAAACATTTACAGTTGGGCATTAGTATGAGAGTTTTGTCATCCAAAACTGCTAAGTGTCCGCAAAACTGGGTGTCCGCAGAACTTTTTTCGGGAGGGGGCAGCACCCATGCTCCGCCCCTTTTTGTCAATGTCATGGAGGGGAGGGGCTTGAGTGGGCGTTGACGGCTGGATCTACATCTCTCTATCTCGCTCCAGTAGGTCATCATTTTAGGATTAAAATTATTGCCCTCATACTGATGTGCACAGTGATATATGTGTAGGGCAAACACCATTTTCATACCTAGGTGACCTAGTACATGTGTTTTTGTATGTGTGTGTGTGTGTGGGGGGGGGGGGGATGAGGGGAGGCCTCTAAAAAAAATGATTATTGTTTATATGTCCATTGAAAAAGTTAAAACTTTTTAAAATATATATTTATAAAAAAAATTTTCATGACTTTATTGTTATCAACCAAGAGCCCCTATGTGATGTCATATAGGTGACTAGGTGGCAGGGGGGGGGGGGGGGGTGGCACATCATAGCGGTTGTGGAAGTGATCAGCCAACATTTGGATTTACAAAAGTACACATACTTCTCGCTGCTATTGCAGCCAGGAGTGTATTAAAAGAACATGTCTGCAGCACATTAAAAATCTGAAGCTCCAGAAAGTGGCTGGGGATTCAGATTTTACCACCAACCCCCCCCCCCCCCCCCCATATTGGCACTGATTGGTCTGATCGGGTCTGCCTGTCAGTTTTTCAGGCGGACCCGATCAGACCCTCCATTGTCCTCTATGGAGTGGTAGACGTAAACAGATTTGTGTCCGTTTACACCCGCCTAAATCCAATCCAATCTGCCAAAAACAAACAAAGGGGATCTGTTCCCCTCTGTCTGGGCAGATGGGATTGGAGGGCAGTTGGGTGTAAACACACAAGTCTGTTTACACATCACAACCCACAGAGCAGAGCGGGCTATGTGAGATCTGCTCAGCAGGGGATAAGCATACAGATTCCAAGCTGAGCAAGTAGATAGGAAGCAGATTCTGTCCCTCTGTCCCCATGTAATCTTCTGTCTTGCCCCCATGTCCATTTCTGTCCCCATTTCTCTTTTTGCCTTGCACTCTGTCCCTATGTTGCTATCTATTCCTCATCTCTAGAGGGTCCCCATGGTGTAAATGTCAGCGGGCTGTCTTATGCAAAGCAAAGCAGCAAGATTTACCTTTCATCCCTCCACTCCATGCTGATCCCGCTCCTGTGCATGCTGACTCCTCCCCCTAGTTACACTGGACCCCTCCCCCTCATATCTCGCCTCCAGTTCAACGGCGATTGTTGACTCTGTGCTGGACTGGAGGCATTTCTGCGGGAATTGTTCAGTGTGGGGCTGGAGCCTGGAGAGAGAAAAGTGGTTGTTCTGCCCTTCACCCAGGACTCAGAGAGAGGAGGGGCAGTAGCAGCCTGGAGTGGGGAGCAAATGGAAGCTTGTAAACTGGAGGCAGCGTCTGATGTTCACAAAATCACATCAGCTTTTTTCGAGGGACCCCGTGGCTTTAGTGCCTTCCCTCTCCTGGTACCTTAAGGTGGCTACCTTTTCTCCCCTATGCTAGCGCCGGTTCTGCACCCGCCCAGGATCAGCCTGGCCCCTGAGTGTCCATGTGCAGACACCTTGCTTCAGGGGGGGCACTAGCCCACCCTTTGCCCCTACCTGCGGACGCCCATGCTGCTGAGTATCTCTATGTTGATAAACCTGTGGTGCCAGTCTTCCATCATCTCCCCAAAATTCACAAGATTGATTGTCCTTCACAGGGACGACCAATCTTGGCCAGAATTGGTTCCTTGTTGGAGCGTTTGGGAGAATAGGTAGACCGGCACCTACAGCCTTTAGTACACAGATTGCCTGGCTACATTAGAGATGCGAACACAATCCTATCCCATATTACATCTGTCCAATGGACATCTACCTATATGTGTGGTACACTGGATGTGAGGGCACTTTATTCGTCGATATCCCACAGCACTGGATTGCAGGCAATCCAATATCATCTTCAACGCTATAGCTCCTATTCTCAGGAGCTACAGAAGTTTATTTTGTTAAGCGTTGAGCTCTTATTAAAGCACAATTATATTTTATTTGAAGGTGTGTATTATGTTCAGCGCTGTGGGGCACCGATGGGTGCTAAATTCTCACCGTCCATGGAAAATCTCTACATGGATTGGTGGGAGTAACAATTTTTGTTCTCTCCCAGCAACCTCTTCGCCATGCAGAGTGTATAGTATGGTCACTATATTGATGATCTTGTGATGGTGTGGAATGGTGACACTATAGGATTGCATGAATTTTGGAAATGCCTTAATGACAATCATTTAAATTAGCATTTTTCAATTGAGCATGATGTCTTCAGTATCATCTTTTTAGACATCACCCTAATGGGCGATCCAACCACAGGTGATGTTTCAACATGCACCTATAGGAAACCATGCTCTGGTAACACTACACGTTTTGCAGCCAGTTGTCATCCATCCCACACCATCAATGCCATCCCTTATGGGGAGTTTATTTGAGCCAAATGAAACTGTTCAACAGACTCAGCCTTTGAGCTGGAATGCAAGGTCATTCATCAGCACTTATTGGACCGAGGTTATAACGAATCTGTTATACACCAAGGACTGGAAAGGGTTTTGACAATGGACAGAGAGGAATTACTGTCAGATAAGCCTAAAACCAAGAGAGAGTTAGAATAAGAATAAATCTTCTAAGCCTTACAACTCTAAAAATAGAAGAATGGGCAAACCTATTACGGTTGTAACCACATTTTCCCAAGAATATCATCAAATAGTCAGAATAATAAAAAAGAATCTGCCAATACTGTATACAGATAAAGATTTAAATGGGATATCGCAAGCAGGTTGCCATTTTTTTAGCCGACGTGCGCCCACTTTAGGGACTGCACTATCACCTAGTCTTTTCTCATCTAAACAATGCCAACCCACCTGGCTCTCCTATTCTGGAAGTTACCCTTGTAATACAAAAACCTGTAGATACTGTTATTTGTGTCTCTTGGGTAAAACGTTTGTTGCCACAGCCACAGATGAAGAGTTCTTATACAGCAATACATCAACTGTGTAATTTACCTGATCACCTGTATTTCATGCAGCCTCCAATATGTAGGTTGTACCAGACGTCCTTTGAGAGCATGTATAGGCATGGGCTTCCGCAGGTAGGGGCAAGAGGGGGCTAGTCCCCCCCCGGAGCAAGGTGTCCGCACATGGACTCTCAGGGGCCAGGCTGATCCTGGGCGGGTGCAGAGCTGACACTAGCATAGGGGAGAAAAGGCAGCTGCCTTAAGGTACCAGGAGAGGGAGGGCACTAAAGCCACGGGGTCCCTCAAGAAAAGCTGATGCCAGTCCTGCTCACGCCTTTATCCAGCTCAGCACAGGTCACACAGCGCGCGCCGTGACATGCAGCACCGTGCTGTGATTCTGTGAACATCAGCCGCTGCCTCCAGTTTACAAGCTTCTATTTGCTCCCCACTCCAGGCTGCTACTGCCCCTCCTCTCTCTGAGTCCTGGGTGAAGGGCAGAACAACCGCTTTTCTCTCTCCAGGCTCCAGCCCCACACTGAACAATTCCCGCAGAAATGCCTCCAGTCCAGCACAGAGTCAACGATCACCGCTAAACTGGAGGCAAGAGATGAGGGGGAGGAGTCCAATGACACTAGGGTTAGGAGTCAGCAAGCACAGGAGCGGGATCAGCACGGAGTGGAGGGATGAAAGGTAAATCTTGCTGCTTTGTTTTGCATAAAACAGCCCACTGACATGTACACCATGGGGAACCTCTAGAGATGAGGAATAGATGGGAACATAGGGACAGAGTGCATGGGAAAAAAGAGAAATGGGCATAGGGGCAAGACAGAAGATTACATGGGGACAGAGGGACAGAATCTGCTTCCTATCTACTTGCTCAGCTTGGGATCTGTGTGCTGATCCCCTGCTGAGCAGATCCCACACAGCCCACTCTGCTCTGTGGGTGGTGAGGTGTAAAAAGACTTGTGTGTTTACACCCAACTGTCCTTCAATCCTATCTGCCCAGACAGAGGGCAAACAGATCCCCTTCGTTTGTTTTTGGCAGATTGGATTGGATGTAGGAACGGACACAAGTGTGTTTACATCTACCACTCCATAGAGGACAATGGAGGATCTAATTGGATCCGCCTGAAAAACTGACAGGCAGACCCGATCAGACCAATCAGTGCCAATATGGGGGGGGGGGGGGGGGGTTGGTGGTAAAATATGAATCCCCAGCCACTTTCTGGAGCAGATTCTGATTTTTAATATGCCGGAAACATGTTCTTTTAACACACTACCGCAGCCAGAAGTATGTGTACTTTTGTAAATCCAAATGTTGACTGATCACTTCCACAACATCTATGATGTGCCACCCCCCCGCCACCTAGTCACCTATATGCCATCACATAAGTGCTATTGGCTCCCTATGTAAAAACAATAAAGTCATGAAAAAAAAATCAATAAATATAATTTAAAATTTTTTAACTATTTAAATGGACACATAAACAATAATATATTTTTTTAGAGGCCTCCCCCCAACCTCCCCCCCCGACATACACATACAATAACACATGTGCTATGTCACCTAGGTAGGAAAATGGTACAGTCTCTCTCTACGCCAGATGGTCCTTTCAGTCCATACCAGTCCAAACAGTACTGACAGTCTTGCTCCTGGCTTGCCTTGCTCCCATCCTGCAGACCCGCACATGAGGCAACAGACGCTCTGCTTGGCTCCCTTGCACCATGACATCATATGACACGCTCAAGTATGGCCTCTGCCAGACCCGCCTCCACCAGTGCCACCCAAACACACTGTAGCAAGCACTTGGTGGTCTCAGAGGGCTCTGGACTGGAACTGTGCATAAGGAAAAGAAAAGCAGTACGCTCCTCCAGGTGAGTGTAATCCAAGAGGATTGGGTGGACTGGGGGCTAGCCCTGGCTCGCTTCAGTAGCAGTAGTGAGGACAATAAAAATTTGGCTGCACACCACCGCCGGTCCAACAGTGTTTATTAGAACGATATAAGTGATTGCCACCAAGACATAGGACACAGGATGAAATTAGCCGGTTACGTTCCAAGTTCCAAATTCCTTATTAGTATAATAATAAAAGCGGCACCAAATAGCTAACATGTTTCGGCCAGGACGGCCTTCTTCAAAGCATCAGTAAAAATGAGAAATCACAACATTTATAAATACATTTTAATTAAATTTATGATTTGTAATTATAAATTATGTAATTTCTCATTTTTACTTATGCCTTGAAGAAGGCCGTCATGGCGGAAAAATGTTAGCTATTTTGTGCCGCTTTTAATGTAGCCTAAGAAAGAATTTGGAACTTGGAACGTACCGGGTTGCCGGATAATTTCATTTATGGATTAATGCCTTGGGAGCACACGCTCCAGACATGAGCACCGGCTCTCAGCAATCTATGAGGTAACAGGCCAGTTGAGCCTGGGTAAAGTTTCTTACACAGAGAATACTCCCATACTCCCAGATTAATGAAGGTTCCATCATAGAGATAGACAGAGAATACTCCCATACCCCCAGAATAATGAAAGTACAATCATAGAGGTAGATAGAGAATACTCCCAGGTTAATAAGGGTACCATCATAGCGAAAGACAGAGAATACCCCCATACTTTCAGATTAATGAAGGTACCATCATAGAGATAGAACAAGAATACTTCCAGGTTAATGAAGGTACCAACATAGAGATAGACAGAGAATACTCCCAGATTAATGAAGGTACCATCATAGAGATAGACAGAGAATACTCCCAGATTAATGAAGGTTCCATCATAGAGATAGACAGAGAATACTCCCAGATTAATGAAGGTACCATCATAGAGATAGACAGAGAATACTCCCAGATTAATGAAGGTACCATCATAGAGATAGACAGAGAATACTCCCAGGTTAATGAAGGTACCATCATAGAGATAGACAGAGAATACTCCCAGATTAATGAAGGTACCATCATAGAGACAGACAGAGAATACTCCCAGATTAATGAAGGTATCATCATAGAGCTAGATGGAGAATACTCCCAGGTTACTGAAGGTACCATCATAGAGATAGACAGAGAATACTCCCATACTCCCAGATTAATGAAGGTACCATCATAGAGATAGACAGAGAATACTCCCATACTCCCATTTGAGAGGAAACGCTGTCATAAAGATACACAGAGAAAACTTTCTTACTCCAAGATGATTGGAGGCACTGCAACAGAGATACACAGAGATAACTCTCAGACAAGCAAAGGCACTTCCGGATATACAGAAAATACAAGTGGAAAAAGATAAGTAGTTGACCAATTGATCAGACAGATACAAACGCTGGGTACACACAGATCGTAAATTCAGCAAAATAGGGTGAGCTCTGGTCACAGAGCATTGTGCTCGGAGCCCACCCAGGTGTGTTAGAATAGCGAATTATTATTCACTATTCTAACACTGAATTGCCTCTCCGCCAATCAGGAAGCGCGGGTCTGATACCCGTTTCCCGATTGGCCGAAAGGACAGGTGATCCTATTGGATGCCTATGAGGAGAGGGAGGGAGATGCACGGTGCTGTAATGCACAGGAGGAAGAAAGAAAGAAAGAAAGCTACAGCTCGCCGGACATGCTACCCGCCCGCCTGCTTCCTAGATGGAGTAAGTGCAGAGGGCTTTGATGTCCCGACCGTCCTCCCGGGGGGGGGGGGGGGATTGCCGCCTCCCCCTCAAAAGAAAAAAACACCAGCCACCACTGGTATGTAATAGGCATCAAACACTGTTAAGTTGCTTCTCAACGCGCTAAACAAGTTAAACAAGATTCGCTTTATCAGGAGAAAGAGCAAATTTTAAGCTGATAGCCAACATCTGCAAAGGAACCACGTCATTAGAATAAACAATATTCAAACAAAAAAATGGCCTCATAGAAGGGTGTGAAGGTTTTGGCTTGGCTAATGTTAAGGTTGTTAAGGATGTGGCAGCTGGCTTCCCGGCCCGCTCTTTAACAACCAGCTATTCTTCACACAGAATTTAGACCGTTCTGAATTTGAATCGTTTCGAAAAATTTGGAATTCCTTAGAAAATTAATAAACGAAACAAGATTAAACGAAATTAAATGATATAAAACTAAACTAAACGAATTCCAAAAGGAATCAACAAAACAAAATGAGTAAATTAACTATTCTCTCCGAAACTAAACTAATTTTCCCGTTCTGCAGTTCTGTCTAGTCCTATGGTCAGGCAACCTATTTTAGCAAATGAAAGATACTGTATGTACAATAAAAAATATGTAATTTAAAAGGTTGTAAAAATGCCCTTTAGTTATGGTGATTGTAGGAAACGCATTGATGGTGTTTTAACCTGTTTTTATGATCAATAGATATCGACCTTCTTAAAGAATTCACTTGAAAGCACCTTTTTATTGAATGGACGCCTCTGCATTGCACACTGGTTTAGTTTGGGGCCTTATCATTTTTACTAATTACTAATAAATTACCAATTTTAAAAGAATTTTCTTATCCATGCACAAATTGAATGTGTATACTACATGAGGATTGGCCTAATACTAAAAGGATATTCACTGCTCATAAGCTTTTTGATGAAATGTATCCTATGGAAAAGGAATTTAAAGTTGAAATCCAGCTTTTGATATACTCTACATAGTTTGTTTGGGCCAGCTTGGCCCAAATGAACTATGTCCCTCACTAACATGTGAGGCTCCTGGATGTGTGGTATAAACTGTATGTAGTTGAGGTTACATACAGCATACCGCACTGTGTTCCAGGTTTGAGCCAAGACTTCTAGTCTCGTACCTGGAACACAGTAGAGTCTATCTGAATGGTGCTTAGCCATTCAGAGAAAGCAATGTATTCTAGCAAAGAATACAAAGCTTCCTCTAATTGGCAAGGTCAGAGAGACATCAGAGGAAGCCTTGTATTCATTGCTAGAACCAGCACTTTCTTTGGTTGCAAGCCTTGGACACCTAAGTCCACCAAGCCTGCCAGAAAGCCCCCCCCCCCTCCTTAGATTGAGAGGACATCTATTGGCCAGTCATTTAAAAGGGAAACAAAATAGAGCTTGCAGCCATGATCCACTGATTGTGGGTACAATGCTTTTCAGACTCCTGTAAAAAAAAAAAAAATGCACATTTCTTTCCTGCAAAAATATGCAGTTGCTCATACAAATCTCAAATTTGACTCCTTGTGTTCCTATGGAATCTCTGTTCGGTTTCACAACACACAGAGGAAATTTCCTCACACTGCTTGGCTACTTGGATGTTGGCAAAGCTGTCAAGGTTTACCTGGTAGCCAAGGCTTCTGTTCCCCTTACCTCTAAGCTCTTGTAGAGGACAACCTGCTTCCCTCTCTTGCCAGGTGGATTAGAAAACGTATTTCCAAAGCTTACACCCTCTGTGGCTGTGGTCACCTCTTATTAGTTGCATAAAAATTGGAGTGTCCCGGAGTGGGTGAAGTTATACGAGTATATATTAGGACCAGCCCTAGCAAGTTTTTTTGACAGTGTCTTATCACTTGAGGGTATCCTGCGCATAACCCATGGTCTATGAATACAAGCCAGGTGTCCTGTATTGTACTCCAAGATAAGGAATTTTACAGGTAAGTCAATATTTCTGTTTTTCACTATTTATAAAACTCTTCCTAAGTCTTTGTGATTTTTTTTTTTTATTTTACCCAAAACTAGACAAAACAATGTTGGTAGAATTACACTTAAAAAACAAAACAAAGATGATTTTAATTTCCAACGTTTAGGCTTCATGTACAGGGGACATTTTAAAACCTCTCCTGAACGATGGAACTTGACAGCTAGTAACCGACATTTAAAAACTTCTGTTGTTCCGCCTTAACAAGCTGCGTTTACATTCCGCGTTTGCGTTTCGAATCTTTTTTTGCATTGCAAACGGTCAGAAATGTATGTCCATTAAAAACGCCTATAAACGAAATGCGGCTTAACGCAAGTTACCGCATTTAAATGAGTTTACAAGCTGTTACAGGCATTTGGCATTTCAAATGCCTCTGAACATCCGTCCTGAACACATTTTTTTGCTTTCCAAAAAATGCTTCTAACCTCAACTGCCTGGAAACCACTATATACCACTCAGTGTACATGTACTGATAAGATAACATAGAGCAGAGTTCAAGGGCAGCTAAAAAAAAAGCCCAACAGCTCCTAAACGTCCGTTTACCAGAAGCAGTGTACATGAGGCCTTAGTTGAGTTAGTAAGTGAAAAAAACAGGAAATAAAGAGAGTTATATAAAAGTATGGATTTATGAACCCTTTGCTCTCCTGCTCTGGTCTGAGGTGTGTACAGTTAGTGGAATAAGTAGCTATGCAATCCACATACTGTATATTTATTTTATTTTTTCTTTCTAATTTTTTTCCTTTGGTTGTTGCCAGAAGGATGCCAGCAGTTAACATCGATACTTTGTTGTGCATCTCCAGCAGTCTGTAGGTTAATATGCATAAGCCACTTCTGCTGGCTCCAACAAGGAATCTAATCCTCACTGCCAAATATTTGTAGAAGAAATTGCTGTAATTCTCAGAAGAATAGAATGGGATAGTGTTTGTCTTGTTAACCCAGCAGGAGGCCAAAAAAATCAGGGCATTAATAAGAAAAAGCTGGTATCACAAGAAATTGATGGGACGGGGCCAGTAATTCCAGAAATGATATAAAAGGTGAGGGAATGTAGGGTGTGGACAACCAAGTATCTTGTTCCTAGCTAATATTAATCCAAGAGTCTGTATTTTTCAAAAGTGGGGATACCTCAAACAGAAGAACATTACATTTCTTAATTTACCAAATTATCTTTCATCAATATTGTACAGATATAACAAATCAAACATACTCAAGGTGACCCTTGATATATTGTTTTATTATAGGGCGTACACACGGTCGGACTTTGTTCGGACATTCCGACAACAAAATCCTAGGATTTTTTCCGACGGATGTTGGCTCAAACTTGTTTTGTCTACACACGGTCGCACAAAGTTGTCGGAAAATCCGATCGTTCTGAACGCGGTGACGTAAAACACGTACGTCGGGACTATAAACGGGGCAGTGGCCGATAGCTTTCATCTCTTTATTTATTCTGAGCATGCGTGGCACTTTGTCCGTCGGATTTGTGTACAGACGATCGGAATTTCCGACAACGGATTTTGATGTCGGAAAATTTTATCTCCTGCTCTCCAACTTTGTGTGTCGGAAAATCCGATGGAAAATGTCCGATGGAGCCCACACACGGTCGGAATTTCCGACAACACGCTCCGATCGGACATTTTCCATCGGAAAATCCGACCGTGTGTACGGGGCATTACTTGTATGTGAATATTCAAACTTCAAACTAGAGTCACTTAATGCATACATTGCACGTATTAGTACTTCTAGATGCAGCTGCCAGAATGCATATACAGTATGTGCTACCTGGTGCACCGTTAAAATTGTAATCCACTTTAAAGATGATGTCCCAAGCAAGTTATTCAATACAAACAGGATCCCATATAATCACACTGGTGCTAGTGTTAAATTTGTAGCTGCACAAGCATGTTCACAAACCATATTCAATGCGACCTGGGCCCCGTACAAACATAAATCCTTAGCATGTTGTTGCATGTTGCATCTCAAATGAAACAGCACCCTTGGCGCCTCAACTCATTTCTCAAGAGTGTAACATATTGGTAAAACATATTATGTCCTTCTCACTCGTCAACCGCACCACAAGCATTCTTTTAATTGACAAACTTGTGTCCTCTAATTAGTGTACAGGACTTCTGAATGCATAATGGTCCCTTGCAACCGCCTGGGTCACAATGCAGACCTTGTTCTTGTAATATCAAGGGTTGTGTGCACAATAGGATGATTAGTGTGCTTGTGCTTACTGAACTGAATATCAGAACATTCAGCAAAATTTATATTGATATAATATACAATCTTCTGGGTTACACTAGGCACTTAATACAGGTCACTCTCCTATACATGGAGTACCTTTGCTTATATGACTGACCTAAACTCTAGTTGGGTTCCTTAATGTTAATATATACCACCGTGGTTACTGATGCAATTAGGAGAGACACGCTGAGTCAGTGCCCTCTCCACCTGTCCACTACCTCACTCCCAGTAATAGAATGGCTGATCCACGTGCACACTCACTTAACTCTTCTTCTGTACCTGTGTTGAGGACCTCTGCAGTGCTGATCTGCTCACAGTAATGCAGACCCACTGGTGTTGGAATGGCAGTCTCAGCCTGGGCTCCCACCAGACCATGCTCCCAACACATTACACCTCACTTCTCGGATCCCCATGATTAAGCGATGAGGGGCAGAGTGAAACACGTTGGGGGTGTGGCTTGGCGGGAGCCCAGGCTGAGACTGCCATGCATTCCAATACCATTGGGTCTGCTTTGATGTGCGGCTTCATGGGATCCATCTTTTGCTCAACTGTTGTTTGGAGCCAATTAAAATAAAGTCAAAATTGATCTAGCCAGCTCGTTTTTAACTTTTTGTTTTCTCTGAGTAACAGGATGTTCAGGGATTTCACTCTGTTGTAAGCATTACACAATGTTCTTTCCTTATTTCCTCAATGTACACAATGTTTTTTCCTTAAAGGTTAAGTTCACCTTTACAGAAAACTCTGTAAGGTGAACTTACACAGTTGCCCCTCCTCGCCCCCCCCAGGTCCTGCTGACCTGTACCTCCGATATCTCCGGTTCTAACCCCCGGTAGATCTGCGCTAGGAGCACAGGGCTTAGAAACCATTTACCACTGACAGTGCTTACAACGAGCAGCTTTTATTTGCTCACATAAAACCTTTATCCCAAAAGTATAACAAAAATGTTGATGTAACTGCTTGTATAATACAGTGTGAACTTGCTAGTGTATCTAAATCTGCTAGTACAACTAACACTAACCTCCCCTCAGTTTGACAATGCTGCTGTTAGAAGGTGCTCCTGTGCTCCTTCATCCAGAATGGGGGGCACTATGATACAGGAGGTGAAGGAGGTTGTACAGATCACCAGGTGAAAACAGAGGGGAAAAAGCCAAAAAATAAATAAAAAGAATGCACATCCAAGAATTGGTAAGCTGCAATATATGATATTTTTGTTTTTTAAATAAAAAATTGAATTTAAACATTATTAGTAGTTTTTTTTTTTTAATTAATGATCTCAGATGTGCACTTCCTGCTTCATGAATTATGCTTTCTGGCATTTTCTTTCTGTGTAACTTTGTGTACAGCTTACCTGGTATATCCTTACAGATCTTTTCATCCAAAGAAAAACATTGTCTAACTCTATGGTGAGCATGAGATTATATTCATTATTATTCTAGAGTGTTATAAATTCTTTAAGTTGTTCCGCAGCTCTAGCCCATAAGATGAAAATGTCTTTTATGTACCTGTGCCATGATAACACATGGCACAGGTACATAGAGAGGGCATACATTGGCCAGACATCATGTTTCCATCCCCCAGGTACATGTTTAAGTAAGATGGAGCACACATGGTACCCATTGCAGAACCCTGTACCTGGAGGTAGCGGGACTCATTAAAGAGGAAAATATTGTGCATATGCACAAAATCCAACGGCACTAACAGAAATTTGTTGGGTATCTCTTCCAACATATCTAAGATGTCAAGGAATTTTCTCACCACCCCAGTCCTTTCTGGTGTGGTAGGGATAAATGTAAAGCTTACACATTAGATCCCACCATTGTAGTTCCTGGTGGTACTTTCAGCCATGTAATCAAGGAAATCAGATCATGTTATTATCCATGACATATGAGGAAAGTGTTCCCAAATGAGGCTTCAGAAATGAATTTAAGACATTATTGGGAAGAGGCCATAAAGTAAAAACTTTGCCAGGAAGATGCCAATCATGCAGGACATTGATAATTCCAGATATGTTAGGGAAGAGACCAATAACTCAGGACTTTGATTGTAAAAGGGTGATAATTCAGCATACTTATGGGAGGAGGCTGGTAATTCAAATCAGTGATGGGAATGAGCTAGGAATTCAGGACATTGACCGGAAGAGGCTAATACATTCAGGGCAAGAGGCTGATAATTCAGGATATTGATGGGGGGATAGGCTGGTAATAAGGAAGTTGATAGGAAGAGGAGAATTTCAGGACATTGATGGGAAGAGACCAGAAACTCCAAACATCAATGAACCTAGGCCAGTAACCCAGGACATTAATAGGAAAAGGACAGTAATTGGGGACATTGTAAAGAGGCCAGTAATTCAGGACATTAATTGGAAGAGGCTAGGAAATCAAAACATTGACAGGAGAAGGCTGATAATTTTATAACATTGATGAGAAGAGGCCGGTAATATAGAACATTGAAAGGGAGAGGCTAAATTTTCAGGACATTCATTGGAAGAGGTTGGTGATTCAGAAAATTAATGTGAAGAGACTGGTAATTAATGACATTGATGGGAAAAGCCTGATTGATAGGAAAAGGCTGGTAATTCAGATTATTGATATGAAAAGGACAATATCACATGACATTGTAAGGTCTTGGAAAATGAGGACATTGATAGGTAGAAGCCAATAATTCAGAACATTAATAGGAAGAGGCTGGAAATTGAGGACATTTATGGGAAGAGCCCCGAAATTCAGGATAATGACGCAAAAAGACAGGAGGCTGGTATTCAGGACATTAATTGGAAAAGCCCAATAATTCAGAACATTGATAGGAAGAGGCAGATAACCCAGGACATTAATGGGAAGTGGCTGGTAATTCAAGACAATTAAGGGAGGTATCTGAAAAATTCAGGACATTGATGAGAAAAGGCTGATACATTCATGGGAAGAGACTGATAATTCAGGACATGTTGGTAATGAGGACATTGATAGGAAGAGGCTTACAGTTCAGGACATTGAGGGGGCGAGCCTGGTAACTCAGGACATTGATGGGAAGATGTTTGTAATTCAGTACATTTATAGGAAAAGGTTAGTAATTGAGGATTTTGATGGGAAGAGCAAAGTAATTCGGGCTATTGATGGCCAAAAAATCAGGACATTGATAGAAAGAAGCCAATAATACAAGGTATTAATAGGAAGTGGTGGGTAAACAGGTCATTGATGGGAAGATATTGGTATCATGAGACATTGATGGGAAGAGGACAGAATTTTAGAACATTAATCACAAGAAGCTGGTGATTCAGGAAATTGATGGTAAGAGGCAGGTAACTGAAGTAGTTGATGGGAAGAGGATTGTATCACAGAACATTGGAAGATCCTGGAAAATTAGGACATTGATGGGAAAAGACAAGCAATTTAAACAACAAAAACAAAGGTATCGCCCTTTGGGACTTTATATGAGGTGTGCACAATGGGCCGATGAAATTGACAAATATAAATATAGTAAAAACATTTATTGCAGAAATAATCACACATAAAAGAGTAGCATAAACAAAGGCAAAGCCAATGCAATTTTACAGGGTTAAAGATGCATTAGAAATACATGAGTATACATAACATCTATAACAACCGACGCATTTCACAAGATGTGACTCGCTCTTCAGGGGTGGATGCATGTAGGATATATCTGGAAATGAATGACAAAAAAGGTAATGTAACACATGAATAAATGATTGACAAACAGTAAGAGGGGCCTTACAGAAAAGGGAAAGCCCCCATACTCACCAATCGGCAAGGCCTGGGTGCCTATGGCTGTGTTCACCAAGGATGGCAGCAATATATGCTTGGGAAGGGAGCTTAGGGAGCGGAGGCAACCACAAATCCCGACCAAGGAACAACAGGAAGGCAGACATGGCATGGGTAGAAATGAGTAACCTTGTAGGTCCTAAATGATCCATTCAGGTGTTAACTATAATATAGTATTATATAATATGTATATAATTAAACATTGCTACATTGGCAAAGTAATCATGAAGTATATAATGGAATGCATGAATGCATGTATAAACCAACCTGTTGCGATGGTAAGACAGATAAAGGCCAAGGAGCAATGTGTGCAAAACTGCAGATTTGTGAAAAGGGATGTCAAATAAGGCAATCCCTGAAAGGAAAAGGGGAAATGTGAAAAAGTGTGTATATAAAAAACATAACCAGTTACAAGAGAGGGCATGAGAAGGATGAAAGATGTATACCTGTGTAAAATCAGTAGCTTGCAGCAGTAGAGTGAACTGTCCTGTCCCATGTGAAGTGAGAGTGAAATGAAACATCCCAGCCATGTATGCTCTCCCATTTATAACCCCACAAGGGCTCCAACGGGCGCCGCCCCTGGATAATCAGTTCAGGTGTCTATACTATAATATAGTATATTTATATAATCGTCCATTGCTAAATAAGCAAAATGATCATGAAGTATATAATGGAATGCATGAATGTATATATAAACCAACCTATTACGATGGTAGGACGGATAATGGGGCCAGGGAGGAATGTGTACAAGGCTGCAGATGTGTGAAAAGGGATGTCATAAAGCAATCACCTAAAAGTAAAAGGGGGGATTGTGAAAAATGTGAATGTGAAAAACATAGCCAGACACAATGAAGTGCTTGGTATGAAGAATAAATGGTTTGTGTACCTGTGTAAGATCAGTGGCTTGCAGCAGCAGAATGACCTGTCCCATGTAGAGTAAAAGAGTGAAATAAAAATAAATATAAACATAAAAATATGAAATCCCAGTCATGTGTGCTCTCCCATTGAAATCCCCGCAAGGTCTCCAGCAGGCTCCGTCCCCAACGCCTTGTATGGGGTGGCATGACAAGCAATTTAGGGCATTGATAGGAAGAGGCCACATTTTCTGGTGCAAATTGTGGACAAGGAAAGATTACCCCTGCGCTTGTGAGGGTCTGTTTGGGTTTGAGAAAAGTAGTATTGTGAAATTATAGCGAAGCTGAAAGAGATGGTGTTGCATGTCCCGCTGCCCAGAAAATGACCCCGGGGTGGTCAGGTAAGGCTATATGGAGAGTGATGGATGAAGGGCGCGTGATCAGTTGCTCACATCAAAAAGTATAAAATTTATTCAAATGAAAAAGCCAATAAAGGCAAATAAAAACGATTAAATAATGCCAATACTACGTATCAATACCCATATTGAGGCGGGTGTTTAGAGTTGGCTGACGCGTTTCGAGGATAACCTCTTCATCAGAGCCTTTGAGAACCAGGGCGCAGTCTCTATGGGCCAGTAGGCCAAAATCTGTACATCAACATAATGGCTGGTTGGAAAAGGGCCACCTTAGAGTTGGCGTCAGCCAACTCTAAACACCCGCCTCAATATGGGCTCATGATACTTTTAACCCATTTTTATCTTTAAATTTCCATGTTTTTTATATTTTGTTACCTGTTTGTATTGATACGTAGTATTGGCATTATTTAATCGCTTTTATTTGCCTTTATTGGCTTTTTCATTTGAATAAATTTTATACTTTTTGATGTGAGCAACTGATCACGCACCCTTCATCCATCACTCTCCATATAGCCACATTTTCTGGACATTGTTGGAAATAGGCTGGTCATTCGGGAAATGAGTGGGAAGAAACTGGTAATTCAGGACATTAATGGGAAATGCTTGATAACGTGGTGCATTGATGGAAAGAGGATGGTAATTAGATCATTGATGGGAAGAGGCCAAATATTCAGAATCTTTATAGGAAAAAGCCAGTGTTATAAAACATTGATAAGAAGAGGCCATTAGTTCATGACATTGATTGGAAGAGGCTAATAATTGAGGCCATTGATATGAAGAGGCTGATAATTCAGGACATTGATGGAAAGAGGCTGAAAAATTCAGGACATTGATGGGAAGAAGCCAATACACTCATAGTAAGAAGCTGTTAATTCAGGACATTGATAGGAAGAAGTTCGAATTTCGGGACATTGATGGGAAGAAACCTGAAACTCTGGACATTGATGGAAAGAAGCCAATAATGTAGGCAGTTCACGGGAAGAGATTGGTAAATCCGGACATTAACAGGAAAGGGACATTGACTGGAAGAGGCCAATAATTCAGGACATTGATGGGAAGAGGCCAGAAATTCAGGATATTAGTGGAAGGAGGGTAACTTTTTAGGGATTAAAAACAAACCAGTAATTCAGAACATTGATAGGAAAAAGCTAGAATTTCAGAACATTAATTGGAAGAGGTTGATGATTCAGGAAATTAACTACTTGCCGACCAGCCGCCGTATAACGGTGACAGGTTGGCTCCCCTGCGGGAATCACTGTAGCTGTACAGTGGTTGATTTAACAGGTATAGGGGGCGCGTGCGCGCGCCCGCAGTGATGTGGTCCGCCGCCCACCCGCGATTGCTCCTCAGAGAGCCAGAACGGGGATCCGTCTATGTAAACAGACAGATCCCCGTTCTGACGGGGAAGGAGAGAGAGATCTGCTGTTTCAAGTGACCAGGAACAGCGATCTCTCTCTACTCCCTGTCAGTACACTGCCCCCACAGTTAGAAACATCTCCCTAGGGAACACTTAACCCCTTGATCGCCCCCTAGTTTTAACCCCTTCCCTGCCAGTGACATTTATACAGGAATCGGTGGCTATTTTTAGCTCTGATCGCTGTATAAATGTCAATGGTCCCAAAAAAGTGTCAAAAGTGTCCGATCTGTCTGCCGCAATGTCGCAGTCCCGCTAAAAATTTCTGATCACTGCCATTACTAGTAGAAAAATAAATTCATAATAAAAATTCCATAAATAAATCCCCTATTTTGTAGATGCTATAACTTTTTTGCGCAAACCAATCAACATACGCTTTTTGCGATTTGTTTACCAAAAATATGTAGAAGACAACATATTCGCCTAAATTGATGAAGAAATTTGTTTTTTGTTTTTTTTGGGGATATTTATTATAGCAAAAAGTAAAAAATATTGTGCATACATACATATATTTTTTCAAAATTATCGCTCTTTTTTTGTTCATAGCGCAAAAAAATAAGAGGTGATCAAATACCACCAAAAGAAAGTTCTATTTGTGGGAAAAAAGCGTTGCACAGCCATGTATGTGAAGAGGATGATTATTCAGGATATTAATGGGAAGAAGCTGATAATTTGGGACATTGATGGAAATACATCAAAAATTCAGCACAATGATGGGAAGAGACTAATGGGAAGAGACTGATAATTCTGAATATTGATGGGAGGAAGCTCATAATTCTGGACACTGATAGCAAGAGGCCAGAAATTCAGGACATTGATACGAAGATGCAGATGGGAGGAGCATGTACAATCAGGATGGTGATGGGAAAAAGCAGGTAGTTAGGAACATTAATGGGAAGAGGCAAGACACCAGTTATTTAGAATATTGATTGGAAAAAGCTGATATTTGAAGACATTAATGTAAAAAGGCTGGTAATTCAGCACATTCATGCAAAGAGGCTGGTAATTCATGACATTGATAGAGAGAGGCCAGAACTTTGATTTGAAGAGGCAGGTAATTCAGGACATTGATTGGAAATATGTTGGTAATTAAAGACGCTGGAAATTCAGGATATTGATAGAAAGAGCCTGGGGATTCACAATAATGGAAAGAGGCTAGTAATTTAGGACACTGATGAGAGGAGGCTGTAAAATCGGGATTGAGATGGGAGTGGTCTGGTAATTCGGGACATTTCTGGGATAAGGCCAGGAGTTCTGGACATTGATGAAAAGAGGTTGGTAATTTTAGACCAGGGGTCTCAAAGTACCGGCCCGCGGGCCATTTGCGGCCCGCGGACCGGTTAAAAATGGCCCGCAGGCAGGGCTGATAAAGGACTAGAGGTCGACCGATATTTGGCCATTAGGTCGATATATAGCAGTGGCCGCTGCTCTTCCTTCCTTCTCCACACTCAGCGCTTGATGCTTGTGTGAAACTGACACGTAACAGGAGGAGAGAGACAGAGGGATCTGTCAGATTTGAGGTTGATGTCGGGGGTGGGCGGGACCCGGCCGGGGTGGGCGGGACCCGGCCAATATCAAACACCAGCCAATGGGATCTGGGCGGGCAGCTACGTGTATGTGGCCCGCCCCTTTTCTTAAGCAGCCCAATCATTGGCTGGTGTTTGACAGCTGCTGGCCCCACCCACCTCGGCCGGGTCCCGCCCACCCCGACATCAACCTCAATTCTGACAGATCCCTCTGTCTCTCTCCTCTGTGCTACGTGTCAGCTTCACACAAGCATCAAGCGCTGAGTGTGGACAGCTCCTTGTCAGTTTCACACACTGTTACACTCCGCTCAGTGTGAAACCTGCCAGTGGCACCTGCCTGTGCCAATCAGTGCCATCTGTCAGTGCCATCTGTCAGTGCCAGCTGCCAGTGCCACTGCCAATCAGTGCCACCTGCCAGTGCCAACCAGTCTGCCATTGCCACCTGCCACCTCCAACCAGTACTACCTGCCAGTGCCACCTGCCACCGCCAATCAGTGCCACCGCCAACCAGTGCCTGCCAGTGCCACCGCCAACCAGTGCCCCTGCCAATCAAAGCCACCTGCCAGTGCCACCTTCCACCACCTGCAAGTGCCACGCCAATCAGTGCCACCTGCCAGTGCCAACCAGTGCTTGCCAGTGCCACCTGCCACCACCTGCCAGTGCCACGCCAATCAGTGCCACCTGCCAGTGCCACGCCAATCAGTGCCACCTGCCAGTGCCACGCCAATCAGTGCCACCTGTCAGTGCCAATAGTGCCACCTGCCAGTTCCAAACCAGTGCCACCTGCCAGTTTCAAACCAGTGCCACTTGCCAATGCCTGCCAGTGCCACCTTCCAGTGCCAACCAGTGCCACTGCCAATAAGTGCCACCTGCCAGTGCCATTGCCAATCAGTGCCACCTGCCAGTGCCATCTGTCAGTGCCAATCAGTGCACCCTCCAAACAGTGCAACGTGCCACCTGCCAGTGCCACCTGCCAGTGACAGACAGTGCCACCTGCCAGTGCCACCTGCCTAAGCCAACCAGTGCCATCTGTACTGAGGACATCAAGTGTTTGGTAGAGTGACAGGAGCAAGCAGGGAGGAGTGGAGTGGGTGAGGTTTTTTTTTTTTCAAATCGGCCTAAAATATCGGCCACAAAAATCGTCATCATATATCGGCCATCGGCTTTACCTCTCCATCTCTTCTGTCCTCTCCGCTGCACGCTGCTGCAGCCCAGAGAGAGAACAGAGCTGAGAATGGAGCGGAGGAAGGATCCGCTCATTGATCCGCCCACCTAGGCATTGACGATCGACCAGAGCCCCAAACCAGGGTCCTGCTGCCACCTCAGGGCGGGAGATTGTGTTCTCTGGGTCCCCTGTCACTAGGCCTGTATGGAAGCCAGGAGGAGAGGATTTGGGAGGCAGATGATCCTGACTGCCAGGAGAGGTGAGTGAGCCATCACACTGAGGCAAAGTCCTTAGTGGGGTGACTGGGGTAGAAATTTGTGCAGTGTGGGGGGTATTTTATGCAGTGTGGAGGGTGATTGTGCATTGTGGGGGGTAATTGTGTAGTGTGGGGGTATTTTATGGAGTGTGGGGGGTATTTTATGGAGTGTGGGGGGTATTTTATGGAGTGTGGGGGGTATTTTATGGAGTGTGGGGCTATTTGTGCAGTGTGTGGCTATTTGTGCAGTGTGGGAGGGGTAATGCTGGGTAGTTAATAATGCGTTTGCTGACACCAATGCTGGGTTAATAATGCGCTTACGGACACCAGTACTGGGTATAATGCGTTTGCTGACACCAGTGCTGGGTATAGTATAGTATATTATTGCTGGTATAGTTCATTGCTTTTGAAGTTTTAAAAGTTTGCATGCGGCCCCCCATGGGATATGAAAACTTGTCATGTGGCCCTCAGGCAATTTGAGTTTGAGACCCCTGTTATACAGGCACAGTAATACCCAACGAATGGGGAACATTCCACATGAAGGAATGTCTGTCAGTCAGGTCATTGCTGTACTGTATGTATGCTGGTTTATTCCTGAAGTCTTAGAAGTGGGAGGCTATTCTGACCTTTATATGCTGAGATTTGTACAATCAATATGCAGATTACTTGGGTCGGGAACAAGACATCTTTGGGTCAAGATATTCAATGCCAAGCCTTCTTCACATAAGTTATTTGCAGGGACGTGTAAAGATTTTTTGTTGGAAATATATACACATCTGGTTAATTGGATAGGGCTGATCTGAGGCACACAGGTCAAGGGCTCTGGATATGGGATTAATTACACCAAACAAATAATTCAGCTGCAGTTGGAAGTTGGAAACCAGACTGGAGTTGTGAATCCTGTGATAACATTTACGTCATGTAGTTCATTGCCAGGTTCATCCATATAGTTACTGTGGTTTAAACATTTCAACTTCTCTTAAATAGCCATTACAATCTTCCATTCTTCCATCTTGCAGGTAACTATCAGTTTATAAATTTGGGACTCGAATAAACGTATTTAATGTGCAGCAAATATTCCTGAAATACTCTGTACTCTGTGGTATTGTGCATGTTCAGATGATTTGATTGGTTGTCCTGTCTGAGTATTTATTAATATTGGGAGTCAAGTGGAGCAAGAAATGAAGAGTGAATATATGACCCTTACCTATGAAGATACTAAGGAAAGCAGGTAGGTGAGTAACTTTCAGCAAGCATTCATTACAAGTTACACAGCAGGTCAGACGCATTTGATTGCACAAGGTTAGTCATCATACACAGAAGAGAGGTCTGAAATCATACATTGGAAGGTGATCTACAACACTTCTATGTATGATGGCATACAACCCCCTGCTGTCAAACATGGGGGGGGGGGGGGGTTGGCCTGTCATGGGAGGTTCTGTGTCATACAAGGGAGGGTTGTCTGCCTTCATACACAGTAAGGAGGTCTCCCTCATACAGAGGAGATTGGTATACAAAGGAAGGGTGGTCTACCATCGTACAAGGGATGGTGGTCTGTCTTCATGCACAGTACAGTGGTCTGCCACAAAAAAAGGGAAACCAATCGCACACAGGACACCGATTCACTGTGACCAAAACTAAACTAGGTAATGTTAAATGGCTTCAGCTTTGCTCTCCACCCGCAGAAGAGGTTCCTCAGATGCATTTCGCCACCTAGCTGTCTTAATCATTTAGGCCTCAGTGATTAAGCTGACTAAGGGATGAAATGCATCTGAGGGACCTCCCCTATTGGTGGAGGTCAGAGCTCTCAGTTGCTATTTTTCTGTAGCATATTGTAGCCTGCCAAGCTGTTTTATACAATCTGCACCAGTTCATTACATGCCATGTTGGCTGATATCAGTTACAGGAGCATTAGAGAGGTACTTATCTTTGTCTGCAAGGTGGGTGGACTACCATCATACACTGGGTTCTGTAGGTTTTTTCCTAAACTTAGGGGATTGCCTGAGCTGTTTTCGCCTGTTACTGGAAGAAGGCTCCAGTAATTTGTTTGGCAAGGTCAGCCAGGACTACTATTGTTTATCTGACCCAGCCAATCCGTGAGCAGCTATAAACAAAGGTATAGCTTGGGATGATGATTAATGTTTAGGAGTATCTTTCCAGAACTCTCTTCCCTGGGAGTTCTCCCTGGGAAAAAACCTGTTCGAAGGATACAAAGATAGGATGATTCCCCCAAAGGTTTTTTTTAGCAGCAAATTAAGTTAACCAGTAGTGATGATTTTGATAAAAAGTCTTTTTTATTATTCAAAAATATTTTTTTTAAAATATGAGCTCTGGTTGCACATTTAAAGGACATATTCCATTAAACATGACAGTATTGATACAGTGGAGCAAGATATTACAAAATGCAAACCACAGTATAATACACCAACGCATTTCAACCCATGTAGTCATGGTCTTCCTCAGGGGGATTTTGTCTAGTAGCAATGAGTGAGTGATAAATAGAAGTACTTTAGGGGTTATGACAGAGTTAAAGAAGGTGCAAAACTGGGGAGAGAAAATATGTATATATTTCTCATTGTTTGTCTTTTATATATATATATATATATATATATATATCCTATTTTGTTTTTCCATAAAGAATTAAATCATAATAGATGAATGATTCTTTTGTTTAAAGAGTGTATTGTTTAGTGTGTATATCTTGTGTGTTCCAATAGAAGAAAAAAGTTGTGATGAATAAATGTGTGTTCGATTTAAATAGTGCTAAAAAATGTGATGTCAGTGTCTAAGAAGATACATGAATAAAATGACAGAATAACGTCAACAAGTGACTAAGGTAACTGGCAAAGTGAACCAAAAGAAAAATTTGTGAAAAATAATGAAAAAATAAGGTTCTCAAACAAAAATATGCAAAATTACCTTGTCAAGTGAAGTGACTTGGTGTGACCAACAAGTAGATGTATGATATTACCAAACTGAAGTAAAAACATGAGTAAAGGTGCTCTGAAGTTATGATGAAATCATAACATTGCTAAATGTGAAAAAAAAGGGGAGAAAAAGGAAAAAACATCAAAAGGTCCTATGCAATACTCAAATGATTCAATATGTTATAGTAGTTGAAGCATTGCCTAGCCATTAAATGGCAGAGAAACAGGCTAGCATTGTATTTGTGAAATCAATACTTACAATAAACCACCAGTGCACCTCACACATCCCTGTCAACAACACCCATGGGATTGTCTCAGAATTCAAGAAAAAGTGGGGTTTAAATAGATCCTCCTATACTCTAGGAGAGCTGGGAACTGTTTAATTGACCACAGGTGCCGTGAGCCCTCCCCATCCGGGTCCCCAGGGTGTCTGGTGCAGCCACCGCCTAGCTTCCTCGGTGTCCCGGAAGGCCTTGGCCCCAGCCTCTGCCGTCACCTCTGTCGCAAGCGCATGACATCATGACGTCATGCGCACGCAAACACAGAGGTCGCGCATTTGTGCTCCATTGCTGAAACATCCAGAGGGGATCAAGGGACGCCCCTCGCATGGGAGTGCTCCCCCAGAGACCAATGAGTGAACCGCCACATGGTTGGAGCATAATAAAAGGGAGATGTGGGGAAGGATTATCCCCACATCTCCCCACCATGCTGGGAAGCCGATGAAAAAAGCCAGAATCCGCCAGAGAAGACGCAGGAGGAACCGCGGATCCACTCAAACACTAAAAAACCCACATATCAAAACATTAATATATACAATACAGGAGAAACCGCGGATCCACTCAAACACTAAAAAACACACATATCAAAACATTAATATATACAATACATAATTTGATAAATATATACAATCTTAAATATCAGTTATATTACCCAAAACACATTTGGGATTTTTCTTATGAAAGCTGTCTGCCAATTTGGAGGTAGCGGTTCCCAATTTTCATGTTATACATGTGCTTGGAAATGCGGCGCCAAAATTCCTGTTTGGTTTTGCCTATATAAAAGGCGCCACACTCACATACCATTAGGTAGACTATACCTCGTGTTTGCCAATTGACGAAATATGTTGGCCTGAAAATCTCAGCATTTGGGAGAGAGAAAGATTTCTCCTTTCTATCAAGGGGACAGTAGGAAGTGCCCACAAGGAAAGGAACCAAAAAGTGGGCAATGTTGTCTACTTGTTTGCCTTTTGTATTCGCTCTGAACTAATCTATCTTTCATAGAGGTAGTTAGTTTGTAAGTAATTAACGGAGTTGCAGACACAACCACATGGCTCTGATACATCGACGACGTCTGCATCATTTGGGAGGGGCCAGAGGCTACCCTTCAGAAATATTCCAAAAGATGAATACGAAAAATCACAATTTAAAATTTACGATGTACTATGATAAAAACACTATTGCATTTTTGGACATTCAGGTAAATAGTAATTTGGAAGGGCAGCTGTGCAGCACTCTGTTCCGCAAGAGCACTGCTGGTAACACAGTGCTGCATGTTGAGAGTTTTCATCCAACCCCTTTAAAAAATTCCATCCCATATGGTCAATATCTTCGCCTACGCAGAAATTGTTCCAATGATGTTATGTTTAACCACTTATTTTGTTATATTTTACTTTTGCTATATGGCACTGCGTAGCTTTAACTGACAATTGCGCGGTCGTGCAATGCTGCACCCAAACAAAATTGACATCCTTTTTGCCCCACAAATAGAGCTTTCTTTTGGTGGTATTTGATCTGCATTTTTTATTGTTTGCACTATAAACAAAGAGGGACAATTTTGAAAAAAAAAATTTTTTTTTTTACTTTTTGCTATAATACATATGCAAAAAAAATATATAAAAAAAATAATTTATTCATCAGTTTAGGCCGATATATATTCTTCTACATATTTTTTGGTAAATAGGCGTATATTCATTGGTTTGCACAAAAGTTATCACGTCTACAAATTATGGGATAGATTTAGGGACTTTTATTTTTTTTTTATTGTTTTTACTCAAGATCAAGGGGTTAACTGTGTTCCCTGGGTGTGTTCTAAATATCACTGGGATAGACTGCCCGGGACATGACAGAGATCACTGTTCCCGATCACTGGGAACAGTAGATCTCTGTCATCTGTCAGAATGGAGATCCGCCTTGTTTACAAAGGCAGATCCCCATTCTGCCTCTGTACTAGGCGATCGCGGGTCGCCAGCAGACATCGAGCCCGTCCGACCAGTGGCATAGTCTACCTAATGGTATGTGAGTGTGGCGCCTCTTATATAGGCAAAACCAAACAGGAATTTTGGCGCTGCATTTCTAAGCATATGTATGGCATGCAAATTGGGAACCGCTACCTCCCAGCTGGCAGACATGTAGTGCTCAAACCTGACTATATTGTGCCTAAAGTCACCTTCACCGCCCTCGATCAGCTACATATTCCGGATTGAGGCAGTGACTGAAATAAAATCCTACTCCAACATGAGCAGAGATGGATTTTTAGATTACAGGCCACTACTTTTCCAGGCCTAAATGAGTCCATTTTGCTCCCTTTTTAAAAGGGTTTACGTCAGGAAAGACCCATTAGCCCATTATTGTGTTTGAGAACACAACATTGAAAAATTTATTTTGAATTGACATAAAGAGTTAAAAAAAATGAATATGCACACAGCTTTCATAAGAAAAATCCCAAAGGTGCTTTGGGAAATATAACTGATATTTAAGATTGTATATATTTATCAAATGATGTATTGTATATATTAATGTTTTGATATGTATGTTTTTTTTAGTGTTTGAGTGGATCCGCGGTTCCTCCTGCATCTTCTCTGGTGGATTCTGGCTTTTCCATCGGCTTCCTGGCACAGAGGGGAGATGCGAGGATAATCCTTTCCTCACTTCCCCCTTTCATTGTGCTCCAACCATGCCACGGTTCTCTCCTTGGCCTCTGGGGGAGCACTCCCGTGCCGGCGGCGTCCCTTGATCCCCTCTGGATGTCTCAGTAATGTGTGTCTTTCCATAAAAAAAGCCTGTATGAAACATTTCTGTCAGGATCTGGCCTCAGTATGAGCCCTGAATGAAGGGAAAACAGCTGAAATGAGATATGCTTGTCTGAAGATTCTCACAATGGTTGAGAAGCTGGCGTCTGGACCTAGAAAATGGGATCTTTGCCCTTGGGCTCAGGTATTTTATCTCCTCACAGAAGGACAGATATCAGATTCAGGAGCAAGGAAACACTATGACTGCTCTCACAGATTTACCTGGTTATCCTCTGTCCATCAGAAACTAGTAATGGTCCTTCTCATAGAAACTACTGCTGATTCAGTATACCTGTCCTCCTATTTTGTGTTTTTTTTTTGGGTATCCTGCACCCCAAAACTCTCTCTTCAGTTTGAGAACTGGAATAAATAGTAGAAAACCCTAGAGACTGAAGCCTTTTTTATTGTCAGAGTTTTTCTGTGAGTTATTGGATCCGGATACAGGGCAGATAGCCATGGGATGGGTAGGTGAACCCAAATTATTCAAGTGGCTCCTTAAGGCATCAAAGGAGGATGGTCTTCTTTCATTAATAGGGGGGGTGGTCTGCAGTGAGAGGGTGGTCTGCTGTCATACACGGGGGGGGGGGGGGGGTGTTGTGCCATCCAATACGAAAAAAGTGCCCTGTTAAAAGTGCCATTAACACAGTTCATCTGGACATTTGTTTTTTTCTAAACGGAGAGAGACAGGACAGGCTCTGTTTGGAGGGACAGAGCAGAACAGAGTTTCTTTCCAGTTTGATTGCCAATATCACTGAAATCAATCACCTAGCTTGGGCCTGCCTTGGCCCTACAGCCATGAGATTGTAGTCCAATGCCCTGTACACACGGTCGGATTTTCCGACGGAAAATGTGTGATAGGACCTTGTTGTCGGGAATTCCAACCGTGTGTGGGCTCCATCACACATTTTCCATCGGAATTTCCGACACACAAAGTTTGAGAGCAGGCTATAAAATTTTCCGACAACAAAATCCGTTGTCGGAAATTCCGATCGTGTGTACACAAATTCGATGCACAAAGTGCCACGCATGCTCAGAATAAATTAAGAGACGAAAGCTATTGGCTACTGCCAATTTATAGTCCCAACGTACGTGTTTTACGTCAGCGCGTTCAGAATGATCGGATTTTCCGACAACTTTGTGTGACCGTGTGTATGCAAGACAAGTTTGAGCCAACATCTGTCGGAAAAAATCCATGGATTTTGTTGTCGGAATGTCCGATCAATGTCCGACCGTGTGTACAGGGCATTATAGTCTTGTATCTCACATTTGTGTGCACTTTTAAAGCATAACAAGATGTTGAACTTTCTTTTGTGCAATGGCTGCATGTTGTCTGCAGTTTACAGGAGAACACATTCCTTTCAAACGTTTCCGGTTGTTATGGAAAATTATCTTTACTTCCCAGCATTCCAGCCATTAGCAGAACATTTATACAGGTATAAAGTTCTACAAGTTTATGGTGAAATACTATGTAGCCAGGTAATGGGCTGCAACAGTATGGAGAGGCAGACATTGATCTTATTTACTTTCCTTTTCCCCTTTGTGATAGGTAATGTTGTATTGCACAACCCTCCTCCAGTCAGCAGGGGAAGATCTGAGTCAAGTAAACCCACAGACCTCAATGCAGAGTGCCTAGAATCCTGGAAGGTGTAGTCCGAGGCCGTGCATTGGTAAGATTGACTCTCTGATCTACAGGTACAATTTGACTCTGTGTGAGTAGGAGGAGCTAGAGAGAGCTTTTATTGATATGCCCTGGAAAAGGCCTGCTCTCTTGGCCCCAATGGGAGTCAATGCATCCAAACCTGTCTGTGTGAGCAAGAGACAGAGCCAGTCCTAGAGAGCGTAATGTAAAGGACATGATCGCCGGGAAATCGGCAGCACCTTCAGCCTTATCGACTTTGCAGAATGAGAGACAAGAGTATTCATCAGTTTTACCGCTTTGACAGTTTGAGTTGCAGTTGCACCAGCGTTATTGTTCCTTCTGTTGTATTATCCATAACATTAATTAGTTTGAAGATCCAGCAGCCAAATAGGAAGCCCCTTTTATTTGTGGCAACCAGTGCGCAGATCTAAAAACTCATCACAGAAATTCAACTACAGAAATCACTTAAAAATAGAAGAAACCCTTTGTTCTACCCGCTATCATCCACTAAATGCTATATTATTAGTAAGAAGTGGAACAACCCTTTAAATTTCTGCCAAGGTCTCTAAACCACCTTTGAAGCAATTTCCATCCTGCTGCTTATTTCTTTGTTTCCACTTACAAACTGTAGAAAGTGGCGGTAAATCTCAGCAGAAGAAGGACTTCCCTGAGGATGGAGATTCATGGCTGTAAATTGTCCAGCACGCTGACTATTACAGGAATCTGAAAAAGCAGCTTGAGATTTCCCTATCAGTATTCTGCACACGGAATAATTGACTTGACCAGCAGTGGATAGTAGCTTGTTTTACACATCCATAATCAAGTTAGAGCAAAGAATAATCACCAGCTAATTCCTCTATACTGCCTTTATTTGCTGCGGTTGCAGAATGTTGGAGGGAGCTGCAGATAATATATCTTCACATCATCATTTAATGCATCACAGCATGCTCTTCTTCAAGGCTGGCGGGCCTTGTTGCGGCGGCATCTTCCTGCATCTAATACATGAAAACGTAAACAATGCTAAATGCTTTCTGGCTGCTAAAAGGTTAAAATGAACAGGTCAGGGCACATCCATCTACCTGGGTGTCCATAAGCATCCCTGCACTCTACCACCATTCATCCCCTGTACTCGCTACAATCCATCCATCCCTCATACTATGCTACTATCCATTCTTTGCACTCTGTCGCCACCCATTCGCATGAAAAGAGCTTTTGTTGGCACTGTAACAGCAATTCTTTAACGATCAATTACCCATCTCAAATGGATTGCTTTTCACAGCTGACCAGCCGCCACTCAGCCTTTCATTATAATCAATAAAACAGGCAAAGCGCTGCACAAGTTTACTCTGCTTCATTGTCATTAATTGAATAAAGGCGGACTCTTCATGTTTGTCATTTCTAACTCTGGAGGGAAAAGCGTGACGGATCCCCAACACTATGGGGGATTAAAGAGGCAAATATACAGTGCATCAGCCTCACCGGCCCAGTGCACCTGCTTTGGAGTAACAGGATTTATTAGGGTCTATCTGGAGCAATAGGATTTTTTAGGGGTCCCTCTCGAGTAATAGGATACATTTGGGGTCTCTCTGGAGTAATAGGATTTTTTTGGGAGGCTATCTGGTGCAATAGGATATTTCAGGGGTTTCTGAAATAGTAGGATATATAGTATGTGTGTGTGTGTGGGGGGGTTACTTTTCTGGAATAATGAAATATATTGGGGGGGGCCTCTGGAGCAATAGAATTGGGATGAGGGGTCTTTCCAGAATATCAGGATATACTGGGGTCTATATGGAATAATAGAATGTACCGGACCTCTCTGAAATAATAGTATAGATTGTGGGTATCTCTCTTGAATCATTGTGTATACTGGGATTTATTTGGAATAATAGGCTTTATATATTGGGAGTATTTCTGAAATATTAGGATATATTGGGGGTCTCTTTGAAGTAATAGGGTTTTTGGGGGGCTTTTTGGAAATCCAGGATATATTGAGAGTCTCCAAGGAGTAATAGGATGTATGGGGGGTCTGACTTAAGTAATATGATTGATTGGGGGTTCACTTTTGAAAGGCAGTGCAGTGCTCTAAATACATATAATTATCAGAAATAAACTGGGTAAACACACACAATGATCAATTGTGCAAAATGTAAACTGCACTAATAGATCCAGTGCTAGTATGAGGTACCATAAGGTCAATACCTTATGGATCAAGTGAATAGGTACCAACCAAGTTTAAAAAAAAATGAAAACATATATAAACAATATATCAGTGAATAATAAAATGCCACCTAAATGCACATTTTCACAACATTCTGCAAAGTCCATCAAATGATGAATGTCATAGTATACTCTTCCACATGATAAATCCCAAAGGCATGGATGGTGATGTTCCCGCCCTTTAAAACACCCAGGACTTACACCACCGGGGGAGAGGGGCAAATACTCTTACCATAGGGCGTGGACACACACGCCAGCGACGGTGAGTCAAACAAGCATGTATGGACACCCAAGTCCAAGGTCACGATCTCAGCAGTGGGATAGGCAAAACGAACCAAAGGCCGGAAGGCAACCACAATCTCCTGATCTTACCCAGCAGTGGGTAAAGGATGATCATAAAAAACAAACAGGAAGGCTTCCACATGGCATAGATCAAAACAACATACAGATTTATTAATGAAAGGTACAATGATCATTTAAAGGGGTTGTAAAGGTAAAAATGTTTTCACCTTAATGCATTATATGCATTAAGGTGAAGAAACTTTTGACAATACCGCCGCCCCCAGCCCCCCCCGTTTTACTTACCTGACACCTCGAAACTCAGCCGCTCGCTCCCGACATCCATTTTGCCGCTCAGCCTGGTCGCTGATTGGCTACAGTGGATGGATTGAAAGCAGCGCAGCCATTGGCTCGCGCTGCTGTCCATCACATCCAATGACGCGGCGCGCCGGGGGGCGGGGCCGAGTAATACAGTGAGCGGCTATAGCCGCCGGCTGTGTCACGGGAGCGCGCCCGCAATAACTAACCACCATGCGAGGGAGCTCACATTAAGGTGGTTAGTTCTTGCGAGGAGGAGCTGAAACAGCCGCCGAGGGACCCCAGAAAAGCAGGTTCGGGGTCACTCTGTGCAGAACGAGCTGCACAGTGAAGGTAAGTATAACATGTTTGTTATTTATTTATTTTTTTTAAATTACCTTTACAACCCCTTTAAGATGTGTGCTGTAAAAATGTGATCACAAAGAAATTCATAAAATTTGGTGCAATGTGCAAAGCTCAGCAGACAGAGACCCGACGTGTTTCGTCCTATGGGACTTCTACCCCATGTGCATTTAGGTGGCATTTTATTTTTCAAAAATAATTCACTGATATATTGTTTATATATATATATATATATATATATATTCCTTGTTTTTTTTTAAACTTGGTTGGTACTTGATCCACTTTATGGTACCTCATACTAGCACTGAATCTATTGATTAGTGCAGTTTACATTTTGCACAATTGATCATTGTGTGTGTTCACTTATGTGCACTTCTTTTCACATTTTCTGGAAATACAGAATATCTTGAGAGTCTACCTGGATTAATAGAGTTTATGGGGGAGTCTACTTGGAATAATACATGGAATAATAAGATTATATTGGGGCCTCTTTGGAATAATATGATGTAGTGTGTGTGAGGTGTAATGTGAAATAATTAATAGGAAATGTTGGTTGGAGGGGGTCTAGCTATCTAGAATAATATGATATATTGATATATTGGGAGTGTCCCTCCAGAATAACATGATATATTGCAGAGTCTCTCTGGAATAATAGTATACAGTATATTGGGAGTCTCTTTGCAATTATTGGATTTTTTTTTGGGGGGGGGGGTCTAGGAAAAAACAGGCTATATAAGGGGCAATAGGATATACTGCAACATCTGTATCTATCTGGAGAAGTAGAATATATTGAGGGGGGCTTTCACATCAACAAGACACGTTGGTACCTCAGGATATATTAGGGGTATCTCTTCAGAATAATAGGATATACTGGGGGTAGGTCTCCTCTGGAATAATGAAATATTGGGGCATATCTCTTTGGAGTAATAGGATATACAGTACTAGGGGGTTTCTCTTGAATAACTGAATAATTACTTGGGGTCTGTTGAAAACCGGGATATATTGGCGGCGGATTTCTTTTTAGGGCCTCGACTTGCTGAAATAAGAAAGCCACATGGAGGATAGCCGCTCTTAGCAATCTATGGAAGAGTGCAGATTTCCTAAATGTAGATTTCAAAACTGTCCTCGTTATTTCCTCTTAGTTGACCAGGGAGAATTGAAACTGACTGACCTCTATCTCAACTAAGCACAGCAATTTGCGCACATCTTCATTCCTGAGCTCCTGTCTGTCCGCATGCAACCAACATTTACTAATCCCAGTAGCATCCAGAAATGACCTGCAGAACCTTTTCCCAGACTCATGGGTGTTCTGCAGCCGTGCTTAAAGGGGAGTTCACAAATGCATGCAGATGATTGAATCCGAAATGTCTAGTGGTAATTTAAAAATGTGAAAAACCATGATAATTTCGGTAGCAGCCAATCAGATTGCAGCTGCCATCAGCCAGAAACATTTGATTGGTCAATCCTGAATAAACCGCTTGAGACTTGAAAGCTAATTTGCTATTATAAATATGGTAATTGATTGTGATATAATTCAATGATTCTTCAGTCTATGAGAAGAGATCTGCTGGAGGATGTGGGTGAGACTGCTTATTGTGGGCAGTGTCTAATCAGTTAAAAATTTCTACCTTACTTAGTTCCTGCATTTCAGTCATAGGGTATGTATGTAGCACACCCCCTTAAGGGCCGCAGATAAACTGGGATCCACCACCCTGCACAGCCAGCCACACAGAATTTTCACAGTCACTTCAAGTCAGAGAACAGTGCTTTGTTTTTGTCATTTTATTGGGGCATCAGAACTTGGATAGGTATTGGGAGTTATGGGTTGCCCACTTGACTTCAATCAACTTCAGGGACAACTTCTACTATGTACAGTACTATTTACACCCCTCACTTTCTCCAGCACACTTGCTTGCAGAACTCATGCTAGCACACTGTTTGCGGATCTGACAAAAAGTACTCAGTCAGATTTAAAGCAACAGCCTGGTATAGGCAGGAACCCAAGGCCCCTTTGAGTGTTTAGCAAAAACCTCAGTGTCCAGCATACATCCCTGTGGCTACTGATCCCAGCACCAGCTCTTCAGGCACTGCCAACCCACCTGGCTGCAGCTGCCCCTTTTACTAGCCCTCATGGCTAACTTCTCCACAGTCCTCCCAGACGGACACTCTCTCCTCAGTCCTCCTAGACTGATCACTCATCAGCCCACCTGGCTGACTTCTCAGGAGATCTCCCAGAGGTAGTGACCTGCTCCTGTCCTCTGACTTGCTCCTGCGATTCCAGGAAAGGATTCCTCTGTGTGTTGTAGAGGGCCCCTCCAGCACCCGAGCCCCAGGCACGAGGTCACCCCCCACCCCAGACTGGGGGGCACCCTCAAGGGCCACCAACAGCCTCTTTAGATCTACATCTTCCGCCCGACTGCCCTGCTAGCATGAATTATGAGTATTTATGAGGTGGCCTGCCCCCTGCCAGCTCAATTTGCTGGGGATTGGCTGGGTCCCTCATCAATACTCCAAGCAGCTACTTCTAGACTCCCCCTGCTACTTCTGAAAGCTTCTCCAAGGTTCCAGAAAGCAGGGGGAGTCACCAGAGATGCTGCTTGCTGAGTTATCCAGCCTCACTGATGCCGCGTACACATGAGCGGACTTTTCGACTGGACTGGTCCGACGGTCTATCCGACGGACTTTCGGTGGACTTCCGACGGACTTTCCTAACGAACGGACTTGCCTACACACGATCACACCAAAGTCAGACGGATTCGTACGTGATGACGTACACCGGACTAAAATAAGGAAGTTGATAGCCAGTAGCCAATAGCTCCCTTAGCGTCGGTTTTAGTCCGTCGGACTAGCATACAGACGAGCGGATTTTTCGACCAGACTCGAGTCTGTCGGAAACATTTGAAACATGTTTTATTTCAAGGTCCGTCGGACTTTTGGGGGAAAAAAGTCCGCTGGAGCCCACACAATATCGAATTGTCCGACGGAGTCCAGTCCGCCGGATTAAGTCTGCCGGAAAGTCCGCTCGTGTGTACGTGGCATAAGTCACTCGGCCCTGACCCAGATTCAACCCAGGCCTGGCTCTCAGCCAAGCCACATTTTCCTACACTAACAACAACTATGATGATCTCAGACAAGAGACTGTACAGATGTCTACTGAAGCAATCAGAGGAGGCCATATTGAAGATCAGATGAGAACTTGGGCCTGCTATTACACTCAGTAAAGGGTGTACAAAGGGCGATTATCAATAGCAACGAATCAGAAATCGTAAACGAACTGACATTGCTCTGAGTGGTCATGATGAGTTATCCCTTGCACATTCTTTATGTTCTTAGTGTCTTCCAGTGTGCATCCTTTATAGACATGAGATGTCCTCTTTCCCCATCAGAAGGAAACATTTCCCAGCAAAAAAAATGAAACTCTGGGAGATGAAGAGTGTATTCCACAGTACACAGCCGGCAGACCAGGCAGTGTGGCTTCACATTTCCAATCAGTGATATCCCAATCAGATGGATCCACCAACTGGGACAACTACTAAAACACAGGCAGTGTTGCCAACCTACCAGATTGAAATTTACTGAAACAACACCCAAAATTTCCTGGCACAGCCAAGTTTTTACTGGCATTTCCAAAAATTTAAAATTACAGTTTTATGTGCAAATTTTAGAATTTAGGCTACAAACAAGTACAATATGCAATTAGCAATGTGATTTAAGGTAGATATTAGGGCAAAAAACATATTTCTTATTTTATTTTCGATATAGTAAGAAAGTAGCTCAGGGACAGGAGGGCAAGAAATTAGAATCGGAAGGCACACACACACACATGAAGTTGACTCTCACAGTGACAATGACAGAAGTGTGCAGCAGCACAGATGATGCTGACTTCTCCCTGGCACGACATGTCCTCTCCTGTGTCACAGTGACAGTCTCTCTCCAAGCCAGGTGGTCCCTTCAGTCCACTCCAGTCTAAACAGCACTGACAGTCCCACAGCACTCCTGACCTGCCCTGCTCCTTTCCTGCAGAGCCAAACATGAGGCTCTGGCCACTCTGCTTGGCTCCCTTGCACCATGACATCACACGACACACTCGGGCACCGCCTCTACCAGAGCTGCCCAAACACACTGTAGCAGGCACATGGATGGTCTCGGCCATCTCTGGACCGGGCCGAACATCACAGCCATATTTTTTACTGGCAACTTTTTCCTTTTACTGGCAGGAGAAAATTGCCAGTTTTTACTGGCTGCCAGTAAAATTGCTGACGGTTGGCAACACTGAACACAGCTCACACGGTGCTATACCATCTCCCCTGCACAACATACCTCAGCATACTCTGCTCTCCTTGCACTACATGCTCTCCCTTGCCTGCACTATATATTCCAAGCATGCGGTGCTCGTGCTTAACTACATATCCCAACATGCTGGAAAAGTGATGTACAATCTAATACATTTATTGGACAGTTTTGCTGCCTCTCACCTCTTAAGAACATTTCTCCCATCTGCGCACAGACATTGAACAGGACCTCTGAAGAACATTCCTCCAATCCTGGCACAGACATCAAATGGCATCACCAAACTACACATCTGCAGAACATTTTTCCTATCCTAGACACTGAATGGGAACTCTGCAGACCCTTACTCCCATTTGGGCACAGACAATGTACAGGACTTCTGCAGAACGTTACTCCAAACCTGGCACAGACACGAAATGGCACCTCTTCAGAACACTCCTTCCATCCTGGCACAGACATTGAACAAGTGGCATGTATTAATCAAGGAAATTACCTATCAATCAAGAGATTGACCTACAGATTACAATACAGAAGCATTCCACTTATTTGGGAAATTCTTCCTTCTGAGGAATGCCCTGACAATGCCCAAACTGGATTTGTAGATTTTAGAAGCTCCTATACAGAGCAGAACCTGTTTGCCATGGTTGGCTGACTTTCCATTGTACAGTGAGTGTAAACGCTGCGCTAAGCGTCCTCTGAGCGGTCTACAAATTGTGATATTATAAGGGCGGCGGAGCACATCATCCCTGGCTGTCTATTGTCATCGGCAGGCAACACGGCTGACTTCATGTCCCCATAGACTGAGATTACTGACAATGTAAATGGCTCACATATGAATGGAATGTGATAATCGACTCCTCTATCCTCCACCGCTCACAGATAAGCAGCGCAGACGTTGTCACAAGACATTACAAACTATCCAACATCACACACAGCCATAGAAGTCTTCAGTCATTTTTTTCAAGTTTCCATCTATTTATGCCGCGTACACACGAGCGGACTTTACGGCGGACTTTGCCCGGCGGACTGGATTTCGTCTGACAATTCGATGTGTGTGGGCTCCAGCGGACTTTGTTTTCTCAAAAGTTGGACGGACTTAGATTTGAAACTTGTTTAAAATTTATCCGTTGAAATCGAGTCCGGTCGAAAAGTCCGCCGTCTGTATGCTAGTTCGACGGACTAAAAAGCCACGCTAGGGCAGCTATTGGCTACTGGCTATGAACTTCCTTGTTTTAGTCCGGTCGTACGTCATCACGTACGAATTCGACGGACTTTGGTGGATTGTGTGTAGGCAAGTCCGATCATTCAGAAAGTCCGTCGTAAAGTACGTTGAAAAATCCGCCGGGCAAAGTCCGCCGTAAAGTCCGCTCGTGTGTACGCGGCATAAATCTTCTACCCTTGTTGTTTTAACTTTAGATGGTAAAACATTTTTTTCTGCCAGTAAATACCTTATACAGCCCACTTCCTTTTTCTTGTCTGGTCATTAGCCTAGGCTTATGACATCATGCACAGCTCTCTCTCACTCTCATATGAGTTTGCCAGGAAGGGAGGGAGGATGAGTCATAAGAGGGCCAATGAGAGTTGCAGAGCTGGAGGTGTGCCTGTGTGTGTCTGTGTAAATCCAGGAAGTGAACAGGCAGCAGCTTCAGCTGTCCACAGTTAAAATTGATGCAGCCAGACTCAGTGGAGGGAGATTACTGCAGCATATTTGGCAAGTACAGAATCACAGTATATTGAAAATAATATGCAAAGTGGTTGGAGGGAAGCTTCAGAATGGAAAATATGTTTTTATTACAAATTATGTGAGCAGACTGCAGTTCATCTTTAACATTGTATTTATATACAGTACGTAAACAGCTCCACCCCACTATACAATATAGGCCACAGTACAAGCAATCTAACCAGGCTGGACATACAGGGCACTATCCTAATATAGGTTCGAACTCTGCCTCTTTCTTCATGGCTTTGGTTGATGTAGGATGTGGATGCAAGTTTACTTTAGACAGGATAAAGGTGGGGATGATGATGATGAGAATATAGATAATGAAAAGGATGCTGGTCAATTTTTTTTTTGCTTCCACCTTCAGTAAATATGTTGAAAAGGGGAACTGGTTGTATTTTGACAAATGTGGCATGCTATTACAAAGTCAATTTTACAAAAAAAATTTATATAAACCGTTTACTGGACTGCCTATATCATTGATGGCGAACCTTGGCACCCCAGATGTTTTGCAACTATATTTCCCATGATGCTCAACTATGCTGCAGCGTGCATGAGCATCATGGGAAATGTAGTTCCAAAACATCTGGGGTGCCAAGGTTCGCCATCACTGGCCTCTATGATTAAAGTCTAACTTCAGGCAATGCGTAAAACACACTGCGATAGTCCATATATCCGAAAAAGATTTTCATATCAGTGAAGAAAGACTTAAGGTTCCTTTACCTATGCCATACAGCACGTTACGATCTGTGGCTTCACTTTTCACAAATTAAAGTAATACAGTGTCTACATGGACCTACCCTGACCTTTGATTGGATAATGGAGAAACAGCAGCAGATAGGTTAACCCTATGCTCTCTCCTGTTTGGGTTGTCAGTGTTGTAATGAATCTGCCTAGAGTCCTGCTTCAATCTTAGGACATGTTACTGCTATTTTAGGTAACAAAGTATGACCAAGTCTCTATGATTAAGCACGAACGTCAGCTCTGCCCTAAGGGTTTCATCACAACTGATGTCTTCCACGTCCCCGAAGACGTCAGTTGTGATGAAACGAGTAGGGCGGAAGCTGACGTTCGTGAAGTTATCACACATTCACAAACCCGGAAGTGGCCCGTTTAAATCCCAGGGCTGAGTGTTTACTGATATGAGCAATGTTTTTATGCTTGTAAGTATTTTACCATTCTAATAAATCTTGGAGTTTATGGTTTTACACTATGTTGTCCCCTAATTTTCTTTTATGGTGGTGTAGCACGGCCCCCTTGGGGACTGCTGAGAATTACCTGGTCATCTGCCAGGCCATGACCAAGTGAACCTTCCAACCCACCTGACACTCTAGGTTCAGACATCCTGTTAACACTATAAAGCAAGAATCAAACAACTCAGTAGTATAAGGTTCTGAAATATTTTACTTAAACCCAATTTGGAAAAAGTTATTTCACAAAAAGAAGGAATAGATCTGCTGAGCTGGGATAACAGCACCAACTCAGCAAACAGATTCTTCCCGAAGACACAACAATGGTTAAACGATGCATAATGCTATATACACAAGTGTATACTATATTCAGATCCGACGTCACCTCCTAGTGGATGGTTCAGTTAACTACATACGTGGCCACACTTAGATAAATGTAATCTAGACAGCCTATGCTACTCTAACGAGAGAGCTAATCTCCCGCTGGGGTTTTATGTGTATATATATATATATATATATATATATATATATATATATATATATACACATATATATATGTATTTCGGCTTCCTATAAGTAATGGCAATAGAGTTCACCTTGCAGATCTGTTATTCTTCGCTAGCTAGTTGGAGCTTGTTAACTGTAATCCATTTGGTTGTAGATGAAACAATAGGCTCCGAGTGATGAAGGCCTAAGGCAGAGAGACGTGTGTGTACGGTGTTCTGTACTGGTGGTAGTTAATAGATAACGATTGAGCAGCTTGCTCTCTCACCCACGACCCAAATCAATCCGAGGTCTTCTAGACAGGAACAAGGATGGCAACACTCTGGCAACGGATCCTCTGTCTCGGCCTTCTGTAGTGACTTTCCCCACACGTCCACACCGATGGGCAGGTGTTGTAAGTGATGCCAGTAACAGGATGTCCGACAGCGAGTAACAGGAGTAGGCCTCTTGGGCCTCGGGGTGGGAGTAGCATTCCACGTGGTAGGCCACGATCAGGGGCGGACTGACCATTGAGCCACTCGGGCACTGCCCGAGGGCCCTGGGCCACTAGGGGGCCCCATCAGGGTTGCCAGCCTAAGTAAAACCAGGGACAGTATGTATAAATCTGTGGTTTTTTTACATCTGTCTGTGTATACTGTGTGTACATGTATGTGTATACTGTGTGATTGTATACTGTGTGTGTGTATACTGTGTGGCCCCATAATCTCTGATTGCCTGAGGGCCCCATAATCTCCTATTGCCCGGGGGCCCCATGAGTTATCAGTCCGCCCCTGGCCACGATCTCTCTGTCATACAGAGTGGTCCGTCTTGCGTCAGGCCCAGGAGGAAGAGAGCGTGTGGCGGCTTCTCAGCTCCTTTTATCATCTCTCCCAGCAACCTTCAGGCCACTGCAAGGGTCCCTGGGATTTGTAGTCTTAGGGTACATGGGTTCATAGCAGCAGGATCAAAAAGGACTACATGCCCCATAACTCACTCTGTTGGCACACAGATATGAGGTCACTGGCTACACGAATAATCATGGGGACAAACAAAGTTCAGAACACTGAAAGGTACGAAGCCTTCTGGTAACAGTCCATCTCGCTACAGTGAAGTTAGTGATCCTTGACTGATGTGAGCCCACATGGGATAATGACAATCGAGTACTGGGCTGTGTTCCGGTAAGCGTATTTTGGATCTATTAGTGAAGGTGCACTGTTAGTGGGGCTTCTGTCGGGCTCTTTATTCTGCTCTGATATATGTGGATGATTGCTTATGCCCTTGATGGGGTTTTATCTACAAATATTTGGCACCACACACATGTGGTCTATTTGTTTTGAACCATTTCACATCAAGGTCTGTTATTAATTGTCTATTGATATATCATTTTGATTACTTTCGCAGTGTACTGTGTCCATTTACACGTGGTGAATGCTGTTGTGATTTATGATTTTAGCGTTGCACTTTTTGAATTGTATCATTGAAAACAGTATCCAGCCATTTATTTAATTAAGATTGCAAGTGTAGGAGCGTAAGAACTGGGTAAAAGGACAGTCTCTCATGCACTTCCAGTGCTGCCGCCAATCCTTTTTTTAAAGTGGACACTGGACTATTTTTTGATCGCTTGGACTTGAAATATATTTATATATTGTATATTGTGAATAATAAGCTCAGAGTTTTAATCAATTTATTTATATATGATACAGTGCCTTGAAAAAGTATTCATACCCCTTGAAATTTTCCACATTTTGTCATGTTACAACCAAAAATGTAAATGTATTTTATTGGGATTTTATGTGATAGACCAACACAAAGTGGCACATAATTGTGAAGTGAAAGGAAAATAATTTTCAAATTTTTTTACAAATAAATATGTGAAAAGTGTGGTTTGCATTTGTATTCAGCCTCCCTGAGCTCAATACTTTGTAGAATCACCTTTCGCTGCAATTACAGCTGCAAGTCTTTTTTGGTATGTCTTTACCAGCTTTGCACATGTAGATTGTGACATTTTTGCAAAATAGCCCAAGCTCTGTCAGATTGGATAGTGTTTGTGAATATAAATTTTTTTGCCACAGATTCTCAATTGGATTCAGGGCTGGACTTTGATTGGGCCATTCTAACACATGAATAGGTTTTGATCTAAACCATTCTATTGTAGCTCTGGCTGTATGTTTAGGGTCGTTGTTCTGCTGGAAGGTGAACCTCTGCCCCAGCCTCAAGTCTTTTGCAGACTCTTAACAGGTTTTCTTCTAAGATTGCCCTGTATTTGGCTCCATTCATCTTCCCATCAACTCTGACCAGCTTCCCTGTCCCTGCTAAAGAAAAGCATCCCCACAACATGATGCTGCCACCACCATGTTTCACGGTGGGGATGGTGTGTTCAGGGTGATGTGCCGTGTTAGTTTTCCACCACACATAGCGTTTTGCTTTTAGGCCGAAAAGTTCAATTTTGGTCTCATCTGACCAGAGCACCTTCTTCCACATGTTTGCTGTGTCCCCCACATGGCTTCTCACAAACAGCAAACTGGACTTCTTATGGCTTTCTTTTAACAATGGCTTTCTTCTTGCCACTCTTCAATAAAGACCAGATTTGTGGAGAGCACGACTAATAGTTGTCCTGTGGACAGATTCTCCCACCTGAGCTGTGGATCTCTGCAGCTCCTCCAGAGTTACCATGGGACTCTTGGCTGCTTCTCTGATTAATGCTCTCCTTGCCCGGCCTGTCAGTTTAGGTGGACGGACATGTCTTGGTAGGTTTGCAGTTGTGCCATACTCTTTCCATTTTTGGATGATGGATTGAACAGTGCTCCATGAGATGTTCAAAGCTTGGGATATTTTTTCTTATAACCTAACCCTGCTTTAAACTTCTCCACAACTTTATCCCTGTCTAGTATGTTCCTAATCCTTGGCCTTCATGATGCTGTTTGTTCACTAAGGTTCTCTAACAAACCTCTGAGGGCTTCACAGAACAGTTGTATTTATACTGAGATTAAATTACACACAGGTGGACCCTATTTACAAATTAGGTAACTTCTGAATGCAATTGGTTCAACTAGATTTTAGTTAGAGGTATCAGAGTAAAGGGGGCTGAATACAAATGCACGCCACACTTTTCACATATTTATTTGTAAAAAATTGTGAAAACGATTTATCATTTTCCTTCCACTTCGCAATTATGTGCCACGTTGTGTTGGTCTATCACATAAAATCCCAATAAAATACATTAATGTTTTTGGTTGTAACATGACAAAATGTGGAAAATTTCAAGAGTTATGAATACTTTTTCAAGGCACGGTATACTGTGTATATATACATATATATTTTGTCTAAAAGGTTTGGTGAATGGTCTGACATCTCAATGGCAACATGGGACAGGTGCGCACGCATGCACATGGCTATCCAGAGACTCGCCGAGAAGCGCCACCTAGCGTGGAGTACACGTAGCTGTCAGGGTAAACCAGGATAAAACGTACTCAGTGTGAAAGGTAGGGTCACAGTGCAATGAAGCAACTAGTGAATATCAAGTTCTGCTACAAATTGGGGAAAACGGAGATGCATGAAATGTTGGTGCAAGTGTATGGGATGGAAGCCATGAGCAGAAAATGTATTTACGGCTGGTTCAAACGCTTTCACAGCGGGAGGGAAAGGGCTGACGATGAGCCACGTCCGGGTCGGCCGTCGACAAGCAGAACCCCAGACATGATCGAGTGAGTGTGACAAATGCTGGCATGAAATTGGCGACTGACTCTATGACTGATGGCGGACGAACTGGGCATTAGTAAGGACACAGTGCACACCATCAACTGCGAAGATTTGGGTAGGCAGAAGATCTGTTCCCGGTTTGTGCTGCTCAAGCTGACAGACAAATAGAAAGCAAAACAGATTATATTATCATGTGTGACCAGGATCCATCCTTTCTGCGAACCATCATCACAGGGGATGAGACCTGGTGCTACCAGTTTGATTCAGAATCCAAGCGGCAACCGATGGAACGGCGTTCACTGTCTTCCCCGCGACCCAAAAAGAGTTGCCTGCAAAACTCCCTGCCTGAAGGGCGTCATGAAAGGCGCACGTTTTGTGGACGTGGTAGCAATCCAAGAATGTGTGACAGCGGTTCTGCCAGTAGCCACAATGGGGATTCTGCCTGAAGTGTTCAGCTATAGCCACAGAGTGTCTTCTGTTGTAATATGCACTACCCTGTTTCCCCGAAAATAAGACCTAGCGTGATTGTCGATGATGGCTGCAATATAAGCCCTACCCGCCAAATAAGCCCTAGTTAAAGTCCTTGAAGGTCTTATTTTCAGGGTAGGGCTTATTTTCAGGGAAACAAGGTAGGGCTTATTTGGGGGGTAGGGCTTATATTGCAGCCATCACCGACAATCACGCTAGGTCTTATTTTCGGGGAAACCGGGTACATTTGGAGTATCGCACGGCTCATCCAACATCCTAACCAAGTTAACCATCATAAAAAATACAAAAAGACATGCGCTGCCTGTTTCTTGAGTTGGGGGACTATGGAGCTGCTATGTGCCTGGCTGCCGTGTACCCCATAGGGCAGTGGTTCTCAACCTGGGGGTCGAATGATGATTTGCCAGGGCTCACCAAATCCTTGGCTGTTCCTGAAGCCCGCACCGCTCTCCCAGCCTTTTTGCGGTCGCCCAGCAGGGCTGTCCCTGGAGCTCACAGCCGCCCACTCAGCCTCTTCGCAGCCGCCCATTCAGTTCAAGGCATGACTGGGGGGCAGAGACTAGAAGTCAGCTAACTGGTGAGGAATGTGAATTGGGAGGGGCTGGAGGATACCCTATCTCCTGATTTCGGCATAGGTGTCACTGCTACGAGACACCACAAAGTCAGAGACACATTGAGTAACACTACCTGGGATTATAGTTGCCATTAAAGGTCCCCACTACAGTTCTCAGATCAGAAGATGACCTTGATCAAGAGCACCTAAGTTGGCTGATCAGAACTCCCCCCAGCACTGCCACTGATCCTAACTCCCCACCACTCATCCCATTCCCCCCACCCCCCACCAAGGAGTAAGAGAAGGAATAAAAATACAGAATACATGGAAGGGAGAGGAAAAGAGGGGGGCGGAACAAAGAAAAAGGGAGAGAAAGAATAAGAGAAAGAACAAGAAATACGACTAGAAAGAGGGATGGGGGAAAAAAAAGAAAGAAATTAGCATAGAGAGAGATAAAAGGGAAAGAAAAGAGAACAAAGAGAAAGAGTGATACATCCTAAAATGTACCATAAAGGGTTTTAATACTGTAATGCCCCGTACACGCGGTCGGACATTGATCGGACATTCCGACAACAAAATCCATGGATTTTTTCCGACGGATGTTGGCTCAAACTTGTCTTGCATACACACAGTCACACAAAGTTGTCGGAAAATCCGATCATTCTGAACGCGGTGACGTAAAACACGTACGTCGGGACTATAAACGGGGCAGTAGCCAATAGCTTTCATCTCTTTATTTATTCTGAGCATGCGTGGCACTTTGTGTGTCGGATTTGTGTACACACGATCGGAAATTCCGACAACGGATTTTTTTGTCGGAAAATTTTATAGCCTGCTCTTAAACTTTGTGTGTCGGAAAATCCGATGGAAAATGTGTGATGGAGCCTACACACGGTCGGAATTTCCGACAACAAGGTCCTATCACACATTTTCCATCGGAAAATCCGACCGTGTGTACGGGGCAAAAGAGTGGAAGGGACTCAGGGAGCGCTAAATGTCCGTGGGTTAGGGCCGCAAATTACTTGTCTTGCCTTGGGTGCTGACAACCCAAGCTATGAAAATAATTTTACGGTTGGGGGTCCCCACAACTTGGGAAATTTTATCAAGGGGTCACGGCACTAGCGAGGTTGAGAACCACTGCCATAGGGAATAGAACCTGGGACCAAACTGCCAGCCTGGTCTGGAGTCTTTTTTGCTGAAACAGGTGAGACTGGTGTGAAAAGTTTGACAAGTTGGATCTCCTAGTGAGATGGAGAGGATCTGCATTTGAGCTGTCTAGTAGGTGTGACTGGTGGCCTATTCAAGCACAGCTGTGGTGATGTATATCGGTGGTTGGCCTTGCTGTAATATCCGCCTTTCCAATTTATCATCATTTTTGTAGTTCTCAATTCTACATGGATATGAGTATTAGAGACATAAAGTCTGGCAAACCTCCATTAAGTCTTGATGAACACAGTGTACAGATCAGGTCTCCATTCACATAACAGCAATTAGGAAGAAATTCACACGGCTCTGATCGCTGTAATTATTCGCTAACAGTCGGGAGAGGGAGTGATGCTGGCAGCCAGATTGCAGATATTGCATCTAAATGGTTGCACTTTCCAGATTACGTATTTCACTGATAAAGGAGCCTTTCTGCAATAAAAAGACAATCACTAATGGGTGGAATAATCCTATTTATATCTACATACCTTTCTCTGAATCACTTTCCAGACCCAGAAATACTTCAGCTGCAATCCTACACTGCATGTTCACCCCAATCACCTTGCGTTGGGTTTACTGTGTATGCGTTTGGCCAGCTTCAGGCAATCATGTGCCTATAAAGTAATACATGCACTGCTCCTTTTTTTTTTTCATTCTTATGTGTTGCAGCAAAGGTTAAAATACCCTGCAAACCTTAGAAAATCAGACCATTGCTCTCACAGACAAGCATGGCCCAGGTCTCTGGCAGTCCTACACGCCCATCTGCCCACGGCACCAATCAAAAGCAACCTATTTACACGAGCAGTACTGTTGATTGGAGCAATGTGCAGGCGGTGGGGTGGGAATGGAGGTCAGGCAGTTGGAGACCAGGGCTGCCACATTTACTACCTTTGTTGGCATTTAACCCCACCCCCTGGTCATACTCCACCCACTCTGCAGTTTACTCCAAATCTTGACTATTGTCCCCACCTTAACATTTACACCACCCCCTGGCAGATGTCAGTCAGTATATATATGGGGGTGTCAGTATGTAGAGGTGGTGTCAAGCAGTGTATATAAAGGGGGTGTCAGGGAGTATATAGATGAGGTGTCAAGCAGTGTATATAAGGGGGTGTCAGGGAGTATATAGATGAGGTGTCAAGCAGTGTATATAAGGAGGTGTCAGTATATAGATGAGGTGTCAAGCAGTGTATATAAGGTGGTGTCAGTATATAGATGAGGTGTCAAGCAGTGTATATAAGGTGGTGTCAGTATATAGATGAGGTGTCAAGCAGTGTATATAAGGTGGTGTCAGTATATAGATGAAGTGTCAAGCAATGTAAATCTAGCAATAACTCTCGGTGGAGCTATTGGTTATATATGGGGGTGTCAGTATACAGAGGAGGTATCAAGTGGTGTATATATAGCAAGCTCCCAGGCCTCCTTTAGTCTAATGAGAACCTCCAGAGCCAGGAACAGTTGACATTCTTCTGTATAGAGTAGTTTGCAAGGCATAGTGGGTGTAATGCAAGGTAGATTCATGGGTGCCAGACACTTCTTGAATGCAAAAGAGATTTATTTTGTCTTGAACAGAACTGTGGGAGAGAGGGTTTAGGGCCAGGACACCCTTAGATAGTTGCAATGTTAATTGGCAGACTCCAGGACTTCTACAGGTAGACAGCCATGCAGTGAAAGGCATCCAGCAAGGCACCACATCTGCATATGTAGGAGCGCTGTCTCCTATAGCAATAGTCTTAGAACAGTTCCTAACACAAATTGTAACAAACTCCTTTACTTTTATATAGTCACTTCTTGTAGATTCTCAGCCCACTGAGCTCCCAGTCTCTCTCACTAGACTTGCTGATTCACTGCCACTGAATCCTGTGAGCTCTTCTAATCTTCTTACTTTAGTATCTTCCTCAAGTGTCACTGCCGCTTCCCTGCTCGGTCCCTGGCTTGGCACTCTAGATACTCCTTAAGCGTCACCCCACTGGCTGGGTCTCTGGCTTGGCACCTGCTGAAGTTTCCCAATTCTTCACGGTCCCCAGTTGGTGAGAATACTGTTCCGGTACTTGCTTCAGCTAATCACTGTGGTCCCTGGTAACAAGGTGGTTTGGTCCCTTAGTGGCGACAGCTTCTCCTCTACCTCCAACCATGACAGGTTCTCCAGCCGGCAGAACCGTCACTTCTGGTTGGACTGCGACCCGCAGTCCCAACTCTACGCTGCTCTCTTGCTTGCTTTCAGAGAGCCTAGCAGCCAGATGTTCCCGGGATAGGCCCAAACTCCGGCCTAGCAGCCCGGGCAGCACAACATACGTCCACCCAGACAGCCTTCCAGGTGGCACAGAACCCCAATCACCTGACCTCACCCAAATAAATAGGCTCTCCCAGCAGGCCAAGGGACCCAAGAAGATCCCTGCCCATTGGCTTAGATACCCTATCTATTCCTAATCTGTCCTTGCAATGGCCTTGTCTTATCTAATGTCACCAGATACCCGGCCATCTAGTGACAAAAGTGAGAAGTGCAGCAATTTCAGGCTTAGGGTGAACTCAATAGATCCCTAACAATTGGCCAAGGCCAAAAACCCTGGCAGGTAAATTTAGGAGCAATCCTGCCTAGACATCAGGGTGCTACATATAGTATATGGGGGTGCCAGTATATGAAAGAGCTGTCAGGCAGTGTCTGTAAGGGGTGTCAGTATATTGAGGATGTCAGGCACTCAAGGGGCATCCCCAGGGGGTGTGCCAGGTGTGCCTGGGCACACCCTAATCACTCTGTGCGGTGCAAATTCCCCCTACTGCACGGGGCTACTGCCCAGATTTGTCAGGATGGAGAGCGTCTGAAAGGGCTAGTTAATATGTCATTTACCATCACCTTCCTTTTCTAATTGAACACAGTGAACATACTCACTCACTGTGTTCATTCATAACTGAAGCATAGTAAACTGTGTTAGGCTTGTGAATGAACAGGAAGCCACTTGTTCAGTGCAGCTGAGGCTGCAAAGAAAGGCATGTATGTTTGAGCTTTGGGGTGCACACCCTAATGCAATAGGCTGCGCACACCTATGCAGGCACTGTGTATATGGGGGTGTCAGAATATAAAGAGGTGTCGGGCAGTGTATATATGGGGGTGTCAGTATATAGAGGGTATGTCAGGAAGTGTATAAATGGGGGTATATAGAGGATGTCAGGCAGTGTATATATGGGGGTGTCAGTATATAAAGGAGGTGTCAGGCACTGTATATATGGGGGTGTCAGTATACAGAGTAGGTGACAGGCAGTGTATATATGGGGATGTCAGTATACAGAGGAGGAGTATAGTATAATATAGTATAGTATAGTATACAGAAGTGGTGTATAGCATATGGGGGTGTCACTATATATAAGAGCTGAAATGCAGTGTAAATATGGGGGTGTCAGTATATAGAGGATGTCATGCTCTGTATATATGGGTATATGGGGGTGTCAGTAAATAAAGAGGTGTCAGGCAGTGTATATATGGGGGTGTCAGTATATAGAGGGTGTGTCAGGCAGTGTATATATGGGGATGGGGGTATATGGAGGATGTCAGGCAGTGTATATAAGTGGGTGTCAGTAAATAGAGGATGTCAGACAGGGTATATATGGGGGTGTCAGTATATACAGGATGTCAGGCAGTGTATATATATATAAGAGTGTCAGTATATATATGAGGTGACAAGCAGTGTATACATATGAGGGTGTCAGTATATAGAGAGGTTGTCAGGCAGTCTATATAGGGGAGTGTCAGTTTATAGAAGATGTCAGGCAGTGTATATATGGGGTATCCGTATTCAGAGGATATCAGGCAGTGTATTGATGGGGTTGTAAGTATATAGAGGATGTCAGGCAGTGTATATATGTAAGGGTGTCAGTATATAGATGAGGTGACAAGCAGTGTATATTTATATATATAAGGTGACAAGCAGTGTATACATATGAGGGTGTCAGTATATATAGGGGAGTGTCAGTTTATAGAAGATGTCAGGCAGTGTATATATGGGGTATCAGTATTCAGAGGATGTCAGGCAGTGTATAGATGGGGTTGTCAGTATATAGAGGTAGTGTTGGTGTACATATACCAGTCACCCATAACATTATGATGACTCACTTAATATTGACTAGATCTCCATTTTGCTGTCAAAACACCCCCTTTTTCCGCCAAAATAGCCACCACCAGACCTCTGAAGGTATGTGTATGCTGTGGTATTTGACACCAAGCCCTCAGTAGCAGATCCTTTGGGTCCTGTAAGTTGAGAGGTGGGGCTTCCATGGATCAGACTTGTTTTTCCAGCACATCCCATAGATGCTCGATGGATTGAGATCTGGAGAATTTGGAGGTCAAGTCAATATCTTGAACTCGTTGTTGTGTTCCTCAAACCATTCTTGAACCATTTTTGCAGTGTGGCAGGGCACATTATCCTGCAAAAAGAGGCCACTGCCATTAAGGAATACCATTTCCATGGAGGGGTGTATAGTACTTGGTTGGCAACAATGTTTAGGTGGGTGGTGGTACATGTCAAGTAACATCCACATGAATGGCAGGACCCAATGTTTCCCAGCAGAACATTGTCCAAAGCCTCACACTGCCTCTGCTAGCTTGTCTGCTTCCTATACGGCATCCTGGAGCCACCTCTTCCCCACGTAAGCGGCGCGCACACCTGGCCATTCATATGATGTAAAAGAAAACCTGATTAATCAGGGCAGGTCACCTTCTTCCATTGCTCCATGGTCCAGTTCTGATGCTCACGTGCCCATTGTAGGTGCTTTTGGCTGTGGGCACGGGTCAGCATGAGCACCCTGACCAGTCTTCAGCTACACAGCTCCATACACAACAAACAGGGATACGTGTTTTTCTGCTTTTAACACATCAACTTAACCGCTTCCGGAAAGCCTTGCGTACATTTACTGCGGCCGGGCAGCCCGGGTGCACAAAATCACGTACCTGTATGCGATTTTGTGCACGTGGTTTAGGGGGCGCGCTGCCGCCAATCACAGCGGGAGCCAATCAGTGGGTCCGGCGGCCGCGATGGTCACCACAACCCGCCGATCGTTTAGAAGAGACACGGAGCAGCAGTGTGCCGATGTTAACAAAGCGCACCGCTGATCTGTCAGGGAGCAAAAGTGAGAGATCGTGTTTCATCTAAGCTAAATCACGATATCTCTCTTCCTCCAGTGAATCCACTCCCCCCACAGTTAGAAACACCTCCCAGGGAACACATTTAACCCCTTGATTGCCCCCTAGTGTTAACCCCTTCCCTGCCAGTGAGTTAGCTCTGATCACTGTATTGGTGTCACTGGTCCCCAAAAAGTGTCACTTAGGATCAGATTTGTCCGCTGCAATGTCGCAGTCCCGCTAAAAATCGCAAATCACCGCCATTACCAGTAAATAAATAAATAAAAGTCCTTAAATCTATCCCGTAGTTTGTAGAAGCTATAACTTTTGCGCAAACCAATCAATATACGCTTATTGGGATTTTTTTTACAAAAAAATATGTAGCAGAATACAAATTGGCCTAAATTGATGAAGAAATAATTTTTTTTAAATTTTTTTTTTGGTATGTATTATAGCAGAAAGTAGCAAATATTGTTTTGTTTTGTTTTTTTTACTTTGGTCTTTTTTTTGTTTATAGCATTGATGAAGAAATTCGTTTTTTTACATTTTTTTTTTTTTTTGGATATGAATTATAGCAGAAAGCAGCAAATATTATTATTATTTTTTTTTTTTAATTGCCGGTCTTTTTTTGTTTATAGCACAAAAAATAAAAACCGCAGAGATGATCAAATACCACCAAAAGAAAGCTCTATTTGTGGGAAAAAAGGACATTCATTTTATTTGGGTAAAGCGTCGCACGACCGCGCAATTGTCAGTTAAAGTGATGCGGTGCCGTATCGCGAAAAAATGGCCTGTCAGGAAGGGGGTAAAACCTTCCGAGGCTGAAGTGGTTAATGGACAACATGTTCACTTGCTGCCTAATATATCCCACCAACTTTCAGATGTTATTGTAACGAGATAATCAATGTTATTAGCTCTACCTGTCAGTGATGTACTGATGGCTGTATGGTGTCATTATAGATAGATGTCAGGTTGTGTATATATGGGGGTGTCACTATATAGAGAAATGTCAGGCACTGTATATGTGGGAATGTTGAAATATAGAGGGATGTCAGGCAGTGTTCATATGGGGATGTAAGTATATAGAGAGGATGTTAGGCTTAGGCAGTGTATAAATGAAGGTGTCCGTATATAGAGGGAATGTCGGGCAGTGTATATACGGGGTGTCATTATATACAGATGTGTCAGGCAGTGGATATATGGGGGTGTCAGTATATAGATGAAGTTAAGGGGTGTATATATGGGGCTGTCACTATACAGAGGGATGTCAGGCACTATACAGCTGTCAGTATTACTGACATCTCCATATATACACTGCTTGATATTCTCTATATACCGACACCACCATATCCACTACCTGACTCAGTATATAGAGAATATCAGGCAGTGTATATATGGTGGTGTCAGTATATAGAGGGGGATGTCAGGCAGTGTATATATGGGGGTGTCCCCCTATCTGTGTATAGCCAATAGCAGAGTGCGGGGTAGGTAGGTGGGTAGGTGGGTGGAGGGTGAGCAGTGTGTGTGTCGGTGAATGTTGCGGGTGTCACACAGCTCGGAGCTGCCACCACCACCATCATCACCCCCATCCTCTGCCCCTGTCTGTGCCGTCACCATGCGGGGGGTCCTCGTTCACCTCTTCAGAACCCTCCTGTGCTGGCTGACCGGACCGGCCCTGACCGCACTGCTCTCCGGACCAGGTACCGAACCCTCCCGGCCGGCATCACCCGCTACCGGGACCGATCTCTATACTTCCATCCTCCCGCAACCGACCCCGTCCATCACCCTCACCTGGGAAACAACCCCTCTATCCCTCCATCCTCCTCACCTGTCATCCCTTCATCCTCCTCACCTGTCATCCCTTCATCCTCCTCACCTGTCATCCCTTCATCCTCCTCACCTGTCATCCCTTCATCCTCCTCACCTGTCATCCCTTCATCCTCCTCACCTGTCATCCCTTCATCCTCCTCACCTGTCATCCCTCCATCCTCCTCACCTGTCATCCCTTCATCCTCCTCACCTGTCATCCCTTCATCCTCCTCACCTGTCATCCCTTCATCCTCCTCACCTGTCATCCCTCCATCCTCCTCACCTGTCATCCCTCCATCCTCCTCACCTGTCATCCCTTCATCCTCCTCACCTGTCATCCCTTCATCCTCCTCACCTGTCATCCCTTCATCCTCCTCACCTGTCATCCCTTCATCCTCCTCACCTGTCATCCCTCCATCCTCCTCACCTGTCATCCCTTCATCCTCCTCACCTGTCATCCCTTCATCCTCCTCACCTGTCATCCCTTCATCCTCCTCACCTGTCATCCCTTCATCCTCCTCACCTGTCATCCCTTCATCCTCCTCACCTGTCATCCCTCCATCCTCCTCACCTGTCATCCCTTCATCCTCCTCACCTGTCATCCCTCCATCCTCCTCACCTGTCATCCCTTCATCCTCCTCACCTGTCATCCCTCCATCCTCCTCACCTGTCATCCCTCCATCCTCCTCACCTGTCATCCCTTCATCCTCCTCACCTGTCTGTCATCCCTCCATCCTCCTCACCTGTCATCCCTTCATCCTCCTTATCTGTCATCCCTTCATCCTCCTCACCTGTCATCCCTTCATCCTCCTCACCTGTCATCCCTCCATCCTCCTCACCTGTCATCCCTCCATCCTCCTCACCTGTCATCCCTCCATCCTCCTCCCCTGTCATCCCTCCATTCTCCTCACCTGTCATTCATTCATCCCCCTCACCTGTCATGCCTCCATTCTCCTCACCTGTCATCCCTCCATTCTGCTCACCTGTCATCCCTCCATTCTCCTCACCTGTCATTCATTCATCCTCCTCACCTCTAATCCCTCTATCCTCCTCACCTGTCATCCCTCCATCCTCCTCACCTGTCATCCCTTCATCCTCCTCACCTGTCATCCCTCCATCCTCCTCACCTGTCATCCCTCCATCCTCCTCACCTGTCATCCCTTCATCCTCCTCACCTGTCATCCCTCCATCCTCCTCACCTGTCATCCCTCCATCCTCCTCACCTGTCATCCCTCCATCCTCCTCCCCTGTCATCCCTCCATTCTCCTCACCTGTCATTCATTCATCCCCCTCACCTGTCATGCCTCCATTCTCCTCACCTGTCATCCCTCCATCCTCCTCACCTGTCATCCCTCCATCCTCCTCACCTGTCATCCCTCCATCCTCCTCCCCTGTCATCCCTCCATTCTCCTCACCTGTCATTCATTCATCCCCCTCACCTGTCATGCCCCCATTCTCCTCACCTGTCATCCCTCCATTCTCCTCACCTGTCATCCCTCCATTCTGCTCACCTGTCATCCCTCCATTCTCCTCACCTGTCATTCATTCATTCTCCTCACCACTAATCCCTCTATCCTCCTCACCTGTCATCCCTCCATCCTCCTCACCTGTCATCCCTCTATCCTCCTCACCTGACTGTCATCCCTGTATCCTCCTCACCTGTCTGTCATCCCTCCATCCTCCTCACCTGTCTGTCATCCCTCCATCCTCCTCACCTGTTTGTCATCCCTCCATCCTCCTCACCTCTAATCCCTCTATCCTCCTCACCTGTCATCCCTCCATTCTCCTCACCTGTCATTCATTCATCCTCCTCACCACTAATCCCTCTATCCTCCTCACCTGTCATCCCTCCATCCTCCTCACCTGTCATCCCTCTATCCTCCTCACCTGACTGTCATCCCTGTATCCTCCTCACCTGTCTGTCATCCCTCCATCCTCCTCACCTGTCTGTCATCCCTCCATCCTCCTCACCTGTCTGTCATCCCTCCATCCTCCTCACCTGTTTGTCATCCCTCCATCCTCCTCACCTGTCATCCCTCTATCCTCCTCACCTGTCTGTCATCCCTCTATCCTCCTCACCAGTCATCCCTCCATCCTCCTCACCTGTCTGTCATCCCTCCATCCTCCTCACCTGTCTGTCATCCCTCCATCCTCCTCACCTGTCTGTCATCCCTCCATCCTCCTCACCTGTTTGTCATCCCTCCATCCTCCTCACCTGTCATCCCTCTATCCTCCTCACCTGTTTGTCATCCCTCCATCCTCCTCACCTGTCATCCCTCTATCCTCCTCATCTGTCTGTAATCCCTCTATCCTCCTCACCTGTCTGTCATCCCTCCATCCTCCTCACCGGTCATCCCTCCATCCTCCTCACTTGTCTGTCATTCTTTCATCCTCCTCACCTGTCTGTCATCCCTCCACCCCCTCACCTGGCATCCCTCTATCCTCCTCATCTGTTCATCACCCCTCCATCCTCCTCAGCTGTTTGTCATCCCTCCATCCTCCACAGCTGTCATCCCTCCATCCTCTTCACCTGTCTGTCATCCCTCTATCCTCCTCACTTGTCTGTCATGCCTCTATCCTCCTCAGCTGTCACCCCTCCATCCTCCTCACATGCCTGTCATGCCTCCATCCTCCTCAGCTGTCATCCCTCCATCCTCCTCAGCTGTCATCCCTCCATCCTCCTCAGCTGTCATCCCTCCATCCTCCTCACCTGTCATGCCTCCATCCTCCTCATCTGTCTGTCATCCCTCTATCCTCCTCAGCTGTCACTCCTCCATCCTCCTAACATGTCTGTCATCTCTCCATCCTCCTCAGCTGTCATCCCTCCATCCTCCTGACCTGTCTGTCATGCCTCTATCCTCCTCAGCTGTCTGTCATGCCTCTATCCTCCTCAGCTGTCATCCCTCGATCCACCTCCCCTGTCATCCCTCCATCCTCCTCTCCTGTCTGTCATCCCTCTATCCTTCTCACCTGTCATCCCTTCATCCTCCTAACCTGTCATCCCTTCATCCTCCTCACCTGTCATCCCTCCATCCTCCTCTCCTGTCTGTCATCCCTCCATCCTCCTCACCTGTCTGTCATCCCTCCATCCTCCTCACCTGTCTGTCATCCCTCTATCCTCCTCACCAGTCATCCCTCCATCCTCCTCACCTGTCTGTCATCCCTCCATCCTCCTCACCTGTCTGTCATCCCTCCATCCTCCTCACCTGTCTGTCATCCCTCCATCCTCCTCACCTGTTTGTCATCCCTCCATCCTCCTCACCTGTCATCCCTCTATCCTCCTCACCTGTCTGTCATCCCTCTATCCTCCTCACCAGTCATCCCTCCATCCTCCTCACCTGTCTGTCATCCCTCCATCCTCCTCACCTGTCTGTCATCCCTCCATCCTCCTCACCTGTCTGTCATCCCTCCATCCTCCTCACCTGTTTGTCATCCCTCCATCCTCCTCACCTGTCATCCCTCTATCCTCCTCATCTGTCTGTAATCCCTCTATCCTCCTCACCTGTCATCCCTCCATCCTCCTCACCTGTCTGTCATCCCTCCATCCTCCTCACCGGTCATCCCTCCATCCTCCTCACTTTTCTGTCATTCTTTCATCCTCCTCACCTGTCTGTCATCCATCCATCCACCTCACCTGTCTGTCATCCCTCCACCCCCTCACCTGGCATCCCTCTATCCTCCTCATCTGTTCATCACCCCTCCATCCTCCTCAGCTGTTTGTCATCCCTCCATCCTCCACAGCTGTCATCCCTCCATCCTCTTCACCTGTCTGTCATCCCTCTATCCTCCTCACTTGTCTGTCATGCCTCTATCCTCCTCAGCTGTCACCCCTCCATCCTCCTCACATGTCTGTCATGCCTCCATCCTCCTCAGCTGTCATCCCTCCATCCTCCTCAGCTGTCATCCCTCCATCCTCCTCAGCTGTCATCCCTCCATCCTCCTCACCTGTCATGCCTCCATCCTCCTCATCTGTCTGTCATCCCTCTATCCTCCTCAGCTGTCACTCCTCCATCCTCCTAACATGTCTGTCATCTCTCCATCCTCCTCAGCTGTCATCCCTCCATCCTCCTGACCTGTCTGTCATGCCTCTATCCTCCTCAGCTGTCTGTCATGCCTCTATCCTCCTCAGCTGTCATCCCTCGATCCACCTCCCCTGTCATCCCTCCATCCTCCTCTCCTGTCTGTCATCCCTCTATCCTTCTCACCTGTCATCCCTTCATCCTCCTAACCTGTCATCCCTTCATCCTCCTCACCTGTCATCCCTCCATCCTCCTCTCCTGTCTGTCATCCCTCCATCCTCCTCACCTGTCTGTCATCCCTCCATCCTCCTCTCCTGTCTGTCATCCCTCCATCCTCCTCACCTGTCTGTCATCCCTCTATCCTTCTCACCTGTCCATCATTGCTAAATTCTTTTCACCTGTTCATCATCCCTCCTTCCTTTTCATTTGTCCATCATCCCTTCATCCTCTTCACCTGTATGTCATTCCCCTAACCCTCTCACCTGTCCATCATCTCTTCTACCTTCTCACTAATCCATCCTCTTCACAGGTCCCCCCCATACCCCCATATCTCTCACTTCTCCGTCATCCCTTCATCCATCATCTGTCTCTCTTGCACTACCTCCTGACACTTTGTTTTGTATTTAGTAAACCTTGTATCTGCCTTGGCACCTCCTTTAGTCACTGCCCTTTAGGTCATTTAAATGCCCTCCTTCTCCCCCCCCCCATCCATAGGTCCCCACAAACGCTTGCAGAGTCCCCTCTTCTTCATCCATTAGTGCTCATTAACCCCTGCACTGCTCTGGTACTTTGTCTATTGCTACTTATTAACCCTTGCATTGCTCCCTTGTAGTAATTATGAACCCTTACATTCATTAGTCCTTAGTAATCCTCACACTGCCCCTAGTTGTAGTCCTCATTAACCTTTGCTCTGCTCCTGGTAAAGCTCTCAATTCTATTTCGCCCTTACACTGCCCCTTCTGCATTAAAATTAGATTTTGCCCTACACCTTGGCATAGCTACTGACTTATCTGCTATTGCTTGTGTCTGCAACTTACTGGTCACCTGTTCCTTTTTATATGCCATCTGTATCCACATCATTTTTGGATTAGTTGATGTGTACCAGATCCCAATACTACTACTTTACTGCACCTTACGTGCATCTTCCTAGTCCTATATCCTGTCTCTGATCAATGTGTACACCTATCCTAAATGTCCCATCTCCTTCTCCACTAGTGTTCACTGGTCTAACTTACCTTCATTGTTTCCCACCTGCTGTATGCCCTCATCTCTCCTACTGTGTCTTTGCCTCTCCTCTGTTGTCCCATTAACTACTCTCTCATCTCCTCCATTGTCCCCTCATCTTCCATGCTGACCACTTATCTTCTCCTCCACTGTCCCTTTATCTCCTCGCCCATAGTCCCCTCATATTCTTCTCCACTGCCTCTTCATCTTCTTCTCTGTTGCCCCTAATTTCATTTCATCTCCTCCTGTTTTGCCCCTTATCTCCTCCTCTTTTGCTGTCCCCTCCTCTACGGTCCATTTATTTCCTCTTCCACTGCCCCTTCATCTCCTCTCCACTGTCCCCTGATCTCCTCTTCCACTTACTTCTCCCCTCCTTTGCAGCTACCTCCTTATCGCCCCCTCTACTGTCCCCTTATATCATCCTTCACTACCCCTGGATTTCCTTCTCTGCTGTCCCCTGATCTCCTCCTCTGTTTCCCCCTCATCTGCACCTTTCTGTCCCATCTGCTCCTTTGTTTTCCCCTCTTCTCCTTCTCTGCCCCTAATCTTCTCCTCTGTTGTTCCCCTCATCTCCTTCTCCCCTAACCCCTCATCTCACCCTTCACTGTCCCCTGATCTTCTTCTTCACTGCCCCCCCCCCCCCCCCCCTTGGTGTTTCATATTTTCTTCCATTGCCCACTCTACAGCTCTCCCTTTATCTTCTCCCCCACTACCGTATCTCTTCCTCCACTGTCCCCATACTCCTCTTTCAATGTCTCCTCATATCTTCCTCCACTACCCTCTGACCTCCTCTGCTGTCATCCCGTAATCTTTTCCTCTGCCCCCCCCCCCCCACTTTTTTTGGGCCTGACCCCTTATTTTTTCTTCACAGTGCTTTATCTCCTCCTCATCTGACACCTCTTCTCATCCTCCACTGTTCCCCTGATCTCCTCCTCCACTGTCCTCTCCTCTGCCATTACTCCCTTAACTCCTCCTCTGCTGTCCCCTCATAACCCCCTCAAATTCTCCTCCTTCTGAGGCTGAGGCCCTGACCTCTTCCTCTTTTGCTCTCTCAGCTATCCCTTTTCTGTCCTGTCTCCTCCTCCTCTGTCCCCTAGTCTTCTCCTCTGCTGCTTCTCCTCTGCTGTTTCCGACACCTCCTCCTCCCGTGACCTCTTATCTTCTCCCTCACTTCCTCCTCCACTGACCTCTTATCTTCTCCCTCACTTCCTCCTCCCCTGACCTCTTATCTTCTCCCTCACTTCCTCCTCCACTGACCTCTTATCTTCTCCCTCACTTCCTCCTTCCCTGACCTCTTATCTTCTCCCTCACTTCCTCCTCCACTGACCTCTTATCTTCTCCCTCACTTCCTCCTTCCCTGACCTCTTATCTTCTCCCTCACTTCCTCCTCCACTGACCTCTTATCTTCTCCCTCACCTCCTCCTCCCCTGACCTCTTATCTTCTCCCTCACTTCCTCCTCCACTGACCTCTTATCTTCTCCCTCACTTCCTCCTCCCCTGACCTCTTATCTTCTCCCTCACTTCCTCCTCCACTGACCTCTTATCTTCTCCCTCACTTCCTCCTTCCCTGACCTCTTATCTTCTCCCTCACTTCCTCCTCCACTGACCTCTTATCTTCTCCCTCACTTCCTCCTTCCCTGACCTCTTATCTTCTCCCTCACTTCCTCCTCCACTGACCTCTTATCTTCTCCCTCACCTCCTCCTCCCCTGACCTCTTATCTTCTCCCTCACTTCCTCCTCCCCTGACCTCTTATCTTCTCCCTCACTTCCTCCTCCCCTGACCTCTTATCTTCTCCCTCATCTCCTCCTCCCCTGACCTCTTATCTTCTCCCTCACTTCCTCCTCCCCTGACCTCTTATCTTCTCCCTCACTTCCTCCTTCCGTGATTCCTCATCTCCTCCCCCACTGTCCGCTGATCTCCTTCTCTTCTTCTCTATCCCTTAATCTCGCCTCTGGTGTCCCCCCCGCCTCTTCCTCCTCTAACCCCTCATCTCATCCCCACTCTTTCCCGTGATCTCCTCCACTGTCCTCTCCATTGCCATTACCCCCTTAACTCCACCTCTGTTGTATCTTGAGCTACTCCTCTATTGCCTCCTCATCTCCCCCTTTTCTGCCCAGTCTCCTCCTTGGCTGTCCCCTCTTCTTCCTTTGTCACCTAATCTTTTACACTGCTTTTTCCCTCATCTCCACCTCCCTTGTCACATTATTTTCTCCTTCATCACCCCGTTATCTCCTCCTCGCCTGACCCTCCTCCTCCACTGTTCCCCGGTCTTCTCCTTTACCTTTTTATATCCTCCTCCTCTGACTCCTCATGTTCTCCTCCACTGTCTACTCGTTTCCTTCCACCTGACCCCTTAATGTCCTCCTTCCCTGACCCCTCATCTCCCTGTCGTCTGTTCTCTGTTCTCCTCTGTCCCTTTCTCTTCATGTCCTCCTCCACTGCCCACTCTGCCACTTAATATTCTCCACTGCTCTTGCCCTCATCTCCTCCTCTCCTGACCCCTTATTTTCTCATTACTTACCTCTTTATCTCCTCTTTCCCTGACCCCTCATCTTCTCCCCTATTTTCCGCTTAACCCCTTCTTTCCTACCCCTTATTGTTCTCCTCCACTGCCCTCTCTGCCCCCTAATCTTCTCCACTGCTCTTGCCCTCATCTCCTCCATTCCTGACCCCTTATTTTCTCCTTAGTTACCCCTATATCTCCACCTTCCAATTCCTCTCCTATATTTCTCATTGGGTTTAAAGAAACAGTAATACCTGTTAAGAGTATTTTCTATCACAATGCATCTTGTCTTGTTTTTCAAAATTTCATGAGCATTTTGGATTCAGGGATGTTCTCCTTTATCTTTCACCAGATGTCTCTGGGGAGTTTTTCAATTTAAGTTATTTTGTAACTTCATGAAGTGGGCAGAGCAGAGGATATGGAAAGTAAAAGAGGATTTGGGGTGGCTATTTATTCCTGAACACAAACATGACTGCCATTATCAGTTTGTATAATAGATGGTGGAGGTGAGGAGCCCCAGAGTCCATGGGTCCATGTGACAGGTCTATAGATTGTGGATATGCATTCCTTGTGTTTGATGATTGCTTTTTTCCTCAGTCGTTAACTAAGGGCTGGTATATGTTGGCTTTATGCGTTTCTCTCATCTGTAATATAATTAATTAACTGGGTATGTTTAGTCAATACCAGCCAATAGTCAGCTACTATAACCTCTTTTATATGATTGGATCATCATTATGGACAAAGAATTATATTATAGACACATCAGCGCTGACTATATTTCAGACTGCATTATGTGGTGAAATGGTATATGTCTATAAGAGAGTACATATATTGCTTTTTATTCTCATTCTCATTATAGCATGTAAGTTGTATATTTAGATCATGATATGTGGAATTAGCCATGCGTGTGCCTCACCTATAGAGTGTAAATTCCTTCGAGTAGCACCATTTGTGGTCACACACCATCGTGTAGGCTCAGTGCTCTGCCTTCTGCCTTTGTGTATGGAGTTGACATTAACACTGCTTTATTTATAAATATATATATATATATATATATATATATATATATATATATATATATATATATATATATATATATAATATTGAGTGGGGCAAAAGTTGCCTCTGGTAGTAAGTAAAAATGATACAATCCAAACATATTGCTATTATTTTAAATTTAATTTGTAGCCAGGCTGCAGACTTTCAGATATTTAAATATTCTCAAGAAACAGAAAATGAGCTTTAAGACATGCCCTCACTGCCCCCTATAGCTGCAGGCATTGTGGAAACATTCATCCTCAAAGTTCACAGCAGAAGCACTGAAATCAATTACTTGACAGTTCACTCTGCTCCGCCCATCCAATAGTGACTCAGGAGCTCAGACCCTGTTTCCTCCCTCTCAGCAGTGACTCAGCATCTCAGGTCACCCTGCCCCCCATCCCCAACAGTTGTGCAGCAGCTCAGCTCACCTTGCGTCTTCTACCCAACAGGGACTCAGCAGCTTTGCTTCCCCTGCCTTCCCCACCCAGCAGTGATTCAGCAGCTCAGCTCACCCTGTTCTTTCCTGTCAACAGTGATAAAGCAGCCCTGCTCACCCTATCCAGTAGTGGCCCAGCAGTGCACCATCTGCTGCTCCCCCTCCCAGCAGTGACTCAACAGCTCAGCTCCCCTGATCCCTTCACCCTAGAGTGACTTAACAGTTCAGAGTCTCACTACCAGCAGTTCAGCACCCCCCCCCCCCTCCTTCTCATCCACCCAACAGTGCCTCAGCAGCTCAGCTCACTCTGCTCCCCTCCATCAGCATTAACTTAGCATACCAGCTCACTCTACTCCTCCTGCCCAACAGTAACAATCAGCTTCCTGGGTGTGGATTTCATCACTCAGACGCTCAGCTCTCTGTCTGCTCTTCCTTCTCAGCAGTGACTCAGCAGCTCAACTCCCTGGTTTCCCACTACCACCAGTGTCTAGGCTGCTAAGTCCACCCTGACTACCCTACCAGAGCCCTTTCTCCATGTTTGGATGAGAAATTATAAAGTTTGAAGGCTGCTGAGACATGACTTAATTTACTTCAGTGCCTCTGGTGTAAAGGATGATTTAATCAATAGTGCCTGTAGCTACAAAGGTTAGTGAGGGCTTGGTTAAAGCTCATTTACAGCTTAAGATTTACAGTATGCAAATACCTGAAAGTCTATAGCCTGTCCACAGGTGCACTTTATGGAAGCACTCTGTCTTTATGGCTTCTGTATTGGCCTTACATAGCTCTCTCTTCTACCACCTGCAGGGGGGTCAGCTAACGTCTTTTTTATCTGTGTAAATCACAAAGGAGTAAAACCGAAATGTTGTTCTATAGATTCGATTCAAACATCATTTCAGAGGTATATAATGTGCCAACAATGCTAGCTGTGGTGTGTATTGGTTAAAAATAATATAGTATATATATATATATATATATATATATATATATATATATATATATATATATATATATATATATTATATAGTGTGGCATTGTTTTAGGACTTTGTACTAGTTGCTGTGTCTTCTCTTTACCATGAAGTCTGGTAGATGTCCATACTGGAGGAGCAAATCTGTGTTTAGCTTCTTGACAAATGTCTTATTATAAGGAAGGGGGGGGGGGTAGATTTGAGGTTTAAACATTGCCCAAAAATGACTAGACAGTGAATGACCCTTATTGTAATGTTGAGCCTGGTACACCTCAGTGGACTGACAGCCCCACATCAAGGGTGGTTAGGACTTAATAATTGTTTGTGACATGTCTAGTCAGTGGAGATAGGGGCATTGCTGACAACACACACAAAGGATGTCACCTGGTCTACTTAGCACAGTAAAGGCTTGAGAAGACCAACCATGGAGGTCAAATGATCCTATGGCCTCTGTATGGGATTTGTGGATCTCTTAAAGATGGCAAAGCTCATCCAACATAATAGAGACTGCTGCTATTTCTGTGTGCAGGTGGGAAGAGTCTCTGAAATGACGAATTGAAGTTGAGAAGCTGTCAGTATAATGCACGGGGTGTTGTTCAATGTGACTGTGCAGATGGTGAGCTTTCATACACAGCTCCTAATGCTGGCAGAGATGAGCTTTAAGTGTGAAAGTCCCCATAGGATCATATGCTTTTTCTTTTTTATATTAGGAGATTTAATGTAATTAGCAGACATCTGCCTCTCTGTAGATGAAGTCATCACATTCTTCAGTTTGGAAAGCAACATATGTATAGAGAAAGACAGCACAGATCCTCCAGTCTCCATGTGACAGATCAGCAACACAAAACTTTCTGATTTGAAAAAAGAGAACTCTGCATATGATTATTATTCCACTTGGTAAAGTATCACCACTGATTACATGATCAACAGCTAACTTCCTGGACAGTGTAATGTGATCTGGACATAGGCTTTATGGTCAGTGTGGCCTTCTACACTCTGGTCGTTTCCACAGCCATTATGACATGACCGAGGCTACCGCTCAACCACTGCCAATGTTTGTTGAGTGGTGAGAGGAGAGAACTTTGTTCTGAAGCTATTAAGAGAAATAGTTTTATGTGACAGTAAATGACAAAAGTGTTCTCAGTAAGTAGCCAGGAAATTAGCCCAATGAGTAGCTGGAAAGTGTGTTAAATTAGTATCTAGGACTTGTGCTTAATGAGTAGCCGATGAATGTGCTCAATAAGTGGTCAAAAAGTGAGCTCAATGATTCGCTGGGAAGTGAGCACTGTAAAGCCGTGTACACACGAGCGGAATGTCCGACAGAAAAAGTCAGACGGAAGATTTTCATCGTATATTCCGATCATGTGTATGCCCCATCTGACTTTTTTTTTGAAAATTCTGACGGACCTAGAAATAGAACATGTTCTAGATATTTCCGATGGAACCAATTCCTATCAGGAAAACCGCTCATCTGCATGCTCTTCCGACGGACCAAAAACGACGCATGCTGTGAAGCAAGTACGAGACGGAAGCTATTGGCTACTGGCTATTGAACTTCCTTTTTCTAGTCCTGTCGTACACGCTGTACGTCACCGCGTTCTGGACGGTCGGACTTTGGTCAGACTTTGGGTTGGCCGTGTGTAGGCAAGACCGCTTGAATGGAACTTCGTCGGAGTTCCGTCGGAGAAACCTTTAGAGTTTATTCCGACGGCAAAACCGGTTGTGTGTTCGCGGCATAAGTAGTTGAAAAGTGAGCCCAATTAATAGCTGGGAAGTGTGCTCAATGAACAGCTGGGGGGTTTTCTCAATGAATAGCTGGTACGTTTGCTCAATGTGTAGCCAGGAAGTGTACTCAATGGGGTTGATTTACTAAAAACAAATAGACTGTGAACTTTGCAAGTGCAGTTCCACTCTGCCAGTGCAGTTGCTCCAGAGCTTAGTAAATGAGGTAAAGTCTCACTTTGCAAAGAATAGCCAACCACGTGCAAAGAAAATACAAAAAAACAGCATTTTTGCTTGCACATGATTGGATGATAAAAGTCAGAAGAGCTTCCCCTCACTTACTAAGCTCTGGAGCAACTGCACTTGCAAAGTGCACAGTCCATTTGCCTTTAGTAAATCAACCCCAATATGTAGCTGGAAAGTGTGCTCAATTAGTGGACTGAAAGTGTGATCAGTGAGTAGCTAGGAAGTATGCACAATGAGTAGCTGGGAAGTGTGCTCAATGAGTAGACTGGATGTGCGCTCAATGAGTAAACTGGAAGGGCATTCAATGAGTAGTCGGGAAGTGTGCTCATTTGCTCAATTAGTATACTGGAAATGTGATCAGTGAGCAGCTAGAAAGTCTGCTCAATAAATAGCTGGGCAGTGCGCTCAATGAGTAGCTAAGAAGGGTGCGTAATGGGTAGCTAGGAATTATACTCAATGAGTCGCCAATAAAGTTGTCAAATGATTAGCTGGTATTGTGCTAAATGTGTAGTTGGGAAGTGGTTTCAACGAGTAGACAGGTAATGAGGTCATAGACTAACAGGAAGTTCAGTCACAGAGTTGCCATGAAATCCAGTCATGGAGAAGCGAATGTGGTCACAAGTTAGATAGGAAGTACAATTTTGGAGTATATAGGAAGAATAGTCCTGGATTACATAAGAAGTATAGTCAGGAATTAGACAGGAAAGTGCAGCCATGTATTAGTCGGGAAGTGTTATCACAGATTAGCAGCTCGAAGAGTAACAAAAGTGTGGTAGTAGAGCAGAAAAAAATGTGGCGATGGAGTAACCAGAAATTCTAATCACAGGTCGATAAGTCATTACATAAGTGGTAGTGACATGATCATGAGTGATTTTCTTGGGCTTCTAATATTGTACTAAACCGTAAAAAGAGCCATGTAATGCCCCATAGATTATTGCCCATTCCAGCTCGCCGTGGGTCAGAAGCTTACTCACCCGTGCAGCATGCCACTCTAGCCTCTGAGGATGCCAGTTAAAAAAAAACGGGTCTCCTTTTTTATGTGGTCTTATACAGGAAGTGTCCAGTCTGCAGATGTGAACAAAACCATTGCCACCGCTGAGCCATGCTGGCCAGCAAAGAACACACAATAACAATTGAAAGTAACAAATTATGAAGAACAAAGTGCTCTCCTAAATAGTGTGCTCCTACTCTAAGGACAGTACCAACACAAGACAACAACAGGACTGATGTAAACCTGATGGTGGTTCCATCCCTATTGGATCCAGACATACACAGGGCAGCTGAGACCTTGTATGTGTACAAGGCAAACAGATGTTTATGCATTCAGATATTTGGATTTGGTCTACTGAATGGCAGCAATATGTGGTTTATTGTCCTCTTATGAATGTTGCCCCTCCTGGGACAGTTATGTCTCTGATGTTAGTAGAAAATATCTTGTAAGTGACTCCTCTTTGCTGTGATTCTGCTGCTTTTATGTGTAGGAGTTGTAGCTGATATGTATAGGTGGGCTCTCATCATTGTCAGTAATTGCAGGGAACACACAATGGGACAATACCACTGACTGGCGATGACAATAATCTTGTAACTGTCACATGGAAAGGTGCTGATGACCCTTTCCAGCCTGCCAGTGACTCGGGAAGTAATGAAAACCATAAATGCCTTTCTTGAGGCTGATTATATAAGAAAGGTGAAACTCTAGGACCCCTTGGGTCATCTGGAAAATAAAGTGATCCCTGAATGGCAGAATTGTGCCTGTGATATTAGATGTTCTGCCATCATTTAATTGCACTGCATTGTATGCTTTCATCTTTTCACCCCAACCCCTGAAAAGACCACACAACTAACACAGGTGTAGAAAAGAAGAGCACATTGATATTCAACATGCTATGCTTTCCAGAACTCTATACAGGGACCCACTATATTTCATCAATGATTGAGAGGGGGATCCATACTACTCTCACTATCAGAATACAGACTAACATGGAGGGTAGAGGGAGATCTGTACACCCCTCACCAGCAGATTGCACAATGACATGGATAATGAAATGGGGAGCCATAGACCCTTTACGATCAGATTACAGAATTATATGGAGGGTATTGGGGGAACCCTACACCCCTTACCAGCTGATTCCAGAGTGACATTGAAGGAAGAGGGAGATCAATACACCCCTCACCATTACATTATAGAATAACATGGAGGGCAGAGGGAGATCCATATACCTCTTACCAACAGATTGGAGAGTGATTTAGAAGGCAGAGGTAAATCAATACACCCCTCATCATCAGATAAAAGAACGTAGGTATGCGGCGAATATTCCCCCTACTGCATTGGGAAAAAATAACATAAAATAATATAACTAAAAAATGATTGACACCATCCACTGTCCTACTGATACCAATCTCTGCCCAACTTACACCAACCTCTGCCCTACTGACACCGTTTACTGCCCTACTGACTCTGCCCACTGCTCTACTGACACCATTCACTGTCCTAGTGACACCAACCTCTATCCTACTGATACCATCCACTGCCCTACTGACACAGTCAATGTGTGCTTGAGGTTTGGGGTGCACACCCTAATGCAATAGGCTGCACACACTTATGTTACAGAATAACTTTGAGGACAGAGGTAGATTCGTACACCCCTTACAAACAGATTGCAGATTGATTTTGAAGGCAAATGGAAATCAATACATCCCTCACCATCAGATTGCAGAGTGCCATGGGGGCAGAGGGGGATCCATACACCCCTCACCAACAGAATGCAGAGGGACATGGATGGTGACATGGGGACCCATATACCCTTTACCATTAGATCACAGAATGACATGGAACGCAGAGGGGAATTTCTACACCCCTAACCAACAGATTGCAGTGTGACATGGAGGGCAGAGGGGGAACCCTACGCCAGGGGCGGACTAATAACTCATGGGGCCCCCGGGCAATCAGAGATTATGGGGCCACACAGTATACACACACACAGTATACAATCATACAGTATACACAGACAGATGTAAAAAAAACACAGAATTATACATATTGTCCCTGGTTTTACTGAGGCTGGCAACCCTGATGGGGCCCCCTAGTGGCCCAGGGCCCTCGGGCAGTGCCCAATTGGCTCAATGGTCAGTCCGCCCCTGCCCTACGCTCCTCACCGGCTGATTGTAGAGTGACATGGAAGGTACCATTAGAATACAGAGTCCCATACACCCCTAATCATCAAAGTCTCTGAGCACAGCTGTAGCGATCTGTATTCTGTGTAGTGATGGAGCAGTTTTCATCAAGATAGTTACATGGTTCTTTCATGAGGGATAATGGTCTCACTCTTCCAGACAGAGTTCTTCTGAATTTCTTAGCCTTATTATTAGAGAGCTTAGATATTAAATTAGGGGTTTGCAGAAAAAAACTGCTGGACAGTGTATTGGTTCCAGCATGATCAGGCTCCTCTTCCCAGGGTCCTTTCTTTTTTCATCTAATACCTAGCTGTATATAGAGGAGCAGATTTTCTATTAAAAGATCTTAATGTGGTAATACAATCAATAGAGACCAATGCTAGTGTCCTGACAGTGTTGTGGTTTGTCCCAGCCCATCGTTATCACTGGACAGCTTGGTCTGCCTTTACAGTATATATGGAGGAAATGCTATTCAAGGCATGAAAAATAAAAAAGGAAGTCTTTGTGATAGTATAACACTGATTAAACTGCACTGAAAGAAATTCGGCAGTTGCCACGGCCAAACCTATTGTAAAAATGCTGAGTGCCTGGCTGTCTCTAGTAGTCTCTGAGTCATGATCCTGAGTCATGAACCTGAAACACCTGATCTGCATAGTGCGATAAACAAGTCAGCCAAGCAGTTAGCATTTTCAGAGTGCAGACAGCAGTGACATTCTGTGTATTGTTCCCAGTTTAATCCCTAATGCTGAGTATTCCAGCTCTGAATTGTTGCTTTTGTGAGAAATATACAATACAATCTATTCACTTTATATATCTGATGTACGAGTTGTTTGTTTAATCTCTGGCGTTTGTCGTGAGTCTCAGCAGCGGACCCATGACATTATGTTCTCTTGCTGGGGTAAAGTGGGCAGATTGAGCCATCACATTGTAGCAGGTTAGGAAGATGTTAGAGGTGGCATGGGCTGCCTTCATCTGTGGGTGGTGGATGGACAGCAGCGCCTGGCAGGAGAGATTCACTTTTTAATCTTTCTGATAATGAGTAATGGGAGCTCGGAGCAAACCTGCACAGAGCTGTGTACACTGGCAGGACTGTATAAATATGTGCTATTAATTATCCATTAAGCTAGTTGCATGTCTCAGGGGAAGCCTGCGGCAGATGTAACAGTAGGCCGCGTCTTTTTCTGCCAGAAATTGGTCAGGATTAACCCCTTGTCTACACAGACACAGTCAATCAACTATAATCCTTTTGCTGGGTCTCTAGAACCCAGTCCTGACCAGGTCAGAACGTGTCCAGCATAGGTCTTCCTTTTCTGGGGAGCAGAGAAAGTTATTCTTCAATTTTCATATATCTGTAGTTGGTGCTTAAATGAAATGCCCCCTTTCTCTGTATGGTTTGGAGGCTTGTCCACATATATAATCATTGCTATTGTCTCCTGAAGCCAGCATGGGCCCTGGGGCAGACCAACTGTCTTCCTACTCAAGTCTGCAGTCACGACTTTCAGCTACAGTTTTGCCCATAGTAGCTCCCAGGTGTCTACAACAAACACAAGATAGAAATACTACCAAGAAAACACAAATTAGGACTTTAAAATACGGTATATGTAGCGCTACCCCCGTAGGAGCAGATGGTATTTTGCCCAGGTATTTCCCCTTTTTTTTGTTGTTTTATTTTTGGAGAACTTGGATAGGGAAGGGACTTTAGTGGAGTACTCCAAGGAATAGTTATAAGTTTAGGGGTATTACGCTCAACCTGCGCAAAATTGATAAGTTGATTCAGTAGTGTGTTTGGCGTGAACAAACAATGTGTTAATTACATAAAGACAAATTCGGTACAGAACTGCCCGTTGTAAGGCTGAAAAACTAATAGTGATAAACAGATATTTAGTAAGCGCGCTCCCTAACTTTAAGACCAAATATCAATAAAGTGTAAAATAAGACATATATCAATAAGGTGCAAAATGAATCAAAGGTGCATATTACTGTTAAAGTGCATAAATAAATACATAAATAAAGTCAATTGAGTGCAATGTCCATGACTATGGTATTAACCATGGCTTGTTACCTGCTGTACCAATAACCCCAGCCCTTTCATTTTAATGACCACACCACACATAACTGGAGTAAATTGGCCATAGCAGTTGTTTTATTAGCTAAATATAAATTCCAATAATTAACATGTCAATAACCTTTAAAAACATAACATACGGTTTTATTAAAGATAATGGAGCCCAAGGTCCCAATAGGCAAAAAAAACAGAACTGTACCTGCTGGTCACTTCTCAGGCTTCCAGTCGCAAAACCACCAACTTGGAAACAACTAGCAGATACCCATACCAACTGGGAGCCGTACTTCAGACGGGTCCCTACACCATACCTTTTAAGTGCCCATTTGACCTAAAAGGACCTTGCACCCCGCCAAGTGCAACTCCTGCTCCCAAAGACTCTCAAGTCCCGCAAACAACATGACAAATTCCCCAAAAAATTTAGGGTGGGAGGGTGGGAAGCTGATTCACCGGCTCTTCCCCTCCAACTGAAACACCACCCCCCTTTCCTTCCCAGCTCACTTCCCCTATAGATCCACCCATATCTCCTAAAACATTCAGCAAAGCCTTAACAAAACCTAGCCATGTACTCCGCTCCCATCTTACCATTATTCCCAGTCTCAAGCCCCATTAACCCCTGTCATGCCGGCCCTTCGTTTATTGCTTTGGGGCGTACTACGGGCCTCTCTTAAACAACCACCAGGTGTCTCCAACTGGGTGCAAATGGTCAATCAACAGACATCTTCCTGTAAGTCCCACACCAAAGTATGAGTATTCAGTGTCCTCTTCCACCAACACTAAGCACACAGACCACTCACCGGACTCATATTCAAAAATAGCGGAATGTAATGCCATTCCCAATGGTCCTCCCGGCTGGTCAGAAGAGCCGACGGCTTATATATACACAAACTAAATCTCCCACGAAAGGCAGAAAGAAAGGATGCCTTGCATAGTGAAGTACATAATGTTTATTAAAATGAACACGCTTAAAATGTTGCACTTACATTGTGAACGATCAAGTAGAGCTTAATCTCATAGCAGGAATGGCGATTTGAGTCTATACACCCTTGGCCTTCATATGATTCCAGGCCCATACCCCCTGCCATATGTCCTGGCCTTCAGCATTAATCAAGCCCATACATCCTGGCCTTTAGTGCCTATACCCCCTGGCCTCCAGCATGAATTCAGCTTATAGCCCCCTGGCCTTCAGCATGTTTCGGACCTACATACCTTTGGCCCCAGCAGGATTTAAGACAAAACGCCCTGGCCTTTAGTATGATTTAAAACTACGCCCTCTTGGTCCCCAACATGATTTTAGCCTTTACACTCCCTGTCCTTCAACATATTTCAGCCCATACCCCAAATCCTTGCTTATAGTGCTTTTTTTCTACGAAACACATAATTCAACATATCAAAACATATGTAAACAAAGCAAAGGCATACCGGAAGTGACACGCTAATACGAGCTCGCTGTTCATGGAGTACATGCATGTTACACAATGTCTAAAAGTGAGTGAAAAGCTGTTTTTTGTAACACATTAAAATTTTAAAAACAATACTACACTATGGGGAGTCTCTTTTACAATTCCCATTAATACGGACCTTACCAGGAGGGACCCCCAAGAGCAACACAGAGGAAACATCTATTACCATAGAGCCCCACCAGCCTGATAGATCACAGGAGGACCCCTAGAGGCAGGAGGAGACATACCAAAGATCAAGAAAATAAATCCACATATGCTGTTACCTTAGAGCAGTAAGTTGAAAGGCTTGACAGCACATAGGTGTCATAACACTAGAAAGAAGATACACCAGACAACATATCTCTATTGGTGAAGGGATACACTTTTATTTATTAACATCACAGTTAAAACATACTTCTTTTCTCTGTGTCAACCCTTTCCTGTTGTTCGTTGATTAGTCACTATTGAGGAGGGGTGTCAAACTAAATTTCATTGCGGCCCGCATCGGCATTATGATTGCCCTCAAAAGGGTCGGTTGTATTTTTAAGACTAGATGTCCATAGCATCCCCTACACTTACATCAGACGTCAAGAGCCCCCCACCATCAGAAGTTGAGTCCCCCACCCTCCCTTACGTCACAATACATCCTCCTTACCTTGTACTGCTGCTGGGAAGAAGCTGGAGGCATTGCTGGAAAGCAGAAAATACAGGCTGTGTAGCACTGTTGAATTTTGTTTTGCACCGATCAGCACGCTTGTTATTGTTTATGTTTGTGGATTTATGCATATACAACATATTGATTTACTTACCTTGCACAGGATTAATAAGCACTATTACTAAGTAATGGATACTTAAAGTGGTTGTTAAGCCACTCTGACTAATTTATATCATCTTCTCTGTGTCCTAATCCTGTGTCCCCCTGTTTGTGAGATTTAAAAAAAAATGCTGATTATACCTCATTTCAGAGGGCCGATTGGCACTCATGTGACTGGCCAGCTCTCTCCTCTCCCTGTCTGACAGCTGCAGTGGGCGAGGCTGAGATTCGTCAGGCGGGACAAGGAGAGGGGATGAGAAAAGCAATGGCCGATCACGTGATTGCTGATCGGCGCTCTGAAATGAGGTATAATCAGCATTTCTTTTTTATAAATCACACACACACACACAGGGGCACACAGCATTAGGACACAGAGCGGATAGTATGAAAATTACACTGTTATTTCAGGAGCAGGAGGGGCGGGGTGGGCACTGTCACTAGCTGACAGCTAGGGAGGGGGGAGAGGAGAGCAGACAGAAGAGAGTGACTGACGGAGGCGCGTAAACTGACGACGGTGTCAGGGCTCAGCAGCCATGATGAACCGTGGTAAGTTTACAAGGGCGATGGCAGAAATTGGCAGGGTCAGGCAGGTATTTCAGGTGATACAGGGGGCCAAATTACACAGCACAAGCACTGTACTGTACAACATGTTTTAAAGGGACAGGATCCATTTATTTTTTATTCTTTCTAGGTTAACAAACGCTTTAATGTTTTAAATATTTTTTGACACTTATTTTATATATTTTGGCACCAACTATAATGTGTTGTATATATTGATCGCATCGACATTATTCATACTAACAGCGCAGCACCAACACTGTTTGACATTTATCACATATTAGCCACGGATTAGCTAACCGGTGCTTGCAGCAGTTAACCACTTCAAAACACACAATGATAGCGCGGGAGCACTCATCTTATAAATGACATAATTCAACATACATACAGCCTCTGTGTAGATATAATGACTTTAGCTCCATTAATTTTGGACAGATACAGTATCTCACAAAACTGAGTACCCCCCTCACATTTTTGTAAATATTTTATTATATCTTTTCATGTGACAGCACTGAAGAAATGACACTTTGTTACAATGTAAAGTAGTGAGTGTACAGCTTGTATAACAGTGTAAATTTTCTGTCCCCTCAAAATAACTCAACACACAGCCATTAATGTCTAAACCGCTGGCAACAAAAGTGAGTACACCCCTAAGTGAAAATTTCCAAATTGGGCCCAAAGTGTCAATATTTTGTGTGCCCACCATTATTTTCCAGCACTGCCTTAACCCTCTTGGACATGGAGTACACCAGAGCTTTCACAGGTTGCCACTGGAGTCCTCTTCCACTCCATGACAACATCACGGAGCTGGTGGATGTTAGAGACCTTGCGCTCCTCCACCTTCCGTTTGAGGATGCCCCACAGATGCTCAATAGGGTTGAGGTCTGGAGACATGCTTGGCCAGTCCATCACATTTACCCTCAGCTTCTTTAGCAAGGCAGTGGTCGTCTTGGAGGTGTTTGGGGTCGTTATCATGTTGGAATACTGCCCTACAGCCCAGTCTCTGAAGGGAGGGGATCATGCTCTGCTTCAGTATGTCACAGTACATGTTGGCATTCATGGTTCCCTCAATGATCTGTAGCTCCCCAGTGCCGGCAGCAATCATGCAGCCCCAGACCATGACACTGCCACCACCATGCTTGACTGTAGGCAAGACACACTTGTCTTTGTACTCCTCACCTTTTTGCTGCCACACACGCTTGACACCTTCTGAACCAAATAAGTTTATCTTGGTCTCATCAGACCCCAGGACATGGTTCTAGTAATCCATGTCCTGGGGTCTGCTTGTCTTCAGCAAACTGTTTGCAGGCTTTCTTTTGCATCATCTTTAGAAGAGGCTTCCTTCTGGGATGACAACCATGCAGACCAATTTGATGCAGTGTGCGGCATATGGTCTGAGCACTGACAGGCTGACCTCCCCACCCCTTCAACCTTTGCAGCAATGTTGGCAGCACTCATATGTCTATTTCCCAAAGAGAACCTCTGGATATGACGCTGAGCATGTGCACTCGACTTCTTTGGTGGACCATGGCGAGGTCTGTTCTGAATGGAACCTGTCCTGTTAAACCTGCTGCATGGTCTTAGCCAGCATGCTGCAGCTCAGTTTCAGGGTCTTGGCAATCTTCTTATAGCCTAGGCCATCTTTATGTAGAGCAACAATACTTTTTTTCACATCCTCATAGAGTTCTTTGCCATGTTGAACTTCCAGTGACCAGTATGAGAGAATGAGAGTGATAACACCAAATTTAACACACCTGCTCCCCATTCACACCTGAGACCTTGCAACACTAACAAGTCACATGACACCGGGGAGGGAAAATTACTAATTTGGCCCAATTTGGACATTTTCACTTAGGGGTGTACTCACTTTTTTTGCCAGCGGTTTAGACATAAATGTGAAAAAGATATAATAAAATATTTACAAAAATGTGAGGGGTGTACTCAGCTTTGTGAGATAATGTATGTGTAAAATGTTGGTGGTTCAGCAGCCCTTTAGAGAGTGTTGTCATTTCCCCTAGTCAGACCCATCATAACATTGGTGGGTCTTTTTATTATGTAAGTGTGTTAAATATCATCATTCAAACTTCAGATACTGCAGCATCTCCAAAGGTTCTTATCATAGAAAGGAAGTAACGCTAGTCCCTCCATTGCGGAGTACTTCCTCTCTAGTCCCGGTGAGTTGCTGAAGCATCCAGAGGTTACTTTCTACACAATTCCATAACATTGGGACCATCAAACCAACAATGTTTGACACAGCACACACTGCCAGCTGCACTCTCGCACCAGGAGATGTTCCTGAGGCTCCTTTAAATGACAAGCCCCGAGGTTCTGGCCCACTCTTCCTCGCCTCTAATCAGGCCTGTCTGCAATCATTTATGTTGTGTCTTTTTGTTGATAGCAACCTTTGTGCATTTTTTTTCTGCCATACTGAACTAAGTGCAAATGGTGTTCCTATTATCTCCAGAGCAGTTGCTCATTTGGACACTTTTGGTCTTCAGGCACTGGAGAGCAGATCAGCTCATATGGACTGGAGACATCTTCTAATCCCCAGCGTTTCTCAGAACTCCCTTTTGTAGCGTAGAAATATTGTAAGGGGTTGGTGTGCTGATAAAGGTTACACAGATCTCCCCCCAGGGACTGAGACAAGACATGCTTGTGCCATTTACTCAGAGTTCATGTTATGACGTCCATTAGTTGTCCGTTCACAGCGGCAGAAACATCACAAGACATGGAGCGTGTGACAGGGAACACTGGCTCCTCCGGACATGCTCCAAAAATGGAGAACACTCACTTCTGCCAGGGGAGGGAGGACAGTGTACAGTACAACAGAGAAATAAAATGGAATTATTGTTCAATGTAACCTGACAATATTTCCTCCCATTCCATTGGTCTACTGAAACTGTTTGTTGCCAGGAGACCAAGCTGGCCCATCAATGTGTGTTTCTGATGGGCCTGATATTGATTGTATCTTCATATTTAGCAGAATATTTAGAACTAGGGGCCTGTATGTAAATGTGTGCTAAGTAAAGGCGCAAAATTGTTTTGGAGGATGGGGGGGGGGGGGGGTACAGTTTTTTTAATGTGTTTTACTAAGATGGTTCTGGGGGTGCACAGTGTGTTCTAAAATAAATCAGAATAATGTAGTTCGTCAAATTGTGGATACAGTTGTAATAAGATGGCTCATGAGGAAAAGGAAGAAGGGTGCACAGTAGGTTCAAAAATATATCAGAATAACATGGTTCTTCAAGGTGGGGGTACAGTTGTAGTAAGACATTTACCAGGGAAATGAAAGTCGGGGGTGAGGGGCACAGTGGTTTCCAATCGAAATCAGAATAATGTGATTCATCTTGTTGTAAGGTACAGTTATAGTAAGATAGTTCCCAGAGGACTGAAGGAGGTGCAGTGGGTTCCAATATACACTATATTACCAAAATTATTGGGATGCCTGCCTTTACACACACATGAACTTTAATGACATCCCAGTCTCAGTCCATAGGGACAATACTGAGTTGGCCCACCCTTTGCAGCTATAACAGCTTCAACTCTTCTGGGAAGGCTGTCCACAAGGTTTAGGAGTGTGTCTATGGGAATGTTTGACCATTCTTCCAGAAGCTCATTTGTAAGGTCAGGCACTGATGTGAATGAAAAGGACTGGCTCTTAGTCTCCGTTGTAATTATTATTATTATTATACAAGATTTTACTGTATATATCACCAACAGTTTGTGCAGTGCTTTACAGTATAAAGGGAGACAATACACCAACAGTACAATTCAATAGAAGAGGGTTAGAAGGACCCTGCTCCTGCAAGCTTAATTCATCCCAAAGGTCTTCTATCGGGTTGAGGTCAGGACTCTGTGGAGGCCAGTCAAGTTCTTCCACCGCAAACTCGCTCATCCATGTCTTTATGGACCTTGCTTTGTGCAAATGATTTGGTGGAGGGGGATTATGGTGTTGGGTTGCTTTTCAGGGGTTGGGCTTGGCTCCAGTGAAGGGAACTCCTAAGGCGTTAGCACGCAGTACCAAGACATTTTGGACAAATTCAAGCTCCCAATTTTGTGGGAACAGTTTGGGGATGGCCCCTTCCTGTTCCAACATGACTGCACACCAGTGTACAAAGCAAGGTACAACATACATGAAAAGAAAGGTCATCAGGAAAGGAATGGACACCGGGAAAAAACTTGCTTGGTGTTGGTGGCACAGTGGGTTAGACTATAGACTGGAAGCTAGTGGAAACAGTAGCCTTCTACCAGATATAATATCAGTGTGCAGTGTTGCCAACCATCAGTACTTTTACTGGCAGCCAGTAAAAAATGTGCACTTTTCTTCTGCCAGTAAACGCCAGTGACAGGAAAAGGTTGCCAGTAAAAAATATGGATGTGACGCTTGGCCCAAGCCAAGACCATTTGAGTGCCTTCTACAGTGTCATCAGGCAGCGCTGGCGGGGAGCAGGTCTGGTGGAATCAGTGCCTGAGCATTTCATGTGATGTCATGGTGCAAGGGAGTCGAGCCGAGCGTCCGGAACCTTGTGTGAGCAAGGCAAGCTGGGAGTGGCACTGTCAGTGCTGTTTGGACTGTAGTGGACTGAAGGGACCCCCTGGTGTGGAGAGTGACTGTCAGTGTGACTCAAGAGGGGACGTGTCGTGTTGGTGAGACGTCATCATCTGTGCTGCTGCACATTGCTGTCAGTGTCACTGTGAGAGTCAATTTCATGTGTGTGTGCCGCCTATTCTAATGTCTTGTCCTCCAGAGTCCTGTCCCTGAGCTACTTACTTACTAGTAAATTTATTGTATTTACTATCGTAAATAATATATATTAAATCACATTGCTAATTGCATGTTGCACTTGTTTGTAGCCTAAATACTAAAATGTGCGCTTAAAACTGTAATTTTGTAACTGTTGGAAACTGCCAGTAAAAACGTGGCTGTGCCAGTAAATTTTGGTTGTTGTGTCAGTAAATTTCAACCTGGTAGGTTGGCAACACTCTCAGTGTGTAAAACATTTTCTTACTCTGAATTTGCATTGCTCCCCTAATGCCAGTGATATCCCTGCATCAGGTTGTCCCCTTCTTTAGACTTTTCTTACAGATATAAAGCAACTGGTTCCTAAAATGTGTCATAACACCACATGCCCTGTGTAAGGGAGCACTTGACAATGACTGTGAATTCCGAAGCTGACATGTCACCCATGGGCTCTTTTGGCCCAGCTGTTGTCGGCGCCCTAATTTCTTCCCTGCAGCAGCCACTCACTGACACAGGGAAGCCAGAGCTGCAGCATGACTGGAGAAGATTAAAAATCGGAAAGTACACAGATCTTTTTTACACAGGATAGGTAGCAGAAGGGGGAGGTAACATTTTCAAGAATAGTTAGAGTTATGCCACGTACACACGATCGGAACTTTGGCCCGCAAAAGACAGATGAGAGTTTTTCATCGGAAAATGCGACCGTGGGTATGCTCCATCGGACTTTTGCTGTCCGAATTCCAGCCAGCAAAAGATTGAGAGCATGTTCTTAATTTTTCGGTCGGGAAAAGTTCCTATCCGAAAATGCGATTGTCTGTGGCAATTCCGACGCGCAAAATTCCTACGCATGCTCGGAAACAATTCGACGCATGCTCTGAAGCATTGAACTTCATTTTCTCGGCTCGTCGTAGTGTTGTACGTCACCGCGTTCTTGACGGTCGTAAGTTCAGAGAACTTTTGTGTGACCGTGTGTATGCAAGGCAAGCTTGAGCAGAATTCCGTCGGAAAAGCCATCATATCTTTTTCCGACGAGAAGTCCGATCGTGTGTACGCGGCATAAGACTTTTCTTCCACTTTATTGCACTGTCTGATTGGGCAACTACAGTATGTGACAAAGGAGGTTTAATGTTGATGAATGTAAATTTATGCATGTAGCCATAGTCTACTTTTGCTGTTAGTCAAATCCTGTAAGGAGGGGAATGGGGGGGGGGGGGGGCATGACTGAGCCATGCTGTGTGTATCTATGGACACAAGTGACCCCTCAGTAGCTGGGGGGACACTTATGCCGTGTACACACGGGCGGACTTTTCGACCGGACTGGTCCGACAGGACGAATCCGTCGGACAATCCGACCGTGTGTGGGCTTCAACGGGCCTGCAGCGGACTTTTTCAGTCGAAAATCTGACGGACTTTAGATTTGGAACATGTTTCAAATCTTTCCGACAGGCTCAAGTCCGGTCGAAAAATCCGCTCGTCTGTATGCTAGTCCGACGGACGAAAACCGACGCTAGGGCAGCTATTGACTACTGGCTATCAACTTCCTTATTTTAGTCCGGTGTACGTCATCACGTACGAATCTGTCGGACTTTGGTGTGATCGTGTGTAGGCAAGTCCGTTCGTTCGAAAGTCCGTCGGAAGTCCGTCAAAAGTCTGTCAAAAGTCCGTCGGAAAGACCGTCGGACCTTTGAAGCCGAAAAGTCCGCTCGTGTGCACAGGGCATTAGAAGAAGAAGAATCAGAGAGAGCAGGTTGGGGACTGCAAAAGAGGAGTTAAGGGACTGCTCTGTGCAATATTATTGCACAGAGAAGGTAAGTATACGTTTTTTTTGTTTTGTTTTTTTTATGAAAAAAAAAAAAGCCTTTACAATCACTTTGATAATAGCATGCAATGCCAAGCTACAGTTTCTAAAGCTAGGTAGTAAAGGTGGTAGTAAAACCTCGTCTGGAATACTACAGTTCAGTTTTGGGCACATAAAGGATACCGGAGAATTGAATAAGGTGCAGAGAAGAGCAACCAAACTGATAAGAGGCTCAGCTATGAGGAAAGATTATCTGAACTGAATTTATTCTCTCTTAAGAAAAGGAGGTTAAAGAGGAATATGATCACTGCCATGTATAAATATAAAAGTCGTCCATATAGTGAACTTGGAGTAGAAATATTCACTTTCAGGTCATTACAGAGGACAAGGGGGCGCTCTTTGCATCTGGAGGAAAAAGTTTTTGATGCAAAAGATTCCTTTTTAAAAAATTTTTTTGATTTTAAACAGCAAAGTGATGAAATTACAAACATATATTTACCTGCTTCTTTGTGCAATGGGTTTGCACAGAGCAGCCCCAATCCTCCTTTTCTTGGGTCCCCCAGCTGGCGCTCCTGGCTCCACCCTCCCCCGAGCACCCCCATAGCAAGCCACTTGTCCCACTGACTCATGAGATAATCCAGTTCTCATACCTCTCCAGGATCCCCTCTAGCTGCTCCCCCCTGTGTTTTTATATTTGTAGAGGATATGCGGTAATGAGGCCTTTGACATTTGCTGTGTGTGTGCACAATGCATTTTAATTTGTCTATGAAATGTCATTTGTGGGAGAAATTTAGCGTGTCCAAGGCGTCCAAGTTAGGTTTGTGTTCCTTTCTGCATCATTAACAGGACATAATCACTGTACGCTCTTAGAGATTGTGTCTTTATCCACAGTGTAGGTACATTATGACCCGGGATGGGAAGGATGGTGTAATAACACTGCTTGTAATATAATTGTACAGAGTGTGTGTGTTGCATATGTATGTTATGTGTGGGAGGGTTGTACCTGTACAGTTGGTGTGTGTGTGGGAGGGTTGTATCCGTATGTTATGTGTGTGTGAGAGTTGCACATATGTGGTGTGTGTATGAGGGTTGTGTCTATACACTGTGTGTTAGGATTGTATCTGTGCAGTGTGTGTAAGCGTTGTATCTCTGCATAGCTCTCAACTGTCCCTGCTTTGGAGCAATGTCCCTCTGTCCCTCTTTCCCCCTCATTTGCCCCTCACTTTGGTCTGATCTATATAGTTGTATATAAAATGCACTTTTTATCTTTCAAAAAGTGTTCCCCAGAGCTAAACCTTTCATCCAAATTCTAAATTGCTGCATTTGTAAATTTTACAAGCCAATATAAAGGAATAGCAGTGGTAAAAAAAGCACTTGTAGATTGACTTAACCGTTTTGTTTTTTTAAGTGGGGCGTGTCCTATGCCTACATACATTTGCTAGTAGGTGTCCCTCATTCTCATCTCATAATGTTGGGAGGTATGTCTCTGTGGTGTGTATGTCCATAGGTGTGTGCACCCCATAGCTTATACATGCCTTTCTCTGCATCCTCAGCTGCACAGAGCAGTGAATGAATGATAAGTGCTCTGTGCTGAGCGGCATCCTGTTCATTCACAAACTGAAGCATAGTAAACACAGTTTACTATGCTTCCGTTATGAATAGACACAGAGAGCGAGTGTGCTCACTGTGTTTATTTAGAAAAGGAAAGGGCCAGTAAATCACATATTTACTGGCCCCTTCCCCCGATCTCCATCCTGAAACATCCCCCCCCCCCCGTAGCAGCCAGGGGGAGAGAAGAGGAAGGAAGACGGCAGCACTGCAGGGTGGAGGGGCCAACACAGGGGGATGCCCAGGTAGCAGGGGGAATTAGCACCACACGTAGTGATTAGGGTGTGCACAGGCACACCTGGCACATCCCCTGCGCACACCTATGTGTATGTCAGAGTTTTCTCAGTGCAGAGTAGACTTGTGCACAACGGGAAATTTCGTTTCGGTTTGTTTTCATTCGTAAAATACATAATTTCGTTCTGTTATATTCGTTATGTTACGTTAAGTCGTTTTCGGATAATTCGTTATTATTCGTAGAGTGTCGATATTCGTTATACTGAATCTCGAATCATGTCGAATTCATTGGATTTATCCGCTCTAATTTCTTTCGTATTAGTTGAAATCCGATATTTATGTATATATATCTATCTATCTATATATATATATATATATATATATATATATATATATATATATATATATATATATATATATATATATATATATCCGTGATAATGATTCATAGTTTGGAAAGTCGTTTGTTTATTGAATCCATCAACACAAACAATGACAATATCTCTTCTCCTCTGCTCAAATACAATACAACACCCTTCTCACTCAGTTCTCAGGAATGCACTTTGCCAGTAATCCAACCTCCAGCACAAAATGAATCAGCTGATTGGACTGTAAGATTTCCTTTTGAGTTGACCTTTTGTTTCATTCTGATTTTTAACGGATTACCGAATCATGTCAAATTCATTCGTTATATTCGCTATAATTTCTTTCGTATTAGTTGAAATTCATTTTTTTTTTATTCGGACATTCGGATGCATCCGAATGTCCGAAAGATGCAAAATTCGGCCGAATTTGGATTCGTTGCAAAACTGATTGCACATGTCTAGTGCAGAGTGTCGAGGGTTATATCTGTACTGTGTGTGTGAAGGTTGTATATGTACAGTGTGTGTGTGTGTGTCAGGGCTGTATCAGTGCAGTGGCTGTGTCATGGTTGTACATGTAGAGCTTACACCCGAAGGACTCGTTTGATGTGTTGGGTCCCCTGTTCCTGCGCCCACGACTCTGTGAGCAGCACCACACACTCTGACACATTGGCTGGGTGGGGGATATTTATTCCAAGAACCTGTATATACAAGACTCAAGGTACATAGACACCAGGAACAGCACAACAACTGAAGTATGCTGCAACAGGATAATAAAAAAAGAAATATACCGTAATGAATAAAAAGAAAGAGAATTGTACTGCACTGTTTAAACAGAAAGAGATATTTGCCGAAACAATTAGCAATTAGGAGTAATATGCTGCAGAAACAATAATTATTATAGAATACAACCCTTCCTGAGCCCTGTACTGGACAACCCTAATTAGGGGGAGATGTATATACAGTAATACAGCATATACCACAATATCACTTCAGCAGCCAGTCATATGCTACCCTATTTCTTCTGCTGGCCAGCTCACTGGGGCCCAAATGTTATGGTGGAGCGCTCAAGACAGTATACCTTTAGGAACTGATGCAGGCACTACCACTGTTTTTCTTGCAGACAACTCTCCCTCTGTGTAGTGCAGGGCTGGCCAGCGGCCTGTCACCACTCTGTGTCAACAGGCAATCTCTTTCTGCTCACTGACACAATGTACCTCTCTCAGTGTCCTCAGTATCTGACTATTCAATCAGGCAGCATCCAGGATGTCCCCCCAGGTTCCAGAACGGCTGCCACTGTGTTTCTCTTTCACTCAGGTGCAGTGGTCCCCTTGCAGCCTCAATTTATCTGCAGTTTCTCTTCCTTCCTTCCTCTCTACAGTTCAGGAAAGTTACAACACTCCCCCTCCTCCCCATCACAGTGCCGCTAGGATTTGAAGTCTTTTCCTATTAAAATTTAAAGCCAATTCAGCCTGTAGAAACGACACCTCCCACAATCCTTCACACTTTTCTTCAGTGTCTCCAGCAGTCCGCATCCTCAGTGCACCCCCTAATGGAGGGTGGCTTAACACTGGTTGATTTATGTTCTGCAATAGGAATCTTTCCTGCAGCTGTGCCTGTGTACCAAATCTCCTCTGCAGCACAGACACAGAGTCATTTTCCTGCCAGAGCTGCAGCTACCTATATGTATTCTGTGTGCGTCATGGTTGTATCTGTGTGGTGTGTGTTTCAGGGTTCTATTTTTGCTGTGTATGTGTAAGGATTGTATCTGTACAGTGGGTGTATGAGGGTTGTATCTGTGTGATATGTGTGTGAGGGTTGTATTGATGTGGTGTGTCTGTCAGGGTTCTATTTTTCCTGTGTATAGTATGTGTGAGGACTAGACATGTAGGTTACATAGAAGGTGAGTTTGAAAAAAGACACAAGTCCATCAAGTCCAACCTATGTGTGTGATTATATGTCAGTAATACATTGTATATCCCTGTATGTGGACAAAGATGTGGACAAAGAGGCAGGTTTATCCACTCTGGCAACTGCAGAGGACTGCACACTTGTCTCTGCTTGCGTGACAGAGGATGAGGAGGATGAGGAAGGTTTAGTAAGCCAGTCCACCACCTCCTCTGCATGCTGTGGCTGGATAGCACGAGCAAACTCACTAAACAGAGGAAATGATGCCCTGCCTGAGGACTGACCACCACGTCCACCTTTGTCGGTGGACACATTTGTTGCTGGCCCCTTTACAGCGCCAAGGAAACGCCTGCCTCTCCTTGTTGTTCTCCCAGACATTATTGAGAGGGAGGGGGTGGTGCTTATAAGCAAATGTAAAGAAGAAGTTGAAATCTGTACGTAGATGCACTTTAATCAATGTAAAGAGGTGTTTGGTGCACTTTAATTTGAGTACTTACACTACACAGACACACTTCATGGATACACTATAATATACTGCAATATAATGCGCCAAACTACAGTACCGCACAAAACTATATGGCGTTAAACTGGCAGTAACGCACACAGAACTATATGGCGTTAAACTGGCAGTAACACACAAAAAAAGATATGGAGTTAAACTGGCAGTAACGCGCAAAGAAGTAAATGGCGTTAAACTTGCAGTAACGCACAAAACTATAAAGCGTTAAACTTGCAGTACAGCACACAGAAGTAAATGGCGTTAAACTGGCAGTATCGCAATCAAATAGACAGTGTTCAACTGTCACTAAACCGACGCTATCTGAACTGTCCCTTCTCTAGCTATACACTAATGTAAAGATTACTGACACAGTCTCACTACACTACAGTGAAACTATCTGAGCTGTCCCTACTCTAGCTGCACACTATGCAAAGCTGAATGATGGTCCTCCTCACTACACTCACACTATGCCTAGACTATCACTAAACTAATATTCTACACTGACAATTAAAGCAAAATAGCACAATATAGCACACTAACTAACTGATAGCACTGAACAGACCCCTGTTCTATCTCTCTCCACGTGGAAATAACACTGAAAATGGCTGCCATTAAAAGAATACTTTTATACTGTGGGGCGAGAATGAGCCATGATTGGATAAAGTCATGATGACAGTGTCCAATCATGACTCTGACAGTGCTCTGTGCCCTGATTGGCTGAAGCTTTCACTGCTTTCACTGCTTTCACCGTTCAGCCCCGCAATGCATTGTGGTCGGTTTGGGGGGCCAAACAAACGGTCGAACGACCCGTTTGTTCGGATGTTCGCTGAACGTCCGAGCAACGAGAGTTCAGCCCCAACTTATGCTCGGGCCGAACCGTTCACCCATCCCTACTAGTCAGTACTAGTGTGCAAAACTGTATTTGCCTTGGAAGAATAAATCACCTCTCATGTTGGCTGTCCTGCGTGTGGATGTTGCTGCATTATGTAAAACTATTAGAATAGGGTGCCTCAAGACTGTCCATAATTTTAAAGGGTGCCTTAACTGAAAAAAAGGTTGAGAAACACTGCTGGGGAATATAGATTTTCATTATAATGAATCAATTTGTTTTATTGTTTAATTGTTTAGTTTTTAGATAATTTATTATTTATGTATGTATATATATTTGTGATAACGATTCGTAATTGAGAAAGTCGTTTGTTTATTGAATTAAGTAACACACACAATGACAATATTTTTTCTGCTACTTCTCAAGATTAATCTCCTCTGCTCACGTACAATACAGCACCCTTCTCAGGAATGCACTTTGCCAGTGGTTGTGCTCTGTCACTGCTGCTGGTATCAGGAGGAACCTGATGTTGAGAGCTTGAATCCATTAACACACACACACAGGGGTTGATTTACTAAAGGAAAATTGACTGTGCACTTTTGCAAGTGCAGTTGCTCCAGAGTTTAGTAAATTAGTGAGAGATCTGCCGAGTTCCCTCATCCAATCATGTTCAAGTAAAAATGCTGTTTTTTTAATTTCCCTTGCATATGATTGGGTATTCTTTTTTCTTTACCTCATTTAATAAGCTCTGGAGCAATTGCACTTGCAGAGTACAACTACACTTTGAAAAGTGCACAGTCCAGTGCATAGTAGTAGTAGTAGTAAATCAATCCCAATATCTCTTCTGCTGCTTCTCAAAAACTCATCTCCTCTGCTCAGATACAACACCCTTCTCACTCAGTTCTCAGGAATGCACTTTGCCAGTAATCCAACCTCCAGCACAAAATGAATCAGCTGATTGAACTGTAAGGTTTACTATGTTGACCTGCTGTTTCATTAGACCTTTAACAAATGAATGAATCATGACAAATTCATTCGCTATTTTAGTTATAATTTCTTTCATATTAGTTGAATTTCGTTATACTTTTCTTTGAACATTCGAATGCATCCGAATGTCCGATATGTGCAAAATTCCTCCAAATTTTGATTAGTTATGAAATAAATTGCACATGTCTAGTGATGTATGTGTGATGAGAGTTGTAAAACAGACATAGGACAGAGCCGAGTTCTGTGATTTCTTTTATATGTGAGTGACTAATATCTGGTAAAAGAGTACAAAAAGTTTACAGACGAAGAAGTCAGGGGGGAATGTACATAGATGACACCAGCCTTGCGAATTACTCAAGTGGTGTCTTTAATAATAAGTAAAAAAAGATATACTCACAAACAAATCAATGATAAAGGCATATCAGGGTCAACAGTAAACACAAAGCAACCAGGTCACTGAGACTGTTCCCAAAAAGCTGGAGGACCTTCCAGATGGCTGGTGCGTTTCAAGGGGCGATCCTCTCTTCCGGAGTGCCATTTTTTTTTCTTATTATTAATAACACCACTTAGGTAATGCGCAAGGCTTGTGCACCCTCTCTTCTATGTTTTAGAGTGTTTCCATTGGGTTCTCCCCCCTGACCCTTAGAGGGAAGCAAAGCCTGTGCTTCCATTGGAACTGTTAAGGACCTGTGATACATCCACTGCTAATACATCACCCTTGAGCGCAGGAGATTGTTGTTGTGTAAGAGTTGTATTGGTGTGATGTGTGTGTGTCAGGGCTGTATATGTACAATACATGTGTCATGGTTCTCTCTCTATGGCTGAGTTATTGTATTCTGACAGTGGGGAGCCTTCCCCACTGTCAAAATACATTGATCAGTGTGGCTGGCTATAGCAGGTGGCACTGATCATTCAGGAAAAAACAGACAGGCTGGGCTACAGAAGTCGATCAGTAGATTGACTTCTGTACAACCAGCCTGCCCATACATGGATCGAAACTCAGACGGTCCCTGCTGAACCAAATTAATTTCAACCCAAGTATGGCCTCCTTTAGTTGGGAGGATGTATCTGTAGAAAGAACCCATCTTAGATGGGTGTCAGGATGGAAGTCTCTAAGTACCTCCTGATATCTGATCTCTGTTGATAAGCTCTCAGGCGCACTGTTCTCCTGTAGCAGCAATTAGTGTCATTGTAGTCAAGACATAGGACAAAGCCGAGTTCTGTGATTTCTTTTATATGTGAGTGATTAATGGCTGGCAAAAGCGTACAAAAAGTTTACAGATGAAGAAGTCAGGGAGGAACGTACATAGATGACACAGGAAAGGAATGTATAGATAAATTGAGGAATAAATCAGGGAAGGGAAGGTATATGGGTGACAAAGGAGAGGGATGGATAGAAGAATGGCAGAATAAATCAGGTAAGGATGTACAGTATATGGGTAACAAAGAAGAGCGACGTATAAAAGAATAGAGGAATAAAACAGGGAGGGGGTGTGTACAGGTGTAGCACCCTCAACCTAGGGTAGGTACTAAATAGAGTTTTTTTTATAGAGGAGGTCAATTTAGGCAAGCCTAGCTTAAAGCTAGGCCTCTTTGTTTTGACCTGTGGGCTGGGAGTGGCCTAGAGTAGGCTGGTGACTCTCAGCATCATCTTTCGTTTACCTCCTTTCTGCTTCTAGAGGCTTCTAGAAGGAAGGAGTGGAAGAAAGGTGGAGCTGCCTGGGGTGTCCTAAGGAGCCCTGACCAATCCCCAACCTGGATTGGCAGGGAGCAAATAAATATTTAGAGTCAGCCAGCTGGGGAGGAGCTCTTTGAGTGGAAGAATTGGAGATGGAGTATTAGGCTGTCAGGCATTTGAGGAAGGCCCCTACTCTTGGGCTAAGGGGCTCGGAGCTGAACAGGAACCCCACACAACCCAAGGGGTGTCCTGAACAGGAGCAGGAGAGGACAGCAGGGGGAATACTGCCGGGCAAGTCTCCAGGAGGGATTCAGCAGGTGTCGGTGAGTGACAGGCACAGTCGGGAGAGCTGGGAGAGGCATGCCAGAGCGGACTGGGAGAATGTAGTTTGAGATGGATGTAGAGCCAGCAGGAGAGACTGATGTTACTGGCAGTGAAGTCGGGCTGCTGCAGCTGGGATAGCTGTCAAGGCCGGCAAAGGGCTGACTGGAATCAGTAGTTCACCAAAGAAGGCAGCTAGCACCAGAACTTTCCTTGCTACACCATAGAGGCCTGCGGCCCCTGCCTGTAATAAGGCACTTTTGCTAAGGCCTGGCTGAAATCAGTGTCAGGCCTAACCATGTGCCAGATGCGCCTGAAGAACTGTGCTGGAGGGAGAAGGAGAGATAGTCTGCAGCAAGAGTTGTATTGGTGAAGAGTATCTATATTGTCCCAAGCTATGCTAATCTTTCTGGGCATCCCATCCCATGAATTCCTTAACCCCATCCAAGTTCTAATCCCTCAATAAAATACAAAAACAAAGCTGATGGACTTTTCATTGTCTTGGAGCATCTGGAAATGAATGCCGGGCTGGGCAGGGTGACAGGTGGGCCACATCACTCAGCAGCCCCTACGGGGGTACTTCTACACAGGTAAGACCGGAGTAAAGAATAATGAAGGATCAATCAGGACAGGACATACAGTGTATGGGAGACACAGGAGAGAGACATATAGAAGAATGGAGGAAAATGTCATGACGGGATGTACAGGATAAGGTGAGATGAACCAAATTAGGAGAGATGTATAAAAGTTCAGAGGAATAAATCAGGAAGCAGGGAATATATAGGTGACACAGGAGAAGGATGTATAGAACAATCAAAGAAGATGGCACAAAAAGGATGTTGAACATCTAAAGGCTCCCCCATCTTTCCTTTGGTCACATAGCAAAATTGTAACACAGGGAGGCTGGACACTTTGGTCTTACCTTGGGAAGGAACACAAGGCAGTTATCACAGCCTGCAATACCACCAGCCACCACTAAAGAAAAACTCACTCAATAGCTAGCTGGTCAGATACACATGGCAGATCCAAATCCTGCATACAATCTAGAGCACTCTAAAGCCTCGTACACACGATCGGATTTTCCGACGGGAAATGTGTGATGACAGGCTGTTGGCGGAAAATCCGACCGTTAGTATGCTCCATCGGACAATTGTTGTCGGATTTTCCACGGACAAATGTTGGCTAGCAGGTTTTAAAATTTTCCGCGGACAAATGTCTGTTGTCGGATTTTCCGAGTGTGTGTGTACACAAGTCTGTCGGACAAAAGTCCAAAGTACAAACACGCATGCTCGGAAGCAAGGACGAACCAGAAGCGGTCGGTCTTGTAAACTAGCATTCATAATGGAGAATTAACATTCGTGAGGTGGCAAATTATGAAATCTCGAAATGCAGCGCAGAATTCTCTTCTTCATTAATGGGATAATAATGAAGCTGCTTTGCTGGTGATACTGATGGAGTTATTGCAAACTAATTTTCAAAGGCTTTTTTTTTCTAGTGATATCAAGAATAATAATATTATTTTTTTTTTTTTTTGGGCAAGTTACCACAGCACCATTATCCGCTAGTTTTTAAGATCAAAGATACTATGTTGGTGTCCCTTGTCAATTTTACATTGTATTTTTTAAATGTAACTGCCTACTCCCAAACTGTCATTTGAAGTAAAACTCATAGCCAAGTATTATTCTCCACAATTTTTTTATTGTGAATTAAATAAAGAAAACAAATAATATTAGACATGCTATCTGCCAATAGAACTTAACCAAAAAGTGCATTCTATGCATCCAAAAATATAGAAAATATACCAAATCAAATCATTATTCAACCAAAAAAATAATGCCAAAGCAATAACTCCAAGGCCAATAATAAATAACACGTTATATCTTCTGATTCCGCAACATGTCTGGTTGACAAACGGCCGTTCAGAAACGAACTGAAAAGCGCGAATCAACACTCACCAAACTTCTACTAACACGAAATTAGCAGAAGGAGCCCAAAGGGTGGAGCTAAAGAGCTTAAAAACCATGTAGTACGTCACTACGTTCGTGATTGTTGGACAACAATTGTGTGGCCGTGCGTATGCAAGACAAGTTTGGGCCAATGCCCTTCGGACAAAAATCTACGGGTTTGTTGGCCAACAATCCGATCGTGTGTACAAGGCTTAAGTGTTGTGTGGCAGCTAGTAGATTCAGATTCCCATAAGCACGTGAGATTCCTCAAGCTATGTGAGCTGGAAGCTTTGCACACTTTCACCTTTTCCCACTACACACACCCGGGCGCACACACACACACACACACACACACACACACTACTCGGGTTTGCTTACCATCACGCAGATTGTCAACGAACTGGTTTATTAGGCAACCAGACACGTGCACACACAGATTGCTGTTGTTGGCAACTGAGGTCTGTCTCTGCCTATGGCAGCAACGATAGTAACCACATTCTAAAGCTAATCTGAATGCAATCAGATTGGCTGTCTTGTTCTCTGTCAGCTAACTGCTGAAAGTATAGAGAACACAAGGCCATGCAATGCATTCTCACACTGATTAGAAGTGAATTTATAACCGAGCATATAGGCACTTGGTAATACAATTCAACAGTCTCCCTAGGAGGTATGAATTCTTAGCTCAGTACACAGAACATATTCATATTTATATTTAATATGCCTAGACGGGAAGTATATACAGAAGTAAAAATGACAAAAGCCAATTGCTATGAAAAAGGGAGAAAAATAGAAATAAACGTTATAGTTTGGGGGCGGTATAATTTTATCCTGTTAGCAGAAGCATCCTGTCATCCAGTAACTGTCGTTTTTTTAAACACACTCCAGACAAATTACAATGGTCAGTTGCATGCTACCTAATTTATAGTTAGTGAGGTGGGACTGGCTTTTTCACATTACCCAATTACCTTTGGCGATTGCATCCCGCTGGTTCTGAGGAAAGTTCTTACCTTTGAAGTGGCAGTAGGTTCTATGGGCCAGCCAGGTCTGATGGCTGGGTCGGAGTTAGAATTTCTGACACCAGTGCATCATCCTGATCTTAGAAAGTCTAAATCAGTCTGTATATGCAGTAAAGCATGCTTGTTATACTCACTGTGGAACCTAAGGGGTTAATCCTTTGCATTGTGTAAAAAGGCTGTTTGATCCCGTCTCCTCTGATCCTCCCCTTCTTCCATCATCCCCAATATATTTCCCGATAACACAGAGTAAATGGAGTCAGGCTGCACATGCTCAGTTTGGAGAGTATTGCTAGAGAGTTTTGTTTTTTTCTTGGGAGAGTGCATGTGATCAGCACAGGGCCAATCAGCACTGTCCAGACAGAGGATCAGGGGCCCTGCATCCTGATAGGACAGCCAGTGCAGTATGAAAACTCCTCCTACAAGCTTTAACTAGCCACTGATAGAAGTCACAAGACTGCTATATACTGCTGATGAGAAAAGGTATTTAGAAGTTTATATTTACTAAAATAATTGCATTTTCCTGTTCTGTGTACTGTGGGAGACCAGATATAGTTGTGGTTGTGGGAGTTGTGGGAGTCCAAAGTATGGGGTTTGGGACTCCCTTCTAGGATACCTTGTAGATGGAGTAGTGCAGGTCCACACCTTAATGCCGGTTAACTAAGTATTTCAACTTGACAGAAGGTAGGGTAGGAGGAGGTAGAATATCCAAACTCTCAGTCTCTCACAACTCCTCTGCTAGCAGTCACTTGGTGACCCTTGTCATCCATAAGCACAACGCTGCTTCTTCTAGAGAGAAGACTTATTGCTGGACCTGTTAGGTATTCAGAAGTCAAGAACAACCCCCTTCCACCCTCTAGGGGACTCTCACCTGAAAAGGTTTAATCGCACCTTCTTAGATATGCTTGGGACTCTTACTTCAGAGCAAAAGCAGCATTGGAGCAGACACATTGCAGCCATTGTACATGCTTACAATAGCACTGAAAATGATGCCACAAGCTATTAACCTTATGTTTGGAAGGGAAGCTCAACTACCAGTTGACTTAGCATTCGGCACCTCTTTAGATCATACCTCAATGGTGTCACACAGAGGATATGTGGACTGCCTGAAGAAGAGTATAAAAACAGCATATGAGAATGCCCAGGCTGCTTCAGATACTCGGGGCAGCGAAACAAAGGAAACTTCAACTTGAAGGTGAGAGTACATGATCTACAGCCTGGTGACAGAGTATTGCTAAGGAATCTGGGCATGCCTGGCAAACATAGGCTACCTGATCGCTGCTAGTCGCAGCCCTACATTATCTATAAGCAGCTGCCAGGATTATCAGTATGCCAGATTCACCCAGAAGGGAGCACGGACTAACTAAAAACTTGGCACAGAAATCATCTGCTACCCTTATCAGAAGCAGTTTGCATGCCTCAACAACCAGATCCACAACCTACTCAATCTGCCTTTCAGAGATCACTCCAGTAACCAGGTCTCAATCTGTGCCACCGAACACAGACGAAAAGGACAGTGAGGATGAAAAACTGGGTATGGACTGTGGCAGTCTATGCTACCAGAGACTGTCACTCTTCTTCCTCTAGAGAATCAGATACTGGAACCCTCAGGCCTGAGGCTCCAGAGTTCATACCCCAAAGCCAATCTCTGCCAAGTCAAGAAGACCCTCTAACTCCCCTGACTGCAGAGGACACAGAAACTTTTCAGCCATCTATAGTGAAAGATTAAGTGTCAGTTGTACCAGAAGAAGAGTCCGTTGTACCTGAAACACCTGAGCAGAGAGAAAAGCGAATAATTCGTCCACCTAAAAGACTGACTTACAATACTTTAGGCGAAAGTTCTGAAGAAGCTGTCCTCACTTCTCAGAGAACTCATAACATGGTGACCCTTTCCACTACAGATTTAATGGACAGCTCACCCCCTGGCACATCTAGGTGGGCCAACCCAATATCGGTGGCTTGTATGCAAGACAATCTCCTCTCTTATGACAAATGGTGGGAGGTTCCCTTGCCAAATTCGTAGGTACATGCTAATTGCTTGTTTTCTTTTATGTACTAACCCTCTTTGCCTCCCACTGTATTTTGCATCATTTACAGTTGCATCACTTCCTGCCAGCAGAGTGGGATCATTTCTTTCAACAAGCAGAGCATCCTGGGACATGTAGTCCCACAGCCAGGACGTACTGCAATATTTAGCAATGACTAGACGATTTTGAAAATACAATTGTGTTCCCTCCCACTGTACTTTGAAAGTTTGTACCAGGTTAAGGGCATTATATGTAAATGGACGCTATCCCTTCTTTGGGGACCAAAGATTTCAAGTGGGGGGGAAGGATGTAGCCAAGTGCCAGTTATATAACTTTGCAACTTTCTCCCTAGTGCTCAGAGTTGGGATAGTTACATCATCTCCTGCCAACAGAGTGGAATCACGTCTTTAAACAAGCAGAGCATCTTGGGACACATAGTCCCACAGCCAGGACATACTGCAATCTTCAGCACTGACTAGACTAAACTTACCAGAAAGCTGGCAACTGAGGAGGACACTGGGAAAAGAGATAAATTCCACTGCTAAGGGTGGGCTCTCTTGCCTGACACGGGACCTGCAGCTACAGGAGCGAGAGGCTAGGCTCCCTTGGTCGGTGTGAGCGGGCACCGAATCCTGCAAGGCATGGAGAGTCTTCCAGAGAGTGAGCATTATCACTGGAGGCAGATCCTCAGCTGCTGGCCTCTCATTGGCAGCGTGGCTATCGGAGACCACTCTCACTTATACCCACATGGGGGCCGCTGAATCCCTGGGTTGTCAGGCTGCCAGTCTGGCATCCTCCATCTGACTGCAGATCTTTCAAGAGCCTGTTCTGGGACATCCTTCTCCACAAGCCTAGGATTGGTGAGAGGGCAGAAGCCCACCCTTAGTATTACATTCAGAGACACTGCATGCAGACCTCTTTACCTCACCCTTTCTGCATTAAAGGCCTTTCACTGAGAAACACCTTGCTTATTCTATTCACCTTTGCTGGTTGCCACTGCACAGCAACATCTTTGGGCCCCCTCATAGCTAGTTGAAGTTTCCGGACTCCCTTACTACAAGGACTTCTCCACCCAAATGAATTAACCTACAGAATCTGTTATTGATTAAATTGTTTAAAGTGTAGTATCTGTTGATCTTAAAGCATAACTCTCACCCAGGTTTCACATATTGTGTTTCATTATTTTTCATTATTTTTTTTTGCCTATGGCATCAGGGTTTAGAGGGAGCTGACTGTCAAAGAGTGCTTTCTTTCCCCTCTTGCTCCTGGGATCATAGGTTCACTTGAGGTCTATTGGCCCCACAGTCAGGTTCACTGTTTTTGCCAGGTCATTGCATATCACTATAATTCTGTTCAGTGATAAACCCTATAATTTGGTGAATACCCACAGTGTACATTTTGGTCATTTTCGTTGACCTAATAATCTCTAGTAAAGTATTATCTTGCAATCTCTAAAATTCCTTTTGGTGTCTTTTGCACAGGTGTTTGCAGTGATTTGATTTAACCAGGTGTGTCAGAGTGGCTGAGATTGTTCTTGGGGTTGAGGCGCAGAACAGAGAACCCAAAATTTTCAAGCGGCTCCTTCAGGGGTGGTGCTACAAACCAAACAAACAGCCTTCTAAATAGCTCCTGGCCCCAGAGGAAGAGCTTATGAAGAATGAAACAGGACTCAGCTATTTTGTCTAAGCCTGGTCCCACCAATAACAAACAAGGGGTTGGCCAATTGACAACAAAGGCATAACTTCCAGCAACACACCTCTGACACAGGACTCTGGAACCTCCTCTGAGAGATAATGTGCAACTGAAAGTCCCTGAGCACCACATTAATAGAAAGGGGTCCCTACATAAGAGTAATCTCTCATAAGCTGGCTGTTTGCTTTTGTAGAGAAAGAGAGTAAACCGGCTCCACGCAGTGTCCCTGGGGGCATTTGAAGCCATGAAGATGATGCTACAAGACACAAATTGCTACAACTACAGTACGTTGCTTCTACCATTTTCCTTTTATAGAATAACAATTAAGACTGGCTGCGCTTTGGGCATAGAGTGCTTGGTATTCGCTCCAGTGTGGGGCAGATGAGACGCTTTCCTCCTCTTTGCTGGCTGCTTGACTATTTTCCATCAAAACGTCAGCGGCTCTCTGATGGAAGTGTATAAATCCGTCCTTCTTCCACCATTCAATGACAAACGCCCCGAAGGCTTTCCACATCAATATTCATGTAGAAATAGAATTTTATTTCATATGAAATTTCTCTGACTTCTACTAGAAGGAAATAAGATTGTCAATGTATGTTTCTGGCATCTGTTAAGAAGGCCTCCCCCTGGGACCATCGCACACTCCAGGTTCTCATGTCTACAGCAAAATGGCAAATGATATCACAGACGTGAAATTGAGATTGGTCCTACATCTTTTATTGTGATGTTCCTGATAAAAATATCGCAAACTGCGTCTCCACCATGATTTGTAATCACTTAGTAGCATAAAACTCCTTCTGTCAGATGCCTCAACTGGGATGTATTGTTCTGAATTGTTAGCCAGAGGTTCATTTCCTGCTACCAAGAGATTAAAAATCTCCTGTGCTCCATTAGGATCCATACAGCTGAAGCTTGTATGCTGTACACTAGCTCAGTGGTCTCCAAACTCTAGCCTGAGGGCCAGATGCGGCCTTTTGCTTGGCTTTATGCAGCCCTTGGGGAAATATTCGTCTCATTGATACGAGGCATTATTGCCTCCTACTAACACCAATGATGAGGCAATTTTCTTTCCACCGACACCAACAATTGGGCAAAATTCCTCCTATTGAAGTCAACATCGGGGCCCTATTCCTCCCGCTGACATCAAAGATGGAGCACTATTCCTTTTACTAATACCAACAATGAGACACTATTCCTGCCACTGACATCAATGATGGGACACTATTCCTTCCACTGACACCTTAGATAGGGTAATGTTTCTTCTACTGACACCAACAATGGGATACTATTCCTTCCAATTACACCATTGTTGGTGTTCACTTCCTCCCACTAATATCAACAATGGGGCACTATTCCCCCTTCTGACCACAAGCGCTATGTACATTTTTTGACTCCCACTGACCGCCAAGCCTGAGGTATTTTCTTCTCGCACTGGCCATAGTGGGCCAACTGGCCCTCCTAAAGTATGAAGGACAGTAAATTTGCCATTTGTTTAAAAGGTTTGGAGACCCCTGCACTAGCCAATGAGGCCAATCAAAGCAAAGTCAGGGAAGCCTGACACTCACCATATCTGTATGCTGCATCTGGTATCAAGTCTCCTGCCTTCACTCTGCATAAAAAAAAAGGCAGCCCTCAAATTTTCCACTCGCCTACTCGCATTTTGCGAGTAGAAAATTGTTTCTGGTGAGGAGCTGGGCTGCTTGGGAGTGGGGCGTGAGTACCGCTGGCCTGTGGGGTTGAACGGGAGCCATTCTACCATCGATCACCCTGGGGGAAGAGAGCATGGAGGAAGAGGAAAGCCACCGGATCACAGAGCGATAGCCTGCTGTTACAGATAACATTACAATTGCCTCCACTCGTGATTACTCACAGCCCCGCCCTCCTGACCCCGCGCCTGTGATACACAGAACGTCAGTCAAATTCTGGGATGTGCTCTGTCTATAACAGGCGCGGGGTCAGGAGGGCGGGGCTGTGTGTGATCACGATGTACAATGAAGGAAAATCCCAAAGTTTGGGCAGTCACCAGAACAAGAATAGAGGAAAAATCTTACATTGGGTACAGTAGTTCTGGTGACCCTGATGGCAACTAAGGGATTCCCTCACGTTGAAGAGATTTTCTCTCACTATGACTATGGGACATGAAGTGAAGAGAAATTTTGCTAATGTGACACTTTTGGCAAAAGAACCTGAAAGTGGTTTTAACCCTTCCTTACTCGATCCAAAATTAAAAACTGCTTTAACCCTTTTATATACAGGTTCCAGTCTGTGACATAGCTGTGTAAGAAGCCTGCATATGGCATCCATCGCAAGGATCTTCATCAGACCAAAGTATGGAAGGTCAATGAAATATACCCACAGAACCCAATCTGCACATCTTGGACAACATCCTCACACTGTAAAAAAAAGGAGCTGAAGCCAGGCGAGAGGCATCTGAAACCCCCAAAAACACCAAAATCCGCCCCCCCCCCCCCTATCAGGACGCCACAGTCATAACCGCTAATAATTAGAACTGTAATTATCACTACTAATTCTACCTAATTAATCACAAGGCAATAGCCAAATTGACTTTCCCATAATTATCAGATAAGCTGTAAGCACATCACAACGATTATAATTAACACAACTTAATTAAAAACTCATATACATATATGCGTCCCTATAAAGGGAGTGTGTTGGGTTCAGTGCGGTTCGGTTTGATATCTGAACGGTGTCTTTTATGTCTTTGTGAGAGACGGAGAAGCTGAAAGCAGCTTGAGGAACAATTCCCCCCAATCAGCCTGCCAGAGGAGCATTTGTTGAGGCACTTTGAAGAATACAATCAAACATTGCCGATGGAATTACGGATTGTGCTGGGCCTGGCGCATTCAGCTGGCTCGTCTTCTCATCTGGAGGGTTCACACTTCTTACACACATTATTTCAGAAGTGTTGTCATATTAGATTATAGGAGGTCGCCATAATGCTGACAATTTCCCCTGTGTCTCCAGGACCTATTTATTTGTTGTTATACATTCATATAACTCTGACATACGCCGTAGCGCTGTGCTGGAAACACGGAGCCAAGTCACATTAGTCTCTGCACCATAGGAACTTGCGCTGTAATGATGTACAGAGAACACTGGGTCAGTCACATCAGCCACTGAACCAAAGGAGTGTACACTTCCATAGTCACATAACAATATTAATGTTATTATGAATACACATACATACACTGGGTTTGTGGCTCTTTTGTGTATCAGGGAACAGGGTAGATTGATAAACATGGAACTTTACCTGCTTGCCACCCTCACCAAGAGCAGCAGATCAGCACAGTAGGTGTGACATCGGGGGGGGGGGGGGGGGGGACACACCTATCACTCTAATTCATAGATGTGATCAGGTGGCTTTGCAAGCACTCAGATCACTTCTACAGATATAGGGTAAGCCAATTCAAACATGTTTTGAAGGCCAAATCCAGCCGAAACTTTATATTTCGTGTTGCTCAGAGCAGAAAGGGGTTATGCCAGGTTTTTATTATTATCTGTGTTCTTATTGGGGAGGCTTTAATGATGTAAGCTGGTATCAGGATGGCAGTGTGGTCCTCGGAGGTGGGCAATGCCAAGCTATCTTCCTAGGGTACTCTATTACACAAATACCAACTTCAGCCAGGTAGCTGTGGCCTTTGCCTTCCTGCCTACAGCACCCCACTATTGGTCTGTGATGGCTCAGAATCCAATGACAGGCAAGTAGTGCATTGCTGGAGGCAGGAAGGGGCAGGCCAAAATAGTGGACATTTTGCCTGAAGTTAGTATTTGCATAATCTAGATTACCCTAGATTGCTCTATTACATAAATACCTCCTTCAGGCAGGTAGTTCACTTGTTGGCCCATGCCCTCCTGCCTACACTGCCCCACCATTGGTCAGTGATGCCTCAGAATCCAATGACAGGCAAGTAGTGCGTTGCGTTGCTGGAACCAGGAAGGGCAGGCTAAAAAAACAGACTTCTTGCCTGATGTTAGTATTTGCATAATCTAAAGCAGGGGTTTCCAAACTTTCTAAGCAAAGGGGCAGTTTACTGTCCTTTAGACTTTAGGGGGCCAGATTGTGGCCAGTGGGAGTAGAAAATGCCCCAGCATCAGTGGGAGTAAACAATGTGTCATCATTGGTTTTAGTGGGGGTAATATTGCTCCATGGTTGGTATCAGTGAAAATAATAGTGCTCCATTGTTGATATCAGTGGCAGGAATAGCACCGCATCATTGGTGTCAGTGGACGGAATAGTGCCCCACCACTGGTGTCAGTGTGAGGAATGGTGCCCCATCATTGGTGTCAGTTGTGGATGGAATAGTGCCCCATCATTGGTGTCAGTTGTGGATGGAATAGTGTCCCATCATTGGTGTCAGTTGTGGATGGAATAGTGCCCCATCATTGGTGTCAGTTGTGAATGGAATAGTGTCCCATCATTGGTGTCAGTTGTGGTTGGACTAGTGCCCCAAGGACCAGATAGAGGCAAGCAAAGGGCCACATCAGGCCCCAGGGCTGCAGTTTGGAGACCACTGATCTAGAGCACCCTAGTGAGATACCTCCTGAGAAGTGCCATCTGGCTAAAATGTTACAGGTAAATGAAGGTATGTGCAATAAGGAGTACTCATTATTATGGTAAAGATCTGATCTGTCCTGAATTACAGAATTTGAAATCAATTGATGGCTAAACAATATGGAGACTCTGCTTCTGCATAACAAGAACCGACAAAGAGAACTGGTTGTATATATAGTATGATGTCCATCCCAGTCCTCCTCTGCAGCTGCATTATTAGAGGAACATCTCCTCTTCTCTGGTGATAATACAGAAGATTTCTGCTCGGAGTTCTGGATCATTAGAACTACACAGCTTTCTGATTAATTTTAGCATTTTATTTCACCGCAAGCTTAAAAATCTTTTTGGCTCCAATTTGGAGCTGAAATGTCCTTCGGCAATGGCGTGTGCGGGAGGAAGTGTGACGGCGTAGTGAAATTTGCGCGTTATGTAATGTCATTGTCATTTTCTCGCAGAAAGTCAGTAATTAGTGGGAGACTCAATAGACCTTTGCCTTGTCGTGCTGGGTTTCAGTTTGGCGCTCTTGGGGGGCTGGCGATGCAGGCGCTTCCATTGTCTTTTCTTTCCTTGCCCTCATTGGTCGTAGATCAGAGCCTTTGTCAGTGCGGCGCAGCTGTGGGAGCCGAGGTGACATGTACACATCTGCTGGTGTGCAGTACGCACGGAAATAAACTCCCACTGACACAGTGCCATTCTATACTGGATAAATTATATATGTTACAATCGTACATTACCATCTAAAAAACATTAATGTTTATTATACGCTGCAAGACCCCACTAAATTCCACACATCTTCCACTCTTATATCTCACAAAAGAGTTCAAGGTCTTAGAAATCTCTTCGATAATCTGTAACTTCCCAATAATGTGTAATGCTCTCCAATAAAGCATAATGCTCCCCTAATATTGTATAATTCCCCTCAAAAAAGTGTTTTTACCCCATCCAATAATGTGTAATGTCTCTGATAATGTGTATTTCCCAAAATGTGTAATCCCCCAATAATCTCTCTACCTTTTATCTTCCATCTGCCTACTTCTCTTTCTTCTCCATCTACCATCCACCTAAAGCCGTGTACATACAACCAGACTTTTCGACCGGACTGGTCCGACGGAATGAATCCGTCTGACAATCCGACCGTGTGTGGGCTTCATCGGACCTTCAGTGGACTTTTTCTGTCGAAAATCAGACAGGCTTTAGATTTGGAACATGTTTCAAATCTTTCAATCACGGCTTTAGGTGGACTCAAGTCCGGTCGAAAAATCCGTTCGTCTGTATGCTAGTCTGACGGACAAAAAAGGACGCTAGGGCAGCTATTGGCTACTGGCTATCAACTTCCTTATTCTAGTCATTTCGTACGTCATCACGTTCAAACCAACGGACTTTCGAACGGACTTTAGTCCGTTCATGTGTGGACAAGTCCGGTTGTCTGAAAGTCCATCGTAACTCCGTTGAAAGTTTTATTCCGTCGGACCTTTGATGCTGAAAAGTTCGCTTGTGTGTACGCGGCATAACTCTCTTCCTTGTAACCTCTCCTCCATTTATCCACCTACCTCTCTTATGCCGCGTACACACGGTCGGAATTTCCGACAACAAATTTTCGATGTGAGCTTGTGTAGGCTCCATCGGACATTTGTTGTCGGAATTTCTGGTTGTCAAATTTTCCGACAACAAAATCCGTTGTCGGAAATTCCGAGCGAGTGTACACAATTCCGACGCACAAAATTCCACACATGCTTGGAATCAAGCAGAAGAGCCGCACTGGCTATCGAACTTCATTTTTCTCGGCTCGCCGTACGTTTTGTACGTAACCGCGTTCTTGATGTTCGGAATTTCCAACATTTGTGCGACCGTGTGTATGCAAGACAAGTTTTAGCCAACATGCGTCGGAAATAAATGCAGGATTTTGTTGTCGGAGTGTCCGATCGTGTGTACGCGGCATAAGGTGTAACCTATCCTACTTCTATCTACCATCCACCTTCCTTCCTTCGCTCTATCTACAATCCACCTACTTCACTTCCTTTTAACAACTTCCAGCCCAGGCTAATTCTGACATTCCTCTCTTACATTTAAAAATCAGCATTTTGTTTTAGGGCCAGTTCACACCACATGTAGTCCAGTGCGTTTTTTTTTCCTGCATCAAAAACGCATGGAAAGTAGGTTATATGGTTTTCAATGACATAGTTTACACCATTGCCTGCAGTTCCAGTTCCAGAAAAAAAAAAGTAGAATATGCTGCATTTTTTTTGCACTGGACTGTACTGGAACGCTGTAAAACGCATCAAAAACGCACTGGAACACACCGGAACACACCTAAATGCACCAAAAATGCACTGCAACACACTTGTCCTTATTTAAGGTTAAGAAAAAAGAGGGGGGGGGAGCACTGGACTGCATCAAAAACGCACCTGGAATGCATCAAAAACGCACTGGAACTCATCAAAAACACGCACGCAGAAAAAGCACCTGGAACGCATCCGGACTGCGTTTTTATGATGTGAACTGGCCCTTACTAGAAAATTACTTAGAACACTCAAACATTCTTTTTTTTTTTTTTTTTTTTAAGGTGAAGCCCTAGAGAATAAAATGGTGGGTGTTGCATATTTTTATGTCACACGATATTTGCGCAAGCATTTTTTCAAACGCACATTTTAATTAATTTTAATGCACAAAAACACAATGTAATATCCAATTGGTTAAATATAAAAGACGATGTTACGCTGCGTAAATAGATACCAAACATGTCACGCTTTAACATTGTGTACGCCCATAAAACAATGCCAAACCACAGTACCTAAAAATCTCCATAAGTGATGTTTTAAAAGCCTTTACAGGCTACCAGTTTAGAGTTACACAGGAAGTCTGGTGCTAGAATTATTGCTCTTGCTCTGATGTTCACTGCGATAACTCACATGTGAGGTGCGATTGCCTGTACATATGCGTGCGGAACCGACGCGCAGGGGGGGGGGGGGGGCTTAAAAAAGAAAAATTATTATTTTTTTTTTTTTTTAATTAACCCTGTACACTGTTTACATTTTTGGGTCAACTTTATTGCTATCACAAGGAATGAACAACTGGGCCGTTTCAGGTCCTCTTTATGGAGAGATTTGAGGTCTATGAGACCCCAGATCTTTCCTCTGGCCTTCAAAGCATCAGATCAAACCAAGATCAGATTCTTTCACAAGCCAGTAATGGATTGCGTACATGAGACCGAAACCAGTAGTGACAAAATCTTTGTCGCTTCTATTTTCTGATGTCACACAGTGGGAGGAACAACATCAGTTCCTCTCACTGTGTCCCAGGAACCAGATGCTGCCAGTTACACCCTTACCGGGCTACCCAATCAAATAGGAGAAGGTGATGGCGGGAAGGGGGGCTGTATAGCTGCTCGTATTAATTGTACTAAAAAGAGAATCGGCTGCTGAAAAAAATGGATCATGACTGTAGCTGTAGTCATTATGCCAATATAACCATTTCAGCCTGCCGCCATTTATAAACGGTGAAAGGACGGGAAGTGGTCAAATACCATCCATCTACCTCTCTTCCTTCTATCTACATTGTACCATCCACCACCTCCTTTTATTCTGTCTGTCATTAGCCTAACTCCCTTCCCTCAATCCACCATCCATCTACCTCCCTTTCTTCTATCTACCATCCACCTACCTCCCTTCCTTCTATCTACCATCCACCTACCTCCCTTCCTTCTATCTACCATCCATCTACCTCCCTTCCTTCTATCTACCATCCACCTACCTCCCTTCCTTCTATCTACCATCCGCCTACCTCCCTTGCTTCTATCTACCATCCACCTACCTCCCTTCCTTCTATCTACCATCCATCTACCTCCCTTCCTTCTATCTACCATCCACCTACCTCCCTTCCTTCTATCTACATTGTACCATCCACCACCTCCTTTTATTCTGTCTGTCATCAACCTAACTCCCTTCCCTCAATCCACCATCCATCCTATCTACCATCCATCTACCTCCCTTCCTTCTATCTACCATCCACCTACCTCCCTTCCTTCTATCTACCATCCATCTACCTCCGTTCCTTCTATCTACCATCCATCTACCTCCCTTCCTTCTATCTACCATCCATCTACCTCCCTTCCTTCTATCTACCATCCACCTACCTCCCTTCCTTCTATCTACCATCCACCTACCTCCCTTCCTTCTATCTAGCATCCATGTACCTCCCTTCCTTCTATCTACCATCCACCTACCTCCCTTCCTTCTATCTACCATCCGCCTACCTCCCTTGCTTCTATCTACCATCCACCTACCTCCCTTCCTTCTATCTACCATCCATCTACCTCCCTTCCTTCTATCTACCATCCACCTACCTCCCTTCCTTCTATCTACCATCCATCTACCCCCCCTCCTTCTATCTACCATCCATCTACCTCCCTTCCTTCTATCTACCATCCATCTACCTCCCTTCCTTCTATCTACCATCCACCTACCTCCCTTCCTTCTATCTACCATCCATCTACCTCCCTTCCTTCTATCTACCATCCACCTACCTCCCTTCCTTCTATCTACCATCCGCCTACCTCCCTTCCTTCTATCTAGCATCCATGTACCTCCCTTCCTTCTATCTACCATCCACCTACCTCCCTTCCTTCTATCTACCATCCGCCTACCTCCCTTGCTTCTATCTACCATCCACCTACCTCCCTTCCTTCTATCTACCATCCATCTACCTCCCTTCCTTCTATCTACCATCCACCTACCTCCCTTCCTTCTATCTACCATACATCTACCCCCCTTCCTTCTATCTACCATCCATCTACCTCCCTTCCTTCTATCTACCATCCATCTACCTCCCTTCCTTCTATCTACCATCCACCTACCTCCCTTCCTTCTATCAACCATCCATCTACCTCCCTTCCTTCTATCAACCATCCACCTACCTCCCTTCCTTCTATCTACCATCCGCCTACCTCCCTTGCTTCTATCTACCATCCACCTACCTCCCTTCCTTCTATCTACCATCCATCTACCTCCCTTCCTTCTATCTACCATCCACCTACCTCCCTTCCTTCTATCTACCATCCATCTACCTCCCTTCCTTCTATCTACCATCCACCTACCTCCCTTCCTTCTATCTACCATCCGCCTACCTCCCTTGCTTCTATCTACCATCCATCTACCTCCCTTCCTTCTATCTACCATCCACCTACCTCCCTTCCTTCTATCTACCATCCGCCTACCTCCCTTGCTTCTATCTACCATCCATCTACCTCCCTCCCTTCTATCTACCATCCATCTACCTCCCTTCCTTCTATCTACCATCCATCTACCTCCCTTGCTTCTATCTACCATCCACCTACCTCCCTTCCTTCTATCTACCATCCATCGACCTCCCTTCCTTCTATCTACCATCCATCTACCTCCCTTCCTTCTATCTACCATCCATCTACCTCCCTTCCTTCTATCTACCATCCATCTACCTCCCTTCCTTCTATCTACCATCCACTACATCCTGTTTTTCAATCTATCATCTGCCTCACTCTTTTCTTTCTATCCACCATCCATTTACTTCCCTTCCTTCTCTCTACCATCCACCAACTTCTCTTTATTCTATCTTCCATCCACCTACCTTTCATTCTACTTATCTCCCTTGTTCTGTTTCAAATGCCGATATATACAATAACCGGCACTACCTCCTTAGACTAAATCTGTGCAGACAGTAGACACTTGCTGACTTGGCAGAATCCACAGGCAGCTTAATTCTTCCAACACTGTAGTTGAATCCAACAAAGATTTATTTCAGAGGAATGCAATACAAAGGATGTTTTTTTCCAGTCTTTTGAAGTGCAAAGAAACTCTGACTTTTGTAAGCTTTTTCTCTGTGATGAAAAGTGAAATTAAACTGAGGCAGAACAGGGAAATTTACCAAGGGCGGAAAAGTATCCAGGCTGCAGTGGCAGGACACTCCCCACCTGGTATCAGTAATTACCAGTATATCAAAATAGAATTTTTGCCAGACACAAACTAGCCTTATAAAAAGTGCCCTCCTCCTTTTGCTATCTATGCTGACTAACCTATGTAAAAAAAAAAAAAGTGAATATATTAACCTATTTCAGCCTGCTACAGACAAGTCATGCGATCCCCTGTGTCAATAAGCGGCAGCTGCAGGGGAGAGGAGGGTGCTCCTGACAGTGGCTGGGACATGGGAGCCTATGAGTGACGAACCCCTCTCCTCTCACCTGCAACTGCTGCTGACTGACACAGGGAATTGCGGGATCAGATGGGAGCTCAATGAAAATAGGTAAATATACACATTTTCTTTTCACAGATTAGTCAGCATAGATAACAAGAGGGAGAGGGGACTTTTAAGGCTACTTTTAGGCAGGAATTCTACTTTTACCACTTCCGCCGCGGAGGATTTTACTCCCTTTCTGACCAGAGCACTTTTTGCCATTCGGCACTGCGTCGCTTAAACTGACAATTGCGCGGTCGTGCGACGTGGTACCCAAACAAAATTGGCGTCCTTTTTTTCCCACAAATAGAGCTTTTTCTTGGTGGTATTTGATCGCCTCTGCGTTTTTTATTTTTTGCGATATAAACAAAAAAAGAGCAACATTTTTTTAAAAAATGCAATATTTTTTACTTTTTGCTATAATAAATAAATAATATAAAAAAACTTTTTTTTTCCTCAGTTTAGGCCGATATGTATTCTTCTACATATTTTTGGTAAAAAAATCGCAATAAGCGTATATTGCTTGGTTTGCGCAAAATTTATAGCGTCTACAAAATAGGGGATAGTTTGATGGCATTTTTATTTTTAATTTTTTTTTATTAGTAATGGCGGCAATCTGTGATTTTTATCGGGACTGCAACATTATGGTGGACACATAGGACATTTTTGACACTATTTTGGGACCATTGTCATTTACACAGCGATTGATGCTATAAAAATGCACTGATGACTATGTAAATGACACTGGCAGGGAAGGGGTTAACCACTAGGGGGCAGTGAAGGGGTTAAGTGTGTCCTAGGGAGTGATTCTAACTGTTAGGAGGATGGACTGTTAGGAGTGATCACTGCTCCCGATGACAGAGAGCTGTGATCTCTGTCCTGTCACTAGGCAGAACAGGGAAATGCTTTGTTTACAAAAGCATCTCCCTGGTCTTCCTCTCCGTGACACGATCGTGGGCCCGCGGTCACGGAGACCGCGGTGGGCGCGCGCCCGCACCGCTGCTTCTTAAAGGGGATGTACCTGTATGCCCTTTTGCCTACCAGCGCCATTCTGCCGACCTACATCAGCGTGCGCTGGTCGGCAAGCGGTTAATAATTCATTTAAATTGACACAAACACAATAAACAATGAACATAAAATGTGTCTGCGAATGTGGATGACTTGTTCTTGGGACCGGAAAAACATAAATGCAACAAAAGTAAATACTGTAAGTCAACAAAAGAAGGACAACGACTTTGATAAAACTTCTGCAAGGTAGACTTGACAGGCTTTGAAGGCATCAAGTCATTTCTTTCGGGTGGCAAACCTTGCAAGGACCCTTATGGGTTTAAGTGGGATAGTCTTTCTATTTGGTCCAAACTAGCACCTCTTGAAAAGTCTTCTTCCAAGAGACTCTGTTTCTGACTTGTGAACTGGAGAAAAATCTTACACATTGATGGGTGTAGATGGCTCCAATGAGTTTCTTTTGCCGCGTACACACGGTCGGACTTTACGGCAGACTTTGCCCGGCGGACTTTTCGACAGACTTTACGACGGACTTTCTGAATGAACGAACTTGCCTACACACAATCCACCAAAGTCCGTCGAATTCGCACGTGATGACATACGACCGGACTAAAACAAGGAAGTTCATAGCCAGTAGCCAATAGCTGCCCTAGCGTGGCTTTTTGTCCGTCGAACTAGCATACAGACGAGCGGACTTTTCGACCAGACTCGATTTCGACGGATTGATTTAAAACATGTTTCAAATCTAAGTCCGTGCAACTTTTGAGAAAACAAAGTCCGCTGGAGCCCACACACGATCGAATTGTCCGACGAAATCCCGTCCGCCAGGCAAAGTCTGCCGTAAAGTCCGCTCGTGTGTACGCGGCATCAAGCCTTTCACTGTTAGCAGGGTGCCTGATGTAATGCTGATAACCATGTCAACTTGGATCTTGATGGACGAATCTGTAGCTGAGTTGCAGCGTAGATCAAGACTCTTTTGAAGGAATGTAGAATCAAAGTCTTTTTCAGATGTACAGTAGTTTCATTGAAAACACCAGCCCGAGGTGCAACTCTTTAGCTTCTACTGACGTAGATATTGATTTAGAGTCACTAGTTATACAGTCCATAAATAACAAACAGAAGTATTGTGGTGCAGGATCTCAGTATTATTGTCACTTGTGGTTCATTCCAGTCAAGGTTCAATCCTGCTGCTACCAGTAGTTTAAGATGTTGTATCATTCTAGTTGCTGTAATGCCGCGTACACACGATCGGAATTTCGGCCCGCAAAAGACAGATGAGAGTTTTTTGTCGGAAAATGTGACCATGTGTATGCTCCATCGGACTTTTGCTGGCTGAATTCCAGCCAGCTAAAGATTGAGAGCATGTTCTTAATTTTTCAGTCGGGAAAAGTTTCTATCCGAAAATGCGATCGTCTGTGGCAATTCCGACACACAAAATTCCTACGCATGCTTGGAAACAATTCGACGCATGCTCGGAAGCATTGAACTTAATTTTCTCGGCTCGTCGTAGTGTTGTACGTCACCGTGTTCTTGACGGTCGTAAGCTAGGCGAACTTTTGCGTGACCATGCGTATGCAACGCAAACTTGAGCGGAATCCCGTCGGAAAAACCATCATATCTTTTTCCGACGAAAATTCCGATCGTGTGTGAAATGTGTAAGATGATTCTCTGATATAGGCTTGATCGCTTATGAGAAGTCTTGTTGATATCGCCTTCAAGTCCTCATAGCATAGGTTTTGGGAGGTGAAAGGGACGTCTTGCCTTCTTTTGATTGTTTTAAAAATGCACACACTGTTTTCCCCCCATACACACGATCGGAAATTCCCCCAGCAAAAGTCCAATGTGAGCTCTTGGTCGGAAATTCCGACCGTGTGTATGCTCCATCGGACTTTTGCTGGCGGAATTCCCGCCAGCAAAAGATTGAGAGCAGGTTCTCTATTTTTCAATTGGAAATTCCGATCGTCTGTACAAATTCCGACGCGCAAAATTCCTACGCATGCTTGGAAACAATTCGACACATGCTCGGAAGCATTGAACTTCAATTTCTTGGCTCGTCGTAGTGTTGTACGTCACCGTGTTCTTGGCGGTCGAAAGTTCAGGGAACTTTTGTGTGACCGTGTGTATGCAAGGCAAGCTTGAGCGGAATTCCGTTGAAAAACCATTCAAGTTTTTTTCCGACGGAAAATCCACTCGTGTGTACGGGGCATTAGAGTTTAGTTCCAAATCAAAATTCAGATGAAATTTTCCTTATTTACAGATTATTCAGAGATTCGGATGTATCAAAATATCCAAATTCCAATAATAAGGAATTTAAACGAATCCGAAATATTGAAACAAAATTTCTTCCGAAATAACAAATTATCCAAATTGTAATCGAATTGGAATCAAATTTGAAAATAATTTGAAAGCGAATTTGAAATGCAAACATATTGCTGACTATTGCTGATTTCCTTCAAAGACAGGGTGTATTAGAATATAGCCGAAATTCGAATTTCGAAAAGAATAGAAAATAAAGGAATAGAATAGAAAAAAAATGTAATAGATTAGAATAGAATAGACAGCATATAGCCATCCTCCTAAATTCGAATTTCGAAATTTGAATAGAATAGAATAAAATACTGAGTATAGCTGTCTTTTGAAATTCGAATTTCAAAATTCAAATTTTGAATAGAATAAAATAGAAAGAATATAGCCGTCTTCTGAAATTCGAATTTCAAATAGAATAGAACTAGCTATATTTGATTTGAATACATTGAATTCATTGGAAAAATTTTAATCTGGTTGAAAAGGAATAAACAAAACAAATTGTGTTATGAATGCAAAACAAAATTAGTAACTTAACGAACTGATCCGAAACGAAATACATTTTTTTTGTTCCGCACATAACATTTCATACTTGCTGGAGCAAGGGGCACGGATAACAAACCACCCTAGTCAGGGCCTTTGGGCATAAACGTGGTCATTGCAATTATTTAGCTATTGATATATTTTGTGTGTTTTTTGGACATCTCTTCCTAGTAGAAGCAAGAATTTGGTACGGTTGTCAAGTGGTTGGATGTATCCAGTCAAGTGTACATGACATACGCCTTCTGGTGTAGGAATCTCCATTCTATCACTTTGTATTTGATTGCTCTCAAAGAGTGCAGGAGAATGTATTCCTTCAGTTCCTATTACAGTATGTCTGAAATAACAAATTCTTCAACAGGAACATTTCATTCTGTGATTTCTACTGTGCCAGCATATGGGTGCAGCTTGTAGGACATTACTTCTCCATTTACATAAAACATGTCAAAGAACTCTGAAATTGCAAATAATTGTCCTTTGAGATGTAGCTTACTGTATTCAGATCTGACGGTTGGATTTGATGGTTCATGGCTGCCATGATCTGGATGTAAAATTTTCAGTAGACGTCGAGTCTTGTTTAAAGAGACCTCGGTGTAAGGCTGATATGCTTGTCATTGCCACATTCAGAGCACTAAATTGTTGTCTTGCAGTCTCTGTGGCAAAGTGCTCTGTGGATGTGCTACATCTGAAAATAACATTGCCCCTTAGAAACTCTTTGTTTTCTTCAAAGAGATTTTCTTTGAATACACATTTCCTGAGAGGATGCAGGTTGTCATGAATAAGACATTAGGAGTTCGGGTCTTTTTGCCTTTCTTCTGTGTTGCCGCTGGTAGTGGGTGTAACTCTCATCTTTCCAACAGAGATAATGGGGTTAATTTAGTAAAGGCAAATAGGCTGTTCACTTTGAAAGATAAATTGCACTTTGCAAAAGAATTTTCCCCAGAATTTAGTGAATGAGAAGCTCTGCTGACTTCCATCATCCAATCATATGCAAGCAAAATTTAGTTTTTTTATTTTGCTTGTATATGATTGGGTATTCATTGCAAAGTGAAACTTCACCACATTTACTCGACCCTGAGGCAAATTTTCTTGCAAAGTGAACAACCTATTTTCCTTTTGTAAATTAAACTCAATGTTCCCTATATTAAGCAGTGAGCTTTTTTCTTCTTGTAGCTGGGGAGCTAGGGATTGTCAAGTTGATAAATGGGAAGCTTGGATTATCCTTAGGTCTGGTCAAGTCTTTGATGAACTCTTAAGCCTCGTACACACGATCGGATTTTACGCAGACAAAACCTCGGATCTTTTGTCTGAAGGGAGTTGGCCAAGAACTTGTCTTGCATACAAACTGCAAGGAATTGTCGGCCAACAAACACGAACTTAGTGACGTACTACCTGTTTTTTTAGCTCTTTAGCGCCACCATTTGGGCTCCTTCTGCTAATTTCGTGTTAGTAGAAGTTTGAGTGTTGATTTGCGCTTTTCATTTCGCGCTTTTCAGTTCGCGCGTTTCAGTTCGTTTCTGAACGACCATTCGTCAGCCAGCCATGTTGCGGAATCGGGGGAGATAACGTGTTGTTTATTATTGGCCTTGGAGTTATTGCTTTGATCCAAGTCCAGTCCAGGAACAGGAGGAGGAGGATTTCTTGGACCAAAAATTGGTTTCTTTATTAATCGTGACCAATTATGTCATATGCCTTTGCTGCAGGAGTTCCAGGAGAATAATCCAGATGATTTTCGGAATTATCTCCGGATGATGGACCCCTGCTTTCACCAACTCTTGGCATTGTTGACCCCCTATATTAAGAAACAGGACACATGCATGAGGCTTTTATTTTATTTTTTGGTTGAATAATGATTTGATTTGGTATAATTTCTATATTTTTGGATGCATAGAATGCACTTTTTGGTTACGTTCTATTGGCAGATAGCATGTGTAATTTTATTTGTTTTCTTTTTTTAATGCACAATAAAAAAACTGTGGAGAATAATACTTGGCTATGTGTTTTACCTCAAATGACAGTTTGGGAGGAGGCAGTTACATTTAAAAAAATACAATGTAAAATTGAGAAGGGACACCAACATAGTTGTTTTTTTGATCTTAAAAACTACGGGATAATGGTGTTGTGGCAAAAACAAAAAACAAAACAAGCATAATAATATTATTCTTGATATCACTAAAAAAAAAAAAAAGCCTTTGAAAATGCGTTTGCCATGTCTCCATCAGTATCACCAGCAAAGCAGCTTCATTATTATCCCATTAGCGAAGAAGAAGAGAATTGTGCGCTGCATTTCGAGATTTCATAATTTGCTGCTTCACGAATGTTAATTCTAAATTACGTACGCTGGTTTACAAGACCGACCAATTCCAGATCATCCTTGCTTCCGAGTATGCGTGTTTGTACTTTGGACTTTTGTCCGACAGACTTGTGTACACACGCTCGGAAAATCCGACAACAGACATTTGTCTGCGGAAAATTTTAAAGCCTGCCATCCAACATTTGTCCATGGAAAATCTGACAACATTTGGAGCGTACAAACAGTCGTATTTTCCACCAACAGCCTGTCATCACACAATTCCCGTTGGAAAATCCGATCGTGTAGAAGGAACAAAGTTGTAAATGAGACTTGTATTTCCTTCTTATACCTTTAGTCCTCCAGTGCCCATTTTTCTTTGATATTATAAAACTATTTTGCTACTACTGGCTTTATACCATGTTCACTGTCTTGATAGCTAAGACCTGATAGATGTGGGTCTTTCTTGCTGATTTCAGGCACAAGAAGTTCACTTAGTTCCTGAGCCCTCTGGTTGTCTGTGCTGGATAGTTTTAAAAGTTCCACAATTTGGTAAACAAGGCAAGCTTAATTACTTTAGATTTTCCGTAAGTTTGTATTATTCTCTCCCACGCCTTGGTCTCGTTCATGGATGTGACAGTTCTAAATGTCTTACATAGTCGATAACTGGAGACCTAACCATCTGATCAGCAAATCAAGTTCTTGCATAGGTGGTATGCTCAGGTTGTGGGCTATTGACTTGAACATGGACCTCCAGCCCCTGTAGATATTTGGGTGTTCAGCAAAAGTCATAAGGCTGGTGTTAATAAGTCCCATTGACAGGGGCTCTTTCACCATTGCTGGAGGTGGCAGTATTGAATAACTGATGTTTAGGTGATGGAGGAGAGCATGGAGTGGCTGATGGTTCACTCATGTGAAGGCTTGACATGGATTAGAATAGCTGGAAGAAGTGGAGGTGGTAGTTTTCTACAATTGTGATATCCTGTCCTCTGTCCCTGACTTGGCCTCCAGAAATGCAGTGTAGCTATGTTGGTGAAGGATTGTTAAGTTATTTAGCTCCTGCATAGACTCTTCTGTGTTAATGTTTGATAAAAGAGAGTAATATTTTTCATACAGTCCTTTAAAGCTTTCAATGTTCTTTTAAGCCTTGCAAGTGCACTCCTAGTTGCTCTGCATCATTACTTGTTTCATCACCAGCAGTTATACATTACAAAATCTTCTTGAATTTTAAAAGCAGCGGCAAGCCTGCTGATCTCATAGGTTTGCTAATCTGACAGAAGTTCGCTGCTGTTAAAATTCAACATCTAACCCAGCCATTCTCAACCAGGGTTCCGTAGAACCCTAGGGTTCCTCCAAAGGTTGCTAGGGGTTCCTTGAGCTGTGGATAATGAACCACCTTTTTGATGGTGCCTACAGAGTTCAAGGTTCAGCATCACTTAGCAAAGCCAGCAGCATGACACAAAATATATTTTTAGCCGTTTTTGAAGGGTGGCATTCTGAGCACCGTTTTAAGGGGAACATTCTTCCTATTGACCACCACTATAAGGTGCATTGTTCTATTGACCCCTGATGAATTAGTTTTAGTAAGGGTTCCTCGAGACCTGAAAATTATTTTTGGGGTTCCTCTAGGGTTAAAAGGTTGAGAAAGCCTCATCTAACCAGTCAGACGAAGTTCTAAGTACTGTATTTCACTATATAAACTCACTTTACTGTTAAAAATAAGTGTAAAATGCAAAACTCCGGTGGGTGTAACAAGATGTCCGCTTTCCCCCTTCTCAGTGTATCCTTACTGTAGAGGAGTGGGGGGTGTAGCAAGATGGCGGCGACGGAACGTCACTTCCGTTACACATTCTGACGGGTCGAATAATCTGATGAAACACAGGCAAATACCATGTGCTTTCTAAGATCCAGGTATCACTTCACAGCAGATAGAGCAGAGTGTGTAGAAAGCTTTAAAAAAAATCTCTTCTTACTGTTTCAAATGTCATTATATATATATATATATATATATATATATATATATATATATATATATATATATATATATATATATATATATATATATATATATTATATTTATATATATATAATGACTTACCTCCTTAGACACACAGTTGGTGCTGACTTGGCAAAATCCACAGGCAGCCTAAAGCCGGCCATAGATGGATCAAAATTCAGCCAGTTGAGAAGGGACCAGCAGAGTTTCGATCCAACTATGGGCAGGGTAATTGTACAGAAATCGATCTCTTGACACACCTCCCCCTTCTTTCTATGTTACATCTATCTGCCTCCCTTCTTTTTATCTGCTGCCCACCTATCTCACCCCTTCTTTTTTCTATCTACCTATCCCTCTTCTTTCTAATTACTATCAACCTAACTACCTACCTTCCTTCCATCCACCATCGACCTACCTAATTTCCTTCTATCTACCCTACACCTATCCGCTATCATGTATGCTCTGCCTCAGAAGTCGAACTCAGCATAGTTTTACTTCAGATAAATGCAGTACAGATGTTGTTTTTCCAGTCTTTTGAAGCTTAGGCTTAATGTGCACGAGACGTTTTTACAACCTCTCCTGAATGATTTAACTTGACAGATAGTAACCCATGCTTAAAACGTCCGTTTTGCCGCGTTTAGCAGCGTTTTGCCGCGTTTTGCCGCGTTTGTGTTTAGAAGTGTTTAAAAAAAATATGTATATATATATATATTTTTTTTTTTAAATAGCCAAAAAAGAAAAACGCCTGTAAATGAAACGTGGCTGAACACGAGTTACCGCGTTTGGCACTTGAAATGCCTCAGCGTCTGAACTCATTTTTTTGCTTTTGCCTCTAAACTCAACTGCCCAGAAACGACTATAAACAACCCTGTGTACATGTGCTGATAAGATAACATAGACTAGAGTTCAGGAGCAGCCAAAAAAAACGCCCAACTGCTCCTAAACGTCTGTTTACCAGCAGCAGTGTACATGAGGCCTTAACCACTTGCCGACCGCCTCACGCCTATATACGTGAGCAGAATGGCACGGGCAGGCAAAATCACGTACCTGGTACGTGATTGCCTTCCTGCGGGCGGGGGGTCCGATCAGACCCCCCCCCCCCCGGTGCCAGCAGCGGTCGGCATTTGGCTGGGAGAGTTGAGAGACGAGGGGGAGACCATCCGATCGTGTCCCCCCCCTCGAGATCGCTCCCAGCCAATGAGAAACATCCCCTGCCTCTGTATAGTACACAGAGGCAGAGGATGTGATGTCATCTCTCCTTGGCTCGGGAGTTCCGTTCCAGCGCCGAGGAGAGAAGACATGTGAGTGAGTGCACCAACACTACACAACACAGTAGAACATGCCAGGCACACTAAACACCCCCGATCGCCCCCCGATCCCCCCCCAATCACCCCCCCCTGTCACAAACTGACACCAAGCAGGTTTTTTTTTTTTCTGATTACTGCATAGTGTCAGTTTGTGACAGTTAGAAGTGGTAGGGCAGTGAGTATTAGCCCCCTGTAGGTCTAAGGTACCCCCCTAACCCCCCCTAATAAAGTTTTAACCCCTTGATCACCCCCCGTCACCAGTGTCACTAAGCGATCATTTTTCTGATCGCTGTATTAGTGTCGCTGGTGACGCTAGTTAGGGAGGTAAATATTTAGGTTCGCCGTCAGCGTTTTATAGCGTCAGGGACCCCCATATACTACCTAATAAATGTTTTAACCCCTTGATTGCCCCCTAGTTAACCCTTTCACCACTGATTACCGTATAACTGTTACGGGTGACGCTGGTTAGTTCGTTTATTTTTTATAGTGTCAGGGCACCCCCCGTTTATTACCGAATAAAGGTTTAGCCCCCTGATCGCCCGGCGGTGATATGCGTCGCCCCAGGCAGCGTCAGATTAGCGCCAGTACCGCTAACACCCACGCACGTGGCATACGCCTCCCTTAGTGGTATAGTATCTGAACGCATCAATATCTGATCCGATCAGATCTATACTAGCATCCCCAGCAGTTTAGGGTTCCCAAAAACGCAGTGTTAGCGGGATCAGCCCAGATACCTGCTAGCACCTGCGTTTTGCCCCTCCGCCCGGCTCGGCCCAGCCCACCCAAGTGCAGTATCGATCGATCACTGACACTTACAAAACACTAAACGCATAACTGCAGCGTTCGCAGAGTCAGGCCTGATCCCTGCGATCGCTAACAGTTTTTTTGGTAGCGTTTTGGTGAACTGGCAAGCACCAGCCCCAGGCAGCGTCAGGTTAGCGCCAGTACCGCTAACACCCACGCACGCACCGTACACCACCCTTAGTGGTATAGTATCTGATCGGATCAATATCTGATCCAATCAGATCTATACTAGCGTCCCCAGCAGTTTAGGGTTCCCAAAAACGCAGTGTTAGCGGGATCAGCCCAGATACCTGCTAGCACCTGCGTTTTGCCCCTCCGCCCGGCCCAGCCCAGCCCACCCAAGTGCAGTATCGATCGATCACTGTCACTTACAAAACACTAAACGCATAACTGCAGCGTTCCCCAGAGTCAGGCCTGATCCCTGCGATCGCTAACAGTTTTTTTTGTAGCGTTTTTGGTGAACTGGCAAGCGCCAGCGGCCTAGTACACCCGGTCATAGTCAAACCAGCACTGCAGTAACACTTGGTGACGTGGCGAGTCCCATAAGTGCAGTTCAAGCTGGTGAGGTGGCAAGCACAAGTAGTGTCCCGCTGCCACCAAAAAGACAAACACAGGCCCGTCGTGCCCATAGTGCCCTTCCTACTGCATTCGCCAATCCTAATTGGGAACCCACCGCTTCTGCAGCGCCCGTACTTCCCCCATTCACATCCCCAACCAAATGCAGTCGGCTGCATGAGAGGCATTTTTATGTCCTCCCGAGTACCCCTACCCAGCGAACCCCCCCAAAAAAGATGTCGTGTCTGCAGCAAGTGCGGATATAGGCGTGACACCCGCTATTATTGTCCCTCCTGTCCTGACAATCCTGGTCTTTGCATTGGTGAATGTTATGAACGCTACCATTCACTAGTTGAGTATTAACGTAGGGTACAGCATTGCACAGACTAGGCACACTTTCACAGGGTCTCCCAAGATGCCATCGCATTTTGAGAGACCCGAACCTGGAACCGGTTACAGTTATAAAAGTTACAAGTTTGCAAAAAAAACACAAACAAAAATAAAAAAAAATAGTTGTCGTTTTATTGTTCTCTCTCTCTCTATTCTCTCTCTGGTGTTCTGCTCTTTTTTACTGTGTTCTATTCTGCAATGTTTTATTGTTATTATGTTTTATCATGTTTGCTTTTCAGGTATGCAATTTTTTATACTTTACTGTTTACTGTGCTTTATTGTTAACCATTTTTTTGTCTTCAGGTACGCTATTCACGACTTTGAGTGGTTATACCAGAATGATGCCTGCAGGTTTAGGTATCATCTTGGTATCATTCTTTTCAGCCAGCGGTCGGCTTTCATGTAAAAGCAATCCTAGCGGCTAATTAGCCTCTAGACTGCTTTTACAAGCAGTGGGAGAGAATGCCCCCCCCACCGTCTTCCGTGTTTTTCTCTGGCTCTCCTGTCTCAACAGGGAACCTGAGAATGCAGCCGGTGATTCAGCCAGCTGACCATAGAGCTGATCAGAGACCAGAGTGGCTCCAAACATCTCTATGGCCTAAGAAACCGGAAGCTACGAGCATTTTATGACTTAGATTTCGCCGGATGTAAACAGCGCCATTGGGAAATTGGGGAAGCATTTTATCACACCGATCTTGGTGTGGTCAGATGCTTTGAGGGCAGAGGAGAGATCTAGGGTCTAATAGACCCCAATTTTTTCAAAAAAGAGTACCTGTCACTACCTATTGCTATCATAGGGGATATTTACATTCCCTGAGATAACAATAAAAATGATTTAAAAAAAGCAAAAAAATAATAAAGAAAAAAAAAAAAAAAGCACCCCTGTCCCCCCTGCTCTCGCGCTAAGGCGAACGCAAGCGTCGGTCTGGCGTCAAATGTAAACAGCAATTGCACCATGCATGTGAGGTATCACCGCGAAGGTCAGATCGAGGGCAGTATTTTTAGCAGTAGACCTCCTCTGTAAATCTAAAGTGGTAACCTGTAAAGGCTTTTAAAGGCTTTTAAAAATGTATTAATTTTGTTGCCACTGCACGTTTGTGCGCAATTTTAAAGCATGTCATGTTTGGTATCCATGTACTCGGCTTAAGATCATCTTTTTTATTCCATCAAACATTTGGGCAATATAGTGTGTTTTAGTGCATTAAAATTTAAAAAAGTGTGTTTTTTCCACAAAAAATGCGCTTGAAAAATCGCTGCGCAAATACCGTGTGAAAAAAAAATGAAACACCCACCATTTTAATCTGTAGGGCATTTGCTTTAAAAAAATATATAATGTTTGGGGGTTCAAAGTAATTTTCTTGCAAAAAAAAATAATTTTTTCACGTAATCAAAAAGTGTCAGAAAGGGTTTTGTCTTCAAGTGGTTAGAAAAGTGGGTGATGTGTGACATAAGCTTCTAAATGTTGTGCATAAAATGCCAGGATAGTTCAAAACCCCCCCAAATGACCCCATTTTGGAAAGTAGACACCCCAAGCTATTTGCTGAGAGTCATGTCGAGTCCATGGGATATTTTATATTGTGACACAAGTTGCGGGAAAGAGACAAATTTTTTTTTTTTTTTTTGCACAAAGTTGTCACTAAATGATATATTGCTCAAACGTGCCATGGGGATATGTGAAATTACACCCCAAAATACATTCTGCTGCTTCTCCTGAGTACGGGAATACCACATGTGTGGGGCTTTTTGGGAGCCTAGCCGCGCACGGGACCCCGAAAACCAAGCACCGCCTTCAGGCTTTCTAAGGGCGTAAATTTTTGATTTCACTCTTCACTGCCTATCACAGTTTCGGAGGCCATGGAATGCCCAGGTGGCACAACCCCCCCCCCCCCAAATGACCCCATTTTGGAAAGTAGACACCCCAAGCTATTTGCTGAGAGGTATAGTGAGTATTTTGCAGACCTCACTTTTTGTCACAAAGTTTTGAAATTTGAAAAAAGAAAAAAAAAAATTTTTTTCTGGTCTTTCTTCATTTTCAAAAACAAATGAGAGCTGCAAAATACTCACCATGCCTCTCAGCAAATAGCTTGGGGTGTCTACTTTCCAAAATGGGGTCATTTGGGGGGGGGGGTTTGTGCCATCTTGGCATTTTATGGCCTTCAAAACTGTGATAGGTAGTGAGGCGTGAAATCAAAAATTGATGCCCTTAGAAATCCTGAAGGCGGTGCTTGGTTTTCGGGGCCCCGTACGCGGCTAGGCTCCCAAAAAGTCCCACACATGTGGTATCCCCGTACTCAGAAGAAGCAGCTGAATGTATTTTGGGGTGCAATTCCACATATGCCCATGGCCTGTGTGAGCAATATATCATTTAGTGACAACTTTTTGTAAATTTTTTTTTTTTTTTGTCATTATTCAATCACTTGGGACAAAAAAAAAAAATATTCAATGGGTTCAACATGCCTCTCAGCAATTTCCTTGGGGTGTCTACTTTCCAAAATGGGGTCATTTGTGGGGGTTTTGTACTGCCCTGCCATTTTAGCACCTCAAGAAATTACATAGGCAGTCATAAACTAAAAGCTGTGTAAATTCCAGAAAATGTACCCTAGTTTGTAGACGCTATAACTTTTGCGCAAACCAATAAATATACGCTTATTGACATTTTTTTTACCAAAGACATGTGGCCGAATACATTTTGGCCTAAATGTATGACTAAAATTTAGTTTATTGGATTTTTTTTATAACAAAAAGTAGAAAATATCATTTTTTTTTCAAAATTTTCGGTCTTTTTCCGTTTATAGCGCAAAAAATAAAAACCGCAGAGGTGATCAAATACCATCAAAAGAAAGCTCTATTTGTGGGAAGAAAAGGACGCAAATTTTGTTTGGGTACAGCATTGCATGACCGCGCAATTAGCAGTTAAAGCGACGCAGTGCCGAATTGTAAAAAGTGCTCTGGTCAGGAAGGGGGTAAAATCTTCCGGGGCTGAAGTGGTTAAAGAGGAACTGCAGTCTGCTCACATAATTTGTGCTAAAAACATCTTTGCCATTCTGAGGCTTCCCTCCAACCACTTTGCATATTATTTTATATATACTGTGATTCTGTACTTGCCAAATATGCTGCAGAAATCTCCCTCCACTAAGTCTTTTACTATCAAAAGTTAAAACAACAAGGACAGATGATTTAATAGATGGAATGTTGAAAAAATTACTAAAGGTCCGCTTTAAGAAGACAGTTACCTTCCTAAGCCCTGCCTCGGAGGGTGGAAAGTGAAATCAAAGTGCACAGTAGAGGGAGGCAGAGAGTGTCTAGCTAGAAACTACTCCAACTAACACCAAGTAGGCTACCGTGGCAGAACACACCTACCCCTTCCTTCTATATTACATCCATCTTCCTCCCTTCTTTCCATCTGCTGTCCACCTATCTCAATTCCTTCTGTTTACCATCTACCTACTTCTTTCTAACTAATATCAACCTACCTACCATCCTTCCATCTTCAATTGACCTTCCTCCCTTCCTTCTATCTACCCTACACCTATCTGCTTCTCTTCTATCTTCCATCCATCTACCCCTATCCTTTTATTTACCGTTCGCCTTCCTTATGTCTACCGACTACCTATCCCCCACCTTCTATCTACCTACCTTACTTCCTTATGTCTACTATCCACTTACTTCTCTTTCTTCTATCTACAATCTGCCTACTTCCCTCCTTTTTATCAACCATCCACCTACCTCTCTCCCTTCTATTTATTATTCAACCTACCTCCAAATTATCTACTGTCCACTTATCACCCTAACTTTTGTCTACCTTCTACCTATCTTACTTCCTTCATAGCTCCCAGCTGTCTCTGATTTCGAGGGACTGTCCCTGATTTGGAGCGATGTCCCTCTGTCCTTTTTTTGTCCCTCATTTTGGTCTGATCCATATATTTGTATATAAAATGCACTTTTTATCTTTCAAAAAGTGTTTGCTAAACCTTTCATCCAAATTCTAAATTGGTACATTTGTAAATTGTAAAAGCCAATATAAAGGAATAGTAGTGGTAAAAAAAAGCTCTTGTGGATTTAATTAACCTTTTGTTTTGGTTAATTCTCCTTTAAGAGGGTGTGGCAGGGGGCGTGTCCTATGCCTACATACGTTTGCTAGTAGGTGTCCCTCTTTACCATCTCAAAATGTTGAGAGGTATGCTTCCTTCTAACTACCATCCACCTACCTACCTTCTATTTACTATCAGTGCCTATCTAGTTTTGACCATCTATCTATATCTGACTATCTATAATCCACCAAGCTTCCTTCTTTTTTTTTTCCAATTCTTTATTTAACATTAAGCAGCAGTACAAAGGTCTCATAACACAAAAGTACCAGCATGAGTACAACAAAAAAGTGTCAGTAGTAATGAATAATTTGAGGCAGAATCTACAAAATTAATTAGGAATTCACTGTTCCTGCAAAAGGGTGATATACACTATATTACCAAAAGTATTGGGACACCTACCTCTACACGCACATGAACTTTAATGGCATCCCAGTCTTACTCTGTAGGGTTTAGTCTATGAGACTCGGGTGATTACAGATCGGAGTAAGGGGTCGATCCTGACCCCTTACCACGTGATCAGCTGTCAGCCAATGACAGCTGATCATGTGATGTAAACAGAGCCGGTAATCGGCTATTTTTTCTCCTCACAAGAGGAAAAAAAAAAGGTGATCGCTGGCAGCTGTCAGAGGGACATCGGTCCCGATCAAGGAGAGCAGCCGCCAGCTCAACTGTGCCCACCTCTGCCACCTACCAGTGCACAAAAGTGCCGTCTACCAGTGCCCACCAGTGCCACCTACAAGTGCCCACAGTGCCACCTATCAGTGCCCACAGTGCCACCTATCAATGTCACCAATCAGTGCCTCAACAGTGCTGCCCATCAGTGTCACCTACCAGTGCCCATCAGTGCCACCTATCAGTGCCACCCATCAGTGTCATCTATCAGTGGTACCTATCAGTAACACCTATCAGTGCCACCCATCAGTGCCACCCATCAGGGCCCATCAGTGGCCATCAGTGCCGCCTTATCTGTGCCCATCAGTACCGCCTTATCTGTCCCCATCAGTACTGCCTTATCTGTGCCCATCAGTGCAGCCTATCAGTGCCCACCAGTGCAGCCTATCAGTGCCGCTTCATCAACGCATATCAATGAAGGAGAAAAATTACCTGTTTGCAAAATTTTATAACAAACATGATTTTTGTTTTCAAAATTTTCCATCTTTTTTTGTTTGTTTAGAAAAAAATAAAAACCCCAGTGGTGATTAAATACCACCAAAAGAAAGCTCTATTTGTGTGAAAAAAATTATAAAAATTTCATTTGGGTACAGTGTCGCATGACCGCGCAATTGTCATTCAAAGAGTGACAGCGCTGAAAGCTGAAAATTGGTCTGGGCAGGAGGGGGGTTTGAGTGCCCAGTAAGCAAGTGGTTAATGTCTACCAGCTACCTGGTCACCAGGACTAAGCGAGGGAATCTTCCCAGCTGTGACACAGACAGCAATAAATCCTGATAGAGGTTATAACCTTTCCTTTCCCTACGCCATTTTTTTTTTTTATTCCTTAAAAGATACCTATAGATACACTTTAATGTATGGTAACACCATACTGACCTCATTACACACATCATGTGATGGTAATCTTGGCTATTTCATGCAATAAGATCTACTGGCTGTCGTCGTAACCAAAAGGACCAACAAAGTAGATGGTTCTGCCACAACATCTTCCAGCACTGAAATGTCCTGCTATGCACTTTTGGGTCTGAACCTCAAAACAGCTGCGCTTTACACCCTCTTTATAGTTAGCCCTATTTTTGGTTTGATCTCCAATGTGTGGGGTTCTTATAAATTGTATAGGCAGAATATCAAGTCTTGCAGCATCCCCGTCCTCTGTAGTGAGCGAGCTGCATTATATCATCCCTTGCACTTACAGATAGGCAGTGTGGAGCCCATATATGGTCTATAAAATACTAAGCGGTGGGATGCGGCTGTCTTCCCTCCATCTGTACATGTCAGTCTGTATCCTGCTCTCCTCTCTCTAATCATGGAGGTGGCTCTGGCTTTATTCTTGCTCTCCTCACCCTTCAGAGAACATTAGGGCGCAGATGATCCTTTCGGCCTAAAGAGCAGCATTTCTCATCCCATTTTCTCTTTCCTAATCTCTGCCTTTGCTTCTCTAGGAAGACTGCGGCACTGTGAATCAAAATGATATTTTCAAAAGGTTAAGAAGGGATTTCGTACTTATCCACAGAGCTGCTGAATGGAGGCTCAATTTGAGCCGTAGCCTTTTCAGCTTTCTGTTGCACATCAAACTTGGGAAGGTGTCATAAGGAGACGGAGAGCAAATCTTCAGGCAGAAGACACCATGAAATGCTCTTTCTCTGCTTCTGTGTGGGGGCGGCACAGGCTGGGATGGATTTTATATCAGGATATTCTGTATAGGAGATTAGAAAACAGGCTGGCACACATACTGAATGCTCTGTAATGCCGGGGAAGGTGAGCCATCTGTCGGATCTTTTGGAGCCCACATCCCAGTTTTCTGAGAATTTCTAGAATGGTTACCCACAATCAGGGGCGTAACTACCACCATAGCGACCCATGCAGGCGCTATGGGGCCCGCAGCCGAGTGGGGCCCAGTGAGGATAAGAGCACCACCGGCACAGTCTCCCAGCCAGGGGAAGAGAGAGGAAAGGAAGAGGCGAGCTGTCCGTACTAACAGAGAGCTGAATTGCCCGATGTAAGAGCTTTCATTAGAACTTCCAGTGTTCCCGGGGCTCACGTCACATAGCTCCACCTTTTGGCCCAGTGCCTTTGATAGACAGAACGCCGATCCAATGCGGGACATGTGACGTCATCAAAGGCGTCGGGCCAAGAGGTGGGGCTATGTGACGATGAGCCCCGGGAAGACAGGAAATTCAAATGAAAGCTATTACAGCAGGCAAGCCCGCTCTCTGCTGATCAGGGTGGCTTGCCTCTTCCTCTGCATAGGTGGGGCTGTATGGGGCACAGGCAGACAAGGCTGTATTGGGCACTGGTCACGCTGCATTGGGCACAGGTCACGCTGTATGTGCCACAGGTCACGCTGCATTGACACTAGGGCAGCTGTGGGGGGGGCTGTTTGCAGGGGGGCCCTATACAACATTTTGCTATGGGGCCCTGCTATTTCTAGTAACGCCCCGGCCCACAATCTCTGTGTTAGGAGAAGACTTTACAGCCTTATCCCGCGTACACACGACTGGTTTTGCCGTCGGAATAAACTCCGAGGGTTTCTCAGACGGAACTCTGACGGAATTCCATTCAAGTGGTCTTGCCAAACCAAACTTGTCAAACCAAAGTCCGACCGTCCAGAACGCGGTGACGTACAACACTTATCACGGCACTAGAAAAAGGAAGTTCCATAGCCAGTAGCCAATAGCTTCTGTCTCGTACTTGCTTCAGAGCATGCGTTGTTTTTGGTCCGTCGGAACAGCATACAGAGGATCGGTTTTCCCGATAGGAATTGGTTCAGTCGGAAATATTTAGAACATGTTTCATTTCTAGGTCCGTCAGAATTTTCGAAAAAAATAGTCTGATGAAGGCTACACACGATCAGAAAAGACGATGAAAAGCTTCCGTGGACTTTTTCTGTCGGACATTCCGCTCGTGTGTACGCGGCTTAAGGGATTTTTTCCTGCTACTTTCTACAGCTGAAAAGGAAAGTATAAGCAGGTCATTTTCATTTTTTTAAAATGAGGTTTTAAATCTTTTTTTTTTTGTTTTAAATAAATGAGAAAGGATTCCCAGAGCACTATGATTTACCTGTCAGAAACCATGAAATTAGGCCGAGACAGAAGTACAGTTAAATCACACTTGTTTAATAATAAAAGTAAAAAGAGCAAACGTAGTCAACAAGGATGTCTGAACCCAGAGTGTGAGGTGGGTTGGAAGGTTTACTTGGTCATGGCTGTGCAGATGAGCAGGTAATTCTCAGCAGTCCCCAACGGGGTCGTGCTACACCACCATAAAAGAAAACTAGGGGACAACATAGTGTAAAACCATAAACTCCAAGATTTATTAGAATGGTAAAATACTCACTGTCAGAAACCATGAAATCAGGCAGAGACAGAAGTACAGTTAAATCTCACTTGTTTATTAATAACAGTAAAAAGAACAAATGTAGTCAAAACATAGCCAAAGTTCAGTAACTGGAATGGATAGTTAGCCAAGCCAGAAGTCAGGGATCAATGTAGTATAACAGCAAGCAGGATCTGGAGCCAGAAGGGATGTCAGTAAAGCAAGTCTTGAACAGGATCGTAGGAGATAGTTTCTGTGATGTTGACCAAGGCGAAGGCAGAGCCCCTCTGGACTGTACGGCCTAAGTAGACAGGACTGACGAGCAGGATATCATCAACAGCTGAGTAACTGTGGAGAGAGATGCGAGCTGGCAACTAGTCGACAGCTGAGCGGCCAGATTAGAGAAGGAAGGGCTGAGACCAGCCCTGACATTACCACAAGAGACATCACAGCACAAGCATTTCCCATTCGGGCACACCGTTGCTCATTAAAACCTCTGACAAGCTGTTCAATAAGGGAGGAGTCATTCATTCACTGGAAATTAGTTGTACTAAATATTATACTCTGTTTTACAAATCATTTCCTCTCTTTTTGATTTCCACGTAGGAATGTGTTTCTGCTTGTCAAACTTGAGAAATATAGATAAATACTGTGCTGGTATTAATGAGTATTTAAACAAAAATTGAAAATTCTATCATACTGACCCCCAAAATTTTCCTTTCAGTGGCAGCATAAATATAGTAGTAGCCCCTCCCACTACTTCAACCCATGGGTCAGATAGCCAGGAGCGAACTGGGTGAGAAAAGTGTCCTGCCGTGGGTTAGCACCAGGAAAGGAAAATTATGGAGGTAAGTATGATAGAATTTTCAATTTTGATGGGGTTTAACGTTGCAGCATACATATGATAAACAAAAAGTTAGCTAGTAGGGAGGGCATGTTCAAGCAAATTGTATTTACAAGGAAAGTGAGGCTAAAATAGCTGACATGTAGATTGAAACATCTTATATTTATGCACTGGTCATGTAGGATGGTAAGAGGAGGAGTTGCTACCATATACACACACCAGCCACCTTATTAGGTACACCTTGCTAGTACCGGGTTGGACCCCCTTTTGCCTTTAGAACTGCCTTTATTCTTCATGGCATAGATTCAACAAGGTGTTGGAAACATTCCTCGAAGATTTTGGTCCATATTGTCATGATAACATCATGCAGTTGCTGCAGATTTGTCGGCTGCACATCCATGACCCGCATCTCCTGTTCCACCACATCCCAAAGGTGCTCTATTGGATTGAGATCTGGTGACTGTGGAGGACATTGGAGTACAGTGACCTCATTGTCATGTTCAAGAAACCAGTGGTGAGATGATTTGATCTTTGTGATATGGTGCATTAGCCCTCAGAAGATGGGTACACTGTAGTCATAAAGGGATGGACATGGTCAGCAACAATACTCAGGTAGGCCGTGGTGTTTAAATGATGCTCAAATGGTACTAATGGGTCCAAAGTGTGCCAAGAAAATATCCCCCACACCATTACACCACCACCACCAGCCTGAACCATCAATACAAGGCAGGATGGATCCATGCTTTCATGTTGTTTATGCCAAATTCTGACCCTACCATCTGAATGTCGCATCTGAAATCGAGACTCATCAGACCAGGCAATGCTTTTCCAATCTTCTATTGTCCAATTTTGGTGAGCCTGTGCGAATTGTAGCCTCAGTTTCCTGTTCTTAGCTGACAGGAGAGGCACCCGGTGTGGTCTTCTGGTTCTGTAACCCATCTGCTTCAAGGTGTTGTGCATTCAAAGATGGTATTCTGCATACCTTGGTTGTAACGAGTCGTTATTTGAGTTACTATTGCCATTCTACCATCTCAAACCAGTCTGCCCATTCTCCTCTGACATCAATAAGGCATTTTCCTCCACACAACCGCTGCTCACTGGATATTTTCTTTTTCAGACCATTCTCTGTAAACTCTAAAGATGGTTGTGCATGAAAATCCCAGTAGATCGGCAGTTTTTGAAATACTCAGACCAGCCCATCTGGCACCAACAACCATGCCACGTTCAAAGCCACTTAAATCCCCTTTATTCAACATTCTGATTCTCGGTTTAACCTTCAGCAAGTAGTCTTCACTGCGTCTAGATGCCTAAATGCATTGAGTTGCTGCTGTGTGATTGGCTAATTAGCAATTTGTGTTACCAGGCAATTGAACAGGTGTACCTAATAAAATGGCCAATGAGTGTATATCTTGCCATGTTGGCTTCTAGATAGAAGGTTAAAGGATGTCATTATGCTGTTCTGTAATGCTACATTTGAAATTTAAAGTGTATGTAAACTCCAAAAATACAAATGTAATATATTGCAGCTTATCATATTTTAGGAGTGGTAACTATTAATTTTCTTTTTTTACAAGCTTTTTTTTCTACTTTTTTTCTACGCGCTCACCTGTTATTTCTGCAAATAACATATATCCTGTCCCTGGGTAACAAGGCTAATTTGTATTTATGGAGAAAGCTATGGTTGTCGTACACTCTGTACTTTAAACCTTTTTGCTTTTGTTCGCCTGCATTACATGGGGACAGATTGGATTAGTAATTTACAAATGAAGGTTAGGCTGCATTCACCCTGCTGATTAGAGCTGGTGCAAATTGTAGTGAAAATAATCTTCTGTTTACAGCTGTAGATGAAAGAGGCTAGGTGTAGCAGCTGGCCCTGTTCACTATAATGACAGGTTGCCGGTGGTCGCATCTACTTGCGACTCTCTGCACAGCCAGCGATTGCATGCAGTGATCACTGCTGGGCGCACACAAAGTGTGCACACCTGTGAGCTTGCTCCTGGGCTGGGCTGTGTGTGTCCATAGATACTCGCAGCACGGCTAGGCCCCACCCCTAACTCCCCCCTCACATGATTTGATTGATAGCAGAAAGAGCCAATAACTCCAGCATCTCTCTGTGAGTCCAGTGAGGAGAGGAAGATAGAGAGGATCGCTGCTGCACTCGAGCACAGTGCTGGATCGAGATAGGACTCAGATAAGTATAAGGGAGGTGAGGGGGCAATGCAACCACTGGGACATTTTTTATCCTAATGCAGAGAATGCATTAGGGCAAAACACGTTCTGCCTTTACACCACTTTAAATTTGGCCATACATGGATGGAATCTTGGCTGGTACAGCAGGGCTCGGCCAAGATTCAATCCATATACGGGCAGGCTGGTTGTACTAAAGTTGATCCATCAATCTACTTCAGTACAACCAGCCTGTCAGATTTTTTGCACTAGAGCCGCCGGCAGTGATCATTGTGTCTGCTGGCAGGGAAGGCTCCCTACAGACAGAACACAACAGTGCTGTGGGAGGGATTCTCTCATCAATAATGACTGTGTTGATGGGGGGTCCAGCAATTTTCCTTCCTTCCACCCTTGGTGGAGGGAAAGAAAATCATATAATCTATGGCTTGCCTTAGACTTTTGGTGTAAAGATGGTAAAGCTAAACATACTGTGATGGGATATATGATAGGTCTCATTAGCAAATCTCTTGTTATCAGTGTTCTTCTAATTAACAGAAGAACACAATAAAGCGTAATGATACACACTACTACTTTTTTTTGTTCAACCCAGCAGGGCTGAAAGAAAAAAAACTGACAGCTCAGGGGAGCCACTGTACATCTGGTGCTGCTCCTTATGACATTGTGCTGACGAAACGCATAGGGCGGAGCTTCCAGTGTCATTACATCACTTCCTATTTGAAGCTGTGGAGCGCATATCGTCCCAGACTTCCTGATTTTAAATGCTTTCTGAACACTGTAAAATTGTGAGTACATTTCCAACTGCATAAATTAAATAAAAGGATATAAAACTGTATTATGCTATGGGATTCAATCTTTTATCTGCATGTGGATGAGACCGAGGGGCTGAGCTTCCAAAAGAGGAAGGAGAGGCGAGTTACATAGAGGTGTGGATCTGGGATCTGCTACACAGTGGTATGAACTTGAGGGGAAAGCTTTTTGGTGAGTGCAGTACCATAGGGGAGCACAAAAAGAAGCACCAGCACAAGCATGAATTTATGATAAACACGAGTGAAGAGTATGTATGACTTGATTCACTAATCATTTAAATAAGGACTATCTGTGTACATACCAAGGATTGATCATTTGCTTTATATATCAAGGACTGATCAACTGTTTAACCTCCCTGGCGGTATGATTATTTCAGATTTTAGGTGCTGAAAGCGGTACCATTATTTTGCACAGAAATTTGGCGTTTTATATTGTAGGCCTGTAATTCTTAGGAATAATTCACTTAAATCTGTCCAAACCAGAGTCTAGTAGACATCCTGGGTATGATAAAGTTTCAAAAACGAAATAAAAAATTATAATATAATAAATAACTATAAATAATTATAATAAATAATAATATAATAATAATAAAAATTATTCAATAATGTAATCAAATCAAAAACACTAAAATTTGCTCAGTTGCAGAATTGTCGCTTTCGTTACTTTTATGCCGCGTACACACGGTTGGACTTTTCGTCTACAAAAGTCCAACGGACGCTGACGGACTAAAGCTGGCTGGTAATCCGATCGTGTGTGGGCTTCTCCGGACTTTCAACGTACTTTTTTAGCCTCAAATCCGTACTTTAGATTTGAAACATGCTTCAAATCTTTACGTCGTAACTACGACGGACCCCGAAATCCGCTCGTCTGTGTGCTAGTCCGACGGACAAAAAGCCACGCTAGGGCACCTATTGGCTACTGGCTATGAACTTCCTTATTTTAGTCCGGTGTACGTCATCACGTACGAATCCGTCGGACTTTTGTGTGGTCGTGTGTAGGCAAGTCCGTTCATTAGAAAGTCTGCCACAAGTCCGCCGCAAGTCTGCCGAAAGTCCGCCGGAAGTATGTCGGACAGGCTGTCGGACTTTTGTAGCTGAAAAGTCCGACCGTGTGTACGCGGCATTAGTGTTTAATGATGGATTTTCCCACAAATCACTATCACTCAATTCTGCAAGTGATTCTAATTTATTATCGCTGTTTTCTAGCTGGTCTGAAACCACTTTTGATGTAAAGGGATGGTTTTAGTTGCTACGGACAATCTCCAGTTTCCAGGCAGAAAGAACAGTATTTATAATATAAAACTGCATGCAGGACACTGGACAGACCACTAGGGACAAAGGGGATGTGTAATTATTTGATCCAGCACTGTAATCTGTAAGAGTACAGTATACTGTATCTATACTGTGTGTTTCACTTTTTGAATTTGCCGCCGAACTCCGTCCCCGTGCGTCGCAACGCTCGCAGGGAATGGAGCTCGGCACTGTGAATCGAGCGAGACACGGCGGCTCGCCGATCACAGCGGAGAGACATCGCAGGATCCAGGGGACAAGGTAAGTAAACTCTTCCTGGATCCTGCGATGCGATCCCGAGTCTGGCTCGGGGATACCGCTTTTGGAATTGAAAATCCACCCCGAGCCAGACTCGGGAATACCGCTAGGGGGGTTAACAATAAGAGCACCAGTCACTTTTTTTTACAAATACCATCCACCTATTTTGCATATGTTTCAAGGTCCATTAATTTTGTATACATATATATATATATATATATATATATATATATATATATATATATATATATATATATATATATATATATTTAGGAATAGGAGTACTTGACAATATAAATAAGGCCCAAATATCTATCAGGGATTGATAATTTGTTTGTAAATATCAAAGACTGATCAACCATGTAACAAAGAGCACCAGTCACCTATTTTGCATACTTTTCAAGGTCCATTTATTTGGTTTTTGTTATATTTTATTTTTATTTCGAAGAAAAAGAGCACTTGATACATACAGCAGGGACGGAAAGTATTCAGACCCCCTTAAATTTTTCACTCTTTGTTATATTGCAGCCATTTGCTAAAATCATTTAAGTTCATTTTTTTCCCTCATTAATGTACACACAGCACCCCATATTGACAGAAAAACACAGAATTGTTGACATTTTTGCAGATTTATTAAAAAAGAAAAACTGAAATATCACATGGTCCTAAGTATTCAGACCCTTTGCTCAGTATTTAGTAGAAGGACCCTTTTGATCTAATACAGCCATGAGCAGGCCCGGACTGGCCATAGGGCACACCGGGCGTTTGCCCGGTGGGCCGCGGCCTCTGGGCTGCATTTTTTTAGAAGAGCGGCTTCTTCATGACTGGGCTGCACAGCGGGAGGTAAGCGGCGACCGCGGTCCACACTGGGTTAACACAGACCGCGGCCGCTGCTCACCTCCCACTATACGGGCATTCCTAAAGCAGGGCTGGCGCCAGCACATTTACGAGGTGCAGAAGGCTCCTGTGACATGCAGGAAGTGCCTGCACTGGACAGACTCCACGTGGGCCGGCCGCGCTGAAGGTATAGCTACAATGAAGGAGACGGCGGTGGCCTCTCTCCAAACACCGGCCAGGACACTGTGATGGCTGCGCAGGGAGGAAGGTGAGCACACTGAAAAAAAAAACATGTTCCAGTGTATTACATCCCGCTCTGTAGTGGCAGGGAAAGGGAGTGGATTGGGGCTTTCTACTTTACTGGTATGGGGCTGTCTATTATTACTGGTATGGGGCTGTCTACTGGTATGGGGCTGTCTATTATTACTGGTATGGGGCTGTCTATTATTACTGGTATGGGGCTGTCTATTGTTACTGGTATGGGGCTGTCTATTATTACAGGTATGGGGCTGTCTTTTGTTACTGGTATGGGGCTGTCTATTATTACTGGTATGGGGCTGTCTATTATTACTGGTATGGGGCTGTCTACTGGTATGGGGCTGTCTATTATTACTGGTATGGGGCTGTCTATTATTACTGGTATGGGGCTGTCTATTATTACTGGTATGGGGCTGTCTATTATTACTGGCATGGGGCTGTCTATTATTACTGGTATGGGGCTGTCTATATACTGGTATGGGGCTGTCTATTATTATTGGTATGGGGGCTGTCTATTATTGGTATGGGGCTGTCTATTACTGGTATGGGGCTGTCTATATATTGGTATGGGGCAGTCTATTATTACTGGTATGGGGCTGTCTATATACTGGTATGGGGCTGTCTATTATTACTGATATGGGGCTGTCTATTACTGGTATGGGGCTGTCTATATACTGGTATGGGGCTGTCTATTATTACTGGCATGGGGCTGTCTATTATTACTGGTATGGGGCTGTCTATATACTGGTATGGGGCTGTCTATTACTGGTATGGGGCTGTCTATTACTGGTATGGGGCTGTCTATTACTGGTATGGGGCTGTCTATTATTACTGGTATGGGGCTGTCTATTATTACTGGTATGGGGCTGTCTATTATTACTGGTATGGGGCTGTCTATTATTACTGGCATGGGGCTGTCTATTATTACTGGTATGGGGCTGTCTATATACTGGTATGGGGCTGTCTATTATTATTGGTATGGGGGCTGTCTATTATTGGTATGGGGCTGTCTATTACTGGTATGGGGCTGTCTATATATTGGTATGGGGCTGTCTATTATTACTGGTATGGGGCTGTCTATTATTACTGGTATGGGGCTGTCTATATACTGGTATGGGGCTGTCTATTATTACTGATATGGGGCTGTCTATTACTGGTATGGGGCTGTCTATATACTGGTATGGGGCTGTCTATATACTGGTATGGGGCTGTCTATATACTGGTATGGGGCTGTCTATATACTGGTATGGGGCTGTCTGTGTACTGGTATGGGGCTGTCTATATACTGGTATGGGGCTGTCTGTGTACTGGTATGGGGCTGTCTGTGTACTGGTATGGGGCTGTCTATATACTGGTATGGGGCTGTCTGTGTACTGGTATGGGGCTGTCTGTGTACTGGTCTGGGGCTGTCTGTGTACTGGTCTGGGGATGTCTCTTTGCTGTATTGGGATGTCTCTCAGAATGAATATCTGGTCACCAACCACCCCACGAACGCCCGCCCCGCATCTCCGCCCTACTTCCCCCAGGGATTGGGCTGCCCAGTTTAAAATGCCCGGGCCTATTTTTTGTCCCAGTCCGGGCCTGGCCATGAGTCTTTTTGGGAAAGATGCAACAAGTTTTTCACACCTGGATTTGGGGATCCTCTGCCATTCCTCCTTGCAGATCCTCTCCAGTTCTGTCAGGTTGGATGGTAAACGTTGGTGGACGGCCATTTTTAGGTCTCTCCAGAGATGCTCAATTGGGTTTAAGTCAGGGCTCTGGCTGGGCCATTCAAGAACAGTCACGGAGTTGTGAAGCCACTCCTTTGTTATTTTAGCTGTGTGCTTAGGGTCATTGTCGTGTTGGAAGGTAAACCTTCGGCCCAGTCTGAGGTCCTGAGCACTCTGGAGAAGGTTTTCGTCCAGGATATCCCTGTACTTGGCCGCATTCATCTTTCCCTCGATTGCAACCAGTCGTCCTGTCCCTGCAGCTGAAAAACACCCCCACAGCATGATGCTGTGTGTACATTAATGAGGAAAAAAAATGAACTTAAATGATTTTAGCAAATGGCTGCAATATAACAAAGAGTGAAAAATTTAAGGGGGTCTGAATACTTTCCGTCCCCAATGTATGTGTGTGTTTATTGCAATGATGTCTATAAAGAGTTGGTGAAAGTGACCCCTAACATGTCCAGTGTGAAGAAAGGAAGGCCTTCCACCATGCTCTGGGACTCAGCTGATGCCTTTCCATTGTATTACCTATGACATTCACAATAATAATCCTTAATGGTGGGGTAAAAGATCTGCCTGGAAGAGTTTTTGACCTTGAACAGGTGTGAACCCCCCCCCCCCCACTCCCATTCATATCTGAAGGTGAGAGACTTTGTAGATAACTGCAGATTATTCAGCTGTTGGTTCATGATTTAAATCATGTCACACGTCTGTGTTGTACCTCGTCCTGAACACCGATCTATATTTTATTTACTACCTAATAATTGGTTGTCAGAACATCTTGTGTGATAGAGATTTGTTGGCTTGAAGTGAAACTGTTTAGGTGTTGTTGATCTATAGCAGTTTACAAAACAGGAAATTATTGTCATATGGGGTTCTCTGAGTGATCTGTAGACCTTTCCTTAAGAAGGATGACGGTGTAGAGGCAGGGTTGTAACAAGAAATAGCAGGGCCCCATAGCAAAATGTTGTATGGGGCCCCCCTGCAGAGAGCGGGCTTGCCCGCTGTAATAGCTTTCATTTGAATTTTCTGTCTTCCCGGGGCTCATTGTCACATAGATCTACCTCTTGGCCTGACGCCTTTGATGACGTCACATGTCCCGCTTTGGTTCGGCGTTCTGTCTATCAAAGGCACCGGGCCAAAAGGTGGAGCTATGTGACGTGAGCCCCGGGAACAATGGAAGTTCTAATGAAAGCTCTTACATCGGGCAATTTAGCTCTCTGCTGATACGGACAGCTCGCCTCTTCCTTTCCTCTCTCTTCCCCTGGCTGGGAGACTGTGCCGGCGGTGCTCTTATCCTCACTGGGCCCCACTCGGCTGCGGGCCCCATAGCGCCCGCATGGGTCGCTATGGTGGTAGTTACACCCCTGTGTAGAGGGGTTACATTAGCACCTTTTCATGTTATAAGGGTAGTTTTCACCAAATAATGGAGCTGCACAGATTTTTTTATATATTTGACTCGATACACAGTGATGGGAAAGTGACAGTTATGACCTGTGGCCATTACTGACCCTCTTTGCCATTCATCTCTGGTCCACTGCCAGGAGTAATCCTAGTCTCCTGAGATAAATGGTTTTGTAGAATAAAGTTTAGAAGATAATTAGCACTTGGATTTCTTTTATCTGTTGCTGATTTTATTTATCTGCTGTATGGAGTTAATAGTTTCTCTCTATAGCACATTTCAAACACAAGGCTCAAGGGCCAAATCAGGCCCGCCAGGCCATTTCATCTCGCCCTCGCACCCTGGGCTTTTTCCAGCCAGAACATGGCATAACTCTGAACCGCCACCTCCGGCTCTCGCCCTCCGAGGGCTCATCATTGTTACATGTAAACACAAAAGCCTTCTGCACTCACAGAGGAATAAGGGAGATGCAGGCGCAGTGTGGGATTGGGCATCACGTGGTAAGCTGCACCATGATCCCCACCTGTGCCTGGATTCACAGATGCTGACCAATGATCTCCCTGCAAATGAGAGAGGTGGAACCGCCTACACTGCCGCGAGGAAGCCTTTTTTTGGGGGGGGGGGGTTTGTAGAGATTAGGCTCTGGAGAGAGATGTGTGCAGAGATCAGAGCCAAGGAGGGGGTGGAAGTAAGATGTGGACAACCTGTGAAAGCGAGCGGAACCCTGCACACTAAATGGCGCACTCTAAGCCCTGTACTTTGTATGCAGCTTGCTCCTCAACCCTGCATTCTGTACACAACACACCCATGAACTCTGCACTATGTATGTAGCGTACCCCTGAAACTGCACTCTGTACAAAGTACACTGCTGGTATTTATTGCCCCTTTAACATCCTTCCGCTGTTTGTGGAATTTGCCCACACCAACCGTTCGATACAATTTGGTGGGGGGGCGTGAAGGCAATAATAATGCTGATGCCGCCCTTCTCTACAGCCAGATATTTAAGAGAATTCTAAGATTTGATATCTCTTAGAAACTGCTGGATTTACATAGGAGAGGAAGCCACTATCACACCATTAAGAGCACAGCTTCACTGACTTGAGCAATGGAACACAAAGCAACGAATCAAAACTCAGTGTTTCTTATTTTGGCTGCTCTCAAATCATGAAAGGGGAAAGCTTATTGACTGGCATGTGTTTTTCTTTGTTTCTTACTTTATAAAGAATGACTGATAATTCACAGAGCACTTACTCTACCAGACTGACTATTTGTATCAAATATTAAGGAAAATTGTTATCCATACTTACCGTAATTTTGCTTTCCTGGATCATCCCCATGTCAGTCTACTATGGGTCAGCTCCACCCCCTCTGACCCCTCCAGGACCACCTCTTTTCTAGCCAATAAAAGGGCGGCTGTCTGCCCACACCAGTGTTCAAAAAAGTCCCGCCTCGCGACGGATAAACTGGGTGGGAATCCTCCGGCTGACATGGGGAGGATCCAGGAAAGGAAAATTACGGTAAGTATGGATAACAATTTTCCTTATTCCTGGACCTCCCCATGTCAGCCTACTATGGGATGTACCAAGCAATATTAAGAAGGGAGGGAAGACAAAAAATAAAAAATAAGCCAATCCCTCCATGCAGTGCTACTCAAATTTTTTAATGGGCAAGAGCCGCCGTAATAACCGTAGAGCCAAATGTTTCCTCAGGCAGACAAGCCATATTAAGCCTGTAATGCCTAATAAAAGGTGTTGGGCGCGCTCCAGCTTGCTGCTCTGCAAACTACCTCAGGGGCGACCTTTGCGTATGCCCAGGATGCTGCCATACCCCTCATCGAATGTGCTTTGATCTCTAAAGGAGGACGAAGGCCCAGCGTTTTGTATGCAATATGCATGGTCTTGACAAACCAGGAAGACACAACTCTGGATGTTGCTGGCATACCCTTTTTAGGCCCCATTGGGAAAAAACCTACAGCTGATCTTGTTTTCAAAAGCTTTTAGTCCATTTCAGGTAGGTTTAAACCGCAGAGACCAGGTCTAACCTACTCCACTCATCATCAGCTGTATCCGCCGGAAAGGCTGGGGGAATGACCTCCCAGTTCATACGAAATTATGTGGCCACCTTAGGTAGAAATCTCGGTATCGGCCTAAGGACTATCTTGTCTGGGAGCACCAAACAATATGGTTCTTTAGATGAGAAGGTGCACAACTCAGAGACTCTTCTGGCCAAGGCCACGGCTAGTACAAAACAAAAACAAAAAAATGTTAAAAGAAATAATGAACCAGAGAAAGCTTGATCAAACGGAGGAACCTGCAATGTTCCCAAGACTAGTGTTAAGTCCTCTTTTGGAAAAAACGATTTCAATGGAGGTCTGATTTCTATGGCTGCCCCCAAAAATCAGATCACAAAAGGATGTAGAGCATATCTTGTACACGACATAGCCAACAAGGCAGGGATTTGACCCTTTAGGGAATTATAAGCTAACCCTTGGAGACCACTCTGCAGAAACTCCAAAATATTAGATACTGAAGCAGATCCAAGGTCCCAACCCCTTTCCGTAGTATTCCAGATCCGGTGATAGGTTATATTCATTCTTACGAGCCTGTAATAATGTCATTAACTTTATCCTCCTGCGGTTCGGGTGTCAGGCCCCACTCTGCAGAAGGAGATTTTGACAAGGAGGCAGCGGGATTGGTGAGCCCAACTTTATCCTCCAAGACAGAGGGAACCACAGCTCCCTGAGCCAGTAAGGTAGGACTACTATTGCTGTGACCCTTTCTCGCTGAATCTTCAGCAGGATTTTGAGAGCCAATGGAAGCGGCGGGAAAACATACACCAAGGGGAAGTTTCAAGACCAGGACGGAGCACCCTGACCCAATGCCTGTGGATGCCAGGTCCGGAAGAAGAAGCAAGGCAGTTGACAATTCTCCTCCAATGCCATAAGATCTATCGAAGGCATCCCCCAGACCCTGAAGATCTTGCGTAGGTACTTGGTGCTGAGGCCCCATTTGTTGTGATCCCCAAAGCCTCGACTCAAGCGATCTGCTAAAACATTGCCAGGTCCTGGGAGATAAGATGCTGTAAGAGAGCCAAGATTCTTCTCTGCGCATAGGAAGATTGACATGCCACCTGAAGGAGAGGGTGACTTCTTGTGCCCCCTTGATGAGACACATAAGCCACCGTAGTTTTGTTGTCCAAAAGAATCTTGACAGCTCGACCTCGCAACATAGGTTGGAACGCTAAGAGCGCGTCTGACAGCATCCAATCCCAGGAAATTTGAACTCTTCGCCCCACAAAGGTTCCATTGGCCTTGAACCTGCTGTCCCAGGCAGTGTGCCCCGCAGCCTACCAGACTGGCATTGGTCGACACCACTATTGGTTCTGAGGCCTTCAACGGAACTCCGCAGGAAAGATTGTGAGCTACAGACCGCCAAACCAGGGACCAGATTATCGGAATTGGCAGACAATCCCACTGAAGAAGAAAGTTGCATGGAAACCTCCTTCTGCGCCACCTGACCCACGGGACTACTGGAACTGTGGCTGATAAAACCCCCAGATACTGAATGCATTCCTTCAGCATCATAGAAGGCCTGGCCATCACTGCTTTGTCTGAGACTGGATCTCCTGGACCTTCCTCTGAGGAAGAGAAACACGACCCTGATCCGTGTTGAATTGTACTCCTAAATACTCCAACATTTGGGTCAAATGCATCTGGCTCTTCCGAAAGTTGATCAACCAACCTAAACAAGTTAGTGCTTTGCAGATGAAATTCACATGAACTAGAAGGAGCTCATTTGACGGACCCAAAAGTAGCATGTCGTCTAGATAATGGAATATTTGCACTCCCTTGACCCTGAGAGTCGCAACGACAGCAGACAGTAGCTTTAAAAACGTTCTCAGAGTCGTGCAGAGACCGAATGGGAGAGATTAAAAATGAAAATGAGAGCCTTCCACGGAAGGCCTGAGAAAGCGATGGTGAGATGTATGGAGACATGAAGATACGCATCCGCCAGATCGGTGGGAACCATCAAGTCTCCTGACTCCACAACCGAAACGATCATTTCCAATGACTCCATTTTAAATGGTGGCACCTTCATGTAAGAATTCAGGACTTTGAGGTCAAAAACTGGTCCGAAACCCCCTCAAGCCTCTGGGACCAAAAACAGAGGGGAACATACTCTTTGACCCAATTCTTGCCTTGGGACCGGAAGGATGGCCCTTGCTGCCAACAGCTCCCCTATATATCCTTGCCTCCTTTCCAAATCCGTAGGAAGCAGATTGACCAGCTGGAGACTGAGATTAGCCTAGAGGACAGAGCCTGCTGCAAATCAGGAGTGAGAATTCTGATGTTTGCTAGGCAACCCAAAGAGGAAGCTGCCTCTGATCTCACCTGCTCAACTCTGAGCTTCCTGAAAGGAGTACATGTGGAGGCAGTGAACTGCAAGTCCCAAACCACTGCCTGAACACACAAAAACATGGAAGGAGAGAGTGCCAGCACCTGCCTAACGAAGGTATATACAGTCATTTATACTGCCAGTGACCTTTGCCAGAAATACACAGTCATTTATACTGTACCATACAATCCCAGCACCACGGGAACCCACCTCCTCAGGAGATTTACAGCCTATATGGGGGGGGTCTTCTGAACCAGGTGAGACTGAACCCGACAGGATGGATGGATGGATGCATGGATGGATGGATGGATGGATGAAGAAAAAAAATAAACAAAAATAAGTAAATAAATAAAAATAAACTTTAAAAGGCGTCCGGAGCGAGGACGAAAAAAGAACACTGGTGTGGGCAGACAGCCACCCTTTTATGGGCTAGAAAAGAGGTGGTCCTGGAGGGGTCAGAGGGGGCGGTGCTGACCCATAGTAGGCTGACATGGGGAGGTCCAGGAAATAAGGTATAAACTGTTCTCTTCTTCTAAAGCAATTACTGTTGTGTTGAGTCACCATCTTACATGACAACATATAGCTGCAACATGGGCCATTCCTCCATATCTCCTGTCTTATATCATGTCCAAATCTTTGGGTCTTTGGGTGGACTATTTTCAGGAATTAAAGTGACTCTGTTGGGAATATAAGGTGGTAACAGGGTCTCTGGGTAGATTAAATATGACTGAATAAGGGTCTCTGGGTAGATTATACAGTATATGGTGGTATAGGGGTCTCTGGGTAGATTATACAGTATATGGTGGTATAGGGTCTCTGGGTAGATGATACAGTATATGGTGGTATGGGGGTTTCGGAGTAGATTATATATGGTGGTATCAAAGTCAATTTGTGGATTATAAATGGTGGTATAGGGGTCTCTGGGAGGATTATGTATGGTGTTAGTAAAGTCTCTGGGTGGATTGATATCTCTGGGTGTATTATACATGGTGGTATTGTAGTCTCTGGGTATATTATATGTGGAGGTACCTGGGTCTCTGGTGGATCATATATGATGGTATTGAGATCTCTGTGTGGATTATATATAGTGGTATTGAGGACTCTTGGTGGATTATATATAGTGGTATCTGGGTCTCTGTATTGATTATATATGGTGGTATCTGGGTCTCTGTGTTGATTATATATGGTGGTATTGGGTGAATTATAAATTATGTTATCTTGATCTCTGGGTGTATTATATTATGTTAACCAAGTCTCTTTGTGGATTATATATGGTGATAACATGGTCTCTGAGTTATATATCGTGGTATTGAGGTCTCTAACTGCTCCTCTACACTTTATGTGTAATGCTCAGTGTAGATAATTCATGACTTTTTATCAAACATTTTAGTAAGTGATGTAAAATTCCCTCTTTGTCTCCATGTGTATAAAATGGGCCATTTCCTCCAAGTCTATTGGAATTTCCCATGAAGTAGATGAGTTTTTTTTTCTTCCTTTCTCCTTTACTTCCCAATTAATCTTTGCTCAGAGTGTGTCATAAGGCTGTACTGTTACTGTCTCTGTACTGCAGTAATTCTTCTGTTTCTACTGTCTGTCACTCTTTCTGCATTACTTCTCTTTCCCATCTTCTCGTCCCCCAAATACCATCCTGGATCTCTTACTTTTCACCTCTTTCTCTCTCTCTGCATTTCTTTCCCTCTTTCTTCCCCTTTCTCTACCTCTTTTTACCCATTGTCTTTCTCCATTTCTCGCCTTCCCCTCTTTTTCGCCCCCTCTCTCTTTTCAATTTCTGTGTTTCTTCTCTCTCTCTTTTTCCAAGCTCTTCCTCTCTCTCCCTTTCTTCCTTTTCCACTTTGTCTCTCCATTTCTTTCTCTCTGTCTCTGCCTTGTTCTTTCCCTTGTACTCCCTCTCTCTCCATTTCACCTCTCATATTTCTCCCTCAATCTCTCTTTCTTCCTTTTCCTCCCTTTCCCCTCCTTCGTTCTCTCTTACTCCTCTTTCTTTTTCTCTCCCCCTCTCTCCCTCTTCCTCTTTCTCTCTCCCTTCCTCTCTTTTGCTTCCTCTGTCTTCTCCTGTCTCTTTTCCTCAGTCTCCATCGGTCCGTTCTCTCCCTCCGTTTTATTTTTCTCTTCAGCAGGATGTTGGAGTAGGAGGAAATTTCCCAGCTGCCCTCTCTTAGGTTGACAAGCACAATTATTCTTGTTCATTGTAATTAAATGGTTTAATTAGGCAAACTTCTTGTCAGCAGGATGCAGTCATTCTTTTGCATTTGGTGTTTCATGGGGAATGAGGTAAAGACTGAACTGCATAGAGAGGAAGAGAGACAGAGAGAGACTAAAAGATACAGAGAGAGACAGAGAGAGAGAGACAGAGAGAGAGAGAGACAGAGAGACAGAGAGAGAGAGACACGCAGACCAAAGATGCTGAGAGAGACATGGGGCAAAATTCATTAAAGGTTATCACATGTGTTATGATGGTCACGTGACTACTTAAAGTGATACTAAAGTCTCTTTTTTTTTTAGTTAAAAATTACAAACATGTTATACTTACCTCTTCTCAGGTCCCTCTTCAGAGCTCCTGGTTCCTCTCTCCTGTTGAGTGCCCCCACAGCAAGCCGCTTGCTATGGGGGCACCTGAGCTGAGCCACAGCTCCCTGTGGCCATTCAGACACAGAGCCATGGCCCAGCCCCTCCCTCTTTCTCTCCTCATTGGCTGACTGACTTTGAATGACAACAGCGGGAGCCAATGGCGCTGCGCTGCTGTCTTAGCCAATGAGGAGGGGAGTCCTGGGCAGCCAAGACACTCCTGCAACATTGTTGGATCTAGATGGACCTTAGGTAAGTATTAGGGTATTAGGGCTTTTTATCTTAATGCATAGAATGTATTAGGGTAATAAAACATTTTGCCTTTACAACCACTTTAAAGTGGTTGTAAAGGCAGTTCTCACAATCACTACCAGCCCCTCTGCTATGACAAAATGTACTACACACTGTCTTTGTTTTTTTTTAATTCTTCTGCTAAATACCTTATTTCGCCTCGCCGCCCGCTGCTCTCCTTCTCTGATCTACGTACTACAGAGGGGGGGGGGGACTGAGATTCCCCCCTGACATCTACCGGGTGGTCACATGAGTAAGGCATTAGAATTTAAAAAAAAAAACAAAGACACCGTGTACCCTGTTTCCCCTAAAATAAGACCTAGCGTGATTGTGGGTGATGGCTACAATAAAAGCCCTACCCCCCAAATAAGCCCTAGTTAAAGTCCTTGTAGGTCTTATTTTCAGGGTAGGGCTTACTTTCAGGGAAACAGGGTAGGGCTTATTTGGGGGGTAGGGTTTATATTGCAGCCATCAGCGACAATCACACTAGGTCTTATTTTCGGGGAAACAGGGTAGTACATTTTGTCCTAGCAGAGGGGCAGTAATTGTGAGAAGTTATTTTACTGCCAATCGGAACAGCGGGAGGGAGGGGAGAGAGGAGAGCAGTGGGCACTTAAACTAACCACAGTAATCAGGGATCCGCAGCCATGAGAACCATGGTCAGTACACACAGGTGGGCACAGGAACAGACAGGATCAACCAGGCTTTTTTATAGCATAAGAAAAGGAAAAATGACACCGCACAAGCACTATGCAGTTTAACATCCTTTAAAGGAACGGGATCTTTTTTTTTTTTTTTAGGGCTACAACCGCTAAAGAAAATGTAAATTCACTATTGCTCATATGCAGTATTTAGACTAAACACCAAAAACGCTTGTTAAATACCACATACAAAGGCATTAAAGTCAATTCACAAAAGGAAATAAATAAATAAATGCATGTGGTTATTAAGTACTGGTCAAAGCTTGCAATACTTATGGGAGAACTACGCGGTGACTATGGCAATGGTCAGACCTCCCAGTGGTTTAAAAAATAGGCGGGACAGCGCAAGCAGGTGTAGGTGTCAGCTAGATTTTAGTGGGGAGTTGTGTCTGGAGGCTGGCAGACTGCATATCAAATAGGATGGAGCCGTTCGAGTCTTCTGGAATTTAAAGCAATGCAGAAGAGGAGGAGGAGAAGATCTCAAGTGGTCCTTTTAAAGGAAAGAACCTTTAAGGAGCGCACACTGCTGGATCAATTCTCCGATGCTGATACCGTGCAGAAGTTCAGGTTATCTAAGCCACTTATCATGGAGCTCTATACCAAACTCATAAGGTACCTTGAGCCCTCAACACGGAGAAGCCAAGCCATACCAGCCATGACTAATGCCGTGTACACACGGGCAGACTTTTCGGCATCAAAGGTCCGACGTCTTTCGATGGACTTTTGACGGACTTCTGACGGACTTTCGAACGAATGGACTTGCCTACACTCGATCACACCAAAGTCTGACGGATTCGTATGTGATGACGTCCGTCGGACTAGCATATAGAGGAGCGGATTTTTTGACCGGACTCGAGTTAGTCTGAAAGATTTGAAACATGTTCCAAATCTAAAGTCCGTCTGATTTTCGACCAAAAAAGTCTGATGCAGGTCCGATGAAGCCCACACACGCTCGGATTGTCCAGCGGATTCGTCCCGTCGGACCAGTCCGGTCGAAAAGTCCGCCCGTGTGTACACGGCATAAGTTGTTGGCTGCCTTACACTTTTATGGAAAAGCATCATACCAGGAGGTAGCTGGAGAGATGGTGGGAATTTCCCAGACCTCATTTTCCCATCTCCTCACCCAAGTCCTCCATGGTTTCCATGCAATAGCAGCCCGATACATTTTTTCTTCCTGAATCTCCTCAGGAGTGGGATCAAATCAAAAAAACATTTTTTTAATATTGCCAGAATACTCAATGTGCTCAGTGCAATTGACTGTAGCCATGCTTTTTTTTTGCACCATCTTTTAAGGAGTATAGCTACTGCAATGGGAAAGGTTACCACTCCTTAAATATCCAGGTGGTATGTGATGCCAATCTGATTATCAGGATGCTTGCGATTACTTATCGCATGGTTTCATGTAGTATTTAAGACATACTTCGGAAAGATAATGCATGCAAGTTTTTAAGGAGAGTTTCTTCGTTTTTTTTGGAACGTTGTGCGTTATTTTACTGCATACTCTGATACGGTAACATATTGCTTAGTGAATTGTGCCCATGAACTGAACAAGAGAAAAAGGAACTTGAGACAATTGAGACCCAATTTCCAACACCAATAATGCTTTCGTCCGATGTCATTGAGAGTTTTCTAGGTCCTATGGGATGATTACAGATACTTAAGTGCGGGAAGGTTCTTGGCTCATGTGGATGGTCCCAACATCGAGAAAGAAAAGACAAAAGAATGCCCTTACCGGATCTGGTGGACTCACAGGCCGTTGGCGGTGAGTCAATCGGGCTTGTACCGTCAAGCGGTATGGAGTGGAGATCTGTGCGAAGACTGGTGCGGAATCTCGTCAGACGTTCTCGGATGGTGTGCCAGGATGGGATCCAGGGCCCCCAGGATTCGGTTGCGGTCACCGAATGACCGTTTCCTCAAAAGCCAGCCACGTGAGCCAATAGGCAAAGAAAGGAAAAAGAAAAAAGCTTCCACATAGTGTGAATCCTTAATGGTAAAAAGCATTGCAGCACTTTATTAGGGAGTATACTTCCAAAAAATTTACAAATGAGGGCGGTAAAAACTCGGCTCAGAGTAAAATTTGCATCAAACAGCATAAAAATGGTATAAAATAGCGCAGTGGATCGTGGTGGGGTGTAATCATAGGAACCCTTTTTTTTTTTTTTTTTTTTAAAGCGTTTCGCCTCCATAGGCTTCTGCTGGGGTATGAATAAGCCCCCCACACAACTGCGCTTTATATATTGTGACAAAAATGAAGTGCAACAGCTGATTAGCGCTGTTGCACGAGATGACTTCCGGGTTCGGCAGCATCATTAGTGACACAACGTCACATGGTGTTTCTGTGGCCAATCGGAAAGACAGGAGGTGGTCAAAGACCAAGCCTCACTCCTGGTATCCAATCGGCAGAGCGGCTATCCCATTCATCCTCGCGGTCATGTGCCGGTCACATGACGTGCTTTCCAAGGGAGTGACGATGGGACGCTCTCTGCCTGCGTACCAAAGGAGACAGGAAGTGAGGACTTGTCAAATCACGCCGTGGACCGCAAACATAGCGGCGATCCATGGTGATTACTGTCTCATTTAAACATGTATTGAGCGGTCCAATAATGTGGGCTTGATCCCGGAAGTCCTCACAGACTATCCTCATAGGCAATCATCAGACAATAAAAAGTGAGATTTTAAAAAATAAACAATTCTGCATATTGTGCAAAAATTAACAAAAAAGTTCTCCATATGCGGACAGGTAATGAGGACTAGTGACTATACAACATATCATTCTAGTAGTGGCAATACCTGAATAAAAGAGAAACAAAGGAAGAGTGGTGGAGAAACTTGACAAAATACCTAAAAGTGTGCAGATAGGTCATATAGCAGAGGCCAATGTAAAGTGATGTAAGTGAATCATGAAATCGTTAGTGATGGTGGCATCTGAGTGTGGATCAGGTGACAGACATCATAAGTGAAAACATCTAGGAGGAAAGCATCAAAATACAACTAAAGGGGTAGTGTATATAGAAGAACAAATTGTACTCCATATTCAAAGTAGGAGTACAGTTCAATAAAAAGGATACTAGTGTGTTATATAAGATCAAAGAGAGCAGTATGAATTCGGACTAGTTTCAACCTACGTATAAACTCCACAAAAAATAATTCGTGAAAGTGTATATTCTGTAGTGTAAGGATAAGGACATCAAAAGGGGTCTAATGGAAAGAACTCAGGATCTTGGACAAATTGCGTGAGATAATGTCCACTATTGAAAATAGAGATGGTGAATGTAGAAGAAGTTCATAGATCTATGTGGTCTAGGGGGGGGGGGGGGGTTTACCACGCGAACCCTGGGTCATCTAAGGATAACCACCATCTGGGGGACATCAACGCCTAAGATTAATTTATAAAGGCGTTGATGTCCCACTCGACGTTGAGTCCGTGTGGCACATAGCACTTCAAGAGGTGTATCCAAAAAGTTTAAAGTTTGGAGACCCCCCTGGTGCTAGGTTCACCCCTCCAATGTGGAACAAATTTGTCAATAATTTGGAACTTCGTTCCAGATGGATTTTGGTTGTGGTGGTGTAAGTAGTGTTTAGGAACGCTATGGTTGGTGCGCCCTTTTAGTATGGCTGTGATATGCTCGTTCACTCGTATAGAAAAATTACGGATAGTTCGACCTATATACTGCTTGCCACAGGGGCAAGTGATAAGGTAAACTATGAACTTTGTGGTACATGTTGCAAATTGTTTCATCTTGTATTCCCTTCCAGTTGTGGATGACCTGAAAGTTTCAATTTTGCGGGATTTGCAGACATTAAGTTTGCATACTGTACATTTTCTGCAGGGGTAGAAGCCTTTGAAGTCATGGAAGAAAGATGGCGTCTTCGGAGGGTCTACTACCCCTGGTGCGATTCTACCCCCTATCGATGGTGCACCTTTATAGATTACTCCAGCCTGGTTGGGGAGTAATGGGCCCAATATTCGGTCGTTCTTAAGTATTTTCCAATGTCTTGAGATAATACTTTTTATCTGTTTGTGTTGGATGGAGTAGTTAGTGAGGAAGACCCATCTGTGTCTATCATCCAAAGGTCTTTTGGGCTGTTCCACTAATAGAGATGAACGATCGATATGGGCTACTTTCTGGATCTCCTGGTCGATAAGTTCTCCATCATAACCCTTTTCTTCGAATCTGGATTTAATGGTCTCTGCTTGTGTGTAATAGTCCGGCAGAAGAGAGCAGTTGCGTCTGATTCTCATCAGTTGGCTTCGAGGGACTGATTTCAGCCATGCTGTATGGTGACAGCTGTCAATCGGGATGTAACCGTTACGGTCAGTGACCTTGAAGAAAGTTTTCGTCTCCAATCGACCGTTGACAGCTGTGATTTCCAGATCCAAGAAATGTATTGCAGAGGTACTCGCTTCGTAGGACAAGTGGATACCCACCTCGTTCTCATTGAGAGTGGACATGAAGTGGTTCAGGGATTCCATGGAGCCTCTCCATAGGAGGAGGATGTCGTCGATGTACCTGGCCCACAGGACAAGCTGTGGGGGTTGCAGGACACCGACGACATCCTCCTCCCATTTGGCCATGAAAATATTGGCCAAACTGGGGGCAAACTTTGCCCCCATGGCTACCCCCTTTGTCTGCAGATAGTAGCGATTATTGTACCAGAAGTAATTTGACTTCGTGGCAAAATGTAGCAGATCCATGATGAACCTCTTTTGGGTCAGAGGGATATTTTTGTCCCTTGATAGAAAAAGTTTCACCGCTCCTAGGCCTAGTTCGTGAGGGATGATAGTGTAAAGGGACGTAACGTCCGCGGTTACTAGTATGAGATCGTTGCTATAGGTAACCCGTTGTAATTTATTGATGGTATCCCGGGTATCCTTCAGAAAGGATGGTATCATTTTCACTATGGGCTGTAAATAGTGATCAATGTATTTCCCTATGCGAGAAGTTACGGAATTGATTCCGCTAATAATTGGGCGGCCAGGAGATTGTCCATTCATTTATACATATCCCTTTATAGGGACTCTGACGCCCCCCCTTTTGGTTTTAACCCCAATGAACAGTATTTTTGCGTGGAGCTGTATACTTAGCTTATTAAGATACCCTGTATTATTATTTATCTACCCTTCTGCAATGTCACTTTGAAATATGGTTGTGTATGCATGATTGTTTCTTAGCCACCCTACACGCCCCCTCTTTTGGTTTCAACCCCAATGAACAGTATTTTTGCGTGGAGCTGTATACTTAGCATACTAAGATACCTTATGTTATTATTTATCTATCCTTCTGCAATGTCACTTTGAAATATGGTTGTGTATACATGATTGTTTCTTAGCCACCCTACAGGTTGTTATCGAGCATTTCACTCCCCCACACACCCAAGCTTTCCATTATTACTTTATTTATTTTCTATACACCCTTTTGGATGTCCCCCGAAAACAAACAATTGTTTTTGGTTTCACAAATCCACACTGTAATTGGTATCTGTTCTCTTTAATGATTACTATTACCTGACTAATAATCTCTATATCACCGTTCACTAGCGCCACACTTTTTTATCTTTATTCCTACTTGCAACGGTCAAATTGCTGTGTTGGCTGCTTTACAAGAGTTGGCGCAATTTCTACACCTTTTTTCCAAGATTAACAAACCACTCAACCCCCCTACTTAAGTCTACCCTGTCCAAATACCCCAAAGTTGGCCTGCCTTTTTCAAAAATTGAAGGGAACATCCCTGAGTTGAGAGATGATGACTGATATGAATGTCTGCAACAATATGTCTCCTTTATTATCTCTGCCAGGGACAGGTTTACACAACTTTAATTCTTACATAGGGTCTACTATACCCCACAAAGACTGACCTCCATTTACCCAATGCTAATGGCACTGTGGCACAGATGTAAATTCAAAATAGGTTCTTTCATTCCAGAGGTGTTCCTGTGGTGTCTCCAAAGCAAACCTTCGGACAGACAGTTGTACAGTGCCTTGAAAAAGTGTTCATACCACTTGAAATTTTCCACATTTTGTCATGTTACAACCAAAATCGTAAATGTATTTTATTGGGATTTTAGGTGATAGACCAACACAAAGTGGCACATGATTATGAAGTGGAAGGAAAATGATAAATGGTTTTCAATTTTTTTTACAAATAAATATGTGAAAAGTGTGGCGTGCATTTGCATTCAGCCCCCCAAGTTAATACTTCGTATAACCACCTTTTGCTGCAATTACAGCTGCAAGTCTTTTTGGGGATGTCTCTACCAGCTTTGCGCATCTAGAGAGTGAAATTTTTGCACACTCTTCTTTGCAAAATAGCTCAAGCTCCGTCAGATTGGATAGAGACAGAGTCTGTGAACAGCAATTTTCAAGTCTTGCCACAGATTCTCAATTGGATTTAGGTCTGGACTTTGACTGGGCCATTCTAACACATGAATATGCTTTGATCTAAACCATTCCATTGTAGCTCTGGTTAAACCCCTGCCCCAGTCTCAAGTCTTTTGCAGACTCTAACAGGTTTTTTTCAAAAATTGCTCTGTATTTGGCTCCATCCATCTTCCCATCAACTCTGTCCAGCTTCCCGGTCCCTGTTGAAGAAAAGCATGCCCATAATATGATGCTGCCACCACCATGTTTCACGGTGGGGATGGTGTGTTCAGGGTGATGTGCAGTGTTAGTTTTCCACCACACAGCATTTTGCTTTTAGGCTAAAAAGTTCAATTTTGGTCTCATCTGACCAAAGCACCTTCTTCCACATTTGCTGTGTCCCCCACATAGCTTCTCGCAAACTGCAAATGGGACTTCTTATGGCTGTCTTTCAACAATGGCTTTCTTCTTGCCACACTTCCATAAAGACCAGATTTGTGGAGTGCACGACTAATAGTTATCCTGTGGACAGATTATTCCACCTGAGCTGTGGATTTCTGCAGCTCCTCCAGAGTTACCATGGGCCTCTTGGCTGCTTCTCTGATTAATGCTCTCCTTGCCCGGCCTGTCAGTTTAGGTGGACGGCCATGTCTTGGTAGGTTTGCAGTTGTGCCATACTCTTTCCGTTTTCGGATGATGGTTTGAACATTGATCCGTGTGATGTTCTTAGCTTGGAATATTTTTTTATAACTTAACCCTGCTTTAAACTTCTCCATGACTTTATCCTTGGCCTTCATGATGCTGTTTGTTCACTAAGGTTCTCTAACAAAACTTTGAGGGCTTCACAGGACAGCTGTATTTATACTGAGATTAAATTACACACAGGTGGACTTTATTAGGTGACTTCTGAAGGCAATTGGTTCCACTAGATTTGAGTTAGGAGTATTAGAGTAAAAGGGGTTGAATACAAATGCACGCCACACTTTTCAGATATTTATTTGTAAAACAAAAATTGAAAACCATTTATCATTTTCCTTCCACTTCACAATTATGTGCCACTTTGTGTTGGTCTATCACATAAAATCCCAATAAATTACATTTATGTTTTTGGTTGTAACATGACAAAATGTGTACTTTGAATAGTTTTTCAATGCAATGTAAGTACTGTCAACTGAGAAAAAGAGAGACATAGACCCGAAAGAGAGAAACAGAGACATGAACAGGGAGAAAGAATGAGACATAGACTGAGAGAGCGAGAGCTTCCCTCTCTGGGTAATTCAGTGCATGGAAATTCATATCTGAAAAGTAATGTGATCATTGTGAGTGATGGTGTGTGGGTGGTGTTAGGGAGACCATTCACCTTTTATGTTATCTGACAGACGGAGCATTTACTGATGGCTGCTGTGGTTGATCCATTTCCTCCAACCTGCTGGGCCATTGTTCATGTGCATTCCGAAAATACTTTTTCCTCACAGATGCGTGTGCTAGTTAGTGTCCATCCACTAAGGATGTGACTTTTGAAAGATTAGGTTTCTGTATATACAGTAAGTGGAGATTCTTCTAGAGTGCAACCATTTCTGCCATACTGTAAGTATAGAATAGACTAGACACTACTTAAAAACCCTATGTGAATAGAATATATAAATAAAGAAATTTAGCTGTATACTCCCAAATTTAGGTCAAAGTAAGAAAATTAGGTAGTGCACAAAAGGTATAATTGAGAATTACTAAAAAAGTTTGTGCAAAATGTTCATCAACTATCTCAGGTGTCCATGAAGCGTGCCATCAGAGGTGGCATTATTAGGTTTAGGTGGCCAAAGCATTGTGGTGACAATGTAGTCTATAAGTGGTAGCAGACTATCCAGATGGTGGAAGTGATCTGGAAATCACATGAATTATCAGCACTTTCTGGACATTTTGGTTTAGATCAGTAGTTTCCAACCTGGGGTACAAGTACCATCTCAGGTATTTGGCAACACATTTAGGGGTACTTGAAAATTTTTTTTGTAATAGCAGAAAAGTCTGTGGCAGTGGGGAGTCAGGGACTTACTTCTGTTTATTTGGTCTTCAGAGTAAAAGGGTGTGGCAGGTATCAGTATATGCAGAAGGTCCGTACAGTAAACCCATGGCCGCTTTTTTCATTTTTCACGTATTCTATAGTTCTGGCTGTCGTTACCTCAATCAGGCCCCATTGGACTGATATGACCTTTTTAAAAATGAATGCTTCCTTATGCAAACTGGCTTGAAGGAGAAGCAGCATAGGACAGAGATGGTGAGTGCTAAGACCCAAGTGAGCCCTAAACTGCACCAAAATTGCCTCAACCCTCCTCTCCTCATTGAGCACCAACCTTCAATCCATTAAAGTGCCTCTATTGGATGAGATCTATTCCACTCTGCAGCGTTATTCCTCTTCACCACACTTTTCACAGAGCACTGAAAATTCTGCTATAGACCTCCACGAACTGTAACATACAGGTGAGACACTAGATTGTACCTTTTTTGCATCTGCATCCTTTATTATTATTATTATTATACAGTATTTATATAGCGCCAACAGTTTACGTAGCGCTTTACAACTTGAGGGTAGACAGTACAAATACAATACAATTTGATACAGTAGGAATCAGGGGGCCCTGCTCCTTAGAACTTACAATCTAAGAATATTAAACGCTTCAAGCAAAACAAGGTTTCTCTGTAATGGAGGGAGGATCAGATAACAGTAATGTTTTTTTTTTTAAATAATATACAAATGATTATCGTGATGTCAAAGTGTCATTTTCTTTTCGTGAACATATCAATTTATAGTTTGATATTAAAGCGCAGTACCTGCTTTATGAAACTTCTCCAACAGCTCTTGTCGAAGTGATCTTTCCAGGTTGAAATACGTATTGTCTTCATCTGGATTCTGAAGGAACAGAGGTATATGCTGAAATATGATGACTCGTTTGCATTGCCGCTGTTGAGCAACAGCCAGTTGATCAGCCAACCACTGTTCTTGGTTTTCTTTCAGTTCTGGACATTTAGAAGCATCAAACATTAGCTTTGAATTAAGTACAAGGAAAAAAACTCCACCAACCCAGAAAGAGAAATAGTCATCACCCCAGTTGTTGGAAAAGTCTTGGATTGTCTCTGATGTTGGTGCATTGCCTAGATCATGATTTCCACTGACAAATACCAGAGGAATGTCATGGTTGGTTTTTAGGAGGGCAGTCTTCAGATCACATTCTTGAGCAGGTTTCCACTCTGTTGCTGGCATAGAGTGAACGAGGTCTCCACACAACACAAAATTTTTTGGCTTTGGCTCCAAATTATTTATGGCTTCCACTGCCTTCTCTGTTAACCTGACCTCATCATCCCATTCATCTCCTCCAAAGTCACAATTGTCTATTGCCCAGGATTTCATTAGTCCCAACTGAGGGTCTGCTCCTTGTATGAAATAGAATGGACCTGTCCATTCTGATTCCTCATCTGCATTGAAAAAAGTGAAAGTCCTGCCCCGGGCTCTGAGGAACACTTCCCGATCTTCGGACATCGCCTTAAAAGAACAGAGGAGATGACACACAGCAAACCAAAACACAATCTATCCCAGACAGTAGCGGCTACTTCCCATCCTCCAGATTCACCTAGTGATGTCACAGGACATCCTTTATGGCACAGACACCATTCATGGTGGGATGCTTAGCCCCCCCACCCCCAACCCAACCTACAGTGGCCCAAAAATCCCAGTGGAGTGCAAGATTCATGGAATCCAGTATCACAGGCTGCACCCCAAACAGGCCCAAAGATCACACTGGACACACCATTGCAATATAGTACACACCAATAAGTGTCTCACCCCAGCCTCCCAGCTTCCTCTTTAATCCTATTAGCCTTAGCAGAATTTTTTCTTCCCATTGACACTGTAGCATTTTTTCCTCCCACTTTAAGCCCCTCCTACTGTTAAAACAATTTGGCCACACCCACCATTCAGTGCAGTGCACTACTATTGCTTTTGTCCCCACCTACTCTGTCTTCTGTCTAAATGCCAGTGAAGGACACAATTAACACAAATAGGCTGCCAACGGGTACCCAAGTGAAAAATGGTTGAGAACCAATGCTGTAGAATAGATTATGGACTACAAACTACGCAGACATTCTTCTTTATACCTTTAGAAAAGTGCTACCTCTCTTTCGAATGACTTTGTAGAGCTTTTATGTTATTTATCAAATGTTTAACATTGATTTTCAGTAGAGTATAACTAAAGTGGTGTTGTGCTAACAAGACTAGAATTATATTTTCTAAAAGATTTTATAAAAAATGAAGAATTCTGTGTATAAAAGTCCAAATTTAAACTTATTAAATAACTTTAATGTAAATGGTTGTGGTACTTTGTGAAACAAATGCAGAGAAAAGCGAAATTAATTTGATTGTCCAACTGTGCTTCTGCCTAACGCTTTCCTCCTGACTTATTTAAATTATAGTTAAAGTGATAATCAGCAAAGAAGTGTTAACTGCCATATTTCATTCATATAAATCATATATATCATGCCACTGGATTTAGTTTTTTTTTTTTTTAATCCTTTAAAGTGATACTAAAGTCTCATTTTTTTCATTTAAAAATAACAAACATGTCATACTTACCTGCTCTGTGCAGTTGGTTTTGCACAGAGCAGCCCAGATCCTCCTCTTCTCGGGTCCCTCACCTGCTCTCCTGACCCCTCCCTCCTGCTGAGTGCACCCACAGCAAGCAGCCTGCTATGGGAGCACCTAAGCAGAGCCGCTGCTCGGTGCGTACATCCAGACACGGAGCCACAGTTCCGCCCCGCCTCCTTCCTTCTCCTCATTGGCTCACTGACTTTGATTGACAGCAGTGGGAGCCAATGGCACCTCGCTGCTGTCTGAGCCAATGAGGAGGGTGAGTCCCGGGCAGCTGAGACTCTCCTACAACATCGCTGGTTTGAAATGGGCTCAGGCAAGTATTAGGGGGGCTCAGGGGGGCTGCTGCACACAGAAGGTTTTTTATCTTAATGCATTAATGCATTAAGATAAAAAACCTTCTGACTTTACAACCACTTTAAGTACCTTACTGTTAATCATGCTGTATGCTAAATTGTGCTATTACCCTTATTAATCCATTTTATGCTTGCCTAGTTACCAACCATATAGGGAGATGATATATTAGGTTTGTCTTTACTACCTGGTTTGGTGACTCCTTTCTTTTATATAGCACTACTACTGGGAACTAAGTATTATTCCCAGTGATTTCCTGTGATGTTGTATGTTAGTACACTCAACTTGGTGAGTCAGAGAGGCTGAAGTTCTTGAGAAGGTCGAGACAAAGAACAGAGGACCCATCCTATCCAGCAGCTCCTACGGGGGCGTAGTGCTTCATAAGTTTTAGGTGGAGTGGACAAAGATTAGGACACCTGTTTATTTTAACGTTGACTGTTCCCCCGTTGCGGAAATTCACTCTACTTATGTGTCTTGGTGACCATTATCACCAAAACTGAAAAAAATCCCAAATTTTGGGTTGTCACCAGAACAGAATCAGAGGGGAAATCTTCCAATTGGGACACTAGTTCTGGTGACTCTGGTAGCAACCAGGAAATCAAGAACTTTGGAGGAAATTCCTCTCACTTCCTATTTTAGCTTTGGGACAGAAAGTGAAAGGAAATCTTCCCTGTGGGACACAGATAGCAACAGAAAACTGAGAGGGGTAATGACCCTCCCTTACTGTATTCAAAACTAAGTAAAATGTTTTGCCTTTAGTTCTACTTTAAAACAAGACCTTCACCCTAAAAGGGGACTTGTGGAAAAAAAATTTGGGGGGGGGGGTGGGTTGCTTACCTCGTTTTAGCAGGTACCTGCTCCCACTTCAGCTCCTACCACCTAGCCAATCGGAGTGGAAGTTCTCCCCCCTCATCTGCAACCTTCTAGGACATGTTGCATGTCTCAGCAGGCTGGGGGACCAAGATACAGTATTTATAGCTGCTGACTTTTAATTTTTTTTTTTTTTTTTTACGAGTGAAGATGAGTTAAGCTTTGAAAACTGTGAAATGACAAATAAGAAAATGATTGCACATATGAATGTTACTAGAAATACAAGCTCATCATAATTGCCATAGGATTTGGCATCAGGGGTCAGTAGAAAGCTATGGTTCCATTCACAGGTAAATGAAGCAGTGTGCACCTGTGAATGGCCACTGATGATCAACTCCAACCTGTGGTACAGTGAGATTGGCAGTGTCTCTGTAAGCTGTGAAGCAGTGAAAGTGCTTTGCATTTGTTTCCAGGTTACTGGTTGCTAAGAGACACATTTTGGGTTACTATCCTTTCTTAATACTCTCTTTTAATAAAGTGAATCTTTTAATGCACTATTGCACTTTTTATGTGCCTTGTAATAGAGGATCTTGAGAACACATCTAATGCGGAATCCTTGCAAGCTGTTTCCTATGGGGGACCATAATGGTTTCACATTTCCAGTAACCTCTAGGGGGAAAAAGTTTTGCCAATTTCCAGTTATCAAAGACTAAAGCCTAAGTGTAGTCGAAATAAAGAAAAAAAACAAAAATTCTTTCCTATTAAGAGTCCAGGCACTTTGTCAATGAGAACGTTTAACCTGCATAATGAATGGCTTTGCTCTTTGATTGACTATAGGCACACGCCTGCTCTTAATTACAGGCCAGTAAATGAAAGAACAAGGCCAATTATCATTCTCCATCCCCTCCTGCCACATATCCTAGAGCTGACAAGACCTTTAACCTCAGCACACAATCTACAGGAACATTAATATTTGCAACATCCATGAGATTTTCCCCAGATTGTCTCTCGTTGTCTGAAATATTGTCTTAGGAGGCTGCAGAGGATTATAATCAGTCAGCCGTACCGCCATTCCTATGGGGGCCCACAATGAAACATCAGCACTTAATGTGTCCCCTTATCTGAAATGTAATTTCCCTTCCACTAAATCAATCTAAGTGAGATAATTATCTTTATTAAGATCGACAAATATTCAGGGACTAACACAATCCCCATTTCAACCATTATGTTCTCGACTCCTATTGCCTTGTAAACGCCTGTTTATGTTTAATAAATTGTTCTTGTTCCTGCAACATATGCTTATATGAATTATATTTATTTCAAAATACATTTAAGGATACCCTAATTATCATTTCTAGTATTTTTTGTTTTATCCTCCTTACTTTAAAATGCCTACATAGTTACTTTTCCACTGGCGACACCCTGTTGTTCAGTTCCAGTGCTCTCTCCTCATTCCTCACCCTCCCACCCTTACTACCTCATTCTTTCCCCACTTACCCTTACCATATCATTCCTTACCATCCCAGCCCAATCTCCTCATTCCTTCCCCTTACAGCTCAGATGCCCCATTCCTTCCCCTCCCTCCCCAACTGTCTCATTCCTTCCTCTTCTATCTATACCGCCTTATTCCTTCCCCTCCTATCTTAGCTGCCCCATTCCTTCCCCTCCCACCCCAATCACATCATTTTTTCCCATCCTATCCCAACCACCTAATTTCCTTCCCTTTCTAGCTCAACTACCTCATTTCTTCTCCTCCCATCTTAACCACCTCATCCTTTCCCCTCCCACCCCAACTACGTCATTCCTTTCAATCTCACCCTAACCACCTTATTCTTTCTCCTTCTGCCTCAACTATCTTATTCGTTATACTCCCACCCCAACTGACTAATTCCTTCTTCTCCCACTCTAACTGCCCTTTTCCTTCACATTCTACCCCAAAAACATAATTCCCTACCCTCCTATCTCGACCACCTTATTCCTTCCCCTCCCATCCTAACGGACTCATTTCTTCCCATCCCACTCAATCATCTTATTCCTTCACATCATACCCCAACAGCCTTTTTCCTTCCCCTCCTACCCCAAATCTCTTTTTTCTTCTCTTTCCATGCTAACCTCCTCATTCCATTCCATCCGACCCTAACCGACTAATTCCTTTCCCTTCCTCCTTCTCCATCCACCTCATTTCTTACACTTCTACCCTAATCAACCCTGTCTTTTCCCTAACATTACGACTGCCTCATTTTTAAAATATTCCTAGATGTATAATTGAGAGCTATTGCGTTCACCGTAAAGACAAACATTATTTTTTTATGCTTAATTAAATTAAATCAATTTCCGCAACTCGCTTTTATTTACATTTATTTTGTAAAAATAGATTGTTCTTCCATTAGAAGGAAGCATGACTTGCTGACTTGCTGATTCAGAGACAGAAATGTGGTCTGAGGTTTTCTAATAGTTGAAATACAGCTACTGTATAGCACTATGCAATTGTATAACTGAGCAGGGTGACCAACATTACAAAACAGAACACTGGCGGGTTTATGGTGGGAAAAGCCGAATCTAATGGATTCTATAACACATCCACCAGGTTTCATTTCATCTCCAGATTTACTGCCAAAAATCCATGTGAAAAGAGCATCCTGACTGGCTGCTTTGGGCAAGACCAGGAGATGATTTGTCAAATCTCAGAGGGTAATTAGATTATAACTTCTCATTCAATATTTTCTACCCTGTGATAAGATTAAGCTGGGACTGTCTGTAATGTTTCTACCCACCTTTTACTGCCTAAACAGGAAGGCACTGGACGCCAAACTGTTTTTGCTTATGACCAAAGGACATGGGAAAATGGTTGGACCATGCTAGCAGGTCTAGCTATTCTCTGATGTTTATGAAATGTTTACATTGAAGTGTATATAATCTCTAACACTTAACCTCTCTTGTTTGGTCCCTTTTTCTGTTAAGTATACTATTGAAATTGTTTTGTTAAATCTGTTCTACAAGTAAAAAAAAAAAAAACTGTTGATCTTTCCAGAAATCTGAGGTGATAACTTCCTTGCGCTCTATTCAGTAAAATTGTTCCCAGCTATCTCTGTGGGCTAAGCAACATGTGCCCCTGTGTTATGGAAGTGATCCAAGGGGGAGGATTCTAGACATGTGCATGACGAAAAAAAATGTTTTTGTCTTGTTTAGAGTCGTTAATCTATTTATTTATTTTCGTTAAATTTGGTTGATTCGTGGAATTTGTTTTCGGAATTCTTATTCGGAAATTGTATTCGGAATTAGTTTCCTTTATTATTTCCAATTTTTCTTTGATTTTCCAGATTATTTTTCTTTTCAAAGAGATCGAACCAAAACATTTCGAATTTTTTAGATTCAAATGCGGCTGCCAAAATGGTTTCCTACATAAATAACATTTACAATTGAGGCAAAAAAGTTCTATATTTCTTTCTACAGACCAGAGATTATTCTTGTTCCTCACAGTCTAAGAGCCCTTCAGATGCATTTTTGAAAAATCCAAGAAGACGTGAATGTCTTTTGCAATGAGGGGTGGCTTCCATCTTCATCTAGCCACTCTGCCATAATGGAGGCCTGCAGTGATGGTTGTCCTTGAAAATTGTCCCATCTCTACACAGGATCTCTGGAGCTCAGTCAGAGTGACCAAACATTTGGTTGTTATTTATACACCTTGATCTTGTTTGTATTAAAAATAAGTTTATTCAAAATATGTGACGTGTTCTAATTAATAAAAGTAATACAGTGGGGACGGAAAGTATTCAGACCCCCTTACATTTTTCACTCTTTGTTATATTCCAGCCATTTGCTAAAATCATTTAAGTTCATTTTTTCCTCAATGTACACACAGCACCCCATATTGACAGAAAAACACAGAATTGTTGACATTTTTGTAGAATTTAAAAAAAAGAAAAACTGAAATATCACATGGTCCTAAGTATTCAGACCCTTTGCTATGACACTCATATATTTAACTCAGGTGCTGTCCATTCTTCTGATCATCCTTGAGATGGTTCTACACCTTCATTTGAGTCCAGCTGTGTTTGATTATACTGATTGGACTTGATTAGGAAAGCCACACACCTGTCTATATAAGAACGTACAGCTCACAGTGCATGTCAGAGCAAATGAGAATCATGAAATCAAAGGAACTGCCTGAAGAGCTCAGAGACAGAATTGTGGCAAGGCACAGATCTGGCCAAGGTTACAAAAACATTTCTGCTGCACTTAAGGTTCCTAAGAGCACAGTGGCCTCCATAATCCTTAAATGAAAGACGTTTGGGACGACCAGAACCCTTCCTAGAGCTGGCCTTCCGGCCAAACTCAGCTATCGGGGGAGAAGAGCCTTGGTGAGAGAGGTAAAGAAGAACCCAAAGATCACTGTGGCTGAGCTCCAGAGATGCAATCGGGAGATCGGAGAAAGTTGTAGAAAGTCAACCATCACTGCAGCCCTCCACCAGTGAGGGCTTTATGGCAGAGTGGCCCGACGGAAGCCTCTCCTCAAGGCACATGAAAGCCCGCATGGAGTTTGCTAAAAAACTCCTGAAGGACTCCAAGATGATGAGAAATAAGATTCTCTGGTGTGATGAGACCAAGATAGAACTTTTTGGCCTTAACTCTAAGTGGTATGTGTGGAGAAAACCAGGCACTGCTCATCACCTGTCCAATACAGTCCCAACAGTAAAGCATGGTGGTGGCAGCATCATGCTGTGGGGGTGTTTTTCAGCTGCAGGGACAGGACGACTGGTTGCAATCGAGGGAAAGATGAATGCGGCTAAGTGCAGGGATATCCTGGATGAAAACCTTCTCCAGAGTGCTCAGGACCTCAGACTGGGCCGAAGGTTTACCTTCCAACAAGACAATGACCCTAAGCACACAGCTAAAATAATGAAGGAGTGGCTTCACAACAACTCCGTGACTGTTCTTGAATGGCCCAGCCAGAGCCCTGACTTAAACCCAATTGAGCATCTCTGGAGAGACCTAAAAATGGCTGTCCACCAACGTTTACCATCCAACCTGACAGAACTGGAGAGGATCTGCAACGAGGAATGGCAGAGGATCCCCAAATCCTTGTTGCATCTTTCCCAAAAAGACTCATGGCTGTATTAGATCAAAAGGGTGCTTCTACTAAATACTGAGCAAAGTGTCTGAATACTTAGGACCATGTGATTTTTCAGTTTTTCTTTTTTAATAAATCTGCAAAAATGTCAACAATTCTGTGTTTTTCTGTCAATATGGGGTGCTGTGTGTATATTAATGAGGAAAAAAATGAACTTAAATGATTTTAGCAAATGGCTGCAATATAAAAAAGAGTGAGAAATTTAAGGGGGTCTGAATACTTTCCGTCCCCACTGTATCTTATGCCGCGTACACACGAGCGGACTTTACGGCAGACTTTGCCCGGCGGACTTTTCGACGGACTTTACGACGGACTTTCTGAATGAACGGACTTGCCTACACACAATCAACCAAAGTCCGACTAATTCGTACATGATGACGTACAACCGGACTAAAACAAGGAAGTTCATAGCCAGTAGCCAATAGCTGCCCTAGCGTGGCTTTTTGTCCATCGAACTAGCATACAGACGAGCAGACTTTTCGACCGGACTCGAGTCCGTCGGATAGATTTGAAACATGTTTACTTTTAACATTTTACTATGTACAATACTGTGCAGGGGTTTTAGCCAGCTGAGAAAGAATAATGTCAGGTACAAATGATCTCAAATACCATATTTATCGGCGTATAACACACACACAGGCGTATAACACGCACCTTCATTTTAAGAGGGAAGTTTCAGGAAAAAAACGTACATTTTAAATAAAGAACTTTGAAGCAAAATAAGGGTCAGTGCCCATCAATGCAGCCTTATCAGTGCCTATCTGCAGCCTCAGCACTGCCCATCAATGCAGCCCCACTATTGTCCATTAATGCAGCCAGATCAGTGCCCATCTGCAGACTCACCATTGCCCATTAATGCAGCCTGATCAGTGCCCATCTGCAGACTCACCATTGCCCATCAATGAGCCCGATCAGTGCCCATCTGCAGACTCACCATTGCCCATTAATGCAGCCTGATCAGTGCCCATCTGCAGACTCACCATTGCCCATTAATGCAACCTGATCAGTGCCGGATTACACAAAGGGATGTCCCGTTTACTCGGCCGCCACTGTAATATGAAGTCCTGTATCCTGAATTGGCTCCTATGATAGACAGTACATTGGTCCAATGCTGGGACATTTGACGTCTATCCTAAGAGCTGGTCCAGGAGGTGGGACTGTGTGTGACTGCGAGCGCCGAGTAAACAGGAGATCCCCGCTCTGTGTAATCCGGAGGTGCCCCCCCCCATTCCCCTCCAAGGCAGCCAGGTAAAGTATCGGCGTATAACACACACACACACATGATTTGCCCTCTATTTTCAGATGGAAAAAGTGGGTGTTATACGCTGATAAATAGGGTGTATATATATATATATATATTACTGTTTTCTTTTTATCAATTTTACACATGCAAAGTGAACAAACAAAAGAAAAATCTACACTAAATGATTAAAATCAATTTTTAAATCACCTTTGGCTTAAAAAACAGCATTGTTTCGAATTGGTACAACGATTTGAATTTTGGAAATTCGGACAAATCTAATTTTCGTTATTCTGAGAATTCGGTAAAATTTGTTTGTACTGTGATTTGGAGATTCGGATACATCCGAAACTCCCAATAATGAAAAATGAGTCCGAATTTTTATTTGGAACGAAACAAACCTTGTGGTAGGGGCAGAGACACAAACTATGGTGGAGAAATCTTACCATTGTGGTAGGAATGGAGAAACAAACTATGGCAGGGAAATCTTACTATTGTGGTAGGAATGGAGAAACGAAAACTATGGCAGGGAAATCTTACCATTGTGGTAGGAATGGAAAAACAAACTATAGCTAGGAAATCTTACCATTGCGGTAGGAGCAGAGCCACAAACTATGGCGAGTAAATCATACCATTAAGAATGGAGAAACAAACTATGGCGGGGAAATCTTATTATCGTGGTAGGAATGGAGAAACAAACTATGGCGGGGAAATCTTACCATTGTCGTAGAAACAGAGAAATAAACAACTGTGGGGAAATATCACCATTGTGGGAGGGGCAGAGACACAAATTACTGCAGGATAATTTCACCATTGTGGGAGGGGCAGAGACACAAACTGCTGCGGGGAATCTCACCATTGTGGTAGAAACAGAGAAATTAACAAATGTAGGGAAAATTTTGCCATTGTGGGAGGGGCAGGGGACACAATTTTGGAAGGGCACAAGATATAAACTACTGTGGGTAAATCTCATCCTTGTGGGATAAGCAGAGACACAAACTATTTACTTGTTGCAGAAGCTGAAAACATAATAATTGTCCTATTTATGTTAGCACATTTATTCCTTTATACTGATATACCTGTGGCAGAGCAGTGATGAGGGTAGGTGAGTCTCCTCCAAGTTGTAATTATAGATTTTCTAGACTTTGAAGTCCCTTTTGAACTCTGTATGGGAAATGATTCAGAAAAGGCTGCTCATATGAATTTGAAGCTCTGTGGTGATCCGTATATCTTTCCTGGAGCAAGCAAAAGTGCAGGGTGTCAAAGATATAAAAAGGCAGCATTTCTTTGTCATATTTGTCTCACTGTGCCGTGAAAATAAAGATTTTTTTGAGGAAACCTATAATTACTGCATCCATTATAATTACATATTATGATAAAGAAGGAAACAGATATCAGCGATTTCATGCAAATAAACTGTCTTCTGATGACTGATGTGACTACAGAGCTTTTCAGGTATCCTGAGGAACCCCACCCAAGTAAATAAGAAGTATGCCAGCTCAGCATGTTTGCCTTCTGCTTTATGGTGGCAATTGAGTCCATGCTGGAGCAATTTAATAGCACTTTGTTCTTTGCAGTAAAATTCATCCTCTTCACACCATCACTCAGAAGAAAATTATGAGCCATTTTTCCTAAAGCTGACATTAAGCACCACCTAACGATGTATGCCATCACACTCTTAACTTCTAGAACATATGAAGTAATCAGGGGTTCTTGGGCAGCATGGAGGCGGTTTGTCTTGCCGTTCTGGATTTAAATCCCAGAAAGGGAAGCTATCTGTATGAAGTTTGTATCTCCTCCCCTATGTTTTGCCTGAGTTTTCTCCAGGTGCTTTGGTTTTATTCCTACAAATCGAAACCCCTGTTGGTAGAGTAATTTGATTTCTTCGGAAACTCTTCTAGTATGATAGTAACGTGGACATTGGATTGTGATCTCCTGTGGGTGACGTGTGGGTAGGTGCAGTGTAATGTGGCACCAGAAACCGCACAGAGTCCAAGCGCAGTAACAGGAATATATTGTAACAGAAGTCCAGCAATGCAAAGCAGACCCGGCGGGAACGTGACCCAACCGGGAACTCTCACAAATTGTACAGCGATGGAACAGTAGATTGAAGACTCAGAGGTGCAGACAGTGTCTGTCTCGAGGGAGAAAATGCACCGTGATCAATCGTACCCAGATCGGGAGGCTACCAGGAAGAGTAGCTTGTCCCTGCACTTTCCATGCTCCTTTGAAACCTTTCACTGACGCTAAGCACTGTCCCTGACAGAAGGTATCCTGTCCCTACACTGCCACTCGCAAAAAAGTGCATGTCAAACCCAGGAGCCAGGGTCCTAAATAGACTCTGCCTGACCCAAGATGACCACCAAAGTCACATGGGGTGCTAGCATCCAATCAGATAGCTGCATCCCTGTGACTGAGGAAACAATGGAGGAACTTGGTTCCTCCCAACTTCCTCCCCTATCTGCATTTCTGCTGTGGACAATCATCACCTGCACTGGAGAATATAGAGTGCACCTGCCTACAGACAGAACTGATGTCAATGGGTGTGTGTATAGTAAAATGTTTGCACATTATAAATGTAAGAGTGTTTCCAATGATGGGGGGGGGGGTGGTAATAGAGATGGCCCTCTCTGGGAAGCACATACATCCATTCTTGCTGTAGAACCATGGTAACAAAGAGATCCTGAGTACCCGCTAAGTGGAAGATGAGGTAACCTTCCTGAGCTTTTAGTTCATTATTGCCTCCACCTAATAAGGTTTACAAGGGAATACTAGTTGGGACTCAATTCTAGTGTAGCACGCTCTAGCTAGTGTGCTAGGTGTACATAGTTTATAGTTTAGTTGTTAGTGTAGGTAAATTGGCTTGGTTGAGAGCCAGGCCTGGGCTGAATCTGGGTCAGGGTTTAGTGACTCAGGGAGGCTGGATGGCTCATCTGACAGCTCTTCTGGTACTTCCCCCTGTTTTCTGGAACCTTGGAGAAGGTTCTAGATGTAGTGAGTGGAATCTAGGAGGGGTTGTCATGCATATTTATGAGGACCCTGGCCAATCCCCAGCAAAAAGGGCTGGCAGGGGGCAGCTCACCTCATAAATAGAAATGAGTCATGCCGGCAGGGGAAGTCGGGTGGAAGATGGAGTGCTGAGGAGGCTGTCGAAGGGCGCCCCCTAGCCTTGGGGGGAGACCTTGGGGCTGGGGCTCAGGTGCTAGAAAGATCCACCACAACACACGGAGGAATCCCTTTGCTGGATGCACAGGATGCACAGGAGCAAGGAGAGAGGACAGAGGGAGCAGGTCAGCATGTCTGGGAGATCTCCTGAGAGTCAACTGGTGGGTTGGTGAGTGTCAGTCTGGAGGACTGTGGGGAGAAGTTAGCCTGGAAGGCTAGTGAAAGGGCTAGCTACAGCCAGATGGGTTGGCAGTGTTTAAAGAGGTGGTGCTGGGATCAGTATCCACAGGAGTGATAAAAGCTGGACACTGAACTTTGCTACACAACCAAGGGGCCTCAGGTTCCTGCCTATAACAGGCTTTTGCTCGAATCTAATCTGAGTGCCTTGTCAGATCTTTACAGTGTGCCAGCTGGGCCTTCTGCAAGCGAGTGCTGAAAGAAGTGGAGTGTAAAGCCAAGTGGGCATCCCATAATTTCCAATCCCTCTCCTAGTTATTATCACTTACTAAATAACAAAAACATGGTCACAGACTTTTCTCTGACTCTGAGTGCCTGTGGAGATTTGGTGTGCCTGGATGTGCAGGGTGGGGGATCCCAGTATACTTGCAGCTCCTTTAGGGGTGCGCTACACTAGCAATATCTTGTCCCCGGGTAGTTGTCTTGTTCTTGCGATAAATGCAAGTCCATTCTTTAGATGCATTTACAAACTTTAAAGTAAACTTCTGGGAAGAGGACAGGAGAATGCGGAATACCACAATGTAGGGCTGGTACAACTTCCCTAGCTAGTAGTTGCTGGGTGGGTCTCAACAACCAGGAGCTTGCAGCTACCACTGGAGCAATTTTGCCACAAAATAAGAAGTTCTTCTGTTAGTCTGATCCAGCTCTCTGACCCTAGAAGTAATACCTTTAGGCACACAGCCTGCCCCCTCTAGGCCCTGGCTTTAGCCTGTGGGATACCTAACAGGCACACTGCCTGCACACCTCAGGACCTCAGAGTACCTCTCAGTAAAGGGGAGGATTACCAAAAGGCCTCTCCCAGAGAGGGAAAGCTAACAAAGACCCCTTCCAGAACAGCGCACCTCAATTTTCTCAAACCCAGTCCAACCCACAGATGACAAACTCAGCATGGGCTGGCCAGGTGATAAGACTAGCTTTGTTCACAGTTTGCCAACAGTGCACTGCCCAAATATACCTGTGTATGTATATATGTATATATATATATATATATATATATATATATATATATATATATATATATGCAGTATATATTTATATTCCATATTTCTCCATCTTTGTATAAATTGGAGTGTAGGATTCCAGTACAGGCTTTTGTGGGCTGGACCTTGTGGCTAGTGTAGGATTCATTGTATCACTAGATGAGACCTGGGGGCATGTTTATGAAGCTTTGAAGATAAAGGGGTGACCTCTACCAGAGTAATAGTATAAAGCATGCTGACCTGTAACTATATTGTACTTTGAAGCCAGTAAAGCTGCATAGCAAATTTATGTTTAACAATCCGTTGCATCTCCAGGGAATTTTCTTGAGCAGCCTTTCTGTAAGAGTCCTGATTGCCAGTTTGGAGTGTACATTTGGTGACTCAAGTATTGCTGTTGGATATTATCTGCATTATTGTCAAATCTGCTGTGCCCTTTGGTGCACTCTATTGGGACCTACAAATGCTTGGAAATATAATGAACAATTTGGGTCCCTGTGGTGTTGATAGGACCCCTCAGGGCACTGTGATAGAAATGTATAGATTATCATTTGTTTTGTAATTTTTCATGTCTGTTATATTTATAGAATTCTATCATTTCATGAATAGGGAGCCCAGTAATTGGCTAACTTTCTCTGGAAAAACAAATAGAACAAAGTAGCTGCAATCACTTTATAAAAGTGGAAATTTGGGAATTAGGAGAAAGCAAAAGTGTAGAAAAATACATAGTTTGCTTAAAAAGTCAGTAAAATAAAAGTAAGGAAAAAAAAAAGATACATTAAAAGAGATGACACAAAGTCACCTGGAAAATGATGAATTGATGGGAAATGTGGCTCTGCTATTAATGGATACACAACAGCGGCTCTCCATCCTCACACACTGATCATTCCCCCAGCTTGCTCCCCATGCTCAGAGCTCTGTGCTGAAAACTGTCACAATATGAAGATAAAATGTGTAAAAGGGACTTTGAAGTTTTGTTGGTAAATGTGCCGAGTCTGCCTGTGTGCCACGCTGGGGGATTTGGTGTAAAGAACAGGGAATTGCATTGCTCTCAGTGTGATGAAAACACATAAAGCCTTTCATCAAGGTTGATGTGAGATTAAGAGGAATGCGACAAATGCATCTCCCGGCCTGGAACTACATGCATATTTACAATTTTATTGCCAAGTGCAGAGAAGGGCAGGTTGCTCCTTTTTTATACTGTACATCTTGATGACCCTAACATATTTACTCTATAGAAACCTGTCTTGGTGCTTCTCTTTTTTTCTGTGAAAGAAGAACTGCCTGGAATCAGACAGAGGAATGTTGCTATTTTATTTCAGATACTATTGAATACTGTTCGTGATATTGCAAGTGCACTTAAGTGGCTACAAAAACTTAGATATGAGAATGGAAGGGGTGCACGGTTGCCACGTGGAACTAAATTATTTTCCTGAAGTCATCTCATATAATATAGCTTTCCTCTGCAGATCTTCTGTGCCATGGAGGGATGATGACTGACTGCAGTGGAAGGTGATGATTGGCTGAGAACCCAGCCTTTGATTGGTGGGTGGGTTATGTAACAATGTACTGTAGATACAGCGGCGGCAGGTGAAGTTTTAGGATGGGGGGGCGCCAGACCCCGCACTTCCTTTTTGACCCCTCCCACTTCTCATAAGCCACACCCCCTATATAATCCACCCACTCTGTCCCCTGAATTCTACTTGCTTCCACCCATAGTGTCAGAAGTATACAGCTCAGCATCACAGGACAGAGTATATAGCTCAGCCTCACAGATCAGGGTAAATAGCTCAGTATTTCAGATAGGGTATATAGCTCAGCATTACAGATAATGATAAATAAATCAGCATTTCAGATAGGGTATATTTCCCAGCATTACAGATGGGGTATATAGGTCAGCATTACAGATATGGTATATAGGTGAGCATTACAGATAGAGTATATAGGTGAGCATTACAGATAGAGTATAGAGGTGAGCATTACAGATAGAGTATAGAGGTGAGCATTACAGATAGAGTATAGAGGTGAGCATTACAGATAGAGTTTAGAGGTGAGCATTACAGATAGGGTATATAGGTGAGCATTACAGATAAGATATATAGGTGAGAATTACAGATATGGTATACAGGTGAGCATTTCAGATAGGGTATATAGGGCAGCATTAGAGATATGGTATATAGGTGAGAATTAGAGATATGGTATATAGGTGAGCATTGGAGATATGGTACACAGGTGAGCATTAGAGATATGGCATATAAGTAAGCATTACAGATAGGGCACCCCCCCCCCCAGCGGCGGAGGCGTCCGCTCCTCTCAGATAAGATATATAGGTGAGAATTACAGATATGGTATACAGGTGAGCATTAGAGATAGGGTATATAGGGCAGCATTAGAGATATGGTATATAGGTGAGAATTAGAGATATGGTATATAGGTGAGCATTAGAGATATGGTATACAGGTGAGCATTGGAGATATGGTACACAGGTGAGCATTAGAGATATGGCATATAAGTGAGCATTACAGATAGGGCATCCCCCCCCAGCGGGGGAGGCGTCCGCTCCTCTCATGCTTCCTCCGCTTGCCAAAGTGCCGCTAGGCATCCAATAGAGTGAAAACAGGTCTTACGACCTGATCTGTGATTGGCGGGGAGGCACTGTAGTGTGAAAATAGTGAAAATTCATTCGCTATGGTCACACAATTGGGTGGGATCAGGGCGTACTCTCTGCTCCCCGAACCTACCCTTTTCTGAAGCCTATTAGAGCCTCTGGCTCTTATCACGTGCTTCAGAAAAAAAACACCCGGCGTCTTGAAAGGGGCCTGGGCGCGCAGATAGGGATGGATAGGGAATGCACAGGACACCACTGCATAGATGTAAGATAGACCAAGGGGATTTGATTATTTTACTTTGGTGTTGCTCGGTACTCCATCCCTACTGGAAGAGCGTGCTAGACACCTTGAATGTGGTGTTTGAGGTAAACGCCCCATTGGATCCTAAATGCTGCCCTCCGGGTATCCTCAGGGAGGTTGTGCAGGAAGAATTTCCCAGGATAGAAGTAAGTCGAGCCCTCTTTCATGCCCGAAAATGTATTCTGAAATTTTGGAAATACCCTGATCCCCCTTCACACAAGTCTTGGGTGACTACTATAGGTAATGCTCTTGGAACGCCTTATCTATCAACGCAGAAGTTGCTGTGGTAAATTTGAAAAATGATGGGGTCCATGGCTTGACACCCCTGGTCTCAGCCCTACTGAACTCATATGTCAGAGAATTTTCCAATGCCTCGTAAGGCTGTAGGGGTATGACATTTATTTCACTTTCATTGGCCTTTGATATGTCAATTGTCCATTTTGGGTATTTTTGTTTTATTGCGGAAATTATTTGTTGAAGGAATGCTAAACGGTACTATATTGTATGTACCTTTTTTTTTTTTTTTCAACTGTACTATTAAAAGAGTTAAAATCCTGTGCTTATTCTACCCTCCTGGTGAAGGGAAATGTGACTACTAAAATGGAGAAATCAAACACATGAATAAATACATGAAAATATATAGATAAAGAAAAGCTGTAACCTAAAAAGGTCTGAACCCCTAACATAAGCATAGATGATTAAAAGACACAGGTGCGCTAATCTATAAGAATATTCACAGTGCAAAAATACACATGACAAAAATTTAAGGGCATAAAGTCCACTCCTACAAAAACAAGTGTATAAAAATAAATAAAAAAAATTAATAAAATGACTATTAAAGTGAAAAATACATGATTCAGTTCATAAAAAAGTGCATGAAAAAATGCATAAAAATTGTCCAACTGACAAACCCTTGTAAAAAGGGAAATGAGTGAACCAAGTATCTGAAAACTTCAGTGCTCTTCAAGGAAATTAAGTAAACCAAATATAAGGAAGCTTCAGTGCTCTTCAAAACACAAAGACTTTAATATCCCATCACCACATAGATTCACTTCTTACCAGATAACAGCAGTTTCAAGCATTGGATAATACTCCCACCATGCTCCAACAGAGCTGTAAAAACGAACCAAATTCCAGATAGTAGCAGTATCAGACACTGGACAATGATCCCATCAGACTCCAACACCTTGAACTGTAAAAGTGGTCTCGGTTTTTCAATGGACACATGAATCAAGGTATCTTTGGAAGAGCTGATATCCAATCTGGCAGCTCAAGGATAAATCCCAGAGCATAAGGGAAGAAGAGGATAGCCTCGTAGTGCAATATGTTTCAACAAAAGGGTTTATTAAAACAGCACACTAAAAATTTACATCAAGGCAGCCAAACATCAGCAAAAATCATTGCACATAGAAAACAGAGCGGTGGTTTGCACCAGCCAGATTAAACGGTTAGACGTCTCAAAATGGGCTCCACCCGAATAGTTTCTCTGTAATAGGCTTCAGCTGGGAGAAGAGATTTCTTACTATTATGTACTTGTTTTTTGTTTGCACTGTCCTGGAATGCCGTATTGTTTACTTCTAATGAAGTCTTCTTTCATAAAAAACAATGTACTGTAATTACCAACAGTAATACCGGAATTGTTTTCAGAGATTAGGGTCTGGAGAGATGATCGCATGACAGAAGAGGTAGAGGAGATTGAATGATGGAAAACCACATCATGGATGGGCATAACTGATCACATAATGAAGGAGAGAGAGAGGAGATCACAGGATGGAGGAGGGCGAAAAGACTGTAAAACGGAGGAGAGAGAGGAGATATCAGAATGAAGGGGTAGAGGAGATGCGGGTGGGTAAGGAGACCACATGAGGGGGGGTTAGAGGGGACCGAGAAGTGAGAGGACACCACATGATCGAGAAGGAAAATGAGACTGCATGAGGGAGGAGGGAGAGAAAACCACATAATAAAGGGGGGGACAGGAGCCTGCATGATGAATGGGGGGACATGGGACCACAGAATAGAGGATGAGAGGAGACCACAGGATAAAGGGGCGAGGAGACCACACAATGGAGGGAGAATAAATGATGGAGGGTGGAGACAAAACTGTAGAATAATCGGGTGGGGGGATCACATAATGTTTGGGGAAAAGAGACCACAGTATAGAGGGTAAGAAGAGACTACATGATTGAGGGGGGATACTACAGGATGGAGGAGGAAGAGGTGACTACAGGATAGAGGTGGTGAGGATACTGGGTGAAAGAGGAGACCAAAGGACAGAGCTGGAGAAGGGACTACAGGATGGTGGAGGGAGAGAAGGTTACAGAATTGCAGGAAAGAGGAGATAGCAGGATGGAGAAGAAGAAAAAAAAATAGATGGAAATTGGAGAGAGAACCGCTGGATCGAAAGTTATAGTGGACTGCAGGTTAGAGGAGGAAAGAAGACCACCAGATTTAAGAGAAGAGTTGACCAAAGGATGGGCCTAGGGAAAGGAAACTGCATCACTGAGGAGGGAAAGGACAGCACATAAGAGAGAGAGAGAGGAGTCTGAGATCGCATGACAGAGAAGGGTGAGGAGACTGCATTTTGAAGGTGGGAGAGGAGACCACATAATAAAAGGTAGAAAGGAAACTGTAGAATGGAGAGTTAGAGGAGACCAAATGATGGAGGGGGAGAGAAAACTACAGGATAGAGGTGAAGGAGGAGGCCACAGGATAGAGATGAAATTAAACCACATAAAGTGGAGGATGCTGCAAGATGAAGGAGTCGAGGGACCACAAGATGGTGGAGGGAGATAAGACTGCAAAGAAGGGAGATTGGCGAGAAAACGTTGGAATGGAGATGGTGGACCACAGGATAGAGTGAGAGGACCACAGAATGGAGGATAGGAAGAGATTGCAGGGTAAAAGGGGACAGAGGAAACCTCAGGATGAAAAGATAAAACAGAGAAGATTCTAGATAACAGGCACCACAGTGTCCTGATTTTGCCTCCTCTTTAGGTAATCTGTAGAGAGGTTCAATGTGTTCTGTCCACTTTCTCCTCCCCCACAATCCTCCTGACTCAGATTTAATTGCTTAATAACCTGACAGCTGAAAAAATTGAAGAAGAAGCCCCGTCATGTTCTACAAAAGTGTGAAATCATCTCAGAGTTCACATGAGGGCCAGAAGGGGCCCCGACGATCAATTGTAGAGGTTTTATATCCCATGTTAGGGGGAAAGCAAGGGGGGCGATGAGCCTTTTCGAGTTTCTGTCCACAGCAGACTGACAGATGAACTGATTCAATGAGACGCCTCATTCTCCTCTGCCTGGCTGGAAAATGACACTTCGAGCATCTCTGGTTTGTGACATCAGCAGGGGAATACAGCAATCTGCAGTGTATGGAGAGTGTGCTACGTGTCTTGTGTGTCAGCTTAAGCTCTGGCTTGGGTGCGCAGATATTGAATGTAAATCCTTAATTTTTGTTTTGATTGTCTTGCTTATGAAGCATCCTCAGGTAACTACTGTATGTGGCAGTTAATGATGTCTAGTGTAGATATACTTGGTTTTACAAAATTAAAGTCATGGTGGCATCAACTACTGTATGTGGTGATCCTAAAACAGCAAGCAAGGATACAATAAAATGGCACCATTGGGAAATCTGTAGTAGCCTTTAGAGAGCAGTCAGTAAATTCAGGAAATAAAGAATATGTATAGTATATGTCTCTGTGTGTCTATATACCCCACACACCGTATACACAGTATATACATTCACACACAGCACACACAATATAAACACACACACTCCGATATTATTCGGAGACTTCTTGTTTTGTGGCATCAGACAACTTTCTCTTCTGGTGGAGAAGACAGTGCCGTCCTCCCAGGTTTGCAGTCTGTCGGCCTCCATTAGGAACAGAACATGTCACCACCTGAGGCTGTAGCGGTAGTCAGTCTGTTCTTTTAATAGCCCCATTATGCTCCTGCCAGTCAGCCACAGACTCTGCAAATTGGTCATTTGCATTGGCATAGTAGAGTCACAAATATATTGGAAAGATAAGTACTGTCAGTAAAAATTTGCCAGACAGAATTATTGCTTGGTGGTAGCATTGAGGCCTTCAGACATGTCTAGATGAGTGATTACCTCCCTCCGATGGTTACTGTGAAGGATTTGGTTTTGGCTCAAGGACTATGTACTGTATATATACAGGGTCGGGCACAGTGGAAATTTGGGAGGTAGTGGTAGAAGGTGGGATTTGGAGGGGAGATTTGTACTAGGAGGGTGGATTTGAGTTAGGCAGGGGGATTTAGGGGGGGGGGGATTAGTGGTAGGAGAAGGGATTTGGGAGGGGGGGGTTTGTGCTGGATGAGGGGGATTTGTAGAGGGGAGAGAATTTGAGCTGGCAGGGGGGATTTGTACTGGAAGGAGAGGAATTTTTGCTGGATCATTTTGGCTTTCAAAGGGCGTAAGTGTGAAGATTAATGCTTGGATTCTTTTGGGGTAGGGGATTTTTGCTGACACATAAAACATAACATGTTAAAAGTCTAAATCTACAGATAACATAGCTGGTCATAGCTGTTTGGTCACACAGATGACAGCCCACTGTGAAGATGCTGTGACACCCTGGGGGGGCACATAGCTGGATTATCAGTTGCTGCATCATAAATAAACAGCAGGCTCAGGGTGAGATGGAATTCTGGCCTACATCCCGCAGTGCCGCGCATCAATGTGTTGTAGTCATTTCTCAATTGCCATAAATTTCTGCAAGGAGAGCCTCTAACTTGCCTTTCGGTCACACTGACTGAAACTAAATTTTTAAATTGTAAGGTGTAAAGGGAAAAGAATAGGTATAGTAAAAAGAGGGGGTAGTGGGGAAGGAATAGAGGAGGGGATGAAAAAGAGAAAATAAAAAGGCGGGTGTGGGAGTAAAGGTTATTTTAGGCCAAGGGTTTTCCCGATGCTCGGTATGGATATACGATAGTTTAACCATATTCTCAACATCGTGCCTTGGTCTTAAAATGGGAACAACATGACCACGTAACTGTAAATTTATGTAGTCTCTCACGTTTCTTTTTTATTTAACTTTTTATTTTTACACTGTCCCTTTAATTTTTCATTTTCTTTTTTGATCACTTTTATTCCTATAATAAGGATGACATGTCATCTTTATAGAGAGATCTGGGGTCAAAAGGACCCAATATCTTTTCCATACTTTTAAAAGCAAAAGATAAAAAAAACATTTTTTTTGATCTTTTGCTTTAAAAAAAAAAAAAAAGAAAGAAAATTATTTACTTTTAAGCTGGACCAGAAGTGACGTCATGATATCGCTCTAGTCCTCCAGGGCCACAGAGGTGATCAAAGAGTATCTACTTTTTGTTTGCGTATGGGAGCAGCAGGCCGCACTGTCGGATAGCTTATCAGGCGAACCGGCAGAAACAGTAAGCTCGAAAAACACCGGCGATTGGGGGGAAGCATTGTCCCCTCGCACCGGTTCAGAAACCGTTCCAACGGCTCATGAGCTGCTCTGAACAGTTTCATGAGAAAGCCAGCCGCTGGCTGTTAAAAACAATACCAGGTTTATGGCTGATGTTTCCAGCCACAATCCCAGTAAGCCACTTGCAACCCGCAATGTATATACAGAATACGCATTCTGCGGCTGGCAGATGGTTAAACAAATAATAATACGGACGTTAATTAATAATATCAATATTATTAATCCCCTCCCACTTCTCACCGTTCTTTTAGGGGTAGGTCAGTAAAAAAACACACAACACACACACTGTGGTTGAAAAAGATTATATTGTACCAAGAATTAACATGAACAGCTCAGTCTCTGACAAGAAAATATTGCATACAAATTACAATACTTGAGAGTTATAAACATTGAAGACCCATATTAACAGCAACCGTCAATGCTAGCAAATAATACAGCCTCTGAAGCTAAAAAGACAAATACCTATCAAACCCACAATATTCAAACAATCATCAACTGTAATTCTAGCTGACCAGCAAGCATCTCCAATATTCCCACTCCTCATTCAGATCTGCCATTCAAGTCTGCAGTTAAAGAGGAGCTTCAGTCTAGAAAAAAAAAATTAAAGTCAGCAGCTACAAAGACTGTAGCTGTTGACTCCTAATATAAGGACACTTACTGGTCCAGGGATCCCACGATGTCGGCACCCTGAACCCATTCATCAGTCAGCTTTGGGTGCAGGTGCCGGCATTGTAAGTAAGGGAAACTGGCAGTGAAGCCTTTGGGCTTCACAGCCGATTTACTACGGTGCATGTGCGAGTCGCGCTGCGCTTTTTGAATGGTTCTGCCACCTTCTGTGACCTGTGTGTGTCCTAAAAGGCAGTAAGGGGATGGAAATGACTAGATCGCCAATCGGCTATCTTAACTGAAAGTGGGAGCGGGTACCTGTCAAAACCAGGTATCCGCTCCCCGCCAAAAAGTGTCAAATGTGGCAGGGGGAGGGCGTTGTCAACAATTGGAGCTCTGCTTAAAGGTATCTTCAGCACCTACTCAGTCAAGCTTCCTGTCAAGCTTCAGGTCCACCACTTCCTAATCAAATCTGCAGTCAAGCCTTCCCAGTGACCCACCTTCTGCTATTCTTCTTATACCCGTTCCCTCCATTCGTCATAATTGTGGAATCTCTGATTGGTCCAAACTGTCCAATCATATCTTTCTCAAGAAAGCAATTGGATGGAACTCAATTCTACTTTGCTAGGATGCTTAACCAAAATTAATGGAGTCGTGGCATCTGAACCTGGATTTCAATTTTTACAGGTTCCTTATCCTATCTCTGTACATTAACAGTCAGCCAACTTTGCATCCCAAAGCCACAGGACCTATGCTGTCAAGGTGTCTAGAAAATGGCCACCACCTATTTTCAACAACCCTCTAAAGATAAAACTAAAACTTAATTACCATGCATTTCATTTGGCTTTAGCATGCTATTGGTATACAGGTACTAAGCGGAAGCTTTTGTTCTCTGAGAGGCAGTCTTGACAGTCTTATAAACACAAACTAATCCCATATCTCATAATAATTCCATAAAAATATTTAAATTGCATACTGGCCCTTGATACACATTTTCTTTCACTACAATATAAGCTGCCACCAGCAAATTACAGGATTTTAAGAGGTCTTGCTCCTGACACCTCCCTTTCCAGTTATGAGTTATGGAACCCAAAATGAGAGTAAAGCCTAGTACACACCATGAGTTTTTTGTCATTCAGCCTGCTGGCAGCTCCAGTTGGGGGCGCTGTATTAACGATCCGATGTTAGTACAGTGATCTCCTCCCGCTGAGCTATTGTGTTCTGACATGGGAACGGCCCCCTGCCAGAACACTCCTGTCAGTGCTCTCAGCCATTGGACAGTCGGCCTCTGGTTTTCCAGCATGCACATCCGAAAAAAAGTCGGCCGGCTTCTGCCAGATCAGCTGCCATACACAAGGGGAGAATGTCGGCCGTTTTTTATTGAATGTCATCTGACATTCGGATTCAGCCCGTGTGTACTAGGCTTAATTGTTCCAGCTGTTGATCTACTGAGTCCAAACTATGATAATCTAGTCTACACCAACCAGAACCAGTAGCACCACAGATAGATTAAAATATTAATAACTCCCCCATGTTTTATTATAAAACTAGCATGCTTGATGTCTTTTTGCACTGCCAGGCTTTTACAGATGGTTTAATGATTGTGTGCTGCATGGGTTGGGAGTTATGAGTTATTAACTTTTTTCAGGTTTTTTTTGAAGATTGAATTGGGCACATCTGTCTTAGGTGCTAATTAAGCCTTTACACCTAGTTTGCAATAATTTGGAATTCAGATGCATCAGCTAGAATCAGGGAGAACGCACATTGCTGTGCGGATTCCTGCTGGGCAGGCATGGCCTTACCTAACACTGAATTGCTAAAATGCTTATGCAGATTGCTCTGTTTCAAATGTTCCTTTATGCATTGACATACCGCCTTAGACCCAGTCTTTCCGGACAGTATGGTCACCTGCTGACTTGGCACCATCCGCAGGCAGCTTAACTCTTCAATAAGACAGTTGAAGTTGAATCCAACACAATTTTGCTTCAGCTAATTGCAGTACAGAGGATGTTTTTCCAGTATTTGAAGTTTAAAAAGACATGCTTTCCTGAGCCCTGTCTCTGCAAATAGCTAACTCTGACCGAGACAACATGGACAAAAATTGGGAGGGCCTAGCTAGGACTAAACTAACGACTGTGCTGTGCCTTGAAAAAATATTCATACCCCTTGAAAATTTCCACATAATTAGGTGACTCCAGAATGCAATTGTTTCCACTAGATTTTAGTTAGGGGTATCAGCGTAAAGCGGGCTGAATACAAATGCACGCCACACTTTTCACATATTTATTTGAAAAAAATGTTGAAAACCATTTATCATTTTCCTCCCACTTCACAATTATGTGCTACTTTGTGTTGGTCTAACACATACAATCCCAATAAAACACATTTATCATGACAAAATGTGGAATATTTCAAGGGACGTGAATACTTTTTCAAGGCACTGTAGCACTAAACAGGAAGGGGGGACAGAGGAAGATGTCAAAATCACATAGTAAACAAGGTATAATGGCTCAAAACTGCAACTAGATGTCCGCATGCTATAAAACAATAACCTGATGCAGCTGAATACAAGACATGAAAAATACATAAATGTGGGGCAGAACAGAGATCTTTAAATAAATAACTTTTATGGTAACAGCATACACTTTCATTTTATAACATTGTTTTGGAAGGCGTAACATCAGCACTGTAATAGCATTGCAAACAATAGTTATTTTTGACAATCCAATATAAGCTTACTGAAAAATTACTTTCATGTTGTAAGTGCTGCCTGTCTGCTGACTGTCTCTTTACATAACTTCCTGATTTCCCTGCATGCTTTGCGGCTTCTCCACTGCTGTTTACTTTTAATTTCTAAGGATTGCATGTCCCATGGTATCTTGTTCCCTTCAAGCATTAATGCCTGTAATGACTGACTTGAAAAGGCTTTGAAATTATCAACCATGAATCAGACCGAGACAGAAGTATAGTTAAATCACACTTGTTTCATAATAAGAATAATAAGGTAAACAGAGTAAGCGTTACCTTATAGTTAAATCACACTTGTTTAATAATAATAAGGTAAACAGAGTAAGCGTAGTCAAAAGAAGCCAGAGTTCAGTAACCGGATCGGGGAGTCAGCCAAGCAAATGTCAGAGAGCCAGAGATAAACGTAGTAGTACAGCAAGCAGGATCAGGAGCCAGAAGGAACGTGAGCCAAGCAAGTCTTCAACAAGAACTCAGGAGAAGGTCTCTGTGATGTTGACAAAGGCGAAGGCAGAGATCAAGTGAGCTGGACGACTTTAAGTAGGCAGGACTGACGAGCAGAATCAACAACAGCTGGGTAACTGTGGAGAGAAATGGGAGCTGGCAATTAGCCGACAGCTGAGCGTCCAGCTCAGAGAAGGAAGGGCTGAGCACAGCCCTGACAGAAATATAGGAGAAAGCTGGAGTGGAAACTCCTGCAAAACAAAATGACAAAGTCTTAAGCAGGTTGGTGGAGGGACTAGGGGTGATGTGGAGAGAGCAAATGAACTGAACCATTTTTTTTAATAGGTTTGATTCGGAGGCCCTGGCTTTAACTCCCTCAGATTCAACACAAAGCTGTAGGAGAGGAGAGTTGTGGAAAGTACTTTCCTCTTCTCATACTAGATGTCCTTCCTCCTTTAATATGTGTTCTGATTCACCCCTATTGGATACTTTTACTGGTTGTTCTTTTTATGAGAACAACTCTACTCCTCCTTTATAGGAAAGTGCATCAATGTATTTTACAGCTGATCAGGTGAGTAGATAGTTGAGGAGACTTAAAGTCGTAAAATCAGCAGGCCCTGATGGAGTTAGCCCCAGGGTGCTTAGGGCATGTGCAGACCAGCTGGGGAATGTTCTTCATTGGGTCTTTAACTTGAGCCTGAGTCTACGAAAGGTTCCTGTGTTGTGGAAGATGTCCTGTCTTGTCCCTGTGCCAAAGATACCACGTCCTTGTGGCTCCAAGGATTATAGACCAGTGGCTTTGACCTCCCACATCATGAAGACCTTGGAGAGACTTGTTTTATATCATTTACAACTCATGGTTAGTAAATGTTTAGACCCTTTGCAGTTTGCATACCAGCCAAGACTGGGGGTTGAGGATGCTATTATTTTCATGGTAAATCGCATGTATGCACACCTGGATGAGTCAGCAAGCACTGTGAGGGTCATGTTTTTTTACTTCTTCAGTGCTTTTGATACTATCAGGCCGGATCTTTTGGGCGAGAAGCTAGCCGCAATACAGGTTGATGTTTACTTTATGTCAAGGATTGTAGACGACCTGACAGGAAGACCAACAGTAAGTGCATTTGCAAGACTGTGTCAAACAGGGTGATCAGCCAAATTGGGTGTCCGTTCTCTCTTCCTTTCTTTTTACTGTCTACACCACTGATTTCAGCTACCAGACAAAGTCTTGCCATCTTCAGACGTTTTCTGATGACTCTGCGGTAGTGGGATGTATCAGGGATGGGGAAGAGACTGAGTATAGGACTGTGGTGGAGAACTTTGTCACATGGTGTGAGGTTAATCATCTGTATTTAAATGTGACAAAGACAAAGGAGCTGGTTGTTGATTTCAGAAAGAAGAAGTCACCAGTGACCCCAATCTCTATGCAAGGAGTGGATGTAGAGGTAGTAGAGAGTTCCAAGCATCTGGGGGTGCACATAGATAATAAGCTGGACTGGAGCAAGAACACTGAGGTGCTCTATAGGAAGGACCAGAACCGCCTCTACTTTTTGAGGAGACTGAGGTCCTTTAACATCTGCCAGAAGATGCTGAAGATATTTTATGAGTCTGTGGTGGCCAGAGCTCTCCTGTATGCAGTGGCATGCTGGGGAAGCAGCCTTTGGGTGTCCGGCACCAACAGACTCAACAAACTGATTTGCAAGGCCAGTGATGTTGTTGGTATGAAATTGGAGTCTTTTACAACAGTGTTGGAGAGGAGAATGTTGTTCAAGTTAGGACCACACCACAGAGCGACACAGGAAATCTTTTTTGCCTGTGGCGATTAAGATATATAATCATTTTCTGTGAGGGCTGGAGGTGAAAATTTAATTCTGGTTTATGATCAGGATTTTGTGTTGCTTTTATAGTATGTTGGTATTGTGTTAGTTATTATCTGGGGTGGTGTTAGAGAAAGTGGTGTATTATTTGTATTTGGTAGTTTGCCTGTTATTTTAATCTGTGTTATTTATTCTATGCTGTATTTTAATTGTACGGATGTTTTATTTGTAGTGTAGTTTTAATTTTATAATACGATGTTAATGGCTGTTGTTAGTGATTTTGTTGTGTTTTTGCGTATTGTTCGGTCTATTGTTGTGGTCTTGTGTTGTCTTTGTTGAGTGTTTCTGTGTCGTAACAATCTCCCAATTTCTCTTTGGGATTAATAAAGTATTCTGTATTCTGTATGTATTCTGTAAATTGTGTGACACAACAATGTAAGGAAGTAAAATTAATATAAGGAAGTAAATGTATGGGGATCTTCGCAAAGTGAGTTTACAAACTTCAATACAGTTTATATTAATAGGAGTAGGCTATAAATAATTGAAATTAAATGGGGAAATGAATATAATGATTTTACAGTTTGACAATAGATACGCTTTTTAACTTTTTTATAGGCTGGATCATGACTGATATTAAAATGTTTCTGAAAATAAGTGAAAATGTGAAGCAGAATCTACACTCTCCATTTTCTGTTTCATGACATTATTATAATGAAAGCTGAATCAGACTTTCATGCCACAAAGAGAGGTATATCTCTATCAAGCTGTACAGATAAGTGACAACCACCCCAATCCATAATTAGCTTTTACAGTAAGGCTAAATTGTCTGAATTATGTGTGGGGACGAATTTGATGCTTCCAGCTGCCATTGTGCTTTTGCTGGGCGTCCAATGCATTCCTGCGCCTATAAGTAGTAGTGGGCACCCTCCAGGCAAACCTGTCTTCAATTTATCCAATGCTATGTGTGCTCCAGTTTGGAGACTCTTAAAACAATAGAGTTAGGACCACAGTATACAGAGGAGCCTTGACGAGACCCTTTGTCTTTGACACACACTGTTAGACAGGACTACTTAGTTTTTTGGGTTTTTTTTTTTCTTTTTTTGCAGGCTAGCTGATAAGTGTGCTGGAAAATTTTTGGTTGTTTGTAATGTATCTTTATCAGTTGTCATGAACGGACAACCAAATATGTTAGCATATGTCAAGCAACAACAGTCACCGCCTCTTTGTATCCATGGTCATCTCTGGTAGAGAAGGAGGGTTCATACTTGCAGAGAGCAGGGGTAGATGATGGTGAAGAGAGGGATGGCGACCACTGGTGAAAGGGGATGGACTTTAATAGAATTGGAAGGTGGACACTGGCAGAGGTTAGGTGGACACTAGTGCTGAAGGCAGGTGGAGATGGTGAGTGAACACTGCTAGAAATTAAAGTTGGACAATGGCGGAGTTAAAGGATGGACACTGGAAGAGATGGCAGGTAGACACTGCTATAGATGGAGGCTGAAGGAAAATGGCAGAGATGACAGATAAACATGGTGAAGATGGTGGTTGGATACTGCTAGAGATGTTGGGTGGACATGGGCAGAGATGGCAGGTAGACATTGGCAGAGATAGAGGGTGGACACTGGCATAGATAGAAGATGGACATCACTAGAGATGGTAGGTTCGATGATGAAGGGTCATGGATTCTGAGGGAGCACTGGAATTTTGTGAAAATAATGATGTTAAACAATGATAACGCATCAGTCCCCTGGAATGGAGGAGTCTGAGATTACTTATCATGCCAGTGCTAAATGAAGAGTTAATATGGATTCTTCATTCAATTGCTGTGCACTGAAGCAGGCGGTTTGGCAGTAGAACGTTGGATGTTATTTTCCAGTTTCTCTTTATGGTAAATATACGGCAACATTGTAAAGCAGCAGAGAGACTTAATTGGTCAATCATTTCTATACAAACCCATCACTGCATCATCAGATATTTCCGGGGATGAGGCAACAAGTAACTCTTTAAGTGCTGGTCCCTATTCCTTCTCAAGCAGTTGTGTTAGAATTTGTAGTTGACACCATTTGCAAAAACAACAAGAATTGGAAGGCTATCTTTCCCTTCTAACCTGTTGTCCAGCACAAATTCTAGTCAAGCTGATACACCCCAATGTATATGCTTAACCGATACAGCAGCAGGAATATTGCATCCATCCAAAAGCTCTGGCTGCTGCTATGGACCCATGAAGGTTCGGTCTACAATTTCACACTTGGGTTGTAAAGAGTTCCTCCACCAACTGTAGGTTTAGCTTTATGTAAGCTAGGTTGACTCTGGAAAGAAACAAGTCCTCCCTTGACAACCTTTTAAGATATACAGTAATGATACCTTTTTGCTATTTAGAGGCTATCTGTGTTTTTTCTTGTAGGGATAAAGTGAGGTTTGTGTTGTCAATTTTCTGGTTTCTGGTCAGAGTATCTCTTTAAGCTGTAAAAGAACTGTTGAGTTTCGATTTACTGAAATGATTTCTAAGAAACAAGAGTGTATTATCAGCTATTTTCATTCTCACTATGCATGCAAACTGTTAACCTGCGATTGGCTACTGCCTATGCCACCTCCTATTTCTACTCTATAGAAATGTAGCGGTACCCAAGTAGGGGCTGCTGGTTTGTTCATCATCATCTTTGCCAATCACTCTGCTTCCGATCTCCCATACACGCACATGACACCAAACAGTCAATGTTTAAGTTTTAGGCCTCTTTATTTGAGGAGTTAGTCTGGGGTTGCTCATAGGTAGATATGAGATGCTCTGCCAGACCCCACTTTATATGGGTGTAATCCACAGCCGTAGCTTTTGTTATTGGACTTCCCTAGAATGATCCTTTCCTGAGTCTATTGCTTCCTCTTGTGTAGCACTCCCAAGTTGAACAGAAAGTCATTACTATGAATAATTCCCTCTGCATGACTGATAGAATTCCTTTGGAGTATTAATGCTTAGTCATAAGCCATCGCCTATTTCCATGACCCACATACATATCCCCCCTCACTCCTTGGAAGTTACTGTTCTTATGGTTCCTGCACTTGCTTCTCTGGGTTGTCACTGACCTGTTTCCTCCCAATCAATAGTCCATGTTTCACTCACAAAAAAAGATCACCCAGTTCACTTCCTCCACTTTACTCCTACTTCCTCCTCACTCATCCGGCATATCCCCGCGTGGGAACGCCCGGCTCTTCCCCAGCGTTACATGCTGACTCCGCTATGCTCCAGTCACCCGCCTTGGACCTCCTGGAACACTCCTCGACCTCCTTTTTCTCCCGGGCCCCAGGCTCTCTTCTTCTTCTCTCCCGAGCCCCAGGCCCTCTCCTTCTTTTCTCCCGGGCCCCAGGCCCTCCCCCCTTATATGAGAGACCTCCAAACAAATTAATAATTGGTCAGGACTATCACATGAGCTTCCTGCCACTCAGATCTCAGCCCATCCTCTCCTTCTCAGCATATTTCAGCGTCAGGCTGAGGAGGTATTCCTGAGCCACACCCCCTCCTATTCTGACACTCCCACATCTAAATCAAAACAACCAGGCCTAGAAAAAGACCATAGGCCTGGCCAATTTTACCTGTAACTAAATCCTATACTACCAAACCACACTATCACACCTACCCTAAATTAGAGGGCGCTACAGAATTATAATAAACTTTTGATAATTGAATTAATACAACACACTGCTGTGTATGATGATTTTCATTTATCCCAAGTTTGTGGGGGAAGCTCAACCAGCAGAAAGGAAACAAAAGTGGTGGCAAATGTAACCCCTAGGGCAGTGGTTCTCAACCCTTTTAGTGCTGTGACCCCTTGATAAAATTTCCCAAGTTGTGGGGACCCCTAACAGCAAAATAATTTTCGTAGCGTGGGTTGTCAGCACCCAAGGCAAGACAAGTAATTTGCGCCCCTAACCCATGAACATTTAGCGTTCCCCGAGTCCCTTCCACTCGTACAATATTAAAACCTCTTATGGTACATTTTAGGATGTACCACTCTTTCTCTTTGTTCTCCTCTCTTTGCCTTTTATCTCTCTTTATCCTAATTTCTTTTTTTTTTTTTCCCATCCCTCTCTCTAGCCGTCTTTCTTGTTCTTTCTCTTATTCTTTCACTCCCTTGTTCTTTGTTCCTCCCCTTTTCCTCTCCCTTCCATGTATTGTCTATTTTTATTCCTTCTCTTACTACTTGGTGGGGGGGTCAGCTGACATTTCTCACTAGTCAGTCAGCTGACCTCTAGTCTCTGCCCCCCCCCCCCAGCCATGCTGTGAACTGAATGTGCGGCTGCAAAGAGGCTGAGTGGGCGGCCACGGGCTCCAGGAACAGCCCAGCTGGGCGGCCACCGGCTCCAGGGACAGCCCTGCTGGGTGGCCGCAAAAAGGCTGGGAGAGCGGTGCGGGCTTCAGGAACAGCCCAGGATTCGGTGACCCCTGGCAAATCATCATTCGACCCCCGAGGGGGTCCCAACCCCCAGGTTGAGAACCACTGCCCTAGGGGATTATCGGGTAACCCAACACCTGTTTATCAGCTAATTAGAAAATAATTAAACAAAGAAGTGCCAACAAGTTCAGCACAGGTGAGTGACCTGTTTCCAGAAGCAGCATGCCTGTAGGAATCAATATTAAGCAGCTAGGAAAGACTTGCGTGTTGAATATAGCTGGATACTGGGGTTAGAATATTTGTAAGAAGTGTATAATCTGAGATTCATGGTGTTTGTGCATTCTGTGATATTCTACACCTAACAATGAAGTGGGCATTTCTATGAAACTCCCCACAGTAATGTATGGAATGATCCATGTCCTGTTATATATTCATGTGATGACAAAAGAGCAAATCACAAAGAGACTTGTAATGGGACAATATCAGATTCATCAGATTGGCATGGAAAAGGCAACAGTGGGCAAAACACTGCTCCAATCTACTAAAAAAAATCTTTAAAAAAAACCCTCGATATTGTGAGTGCTCAGAGCATGTTTGGAGGAAATTAGTCCTCAGATAATCTGAGGATATTTATTTTGTGGATAATTGACAAGTAGATCAGGCTTAACTGATGTGTGTGTCTATGATACATATTGTTTGAAACCATCTAAAGAACGGGGGGCGGAAATATGAGTCCCTTTTGGTCTCACTGTCTATTCACATGTAGCAGTCCCGAGATCTTTAGGCCTAATGGTGACCTCCAGAGTTAGGGACAGCTGACATCCTTCATTGTAGAGTGGGTTACAAGGCATGGTGGGTGTAATGCAAGATGAACAGGTGGGCGCCAGACACTTTTTGAAAGCAAAGAGATTTATTGTTTGTTGAACAGAACTATAGGAGAGAGGGTTAGGGCCAGGACACCCTTAGGTAAATGCAAAGATAATTAGCAGACTCCGAGACTTCTATAGGTGGACAGCTATACAGGTGAAGGTTTCCAGCTGGACACTACTTCTGTATAGGTAGAATCACTGTCTCCTATGGCAACAATCTTGTAGCTGTTACTAACGGTAATGGTATTCAACTATTTACAACTCGAACAGTTCTCCTTACCCCATACTCACTCACTGTGGGTCTTCACTCAATGAGCTTCCAGTCGCTCTCTCAATAAACTTCAGCTCCACTAGCCACTGGATCCCCTGAGCTCTTCCACTTTAGCACTCAGTATCTTCCTCAAGCATCACCCCCGCTTCCTTGCTGGGTCCCTGGCTTGGCACTCACAGATACTTCTCAAGCTTCACCCCAGCTGACACGTTAGGTCCCTGGCTTGGCACTCACTGATGCTCCACAAGCGTCACCTTGCTGCCCCACTGGGTCCCTGACTTGGCAATTGCTGAAGTTTTCCCACTTCTTCACTGTCCCCGGCTGGCAAAAAGTCTGCTCTGGTACTGTCCTCACCTCACTCACTGTGGTCTCTGGTCGCAAGGTGGATGGTCCCTTATTGGCGACAGCTTCCCCTCTACCTCTGACCGCCACTAGTTCCCCGGCTGGCAGAACTGTTACTTATGGTTAGACTACAAGCCTGAAGTCACAACCCTATGCTGCTCTCCTGCTTCTGGATAGGCCCTCAGACAGCCTAGCAGCCAGATGTCCTCAGGATAGGCCTTAGGCTTACGGCCTAGCAGCCCGGGGCAGCATGACACGCGTCCACCCAGACAGCCGTCCAGGTGGCACAGAACACCAATCACCTGACTCCACCCAAATGAATAGGCTTTCCCAGCAGGCCAAGGGACCCAAGAAAATCCCTGCCCATTGGCTAAGACACCCCATTCATTCTTAATCTGTCCTTGCTATGCCCTTCTCTTATCCAATGTCTCCAGATACCTGGCCACCTAGTGACAAAAGAGAGAAGTGCAGCAATTCCAGAGTTTGGGGGAAATCATTTGATCTCCTAACAATTGGCCAAGGCAACTATCGCCTGGCAACTAAATTTAATAGCAGCCCTGCCTAAACATCGGGGTGCTACACACATAACTATGTTAGCTTTGTCCCAGGCATAATAACTTCATGAAGAAATTGAATAATTTACCAGTAAAGAGGAATCTTATAAAGGGGAAGTGTGCTTTCTCTATTATCATTTGTTTTCTTTTTTCTTGATGAGGAGAGCATGACCCCCAACCTTAGTTTTTCTGTATGGTAAAGGCTCCTCCACACATATACATATGTATGTAGCTTATCTCTAACTCTGGGGAACCAATTATCACTTCTGTAGACTACAGTCATATATACTGCATGAAAATATAGGATATTTCCCAGAAAGCTCTGATTGTATTTAATGGCAGTTTTCTAAGGAGATATGGTTTTCAACATTTTTTACAAATAAATATGTGATAAGTCTGGTGTGCATTTGTATTCAGCCCCCTTTACTCCGATACTCCTAACTAAAATATAGTGGAATCAATTGCCTTCAGAAGTCTCCTAATTATTTAGTAATTAGAGTCCACTTGTATGTAATTTATTCTCAGTATAAACACAGCTGTTGTGATGCCCTCATAGGTTTGTTAGAGAACCTTAGTGAACAGCATTATGAAGGTCAAGGAACACACCAGACAGGTCAGGGATAAAGTTGTGGAGAAGTTTAAAGCAGGGTTAGGTTTTAAAAAAATATCCCAAGCTTTGAACATCTCATGGAGCACTGTTCAATCCATGATCCAAAAATGGAAACAGTATGGCACAACTGCAAACCTACCAAGACATGGCTGTCCACCTAAACTGACAGGCAGGGCAAGGGGAGCATTAATCAGAGAAGCAGTCAAGAGGCCCATGGTAACTCTGGAGGAGCTGCAGAGATCCACAGCTCAGGTGGGAGAATCTGTCCACAGGACAACTATTAATTGTGCACTCCTTATATCTGCCCTTTATGGAAGAGTGGCAAGAAGAAGGCCATTGTTGAAAGAAAGCCATAAGAAATCCCTTTGCAGTTTGCGATAAGTCATGTGGGGGACACAGCAAACATGTGGAAGAAGGTGCTCTGGTCAGATGAGACCAAGATTGAACTTTTTGGCCTAAAAGCAAAACGTTATGTGTGGCAGAAAACTAACACTGCACATCGCCCTGAACACACCATCCCCACCGTCAAACATGGTGGTGGCAGCATCATGATGTGGGGATGCTTCTCTTCAGCAGGGGCAGGGAAGCTGTTCAGAGTTGATGGGAATATGAATGGAGCCAAATACAGGGCAATCTTAGAAGAAAACCTGTTAGAGTCTGCAAAAGACTTAAGACTGGGGGGGGGGGGGGGGGTTCACCTTTCTGCAGGTGACCCTAAACAATGACCCTAAACATACAGCCAGAGCAACAATGGAATGGTTTAGATCAAAGAATATTCATGTGTTAGAATGGCCCAGTCAAAGTTCAGACCTAAATCCAATTAAGAATCTGTGGCAAGACTTGAAAATTGCTGTTCACAGACACTCTCCATCCAATCTGACAGAGCTTGAGCTATTTGCAAAGAAGAATGGGCAAAAATGTTACTCTCTAGACGTGCAAAGCTGGTAGAGACATCCCCAAAAAGACTTGCAGCTGTAATTGCAGCGAAAGGTGGTTCTACAAAGTATTGACTCAGGGGGGCTGAATACAAATGCATGCCACACTTTTCAGATAAGTATCTGTAAAAAATGTTGAAAACCATTTATCATTTTCTATTCACTTCATAATCATGTGCCACTTTGTGTTGGTCTATCACATAAAGTCCCAATAAACTACATTTACGTTTTTGATTGTAACATGACAAAATGTGGAAAATGTCAAGGGGTATGAATACTTTTTCAAGGCACTGTATGTGATGAGCTCTTATACAGGATGGTGTATACCCTGAATATTGTGATGGGTTGTCATACAGCATGGTGTACACTCTGAATAATGTGATGGGTTGTCATACAAGATGGTGTACAGCAGGGGTGTCCAAACTTTTTTCCAAGAGGGCCAGATTTGATGAATAGAACATGCTTGAGGGCCGACCATTTTGCCTGACATTCTTAAACCATTAAAATTTGGTCTAAGTGTGTCCGTCCGAGCACTAATACACGGCCCAACAAGAATTCTCTTGCCTTTGTGCTGTGTGTGGTGAATAGATGAGCTTGGGCGTGTTATTTGGATATACCGGATTTAATCAGCTTATAACACGCACCTTCACTTTAAAAATGAAGTTTCAGGAAAAAAAATCTTAAATTTTAAATAAAGAACTGTGAAGCAAAATAAGGGTCAGTGCCCATCAATGCAGCCTAATCAGTGCCCATCTGCGGCCCCTACTCCATTGCCATGAATGTGGCCCCCACCGTATGGACATGAATGCAGCCCCCACTGTATTGACATGAATGCAGCCCCCACCGTATTGACATGAATGCAGCCCCCACCGTATTGACATGAATGCAGCCCCCACCATATTGACATGAATGCAGCCCCCACCATATTGACATGAATGCAACCCCCACCGTATTGACATGAATGCAGCCCCCACCACATTAACATGAATGCAGCCCCCACCGTATTGACATGAATGCAACCCCCACCGTATTGACATGAATGCAACCCCCACCGTATTGACATGAATGCAACCCCCACCGTATTGACATAAATGCAGCCCCCACCACATTCACATGAATGCAGCCCCCACCGTATTGACATGAATGCAGCCCCCACCACATTCACATGAATGCAGCCCCCACCGTATTGACATGAATGTAGCCCCCACCGTATTGACATGAATGCAGCCCCCACCGTATTGACATGAATGCAGCCCCCACCGTATTGACATGAATGCAGCCCCCACCGTATTGACATGAATGCAGCCCCCACCGTATTGACATGAATGCAGCCCCCACCGTATTGACATGAATGCAGCCCCCACCACATTGACATGAATGCAGCCCCCACCGTATTGACATGAATGCAGCCCCCACCGTATTGACATGAATGCAGCCCCCACCGTTTTGACATGAATGCAGCCCCCACCGTATTGACATGAATGCAGCCCCCACCACATTGACATGAATGCAGCCCCCACCGTATTGACATGAATGCAGCCCCCACCGTATTGACATGAATGCAGCCCCCACCGTATTGACATGAATGCAGCCCCCACCGTATTGACATGAATGCAGCCCCCACCACATTGACATGAATGCAGCCCCCACCGTATTGACATGAATGCAGCCCCCACCACATTCACACGAATGCAGCCCCCACCACATTCACACGAATGCAGCCCTCACCACATTCACACGAATGCAGCCCCCACCACATTCACACGAATGCAGCCCCCACCACATTCACACGAATGCAGCCCCCACCACATTCACACGAATGCAGCCCCCACCACATTCACACGAATGCAGCCCCCACCACATTCACACGAATGCAGCCCCCACCACATTCACATGAATGCAGCCCCCACATTGACATGAATGCAGCCCCCACCACATTCACATGAATGCAGCCCCCACATTCACATGAATGCAGCCCCCACATTCACATGAATGCAGCCCCCACCACATTCACATGAATGCAGCCCCCACATTGACATGAATGCAGCCCCCACCACATTGACATAAATACGGCAGCCCCCACCACATTGACATGAATGCAGACTCACCATTGCCGTCAGTGCAGCCTGATTCATGTCCATCTGCAGCCTTGGAGGAGACAGGGAGGGGGCGGGACGAGCGCCAACAGATATACAGGAGAAATTCCTGTTTACACGGCGGCCTCTTTAATTGAAAGTCTCGCCTCCTATGATGGACAAAACAATTGTCCAATGGCAGCGCAGGAGACGGGACTTCCTTTTACACAGGACGCCGTGTAAACAGGAAATTCTCCTGTATCCTGTATGGCGCTTGTCCCGCCCCCTCCAAGGCAGCCAGCATATCTATCTTTTATGGCCCCCAGCGCTCGGGGATTCGTTGGGGGCCACAAAAGATATATATGTCAAAATTACCAGGCGGGCCGTCCGAAACCAGACCGCGGGCCGCGATTGGCCCGCGGGCCGGACTTTGGACATGCCTGGTGTACAGCCTGAGTTTTGTGATGGGCTGTCATACAGGAAGGTGTACAGGCAGTCCCCGGGTTACAAACAAGATAGGGTTTGTAGGTTTGTTCTTAGGTTGAATTTGTATGTAATTTGGAACAGGTACATTTTTAAGTGTAACTCCAGCCATAAAAAATGTTTTGATGTTTTTTGAATAGCACAGGAAAGGGTTAACACCCCTGTAATATTTGTTTTGCTGTCTGTGCCCCTGTTCAGAACATTTTACCTCACTTTCTGTCCCTGTGACAATTGGATTTTGAAAATTTTGGGTTGTTGTGGAAACAAGGATTGGTGATAAAGCTTCAGTGGAGACACCTTTTTCCCATGATAGCTCTTACAGGAGCGAATTTCCCTTCCTAGGGGTAGATTTCCTCTCACTTCCTGTTGTCTCCCCCTGTTTGTAAGTATGAGAAGTTTGTTATTAGGATGTTTGTAACTCTGGGAACTGCCTGTACACACCAAATATTGTGATGGGTTGTCATACAGGATGGTGTTTACGCTGAAAACTGTGATAGATTAGCATATGGGTAGGTGGACCTAGGTGATGTTCAGGGAGAGAGCAAGGTCGCTTGGGTGTTGTTCAGGGTGAGAGTGGGGTCACCTAGGCATTGTTCAGGGTGAGAGTGGGGTCACCTAGGCATTGTTCAGGGTGAGAGTGGGGTCACCTAGGCATTGTTCAGGTTGAGAGTGGTGTCACTTTGGTGATGTTCATGGTAAGAGACGGGTCACTTGGGGGTTGTTCAGGGTGAGAGTGGGGTCACTTTGGTGATGTTCATGGTAAGAGACGGGTCACTTGGGGGTTGTTCAGGGTCAGAGTGGGGTCACTTTGGTGATGTTCATGGTAAGAGACGGGTCACTTGGGGGTTGTTCAGGGTCAGAGTGGGGTCACTTGGGCTGTTCATGTCGAAAGCGGGGTCATCTGGGTAATGGCCAGGTCGAGAGCAGGGTCACCTGGGCACTGGTAAACTGAGAGCCAGGTGATATTGCAGCTAATAATTCTGAGCAGGTGGAATGACTCCTCTGGTCTCCTCCAGGAAAAATGGCAGTGGGGCAGAAGTTGCCAGCGGCTGAATTCGGTACTGGATGGTTTAGCCTGCGGATGTTAGTTTGATTTGAAGAAGAATGGACAGGGACACCCCGAGGGGCCTCTACACAGGTAAATAATGCATTTGTCTCTAGAAGTAACCTTGGAATGCATGCCCTCCTGGGATGCCCATCTGCAGCTGTGGCTAGACAGAGAAGGATATTATCTGACAGAAGGCATAGATAATGGGGCGGTGGTCCTGAGCGAAAACACAATCACGTTGTCACTGCTGAACAGAACAGAGAGTTTGATGTGCTGCAAATTGAAGAATTTACTGCGGGATCTAAAGCTCTGATGACACCTACATTTGGGTAATATATAACGCACACTCATACTGTAACACTGGAGAGCTGAGTATCTTATTTGTCACAAGAGATAACATTGTTTCCTTCAAGGATCAGCCATAATGTTACAATCATATAGAAGTTTGTGACCGTCAGGGCTGTAGCTGTTTTTTTTTTTTTTTCCTGGTTTGGAGGTCAGCCTTGGGCACCTAGGTGAAAGTAATTAGGTGGCATCTTGCACTTTTGTAATAACTGTATGTGGGCTTAAAACTTGATCACAAACAGACAAAAATTTCTAACAGTTAGCCAGCAAAAAATAAAAAACAAAAAACGAATTGACCCCGTCTAATTAAAAGAGAAGTATGGGTTTTCGTTTTTTTTGTAGATTCATACTTACCTCGGTGGATGGAGCATCAGACCGATGCTGCAGCTGTCCCCCGGTGTCTCTGCACTGAGAACCGAGCCACCGAACATCACCGATGGCTCGGTTCTCACTCCTCCCCGAGCAGAGAGATGCTGCCTGTCAGCATTTCTCCTGCTCTCATCCTCCATGCTCATTGGAGCAATGAGCTGTGGAGGGGAAGCCCAGCCTAAAAAGCTCAGGCTGGACTTCTCCTTTAACAGTAAAGACAAAGGTTTTAGTTGCACACATTTGCAAAAATATGTGGAAGGCACAGTGCCTACGCTAAGGCTCCTCTGTATACTGCGGTCCTAACTCTATATTTTTGAGAATCTTCAAGATAGAGCATATAGGGCAGTGGAAAAATTAATGGCAGGTTTGCCTGGAGGGAGCCCACTCCTCCTTAAAGGCACAGAAACACATTGGACGCCAGGCAAAAGCAAAATGGCAGCTAAAGTCATCCAATGTGTCCCCATCCAAATCCAGCAAACAAACTATACAGGAGATAGTGACAGTCAGGGCTGTAGATTATTTTTTTTCCTGGGGTCAGCCTCAAGCACCCATGGGTGGGGTTTAAAACTAAAAGCGTTTGTTAACCCCCCCCCCAAAAAAAGATCCTTTTCCTTGAAAGCATTTTATACAGCACAGTGCTTGTGCTGTGTCATTTGGCCCCCTGTAACACCCGTAATACCTGGCTGATCCTGCCTGGGTATCCCCTCCCCTTTGTAAACTGACCAGGGTGTATCATGGCTGCTGAGCCCTGACACTGTGGTCAATTTACGTGCCTCCGTCATTCGCAGCCCGGCTATCTGTCTACACTGTGCTTTCTCCCCCCTCCCTCTCTGCCTGTCAGCTCATGACAGTGCCCATCCCCGCAACTGCTGCTGCTCAAATATCTTTCATATATTCATACTATCCCCTCTGTGTTCTTATCCTGTGTCCCCCTGTTTGAGTGATTTATAAAAAAAAAGCCTACTATACCTAATTTCACAGCTCTTCCCAGCGATCACATGATCGGCTTGCTCTCTCTCTCTCCTCTCCTCCTCCTCTCTGAAGTGATGTCAGTGGGGGAATCTCAGCCCCACCCACTGCATCTCTCAGTCGCTGAGAGAGAGAAAAGAGCTGTGAAATGAGATATAGCGGGCATTTTTTTAAATAAATCACTCACACAGGGGCACACAGGATTAGAACACAGAGGGGATGGTATGAAGATGTGAAATTTGTTTAACAAACACTTTAAGCGTACTCATTGTGTACCCAGTAACATATGGAACAGTCCTAACATATCCAAAAAACATTTAATAATGGTGCCACAAGCAAGAGTCCAACAGTGGTCAGGTGTGTGTAATGCACAGGTGAGTAGACAGGGTGCAAAATAACCTTACCTTCCATACCTTACCTTACCTTCCTTCCCATGTACCCCCCCCCCAGTACAGTTCCCCCCCCCATATTAAAGATCCCCTTCCCCCAGTACAAATCTTCCCCCCAGTACAGCTCCTGTTTCAGTACTAATTCCCAGTACAGATTCCCCATACAAAACAGATCTTCCACCAACAAGTACAGATCTCCTCCATTTTAGTCCTTCCCTCAGCACTGATCTCACCTTCAGCACAGATTTTCCCCCTTCAGTATAGATCTCCCCCCTTTCAGTACAGACCCCCCCCCCCCCGGTAACACATGGCTGGTACAAATCCACCTAAGTAAAGATATTCCTCCCAGTACAGCCCACCTCTACCAGCACAGCCTCCCCCTCAGTATAGATCTCCTCCCAGTATATTTCCCTCCCAGTACAGCTTCCCCCCCTGTACAAACCCTCCCCCACCCAATACAGATCTCCTTCCCCCAGTACAGGCCTCCCCCCAATACAGATGTCCCCCAGTACATATCTTCCACCTCAGTATACCTGTACATATTCCTCCAGTACAGATTTCCCTTCCCCTAATATAGCTGCTTACCAGTACAGCTCCCATCAGTACAACTCCCCCATTACAGATCTCCTCCCCCACCACTACAGCACCCCCATGTCCAGATCTGCCCTCAACATAGATCTCCCCCAGTACAGATTCTCCCATGTACAGCTTCCTTCCACCATTACAGACCTACCCTCTCCCTCACCAGTACGACTCACTCCCTCGATTTCATCTACTCACCAGACTAAGCATTTCCGTGTGAGGGGAACACCTGGGTCAGATGAGGAAAGCCTCCCTCACTATAAACTTGACTGCTGTCAGGTTTGGGGACAATTTCTGTAGTAGGAGTAGGAGATGCTTTTAATTCTCTAGCGGGTTGTGTATTTGTATAGGAGAGTCCCGATACAGAAAGGCCCAGAGCTCCATGTTGAGAAGGAAAAAGGTAATATATATATATATATATATATATATATATATATATATATATATATATATATATATATATATATATATATATATATATATATATGTATGTATATCAGCAGTTGTGGTATTTGCTGGGCAGTGGTTTGTGTTGTCTGTGTATGTAGTGAGATTGCATCATTAGCATTGAACTTTTATCATTCAGGAACACTGTGATATCTAAAATATGGTTGGAATCCTGTGCTAAGCCATGTTGGTGGTACATGCAGCCAATAGATGATCTGTAGATGGTCTCTAGGTGGAAAAAAGATCACATTGTATCATTTTATCCAAATCTTCTACACATACATAAAACTCACATCAGTTGAATGATGTAGTAAATTACCACCAGTGTGATTAGTGTTACCTCTGACATTGCAGTTTCTCTGGCATGAAGTTCCAACCTTGGGTTGGAATGTCTCTAATGCTGACCTGCAGGTGCTGATGCTCTCTCTTTTTCCCTTTTATTGCGTTTCTCTTAGCTCTAGTCTGCGTTGAAACCAATTCGATTTTGCTTTTGATACAGGTTTTGTTCTGGTTCCTTGTTGGGTGCACATGATGAACTCTCTGAACTTAGTAAGGCTGAAAAGAAGGTTGTGTGGCATAGAGCCCCTTACTTGCATATGCCATGGCTGTCTGCTTTATAGGCTAGGCCCCTGTATCAGACAGACCCAGCCCATCTCTCATACAGGCCTGGCATTTCTCTAGTACAATCCTGGTACCCCTTTCATACAGGTCTGGCTCCTTTCTCATACAGGCCCAGCCCCTTTCTCAAACAGGCCCAAGCCTTCTCTTATATGGGTCAGGCCCTTATCTTATTCAGCTCAACCTCCCTCTCATATAGTCTTGACCCTTTCCTTATATAGGTGTAGCGCTGGTAGATTTTCAATCTACCGCTGATAGGTAAATCTAGTGGGTTACTTGTTAGAGGAAGTTAGATTTGCCTTTGTTCCAGCTTGGAGTTGCATGTAGTTCCACACTGTGCCTGTGGGTGTCGTTGTCACCATGGGCTGGTGTTGGAAAGGCAACGTGTTGAAGCGTATGAGTGCTCCTCTGTCCCGGGGACAACTCGGTGGAGGTGGTCCTCCGAGTTGCATTCTGGGATCTGGGAGAGGGTATTTATGGGACAGACGCCATGTTTAGGGGCTAGTTTTCAGCCACCTGCTGGCCCTCCTGGCCGACAGGTATGCGTCAAGAGTACCACCTCGTCGCTGCGGCGTGTGGGTGTGCCCAGAAGCCTGTCTGGGGCCTACCACAGCAGCAGAGGAATGGTCCTGAGCTGTCTATCCTGAGTGAAGAAGCTGGACAACCGAGGAGATCCCAGGGGAGGACCCGTCATGGAAGGATCATGCAGAGTGCTGGTCTGGAGAGGGGCCTGGTGACTCGGTTGGAGGACGTATCCTGAAGTAATCTTACTGCATAGTACTGCCGGGTTGGCTTAAAGGTTCAAGTACTGTGTCTGACATTCATCGCAAACCAATACATCCTGTGGCAGAGGATCGTACGGGTTTCATTCCAAACAAGTCTGTGGCAGAGACTTTTGTTCGTGCTGCGTACTGGCTGCTAGGCAAGTGAGAGAGGCCTATCCAGCGGGCAAAGATTGAATTCCACAAGGGGAGTGCATTCAACTACAAGTGCTCAATTCCAAAGAATGTTCTAAAGAATACTAAGGAAAGGTATTTGAGCTTCCCTGCAACTTTCCTTCTGCCTCTTTCCTGCTACTTCCGTTATTACTTGTTCATTAAAGCATTGGAAAATATACTCAAGTGTTTGGTGTCTACATCGTCCAGAGGTAAACTCAACGGGACCCTAGACCCGGTGCCGGTGAAACAGAGGTATCGATAGTGAAGGTAACAGCCCGCTTTAAACCAGCAGCTCCACCGAGAGTTGGTGCTACATAGGCATAACCCCTTTCCCATAAAGGTCCGGCGCCTTTCTCTTGCACAAGCTCAGCCTCTCTCTCAAACAGGCTTAGCCCTCTATTGTATAGACCAGATTCATCTCTTATAAATGCCCCTCTTTCATATCGGCCCAGTGGCATATTATCCATGTGTGTAGTGGGGCCCACTGTGCCAAGAGACACACTGCCAAGATAGAAGAAATTAGATTTTTTTTTTGTTTGGATATGTTTTTCAGCAGAAAGAAAAAATATTGTTTTTTTTTTTTTTTAAATTGTCAGTATTTTTTTGTTTATAGTGCCAAAAAATAAAAACCGCAGAGGTGATCAAATACCACCAAAATAAAGTTCTATTTGTGGAGAAAAAAGAACATTAATTTTATTTGGGTACAGTGTTGCACGACCACGCAATTGTCAGTTAAATTAACGCAGTGCCGTATCGCAAAAAATGTCCAGATCAGGAAGGGGGGAAAGCCTTTCCTGAGCTGAAGTGGTTAAAAAAAACAGAGCTAACACTTTTTTCCAAGCCTACCTTAAAAAAGAGCTTACAATATTCAGGGACTGCTTAGCAACCAGCAACTGTTGAGACAAAGAACACTTTGGTGAGAAGTTTGGAATATACAATATACTGTAGTGTGTATATTATGCAGGAGTCTGTAAGGCAAAGTGCAGAGGTCAGAGGTGTGCAATGCACAGAGTGCTGCAGTCAGTGCCGGGTTTATCAGTGCATGACACACATAGAACAGGGGACGGGAGTATGTAATGTACACAATGCAGGGGACATGTGTAATGCATACAATGCAGGGGACAGGAATGTGTAATGCACAGAATTCAGTGGACAGGAGTGTGTAATGCACAGAACGCAGGGTACAGGAATATGTAATGCACAGAATGCAGGGGACAGGAGTGTGTAATGCACAGAATTCAGTGGACAGGAGTGTGTAATGCACAGAATGTAGGGGACAGGAGTGTGTAATGCACAGAATGCAGGGGACAGGAGTGTGTAATGCACAAAATGCAGGGACAGGAGTGTGTAATGCACAAAATACAGGGGACAGGAGTGTGTAATGCACAAAATGCAGGGGACAGGAGTGTGTAATGCACAAAATGCAGGGGACAGGAGTGTGTAATGCACAGAATGCGGGGGACTGGAGTGTGTAATGCACAGTGGGGGTCAGGAGTACAAAACAAAAACAGTGCAGGAAGCAGGGGTGTATAATGCAGTTTAGGGGTCAGGCAAGGGCAAAATTTCCCCCAAAATATTGCCCCCTACTTTCTCCACTATCCCTCCCCAAAGAATCCAGCACTTATCGGCATGCTTACCACTCCCAGCACAATCTTTGCCCTTCTTTTTTACAAGCTTTGCCCCCATCTTATATAGACCAAGCTCCTTACTCATACAGGCTCAATCCCTCTCTTTTACAGACTCGGCCTCTTTCTCACATAGTTACATAGTTACATAATAGGTGAGGTTAAAAAAAGACACAAGTCCATCAAGTCCAACCTATGTTTGTGATTATATGTCAGTATTACATTGTATATGCCTGTATGTTGTGGTAGTTCAGGTGCTTATCTAATAGTTTTTTAAAACTATTGATGCTCCCCGCTGAGACCACTGCCTGTGGAAGGGAATTCCACATCCTTGCCGCTCTTACAGTAAAGAACCTTCTACGTAGTTTAAGGTTAAACCTCTTTTCTTCTAATTTTAATGAGTGGCCACGTGTCTTGTTAAACTCCCTTCCGCAAAAAAGTTTTATCCCTATTGTGGGGTCACCAGTACGGTATTTATAAGTTTAAATCACATCCCCTCTCAAGCGTCTCTTCTCCAGAGAGAATACGTTCAGTGCTCACAACCTTCCCTCATAATATCCTCCAGAACCTTTATTAGCTTAGTTGCCCTTCTTTGTTCTCGCTCCATTTCCAGTACATCCTTCCTGAGGACTGGTGCCAGAACTGGACAGCATACTCTAGGTGCGGCCGGACCAGAGTCTTGTAGAGCGGGAGAATTATCGTTTTATCTCTGGAATTAATCCCTTTTTTAATGCATGCCCATATTCTGTCTGCTTTGTTAGCAGCAGCTTGGCATTGCATGCCATTGCTGAGCCTATCATCTACTAGGATCCCCATGCCTTTTCCATCCTAGATTCCCCCAGAGGTTCTCCTCCAAATAGGCCAGGCCCCTCTCTCATACACTCCCATACAGGCCGACCCCTGTTGGCCTTCGGATCTGGTAGGAACACAAGAAGTCATCCAATATTGAAAGAATATTTCCTTTTAAATTATTTATTGTGTTTTGCTTTGCTAAAATATATTTGGGGTATCAGCTCATCCGCTCTTATTACCTCCCACGCACAACTTTTCAGTTGACTGCATCCTGTGACAATACATCATCATTTCACATCTTCTCAGAGAATTTGTTGAGGCTTTTGCCTTCATATCTGACAGGTCATGCTCTTATTTCTGCGGTCGTTTGATTTTTGGAACTTTGCCAGAATTACGTATAACGTATATGCGTAATACGTATATAGGCCTAAGCCACCAAGATAATTGTATAACAGTGAGATTGTCCCCTTGTCTCTGGATGTGGGGACACAAAGACCCTCAAATGTGTTAATAGGGTTGGAAGTGTGAGTTGTAAAAATGTCTGATCTGAAGATATCTGTAGAACTCTGACCTGGGCAAGGAGTGAGAGGATTGTAAGGATAAAAAGGAATGAAGCACCCCATCCTTCTGGAGGGAGCCAAGAGTGACCAGGTCCCTAGAAATCCATAGGGAAAAGGAGTTAGGATTAGGAAATGCGACAAATGATGGGTTACCAACAAAATGAGGCCCATCTGGGGTAAGGAGGGAGTAGGGAGAATTTTTTTTTGTATAGGGACCACAGGTGTAAGGATTGACCCACCACTGAGTTAAGGGGGGAGATATCTTTTGGGCGAATTGCAGTGGCCCATAATAATCCTGGTAAAGAGTAAGGGGCTATGGAGGAATGTTTAAAACTGAGCCAGGGGATCCCGAGAGGGGAAATATGCCATTGTGCCAACTGTGGGAGTCTGGCAGAGAGGTAATAGTGCCAAAGATTGGGTAGGCCCAATCCTCCTCGAGCCTGAGGTCTGTATATCATCTGCATACCTAATCTGGGTTTTTTATTGTGCCATACAAATTTGTTTATATCTCTTTGGATTGATTCAATCGTTTGTCGAGACACATAATTTGAGAGGGCTCTAAAAAAAAATAAAAGTTTGGGAAGAATCAACATTTTTATCGCCTGGATCCTGCCTAAAAAGGTGATGTGGTATGAGTTCCAAGTGTTTAAAAGTTGTCTGAGGTAAATGCTGGTGGATAGTTAGTTAAGTATAATTTGTGGAGAGAAGGTGCCAATTTGATCCCCAAGTATGGTAAGCACTGCCATCCATGGCAAAACCAATGTTTGATTGAATTGTAGAGATAATATGTTGGGGGAACTTTATAGGAAGGGCTTAGCATTTAGAAATGTTAACCCCTAAACCCGTGATGTCTTGGAAGGTATGGAGGGTGGAAATCAGGTTGGCAATTGAGACTATCGGGTCAGACAAAAACAGGAGGACATCGTCCGCATATAGACTTAATTTGAACTCTTGGTCCCCTTTCAAATATACTTTGATATTAGGGTCCAAGCTAATGGAACGGGCTAAGGGTTCGATGGCGAGGGCAAATAAAAGTGGTGACAGGGGGCAACCTTGTCTTGTTTCCCTGCCTAACGTGAAATATTCAGAGTTACAGCCTGGTAGTCTAATCCGGGTGTGGGGATGGTGATATAATGCCCGAAAACCATGAACAAAGGCCCCCAAGAAGCCAAATTTTTCTAGAGTTAGTTCGAGGTATGGCCAAAGCACACTATCAAAGGCCTTATGAATGTCCAGGCTCAGAAATAGTACTTTGCGGGAATGTAGATGGCAGTATCATTATGAGGGATTACTGTGATACCATGCTAGAACATTGATTGCCAGCAGCATTTCAATATCTGCACTGTAGGAATTCTTGGGAAATTGCCTCTAGAATGATAAGTGGGAAACTGGGGGCTGCAGGTTGAAGATTCCCCCCAGAATGCTGAGGTGGGGATCTGAGGGTTGCAGGTCTACTATTCCTATCAAAAAACACTTTTATTGTTTTAATAGTACAGATTGATATTTGCCAAAGAACATTAGTCCTTACCATGCTGTTGTGGCGTCACTAACTACGGGCTGTCGTAGTTGTAACCTGTAACCTGTAATTTCCCCAGCTTTTCCGAAGGCTGCAACACTTGCATCATGGAAAATGTGTAAGATCACCCCCTCCCGCACAGTTATACGTCCAGCAGAATGCTGTGAAGTGAACGTGTTAAACACGGTCTCCTTCCATATTAGAAGTCATCGCTCGAAGCAACACACATTGTACGTCTTGTCATTTACTGCAGAGGAATTAATGTGGCACTTGTAAGTGTTCAGAGTGACACCATTGAGATGGCGCTTTGTGTGGCGTATTTTTACACTCTGCAGAGGGGGTTAGTGATTCCTTTGTAGCAAGAAATGCCCAACTCATCCAGTGAAGATGAAATTCTCATACTAATGGCAGGAATATGGGAAGAGACAGTGGGGAAAGTGGGGGGTGGTGAGAAGATGATAGAAGGATAGTGAAGAGAAGAGACATAAGTAGACAGCAAGGTGATAGTGGTGGTAAATTAAGAGTGGCTGCAAGGAGTCAGTGGGGGGATGATGGGGGACAGGGAGGGAATGGTTTGGGGAACAGCAAGGGATGTTGGAGGGACAGTGGAAGGACAGTGAGAGATGGTGGGGAACAATGAGTGGATGGTGGGGAATAGCAAAAGGATGGTGGGGGGACAGCAAGGGGTTGGTAGGGGGACAGTGCGGAGATTGTGGGGGACAGTGAGGGGATAGCAGGGGACAGTGAAGAGATAGTGGGGGAACAATGTGGGGATGGTCAGGGGACAATGCGAGGACAGTGCAGGGACTGTGAAGGATGGTGAAGGACTATAAAAGGTGGGGGAACAGTGAAGGGAAGATGATGAGACAGTAATGAGATGGTGGGGACAACACTGAGGGGACAACAAGAGAGATGTTAAGGTGATAGGTGAGGGGTTAATTAAGGACTGCGAAAGGACCATGGGCGAGCAGGGAGTGGACAGTGAAGGGGCAGCAAAGGGTTCAGTCCTTCCAAGGGAGAAGTATAGTCGGTCTCTTTGGAAGTGTGACTCTGATACAGCGAGCAACAAAAAAAGGATGTTAGCCAGCACAGATTCAGGAAGCAGAGCACCCATGGGTCTCCCAACATGAGAGCTGCTTTCTGGACTCCAGCTGGATAACAGAGAACTTCATTTAAAACTACAGACATTTAGTAATATTCATGGGCTGCTGTCATCCTCTTTTTTTCCCCAGGCACCTGATGACATTTTCGTGGGACACTTTGACTACTTTTCCTACAACATGGCAATTTCATTTTTTTTTAATTGGCTTGCTCAACAAATGCAACCAGTCTTCTACGTAAGGCCTAAATCAAACCAAAGACCTGCTGAGTGTTGTCCATCATTAGGCCTTCAAATCACTGAATTCAGTAGAGAAATTTTTAGTTTTGGACGGGATGGGAAATAATTGGCTCTGGGTCATTGTTGGCCTTTGGAAAAGACCAGAGTATGGGTACAAACCAACAACCACATAACATTTTTTAAATAAGAACCATTCATCTTATTTTCTTTTATAAGTCTTTGCCCTTTTGGATTGGAGTAAAGTACTCACCTCCTGCGTTACCATATACATTTTTATTGCTGTGTCCTCATTGGGGAGATTCTCCCTCCCTTCCTGTCTTCCTGGAAAATAAAAATTGCTGCTGAGGTTCCAAGCCTTTCTCTGATCTATCACTTTCTGTTTCTGTTAATGAAACTTCTTATTACACTCTGTCTTTGTGACATCACTGTCACCAGGACAGGAAATAAGGGGAAATCTTCTCATTGAGACAACAGACAGTTACATAAACCCTCCTCCACTACTATATGAGATTTGATTTCTCAGTGTGGGGAATAAACATTATGTTACATGGGCTTGTACAAGTTTGCCACCACTGAGACTTCCACAGCACTGTTCTAGGTTCATCTGTGTGTCCTAAAGCCCTGGAGGTGAGATAAGCTTGCAGCCATGATAGAAGTGGAAGGCAGGAGCATCCCCTTTCACCCGTCTGAACACATCTAACCTCTCCGTAGAAGAGATGTGATGTCTCCCATGTCTTTATTTTCCAGAGTAAACTCTGAGCACACAATCCCCCTCCCAGCTCCGGGGAGCCTGAAATATTTACCAACCCTCTTATCTGAAGACTCCATCTAACGAGCCAAATAAAATATTAAATCTGCCTGATTAAAATCCAATCTTTCCCTTCTGTTTCTTCACAGCTGATAATACGGAAATGAATCAGAGTACCATGCCTGACAGCTCTTCGGATTTAATTAGCAGGCGCAGCTTGTCCTCCGGAGAGACTCTCTGTGTACCTGCGGCACCAGGTACACTCAACTCCCACCCTTTAAATCCTCACCAAATTTCATACATTAAGAGATCTGCAGTGACAAGGGGGCTTCATAGGTATGTCACTGATTCCCGTCCTGTGTATTGGTGGAGAGTCTGGGGATTGAGTTGACCTATACGCCCACATAGCAGACTGCAGCACCAATCATAAAACTCCACATCGCAAGCGATAAAACTTATGCCCCGTACACACGGTCGGACTTTGTTCGGACATTCCGACAACAAAATCCTAGGATTTTTTCCGACGGATGTTGGCTCAAACTTGTCTTGCATACACACAGTCAGACAAAGTTGTCGGAAAATCCGATCATTCTGAACGTGGTGATGTAAAACACGTACGTCGGGACTATAAACGGGGCAGTGGCCAATAGCTTTCATCTCTTTATTTATTCTGAGCATGCGTGGCACTTTGTCTTTCGGATTTGTGTACACACGATCGGAATTTCCAACAACGGATTTTGTTGTCGGAAAATTTTATATCCTGCTCTCAAACTTTGTGTGTCGGAAAATCCGATGGAAAAGTGTGATGGAGCCTACACACGGTCGGAATTTCCGACAACAAGGTCCTATCACACATTTTCCGTCGGAAAATCCGACCGTGTGTACGGGGCATTAGACAGCATTATGCCGCGTACACACGAGCGGATTTTCTGTCGGAAAAAACTTGGATGGTTTTTCCGACGGAATGCCTCTCAAGCTTGCCTTGGATACACACGGTCACACAAAAGTTCTCTGAACTTTCAACCGTCAAGGACGCGGTGACGTACAACACTACGACGAGCCAAGAAAATCAAGTTCAGTGCTTCCAAGCATGCGTGGAATTGTTTCCGAGCATGTGTAGGAATTTTGCGCGTGGGAATTTGTACAGACGATCACATTTTCGAATAGGAACTTTTTCCGAATGAAAAATTGAGAACCTGCTCTCAATCTTTTGCTGGCGGGAATTCTGCCAGCAAATGTCCGATGGAGCATACACATGGTCGCATTTTCCGACCAAAAGCTCTCGTCGGTCTTTTGCTGGCCGAATTTCCGATGTGTGCGCGGCATTAGGGAGAATGATGTGCTCTCTTTTATTCAACCAATTCTGTTGTTATGGATAGTGTATATGCAGTGGGAGCATAATTTCTCATGTGTAATCATGTGTTATGTACTGACCTTTCATTGCTCATCTTTCTTTTTCTGCACATATTTCACATGATATAACAGGCCTACATTAATAACGTTTTATTCTTTATACATCACCATCTGTCATACCCAGCACATGACATAGACAGGACACATATCTCATTCCTCACATGACCATGTCACTAAACAATCTGTCATCAATTTGACTCCTCTATATAAGGGGTCTGCCAGATGTAACACCCCCAACATTATAAGGGGTAAGTGGCTGAGAAAACATTGAAAAGACAGATTGAGAACAACAGACAGAGAACATCATGTAATAAATTGCGTCATTTTAGTTCTGCCTGAAGCTCAACTTCAAATGCAAGAAGGCCTATAGAGGAGACATGGTGAATGATAGGAGGATTATGATTTCAATTTTTCCAATTCCAAAGTTTATATAGGGCTGATTTCTGGTGTATTCTGACTTGTTGGTCGGTGCACACTGTGGAGTAGGGATGAGCTTCGTGTTCGAGTCGAACCCATGTTCGACTCGAACATCGGCTGTTCGACCGTCCGTCGAATTGCGAACGTTATGGGCCGTTCGCGCCAAATTTGTGTGGCGCGTCACGGCCCATAATTCACTGCGGCATCGCAGTGCATTGCTGGCTGATGATTGGCCAAGCATGCACTATGACCCGCATGCTTGGCCAATCACAGCGCCGTCAGTAGAGAGAGCTGTAATTGGCCAAAGCCAGGGTGGCTTTGGCCAATTATGGCTCAGGGGATTTAGTACACGCCCCACACTATATAAGGCCGCCTGCACGGCGGCCCTGTGTAGTGTGTTCCGGTGTGCTGATAGAGAGAGAGACAGACAGTGTCATTTGATTTGAGAGCTAGATTAGGCTAGATCTGTTCCTGCTCTTTACATTTAGTGCAGTGCGTCCTGCTCACAGTGTTCAGCTAGATCTGTTCCTGCTCTTTACATTTAGTGCAGTGCGTCCTGCTCACAGTGTTCAGCTAGATCCGTTCCTGCTATTTACATTTAGTGCAGTGCGTCCTGCTCACAGTGTTCAGCTAGATCTGTTCCTGCTATTTACATTTAGTGCAGTGCGTCCTGCTCACAGTGTTCAGCTAGATCCGTTCCTGCTATTTACATTTAGTGCAGTCAGTGCGTCCTGCTCACAGTGTTCAGCTAGATCCGTTCCTGCTATTTACATTTAGTGCAGTCAGTGCGTCCTGCTCACAGTGTTCAGCTAGATCCGTTCCTGCTATTTACATTTAGTGCAGTGCGTCCTGCTCACAGTGTTCAGCTAGATCCGTTCCTGCTATTTACATTTAGTGCAGTGCGTCCTGCTCACAGTGTTCAGCTAGATCCGTTCCTGCTATTTACATTTAGTGCAGTGCGTCCTGCTCACAGTGTTCAGCTAGATCCGTTCCTGCTATTTACATTTAGTGCAGTCAGTGCGTCCTGCTCACAGTGTTCAGCTAGATCCGTTCCTGCTATTTACATTTAGTGCAGTCAGTGCGTCCTGCTCACAGTGTTCAGCTAGATCCGTTCCTGCTATTTACATTTAGTGCAGTGCGTCCTGCTCACAGTGTTCAGCTAGATCCGTTCCTGCTATTTACATTTAGTGCAGTGCGTCCTGCTCACAGTGTTCAGCTAGATCCGTTCCTGCTATTTACATTTAGTGCAGTGCGTCCTGCTCACAGTGTTCAGCTAGATCCGTTCCTGCTATTTACATTTAGTGCAGTCAGTGCGTCCTGCTCACAGTGTTCAGCTAGATCCGTTCCTGCTATTTACATTTAGTGCAGTCAGTGCGTCCTGCTCACAGTGTTCAGCTAGATCCGTTCCTGCTATTTACATTTAGTGCAGTGCGTCCTGCTCTCAGTGTTCAGCTAGATCCGTTCCTGCTATTTACATTTAGTGCAGTGCGTCCTGCTCACAGTGTTCAGCTAGATCCGTTCCTGCTATTTACATTTAGTGCAGTGCGTCCTGCTCACAGTGTTCAGCTAGATCCGTTCCTGCTATTTACATTTAGTGCAGTGCGTCCTGCTCACAGTGTTCAGCTAGATCCGTTCCTGCTATTTACATTTAGTGCAGTCAGTGCGTCCTGCTCACAGTGTTCAGCTAGATCCGTTCCTGCTATTTACATTTAGTGCAGTGCGTCCTGCTCACAGTGTTCAGCTAGATCCGTTCCTGCTATTTACATTTAGTGCAGTGCGTCCTGCTCACAGTGTTCAGCTAGATCCGTTCCTGCTATTTACATTTAGTGCAGTGCGTCCTGCTCACAGTGTTCAGCTAGATCCGTTCCTGCTATTTACATTTAGTGCAGTGCGTCCTGCTCACAGTGTTCAGCTAGATCCGTTCCTGCTATTTACATTTAGTGCAGTCAGTGCGTCCTGCTCACAGTGTTCAGCTAGATCCGTTCCTGCTATTTACATTTAGTGCAGTGCGTCCTGCTCACAGTGTTCAGCTAGATCTGTTCCTGCTATTTACATTTAGTGCAGTGCGTCCTGCTCACAGTGTTCAGCTAGATCCGTTCCTGCTATTTACATTTAGTGCAGTCAGTGCGTCCTGCTCACAGTGTTCAGCTAGATCCGTTCCTGCTATTTACATTTAGTGCAGTGCGTCCTGCTCACAGTGTTCAGCTAGATCCGTTCCTGTTATCTTCCTACTGACAGGCAGGCTTGTCTGGTTACAGTATATAAAGCTACCTGAAGAAAATTACAGGTGTTCTATCCCAGCTTAGTGCAGCTACAGGCCATTAGTATGTCTGGAAGGCCAAGAAGGAGAGGCAGACAGTCACAAGCCAATAAGAGAAGGCAAGCAGGCTCTGTGTCTAGTGCTGGTCGTGGAGACGGTGCATCCTCATCAGCACGTGGCCATGGGACACGCTTGGCCTTTTTTTCGGCAGCTGGCCGTGTTGAGCCGCAACATGCAGAAAACTTGGTCGAGTGGATGACCAAGCCGTCCTCATCCTCCTCATCCTCTCTCACCCATGCCCAGGGTGCTTTGTCTGGCAAAGCAGCGGCCTCTTCCCTCAGCTCAATGTCATCAGTGACTCCTTCCCTAGCTCCACCATGTCCTCATGAGGATTCCCTCGAACTGTTTGACCACAGTGTTGGGTACATGCTCCAGGAGGATGCCCAGCGTTTGGAAGGCTCTGATGATGATACTGAGCTCGATGAAGGCAGTAACATGAGCACGGACAGAGGGGGTGCCCAAGAAGGACAGCAATCTGGCAGTCATGCTCCCCCTGCTGCAGCATACTGCCAGGTTTGCTCCAGTGATGAGGAGGGAGGGGATGATGAGGTCACTGACTCAACGTGGGTGCCTGATAGGAGAGAGGAGGAGGAGGAGGAGGAGGAGGCGGCACATCACCAACGAGGCAGGATGCCCTCCAGGGGCCAGCCTAAGGGCAGCACATTGACTGCATCACACCCCAAAGCTCCACATGTGCAGGGCGCTGCAGTCTCTGCGCGTTATTCAAAAAGTTCTTTGGTGTGGGCCTTTTTTGAGACGAGTGCATCAGATCGCACCGCTGCTATTTGCAACATATGTCTCAAGCGTATCTCGCGTGGCCAAAACATCTCCCGCTTGGGTACCACATGCTTGACCAGACATATGTTGACCTGCCATGCAGTTCGTTGGCAAGCATATCTAAAAGACCCACACCAAAGAACAAAGAGGATCTCTCCTTGCTCCTCATCAGCTGAGATTTCCAACCCCACTAGACCTTCAGTCCTCTCTGAGACCTGCAGTGAGAGGAATGAAGGTGTAGAATTAGGTGTGTCACAGCCAAGTACTTGTGGGCAATCTGCTTTTGGTACACCGACGCCAGATTGTACCAGGCAAATTTCCCTGCCCCAGCTGCTGCACCGCCGAAAGAAGTTTGCTCCCAGCCATCCACATGCCCAGCGGTTGAATGCTAGCTTGGCAAAATTGCTAGCACTTCAACTGCTGCCTTTTCAGTTGGTAGACTCTGCCCCCTTCCGTGAGTTTGTGGAATGTGCGGTTCCTCAGTGGCAGGTACCCAAACGCCACTTTTTCTCACGGAAGGCGATTCCAGCTCTCTACCGGCATGTGGAAGGCAATGTCCATGCCTCGCTGGACAGGGCGGTCAGCGGTAAGGTGCATATTACCGCTGACTCATGGTCCAGCAGGCATGGACAGGGACGTTACTTAAGTTTCACGGCGCATTGGGTGACTCTGCTGGCAGCTGGGAAGGATGCAGGACAAGGTGCAGTAGTGTTGGAGGTTGTTCCGCCACCACGCCTCCAAAATGCTGATTGTGACACACCTCTCTCCTCCACCCCCTCCTCTTCTTCTTCCTCCATGGCCTCTTCCTCGGAACCAGCGGTGCTCCGTAGGCGTTCAAGGGGCTACGCAAGTACGCAGGCCAAAAGATGCCATGCGGTGCTTGAGCTGGTGTGCTTGGGGGACAGGAGCCACACTGGGGCAGAGGTTCTGTCAGCTCTGCAGGGGCAGGTTCAGAGGTGGTTGACGCCACGCCAACTTAAGGCAGGAATGGTGGTTTGCGACAATGGAACCAACCTCCTCTCTGCCCTCCGACAGGGACAACTGACCCATGTGCCCTGTTTGGCTCACGTCCTTAACTTGGTGGTGCAGCGGTTCTTGGGCAGGTACCCGGGCTTACAGGATGTCCTGAGGCAGGCCAGGAAAGTCTGTGTGCATTTCCGCCGGTCATATAATGCCAGTGCTCGGCTGACGGACCTCCAAAAGGAGTTTAACCTGCCCAAGAACCGCCTAATCTGTGACATGCCCACCAGGTGGAACTCGACATTGGCCATGCTGCAGCGGCTGCACACGCAGCAGAGGGCCATAAATGAGTACCTGTGCGACTGTGGCACCAGGACAGGGTCAGGGGACCTTGGTTTTTTTTCCCCACGCCAGTGGGCCATGATCAGGGATGCATGCACTGTCCTGTCACCATTCGAGGAGGCCACGAGGATGGTGAGCACTGACAGTGCATGCATCAGTGACACTGTCCCCCTTGTCCACCTGTTGGAGCACACGCTGCGTGGAATAATGGACAGGGCACTTGAGGCAGAACAGAGGCAGGAAGAGGAGGACTTCCTTAGCTCTCAAGGCCCCCTTTATCCAGACAGTGTTCCTGCGTGCCCGCCGATCACACAGGAAGAGGACGAGGAGGAGGAGGAGGAGGAGGAGGAAGATTGTGTCAGTATGGAGGTGGAGCCTGGCACTCAGCATCAGCAGTCTTTAAGGGATCAGTCCCAAGGAACACATGGACTTGTACGTGGCTGGGAGGAGGTGGCTGCGGACGTTGTTGTCCTTAGTGACCCAGAGGACTCCGGACCGAATGCCTCAGCAAACCTACGCTGCATGGCCTCCCTGATCCTGCAAAGCCTGCGTAAGGATCCTCGTATTCGTGGTATCAAGGAGAAGGACCAATACTGGCTGGCAACCCTCCTTGATCCACGTTACAAGGGTAAGGTTGCGGACCTTATCTTGCCATCGCAGAGGGAGCAGAGGATGAAACATCTTCGGGAGGCCTTGCAGAAAGGTCTGTGCAACGCGTTCCCAGAGACTGGGAGGTTACAAACTCCTGTTTCTGGACAACGTGTTGCTGAGGCTTCGGTCAGTCAAAGAAGGAGCGGTGGAGAAGGTGGCCGTCTGACCGATGCGTTCAGACAATTTTTTGGTCCGCAGCCCCAAGGTATGATCGGTTCCAGCAACCATCGCCAGCGTCTGTTTTACATGGTGCAGGAATACCTAGGGGCAAGATCAGACTTGGACACCTTTCCCACCGAAAATCCTCTGGGTTACTGGGTCTTGAGGATGGATCACTGGCCAGAGCTTGCACAGTATGCAATTGAGCTACTGGCCTGTCCTGCATCCAGCGTTCTTTCGGAACGCACATTCAGTGCTGCTGGAGGCGTGGTAACCGATCACAGGGTGCGTCTGTCCACTGACTCGGTCGATCGGCTGACCTTCATAAAAATGAATCAGTCTTGGATCACCACCAGCTACCAAGCACCTGATGCTGATGTAACTGAATAATTTTTTTCAGATCCCTTCAAAGACTGCCTATGCTGATGCTGAGTGACTATCCCTGAGTAATTATCCTCTTCCTCCTCAATCATCACGCTGATAGCTTGTAAGAACATTTTTGGTTCTGGGCGCCACCACCAGTGCCTAAGGCACAATTTTTCAGCCCCTGTATAACAGGGGCGTGTAATTACAATTTTTGATGTAATACTTTGCAGCAGGGCTCGTTCCTGCATTCCAACTAGAGTGTCTGTGAGGGGTTGCAGTGTTGTGGCACCAGCACCAGTGCCTAAGGCCCAATTTTTCTGCCCCTGTCTAACAGGGGCGTGTAATTACAATTTTTGATGCAATACTTTGCAGCAGGGTTCGTTCCTGCGTTCCAACTAGAGTGTCTGTGAGGGGTTGCAGTGTTGTGGCACCAGCACCAGTGCCTAAGGCCCAATTTTTCTGCCCCTGTCTAACAGGGGCGTGTAATTACAATTTTTGATGCAATACTTTGCAGCAGGGCTCGTTCCTGCGTTCCAACTAGAGTGTCTGTGAGGGGTTGCAGTGTTGTGGCACCAGCACCAGTGCCTAAGGCCCAATTTTTCTGCCCCTGTCTAACAGGGGCGTGTAATTACAATTTTTGATGCAATACTTTGCAGCAGGGCTCGTTCCTGCGTTCCAACTAGAGTGTCTGTGAGGGGTTGCAGTGTTGTGGCACCAGCACCAGTGCCTAAGGCCCAATTTTTCTGCCCCTGTCTAACAGGGGCGTGTAATTACAATTTTTGATGCAATACTTTGCAGCAGGGCTCGTTCCTGCGTTCCAACTAGAGTGTCTGTGAGGGGTTGCAGTGTTGTGGCACCAGCACCAGTGCCTAAGGCCTAATTTTTCAGCTCCTGTTCAACAGGGGCATGTAATTACAATTCTTGATCTAATATTTCACAGCAGGGCCCTGTGAGGGCTTACAGTGTTTTGGCCACAGCAACACCTAAGGCCCAAATTTCTGCTGAGTATATAGGGCAGGACCCTACTTTCAAACATCTAACTTACAAACGACTCCTACTTGCAAACGGAAGGAGACAACAGGAAGTGAGATGAAATCTACCCCTAGGAAGGGAAATTCTCTCATGTAAGAGTTAATATGGGAAAACAATTTCTCCTTTCCACTGATGCTTTCCAATCCTTGTTCCACAAAAAAACCCAAATTTTCAAAAAACATTTTTCATTGGGACAAAAAAGTGAGGTGAAATCTTCTGAAGAGGAGGAAAGACGCAAAACAAATGTCACAGGGGTGATAACCCTTCCCTATGTTTTCCAAAAAGCTTAGAAAAGATTTTTTGGCTGGAGCTAAACACGTTAAAAATGTTCAAAATTACAAAGAGATTCTACTTAACAACAAACCTACAGTCCCTGTCTTGTTTGCACCGCCTGTATACTGCTGTTCAGAGTATATAGGGACCTTTCCTTATTTTAATTTGGGTGCGGGGTTCCCCTTAATATCCATACAAGACCCAAAGGGCCTGGTAATGGACTGGGGGGTACCCATGCCGTTTGTCTCACTGATTTTCATCCATATTGCCAGGACCCGACATGACGTTAAACCCGCAAGCAGTTTTAAATGAGATTTTTTCCTTTAAAAATGACATTTGGTGCAGGGACTGTTCTAAACATGGGAAACACGCGTCACTTTACAGGCATACTATAGACACCCCCCAGGTACGATATTTAAAGGAATATTTCACTTTTTTTTTTTTACTTTAAGCATCATTAAAATCACTGCTCCCGAAAAAACGGCCGTTTTTAAAAGTTTTTTTTGCATTGATACATGTCCCCTGGGGTAGGACCCGGGTCCCCACACCCTTTTTAGGACAATACCATGCAAATTAGCCTTTAAAATGAGCACTTTTGATTTCGAACGTTCGAGTCCCATAGACGTCAATGGGGTTCTAACGTTCGTGCGAACTTGCGGTCCGTTCGCGGGTTCTGGTGCGAACCGAACCGGGGGGTGTTCGGCTCATCCCTACTGTGGAGGATTAAGGAACATGTTGGACCTCTCCTGTTTTTTTAACCCTACAACACCCAGCAGACAATTCGCTATTTTATACATCTATCGCTTCATACACCAATTGGAATAGAACATACAGTGCCTTGAAAAAGTATTCATACCCCTTGACATTTTCCACATTTTGTCATGTTTCGACCAAAAACGTGAATGAATTTTATTGGGATTTAATGTGATAGACCAACACAAAGTGGCACATAATTGCGAAGTGAAGGAAAATTATAAATGGTTTTCAACATTTTTTACAAATAAATATCTGAAAAGTGTGGCATGCATATGTATTCAGCCCCACCTGAGTCAATACTTTGTAGAACCTCCTTTCACTGCAATTACAGCTGCAAGTCTATTTGGGGATGTCTCTACCAGCTTTGCACATCTAGAGAGGGACATTTTTGCCTATTCTTCTTCGTAAAATAGCTCAAGCTTTGTCAGATTGAATGGGGAGTGTCTGTGAACAGCAATTTTCCTGCTACAGATTCTCAATTGGATTCAGGTCTGGACTTTGACTGAGCCATTCTAACACATGAATATGCTTTGATCTAAACCATTCCATTGTAGCTCTGGCTGTATGTTTAGGGTCGTTGTCCTGCTGGAAGGTGAACCTCCGCCCCAGTCTCAAGTCTTTTGCAGACTCTTATGCCCTGTACACATGACCGGTTTTCCCGTCGGAATAAACTCTGAAGGTTTTTCCGACGGAGTTCCGACGGAATTCCGCTGAGACTGTCTTGCATACACACGATCACACCAAAGTCCGACCGTCCAGAACGCGGTGATGTACAACACGTACGACGGGACTAGAAAAAGGAAGTTTAATAGCGAGTAGCCAATAGCTTCCGTCTTGTACTTGCTTCAGAGCATGCGTCGTTTTTGGTGCGTCAAAACAGCATACAGACGAGCGGTTTTCCCGATAGGAATTGGTTCCGTCTGAAATATTTAGAACATGTTCTCTTTCTAGGTCCGTCAGAATTTTTGACGTAAAAAGTCCGATGAGGCATACACACGATCAGAATATACAGTGGGGACGGAAAGTATTCAGACCCCCTTACATTTTTCACTCTTTGTTATATTGCAGCCATTTGCTAAAATCATTTCAGTTCATTTTTTTCCTCATTAATGTACACACAGCACCCTATATTGACAGAAAAACACAGAATTGTTGTCATTTTTGCAGATTTATTAAAAAGTGAAAAATTTAAGGGGGTCTGAATACTTTCCGTCCCCACTGTACGATGAAAAGCTCCCATGGACTTTTTCTGTCGGACATTCCGCTCGTGTGTACAGGGCATAACAGGTTTTTTTTACCACTTATCATTTTTTCACCTTTGTATGTTTAGTGTGTATAAACGTTTTGATTTTATCTGCAACATTTGCATTGCATACGGCTTCATTATTATTATTATTATTAAACAGGATTTATATAGCGCCAACAGTTTGCGCAGCGCTTTACAACATGAGGGCAGACAGTACACTTACCATACAAATCAATACAGGAGGAATCATCACCCGTACCCACATATTTACCACCTCCAGGTATATATACTTTGTAGTTTACATATTGGTGATACTTCACTGTATCCTTAGATCGCATTGTCCCCAGATTATCACATCATCAGGTGACTGCGATTAAGATAAACTTTTAACACAACACATTTATTTTATATACCTGCTGAAGAAAAGCATCCCCACAACATGATGCTTGATAACCACCTTTTTTCACGGTGGGGATGGTGTGTTGAGGGTGATGTGCAGCGTAAGTTTTTTGCCACACATAGCATTTTGCTTTTGGGCCAAAAAGTTCAATTTTGGTTTCATCTGACCAGAGCACCTTCTTCCATATGTTCGCTGTGTCCCCAAATGGCTTCTCGCAAACTGCAAACTGGACTTCTTATGGATTTCTTTCAACAATGGCTTTCTTCTTGCCACTCTTCCATAAAGGGCAGATTTGTGGAGAGCACGACTAATGCCGCGTACACACGGTCGGACTTTTCGTCTACAAAAGTCCAACGGACGCTGACGGACTAAAGCTGGCTGGTAATCCGATCGTGTGTGGGCTTCTCCGGACTTTCAACGTACTTTTTTAGCCTCAAATCCGACGTACTTTAGATTTGAAACATGCTTCAAATCTTTACGTCGTAACTACGACGGACCCCGAAATCCGCTCGTCTGTGTGCTAGTCCGACGGACAAAAAGCCACGCTAGGGCACCTATTGGCTACTGGCTATGAACTTCCTTATTTTAGTCCGGTGTACGTCATCACGTACGAATCCGTCGGACTTTTGTGTGGTCGTGTGTAGGCAAGTCCGTTCGTTAGAAAGTATGCCGCAAGTCCGCCGCAAGTCCGCCGAAAGTCTGCCGGAAGTCTGTCGGACAGGCTGTCTGACTTTTGTAGACGAAAAGTCCGACCGTGTGTACGCGGCATAATAGTTGTCCTGTAGACAGATTCTCCCACCTGAGCTGTGGATCTCTGCAGCTCCTCCACAGTTACCACGGGCCTCTTGGCTGCTTCTCTAATTAATGCTCTCCTTGCCTGGCCTGTCAGTTTAGGTGGACGGCCATGTCTTGGTAGGTTTGCAGTTATCCCATACTTTTTCCATTTTAGGATGATGGATTGAACAGTGCTCTGTAAGATGTTCAAAGCATGGGATATTTTTTTATAACCTAACCCTACTTTAAACTTCTCCACAACGTTATCCCTGGCCTGTCTGTTGTGTTCCTTGGCCTTCATGATGCTGTTTGTTCACTAAGGTTCTCTAACAGATCTCTAAGGGCTTCACAGAACAGCTATATTTGTACTGAGATTAATTAACACAGGTGGACTCTATTTACTCTATTTAGGTGACTTCTGAAGGCAATTGGTTCCACTAGATTTTAGTTAGGGGTATCGGAGTAAAGGGGGCTGAATACAAATGCACGCCACACTTTTCAGATATTTATTTGTAAAAAAAATGTCTAAGACCATTTATCATTTTCCTTCCACTTCACAATTATGTGCCACTTTGTGTTGATCTATCACATAAAATCCCAATAAAATACAATTATATTTTTGGTTGTAGCATGACAAAATGTGGAACATTTCAAGGGGTATGAATACTTTTTCAAGGCACTGTAAATGTGTAAATATTGCATTGTAGCAGAATGCCCATTTACCGTTCATGCTCTGATGCTACCAAAGATCCAATTTTAATATTATTATTATACAGGTTTCATATAGCGCCAATGGTTTACGCGGTGCTTTAAAACAGTACAGCCGTGGCTAAACATTTTGAGAATGACACAAATATACATTTTCACAAAGTCTGCTGCCTCAGTTTTTGTGATGGCAATTTGCATATACTCCAGAATGTTATGAAGAGTGATCAGACGAATTGCAATTAATTGCAAAGCCCCCTTTTGCCATGAAAATGAACTTAATCCCATACTGCCAACAGTAAAGCATCCTAAGACCATTCATGTGTGGGGTTGCTTCTTAGCCAAGGGAGTGGGCTCACTCACAACTTTGCTTAAGAACAAAATCATGAATAAAGAATCATATAAAAACATCCTCCGAGAGCAAGTTCTCCCAACCATCCAAGAACAGTTTAGTGATGAACAATGCCTTTTCCAGCATCATGGGGCACCTTGCCATACTGTACGGCAAAAGTGATAACTAAGTGACTTGGGGAACAAAACATTGAAATTTTGGGTCCATGGCCAGGAAATTTCCCAATTTCAAGAAGCAGGAGAACAAAAAATACCCCACAAATTCTGACAAACTCCAAGCATTGATTATGCAAGAATGGGCTGCCATCAGTCAGGGTGTGGCCCAGAAGTTTATTGAAAGCATGCCAGGGTGAATTGCAGAGGTCTTGTAAAAGAAGGGTCAACACTACAAATATTGACTCTTTGCATAAACTAAATGTAATTGTCAATAAAAGCCTTTGACACTTATGAAATGCTTGTAATTATACTTCAGTATACCATAGTAACATCTGAGAAAAAAATCGAAAAACACTGAAGCAGCAGACTTGTGAAAATTAATATTTGTGTAATTCTCAAAACTTTTGGCCACGGCTTTACAACTACAATACACTTTAATACAGTAGGAATCTGAGTCTGTGGGGGGTGTGCTGATGGATTCCTCCATCTGTTTGCCTGTGTTACCAAAATGACCCTGGAACTCATTGAGAGGGGTGATGTTTATGAGCACAGTTGCAATTAGCTACGTTTTGTGCTATTTTACCTAAAGTATAACTAAAGCCAAAATATTTTCTTTAGTTTTGGATTGAGTGGAAAGGGATTAGAACCCTTCTCATTTTATTGTTGCCTGTGTCCTCATTAGGGAGATTCGGCCTCTCTATTTGTCCTGTTCACCATTATCATTGAAAGTGAAAGTAAAAGAAAATCCCAAATTTTGGGTTGACCCCAGAAAAGTAATAAAGGGGAAATCTTCCAATGGGGACATTAGTTCTGTTGACCTGGGGGTCCCCAAGGAATTCCCTTAATTTGCAGGGATTTTATCTCACTTCCTGTTTGGCTATGGGACAGGACGTGAAGGAAAATCTCCGCAATGGGACACAGATGGCGAAAATAAAAATCTGACAGGGCCCTCTTTTGCTCTATCCAAAATGAAAAAAAAAAGTTTTGTCTATAGTTCTACTTCAAGTAATGATTTTCAGCTTGACTTTCTGTTGTTATAGACCCTTATTGAAACTATGCTATGGGGCCAGATGTCTCCCTGATTGGGTCACAAAGATTTTACAGTGAAAAGTCCATGTATGTGCAATTGTGTAATTCTGCGGTGCATGCATGCTCTTTGCCATTTTGACCCTGTTTTGCATTATTGATTCTAATTTTGCACCTGTTTAGTAAACTGCAAGTTACGGTTATTGTCTGATCATTTGGTTGATTACCTCTCCTGTTACACTTTTACATCAACTGACTTTTTTCAGCCACAAAAGAAACAAGTACAAAAAGCACATAGTACGGGAAGGGAAGGCCAGAGTCCTGCTATTCCACCATTCCACCAATTTACACTTACAACAGGATTATGGTGGAAAGAAGCAATGACAACAGAAACCTCAGTTACCTCACACCCTGGCCTGGAGAATCTGTCGGAGGGGGCTTTACTTACCTCAGTCCTCAGAGACATGGAAAGAGGAGGCCTCACTCAGTCATGCCATACATACAACTATTAGAAGCACTCCAAGAGGCAAAGTAAAAACGTCAAATAGCTCTGCCGTCTCCTTACTGACCCTAGGACATTGACAAGTCATGCGTGTAGCTACCGACCCTGGTGAAGAAATGGTCTCATGTGTACTTACTAACTCCTGAGATAGAGACACATTTTTGACATAGATATTGACCCTGGGACATTGGTCGGTCTTGTGGGAAGATACAAACCCCAGGACAGAGACGAGTCTTGTGTGTAGATACTAACCCTGGTGCAGAACAGGTCTTGTGTATAGATACTGACCCTGGTGCAGAACAGGTCTTGTGTGTAGTTGCTTTCCCCAGGACCAAGATGAGTCCTTTGTGTAGATACTGACCCCAGGATAGTGCTAGGTTTTGTGCGTAGATACTTGTGAGCAAGGTGCAGCATGGTGTGGTGGGTAGTAAAAGTTAGGCAAAAAAATTATATTGTAGAAAAGGCTCAAACACAACTTATTTAGGCCCCGCAGGTAGGCACACCTATCTGGAGCCACTTAAGAATTGTGACAGTGGTCTAAAGACTTGAAGATGCCAACTGCATCTGCAACGAGGAGCGGAATGCGGCCTGGCCGGTCCGCACCCAATGGGAAGGCTTCTTATAGAGAGTTAGATGTAGTCCCTGCACTGTCCCTACTCATCTGGAACCTTTCCCTACCTCCAAGCACAGTCCCTGTCAGACAGGGATCCTGTCCCCACATTAGCCACTCTCAAAACGTGCACCAAACCCAGGAGCCAGAGCCTTAAATAAGCTCTGCCTGACTTAAGATGGCCGCTGGAGTCACAGCCTGTGTCCAATCGGACAGCTACCTCCCTATGACCACAGGAGGTCGTAGAGGAACCAAGTTCATCACAACTTATTGCCACTTTGTTTTAGTGCCACCTGCAGTGGGGAGTACAGACTGCACCTGCCTATATAAAAAAAAAGCATTGTATGTAGATACTAACCCCAGGAAAGAGACGGGTCTTATGTGTACTTAGTGACCCTGTGACATTGCCAGGTCTTGTATGTAGATACCGACCCCAGGACAGAGACAAATCTTGATTGTAGATTCTGACCCTGGAACATTCATAGGTCATGTGTGTATCTAATGACCCTGGGACAGTACTGGTTCTTGTGTATAAATACTGGGTGTTGTGTGTAGATACTGACCCCAGGACAGAGATGGGTCTTGTGTGTAGATACTGACCCCAGGACAGAGATGGGTCTTGTGTGTAGATACTGACCCCAGGACAGAGATAGGTCTTTTGTGTAGAAATTGATCATTGAACAATGCTGGATCTTGTGTGTAGATATTGAATAGGCCAATGGCTGAGGCTCTCTGTGACATCACATGCTTTTAGTTTACTGTGACTCTTTCTTCCTTATCTATCAGTATTTTAGAATGCCAATTTATTTTTACTGCCAGCACAATCATTAGTCAGAGGGTCTCTCAGACATCGTCTCTTCACATCTCTCACTTCCCCTCTGGCAGCCTAAGCAAACACTGAGTTCTGTCCCGGTGGACTTATAAATACTTTAAATGGTCCCAGACTGTATAGAGGAGCTTGTAGCTGAGAATTCTAGTTTTGTTACAAGTGCAACACTGTTCATCCGAGTTCTTAAGTAAATAACCTACAAGTTAGATTATGTGTCCCGAATGTTTTGTGAATGTTAGCACTGGAACAGGCCTACAGTCCAAACTCAGGAAGAGTTCCGAAATCTTGGCTCTAGGACAATACCACAGTCCAAGCTCAAAAAGAGTCATGAAATTCCAGCACTGGGACACTCCCTTAATCATACCACACAACTTTTTGAAATGGGAACAAGGGACACCTATTAGTGAAATAATGTAGGCATGAGACAAACCCCCTGCCACACCCCCCTTAAAGGAGAATTATACAGAAAAAATGATTAGTTAAACTCACAAATGCCTTTTTAACACTACTATTCCTTTATACTGGATTTTGAAATGTACAAATGCAATAATTTAAAATTTGGATGAAAAATTTCGCACTGGGAAACACTTTTTTAAAGATAAGTAGTGCATTTTATATACAGCTATAGGGACAAATGAGGAGGAAGGAGGGACAGAGCGAATTTGTTCCAAATCAGGGATAGTTTGGAGCTATGTCTTAGTCCAAGCTCAGGAAGAAACCTGGAATCCTAGTACTGGGACAGTACCACAGTCCTAAATGTAGGGGTACACCCAAAAATACCCCTGTTCTGAGTCTTTGAGACCATCACCATGCCTTCACCCTTAAGGCGGCCATCAAGAGACACATTAAAACATCTACTTAACAATTACTATTGTTAAGTAGATACTATTACTATTGCAAGCGTAATAAGCACTTATACTCGTCAGGGGGGTACCTTTACCTTTGCCTAGGCTATAAATTCTCCACGAGCTACACAGCTCTGGATATTATGACGCTTCTGCCTACTGGACGGAGCGTCTGAAGCAGCATCTAGGCAGCTTGCCGTCCAACTCTCCTGAGTAATCGACACTAACAGTATGCATCAAGGCAGTCTGGTTCTCCCGAGCAACCGGAGAGGACATATGCAGTTAAGCAGCTGCCATCCGGTCCTCTTTTTAACTCTCAACCCACTTTGAGTCCTTTATATGAGGGCAACCAAAAAGGTGGCCTCTACCTTTCCCACCGCTGCCACTACTGAACTGTAGGGGTTAAATTCTTACCATCGGTCTCCCCCTCACCTTACTTTGGCTCAGGGCCCTGGAAGTCCTGCATATTCAGACACACACACTGGATATTGAAGAGCAGAGACTTGTTTACTGTGTGCGTCTCATCATGTTAAGTATACAAAAGACATGTGGGTGGGAACCTCTCTGCCAACCAATCAGATACAACTATAATGCATATGCATATTATATAATAAGTGCATGTCAGATGACAGATTTCCTTTACTATAAGGAGACCTCATTTAATAATTTAACCAAATATAAAGACATACATATTTAGAATCCTTTACGTTTTAGTAGCTAGGCAAAACTATAATGTTACTTAGAAGAGTTTATAAAAAACGAAAGCGGTTTCCTCTGTCTAACAGTCGAGACATTGGTCCGGTACATATCTTAACTTATAAATTCCTCATTTTAAGTTTCACTTTTACTATATAAACTTTCTTAAATGTGCTTAGAACAAATAGCTTCCAAACAAAACCTAAAGTAGCACTCTACAGCCTGAAATATTATTCATAATTATATTAAACAATTATTAAACCCTTCACTAACTTCAGGAAGAATCCTGACATCCCATCACTGGGATAGTTCCACAGTCCAAGCTCAGGAAGAGTCCAGAAATCCTATCACTGAGACGCACCCACAGACCACGCTAAGAAAGAATCCTTCCATGCCAGTACTGTGACAACCCCATAATCCAAATCAAGGAAGAGTTCTGAAATACTAGCACTGGGACAGTCCTACAGTCTGAGCTCAGAAATAATCCTAATCCTAAAATCCCGACACCAGGACAACCTCATAGTCCGAGTTCAGGAAGAAACCTGAAATCCCCAAATCCTAGCACTAGGACAGTCCCAAAGTTCAAGCTCAGGAAGAATCTTGAAATCCTAGCACTGTGATAACCCCACAACTCAGAGAGAGTCTGGTAAACACTTGTCTCAAATTGGTATAATTGCCACTTGTAGTGGCATAAAGAGCAGGTCAAGAGAGAAGTAGAAGTTCAGGAAAGAGAGGTCTGTAGAGGCTGAAGTCTAGACAGATTAAAATTTGCTGAAGATGTTTTTAAGAATCGAGATCATAAACAATAGAGGTATATAGATCAACAATTAAAGTGATTGCAATGCCGCGTACACACGAGCAGACTTTTCAGCATCAAAGGTCCGTCGGTCTTTCCAACTGGCTTTCGACGGAGTTACGACGGACTTTCGAATGACCGGACTTGCCCACACATGAACGGACTAAAGTCCGTTCGAAAGTCCGTTGGTTTGAACGTGATGACGTACGAAGGGACTAGAATAAGGAAGTTCATAGCCAGTAGCCAATAGCTGCCCTTGCATCCTTTCTTGTCCGTCAGACTAGCATACAGACGAACTGATTTTTTGACGGGACTCAAGTCCGTCGGAAAGATTTGAAACATGTTCCTTTTGATTTTCGACAGAAAAAGTCTGCTGAAGGTCCGATTAAGCCCACACACGGTCGGATTGTCCAACGGATTCGTTCTGTCGGACCTGTCCGGTAGAAAAGTTTGGTCGTGTGTACACAGCTTTAGACTTCGTTTTTTATTTTATTCAAATAACAAACATGTCATACTTACCTCCACTGTGCAGTTCGTTTTGCACAGAGTGGCCCCGATCCTCCTCTTCTGGGGTCCCCCGGCGGTGCTGTTAGCTCCTCCCTGCATTGTATAACCCCCTAGGACAAGCGCTCTCCCAGGGGGTTACCTTGCGGGTGCACTCCCGAGTCCAGCATTCGGCGTCCATAGACGCTGAATGTAGGACTCGGCCCCGCCCCTGTCACCCGCGTCATTGGATTTGATTGACAGCAGCGGGAGCCAATGGCTGCGCTGCTATCAATCTATTCAATCAAGAGCAGAGACCACAGGGAGAGGGGAAGAGCGTGTCTCTGGCGGGGGGAATACAGGACTCAGGTGAGCAAAATGGGGGGGCTGTCAGTGACAGAAGTTTCTTCACCTTAATTAAACCATTAGGATCTGAAATGGAAGATGGTAGTCTGTGTGACAAACAATAAGTAAAACTGCCAAGATTTGAGGATGACAAAGAATAGTTAAAAATGAGGCTTCATTCAAAAAAAGAAAAAGTGGGCCCCTGTATATTACCAATCAGTGACTGACACATCTTATATTCAGGTTGGTACTTATCTACCAAATGATCATATAACTAAAAAAAAAGAAAAACAGTCACAGATGATAAAACATTCTGCTGTCTTCTGATTGTATGCAAAAATATTCAATACTTTAGTTTACATAAAAACAGGTAATGAAAAAGACTTGCTGTAAACGTTGGCTTTGCCAACTACCACCACTGGAAAGAAACAGTGCAGAAGTCAAAAACATTTAAAAAAACATCCAATTACTTTTTTCTAACATACCCTCTATGACATAGGCAGGTAACTCCTATTGGATCTTATTCTCTTTTTACAAAAAGTAATTGGATGTGGTTTTAAATGGTGGCTTCAATAGTGGTAGTGGGCACAATCAGTGTTTACTACACATTATTTTTATGACCTGTTTTTGATTAAATAAAATATTGAATATGATTTGTATATAATCAGGAGACAGCATGTTTTTTTTAAATATATACTACTGTTTTTCCTATCTTTATTTTCTAGAAAGGAGTCTTCATCTTCATAAAATTAATCAGATGTAATTAATGCACAACATCATCAAAACACAGAATCGTAAACCAGATGGTGAAGTGTGTCAGGCGATGGGTGGAATCTGGAAGGATGCTCGCTGAAAATTAACATGAAAGTGTACCCATGGTCAATATGTAAAAGCATATATTCATTTCCACATTGAATTTCAATTATTTCTAGCCTACTTTTTTTAATTTGAATGATCCTAAAATTTGTAAACTTTGTCAAGATCCCTATATTTTTATTTGAATTCTGTGACACATAGTCCCTATATCCTGTGAATAGGCAATGCTGTGTCACACATTTCACAGAGCCTGCCTTCTGAACTACAGAGGTGCTAAGAGGAGGAGTTTCAGGTGGCGCAATCAGTATACAAGAATCACTGCTTGAAGGCAGCACAGTACCATGGGACATGTAGTCCTTAGAAAGGAGAAGCTGCAAAGCATGCAGGGAATCCAGGAATTTGTTGAATGAGATGGCCAGCAGACAGCACACAATGTGAAAGGAGATTTATCAAATAATCCTATATTGACTTGTCAGCAATAACTATTGTTTGTATTGCTACTACAATGCCGACATTATAAAAAAATTACATTATTAAATTATATACTGTGACCATAGATCTCCTGTTAATTTAAAACAAGAATAAAACACTGTAAATAAAAAAAGTCACAGATATATATGTGAGAGCAAAATAAGGAGAATTGTTATGTTTGTACAGGGTGGTGCCCATGCCAGATTATGGTTTACTTTTCATATATTCTTATTTTAAAAGGTGCATTATTCTGGTATTATTTATCTTCTTTAGTGTCCAGGGGTTACCAGTTATCTGCATATATGCAGGAAAATATAAAACATTGGGTATGCTAAACCTGGGGTGTCAAACTCAATTTCTTCAACTCACTTCATCACAGGCGCATCAGCATTACGGCCGGTTGTATCTGTAAGACTATATACATTTATCCATGGCTTTTTTCTCAGAGAATAGGTGTGAGAAATCAATCAAGCCCCCACCGAACCTCATTGAACAGTGAATGTGACCAAATTGGGCTAACAGTGGGAGGATCTTAAAGGGGCAATAAATATTGGGAGTGCAGTATGTGCAGAGTTCAGGGATGTGCTATGTACAGAGTGCAAAGTTCAGGGTGCACTACATGCAGAATTCAGGGGCATGCTACGTACAAAGTGCAATTTCAGATGTGCCTTATGCACAGAGTGCAGCGTTCAAGGGTGTGCTGTGTACAGAGTGTGGAGTTGAGGAGTGCGCTAAATACAGAGTGCAGGGTTGAGGAGTGTGCTACACACAGAGTGCAGGGTTTAGGGGTGCACAGGCTTCAGCTTTCTTTCACAGGCTGTCCGCATCTCATTTCCACATCTCCTCAGCTCTGACCTCTGTACCACTCTTCCCCATCCCACACCTCTGCACACATCTCTCTCCACAGACCTCTCCCCCCCACCCAAAAAAAGCTTCCTTGCATCTCACCCACCCAGCCTGGCTCTAATATCTAACATCTAATAGTAGATGGCTCCGCCGCCTTCCCACTTGCAGGGAGACCATTGGTTGGCATCTGCGCACCCTGGCACAGATGGGGATCACAGTCCAACTTACCATGTGATCAGGGCCGGTGCTACTACTAGGCAAACTAGGCAGCCGCCGCTGGTGTTCCTACTATCTTCTCTCTGCAGCAAGCAACTAAGTCTCAGCATCAGAAGGCAGCCGCCGCTCCATTCACATAGTGTCAGAAGCGCAGCGGCGGCCGAGGACTGTGTCTGTGTCCCGACTCCCGAATGAATGGAAGCAAGCAAACATTCTTTGATGGGCACTGGTAGGCTGCATTGATGGGCGCTGGTGAGGCTGCATTTGATGGGCGCTTCATTAAAAAGGTGGGGTATACATAGGCAGGGCAAAGGAGGTGGAGCCAGGGGGGGGGGGCGACAAAATGAGGTTTCGCCTATGGTGTCAAAAATCCTTGCACCAGCCCTGCATGTGATGCCCCAATCCCACCTACATCAGCATCTTCCTTGTCCCCACGTAAGTGCAGGGCAGGCAGGTATCTGTGAGAACCACTGAGAGGAAAGCTATCCTTGTAAACACAGAGCAGGGAGCGGAGGCCAAGAGCCAGAGGTGATGGAACAGAGTTCTGCCATGTTCCAGCTGAAAAAAGCCCTGGGTGCGGGGGCTACATAAAAAGCCTGCTGGGCCAGATTTAGTCCACTGGCCTTGTGTTTGACACATGTGTGCTAAACTCTTGTGTGGGATTTTTAGTCAAGATATCATCTGTTCAGACTGATAGGTTACAATTCAGAAATGTCATATGATCTGAGTATCCTGCATACAGTAGATACTTCCTCTAGGGTTATTTTTGTTATATAGGGATCCAAACAAGGCATTTGCTTTGGGTGGCACGAAGATGCGTGCAGCCGCAGGCATCACCCTGGTATCGTTTTTTTAGAGCTGGTGGTCGTCTCTCTTGTAACAGCAACCGGAGCTGCTTACTCCTGCTGTCCGTGGCTCTCTCGGGTTTTGGGAGAACCAAGCAACCAGCCTGAGATTTGCTTTGATTGGCTGTTTGCAACAATAAACCAGAAGAGATGGCATTACATCACTTCCGGTTTACTGGGAAACCATCGGCGCCAGTTTTTAAAAATCTAAAGCATTCAAAAACACAGATCTTGCATATGAATGCTTTTGAGTGCAGAGGAGGGATTTGGGGTCTTTTAGACCCTAGATCTCTTCATAAAGTCAGCTACATCGACGCAGTGCCGAATCGCAAAAAATCCTCTGGTCAGGAAGAGGGTAAAATCTTCCGGGGCTGAAGTGGTTAATACCTGCATTTACTGGATACCGGGCGCTCCCGTACTTTTACTTATTTCCGGTGCTTTAATTTGGCAGGACTGGAGGCTGCCTCAGCTTGACTGGTAGTGATGCCATTTCCAGGGCAGAGTGCTCCTCTGCAGCATCACGTACAATGATGTGTTCTATTATAAGACCAGCATTGCTTCTAGGAGCTAGGCAGAAGTAGTTGGATGGGAACCTCATACTGTTTCCTTTATTTTTTCGTTTTTGTGTCCCACGCCACTCTGGTAAAAGTACAAGTGACCATCAGGGGGTCAGAAGAGTAAACATCGGACTCTTGTGATGGTGTTTCACTCCTCAGGGCCGTTGTACACTATATTGCAGAAACCGCAGATTTGTTTCAGATTTGTTATAAAGTAAAAGGTGATTTGAGTTGGCCTGAGTCCCTAGGATGTTAGAGCAGAAATTCTCTATAAATCAGAAAGAGACAGTAAATGAGACGGAAGGAGAAGGAAGCGGACTGCTTTCCATGAATCATCTTGAGGGAAATAACACTTACAGATGGATCCATCAAATTATATTTATGAGCAAACAATGAAATATATTCATAGAATGATCAGTTTTCCTGTGACCGTGAAGCTGCGTTGTGCAGATCAGCCTGGCCGTGCGATAAATCACAATTTCCTCTGCGAATTACCCAGAATTCAGCGGGATATTCTATCGCCTTTCCAGGCTGGCAAGGAGAGAGCAGGCTGGGAAATATAGTGAACTTCATGACTTTAGCACAGTTGGGTGAGAGTTTAAAGTGTTACTAAACCCAGGAGCCTGCATTCACTATATCTGGTCTCCCACAGTACACAGAACATGCAATTATTTTAGTAAATATAAACTGCTAAATACCTTTTCTCATCAGCAGTATATAGCAGTCTTGTGACTTCTATCGGTGTCTGGTTAAAACTTGTAGGAGGAGTTTTCATTCTCCTCTGACTGTCCTATGAGCCTGTATGACCCCTGACCCTCTGTCTGGCCAGTGCTGATTGGCCCTGTGCTGATCGCATGCACCCTCCCAAGGGAAAAAAACGCTCTAGCAATACACACCAAACTGAGCATGTGCAGAGTGACTCCAAAGGCTCTGTCTTATCAGCAGCTGGATTGGGGACGGTCATGGTCCACATTAATAAGCTCCAAGGGGCTGAGTGAAACGCTTTGGAGGTGTGGCCTGGTTGAAGTCCAGGCTGTGGTTGCAATTCACATACCCAGCATAGGGACAGCACGGATGTGCGGCTCCAGGGAGTCGTTCCTTCATTTTCAGTGATCATAGGGGCTGGGATGAGCTCCCTCCCTTGTCAGCACTCCCAACGGCGGATGTTTGGGATTTACAAACCGCTTCAGTGAACTTGAGTGGCACACAAAGCAGTCCAGGGTCGCAGCAAAGATGGAAGAGACGCACGTTAGCTGGTGTAGGAAGTCATCGAGAACCACTGTGAAATGTGCAACCAGAAGTGACGTCCATCCAGAGAGCGGTCCGTTGCCTGGGTAACGCGTTTCGGAGCACCAATAGTCTTGTTTGTAAAACCTATTAAAGTTAAGCTATCCAGTGAATGGCAGTACTGCAGACAGAAACACCTTGTTATAAGAGAGAATGGAGGAGAATGGCCAGACTTGTTGGGATTGACTGAAATTCTACAGGTAAAACAAAACAACAGGAGCACCAGACCAATTGGTGAAAGAGTCTAAATCACTTTAATTGGGTTCACAGTATAATCACATAAAACAGCAAAAATATCCCCAACAATAAATATAAGATCTCTCAGTATACATATTAAAGTGATACTAAACACACACTGCTTAATGTACATTATCCCTTCTCTTTATGTATGTGGATGATGGCTGTGTAATTATTTTAATATATATAATATCTTAATATAAAAAAACAAAAACATCTAAGTACCTATTTCCTAATCGATATACAGTTGTCACATGACCCAGCTCTCTCCCAGCTTGTCTGCAGGGAAACATAAGCAGGAGGAGCTTCTAGTCCTCTGCTGCCGGTCACATGTTCAAAAAAAAGAAAAAAAAAACAGTGTTTGGAATGCAGAGTAAAAATAAATAATTAATATCAATAAACTGTTTTAAATTATCATACAAATATGTATTTGAAATGAAATCTTTATTATTTTTTGTCAATAACATGGTGTGGGTGGATTTCTGCCAGTCACAGGCTGTGTCACGCCCCCCCAGCCTGTGTCTTAGAATAACAGGGAGGTGAAGCCTCCATCAATCAAGCCCCCATTGTGTTTAGCTGGTTAGTGGGCATGGAGGAGAAGGGAGGGAGTGGGCTGTCATTTACCCCTGTGTATACTCCCACTTGTGTGACTTTGTAGTCACATGGGCTGCTCAGATGTGAAAGGGAGGAAATGCTCAGCATAGAAACTCACTGAAAACTGAGCATGTGCAGAGTTGCCAACACAGAAAAATCCCCAATTGCAGTGGCGACATGAACAGAAGGGGGAGACCGAGAACAGCAGGACCAACCAGGTTTTTTTTTTTGCAGAATACAGAAAACAAGTCCTATAGTGAGTGAGTATGAACAGCATGTAATACGGAATTTATTGATAGTTTTTATGAAGTGGGTTTAATGACACTTTAACCACTTACGGACCGCCCGCCGTTATACGGCGGCTGTTTGAAGGAGGATATCGTTGTTATGGTAGCAGCTAGCTGCCGTAACCCCAGTAGCTCCGTCTTCAGCGGGCGGTCCACTACAAGATAAAAGTGGTCTCTGTGGCGGATTCACCACGAGATCACTTTTATCGGTGGCGGGAGAAGGCCCCCCCGCCGCAATCCGATGCCCTCCGCCGCTTACCGGAGCCGTCGGCAGTGGTGGAGGCGATCGCGTCCTTTCGGTAGCTGGGTATGGAGACGAGTGAGGGGAAAATGGCCCCCACCCGTCTCCATACAATTGCTAGGCGGAAGAGAAGTCAAAACGTCACTTCTGCCCACAGCTCTTAAAGGGCCATGTTTTTTTAAATAATTTTTTTAAATTGCAATTTTTTTTTATAATTTATTGCATTTTATTGTAAATATGAGATCTGAGGTCTTTTTGAACCCCGATCTAATATTTAAGAGGACCTGTCATGCTTTTTTCTATTACAAGGGATGTTTACATTTCTTGTAATAGGAATAAAAGTGACATTTAAAAAAAATAAATAAAAAAAACAGTGTAAAAATAAAAAATAAAAGGTAAAATAAATAATAATACATTTTTTTTTTTTAAACGTGCCCCATCCCGACGAGCTCGCGTGCAGAAGCGAACACATACGTGAGTAGCACCCACATATGAAAACAGTGTTCAAACCACACATGTGAGGTATCACCGCAATCGGTAGAGTGAGAGCAATAATTCTAGCCCTAGACCTCCTCTGTAACTTAAACCATGCAACCTGTAGAATTTTTTAAACGTCGCCTATGGAGATTTTTAAGGGTAAAAGTTTGTCGCCATTCCACGAGCGGGCGCAATTTTGAAGCGTGACATGTTGGGTATCAATTTACTCGGCGTAACATTATCTTTCACAATAAAAAAAAAACATTGGCTAACTTTACTGTTGTCTTATTTTTAATTCCAAAAAGTGTATTTTTTCCAAAAAAAGTGCGCTTGTAAGACCGCTGCGCAAATACGGTGTGACAGAAAGTATTACATTGACCGCCATTTAATTCTCTAGGGTGTTTGAAACAAATGTATAATTTTTGGGGGTTCTAAGTAATTTTCTAGCAAAAAAACCCTGTTTTTAACTTGTAAACAACAAATCTCAGAAAGAGGCTCGGTCCTTAAGTGGTTAATACAATAAGTACAGTAAGTGAACATAAAAATAGAATTTGTAATAAAAAAAATATGGCTTTAAAATATATTGTTTAAAAAACATTATGATAGGAATATATTAAATTGGAACGAACTACCACATTTAATACATTTAATTGAAAAAAACAGGTGTTTAAAGCCATGTAAAATCAAATCCAAGAACTACTCTGGCGCAAGTCCAAAGCAATAAATAGTATCCATGTACACGCTGGAAAGGCTACTGTGAATCTTTTTAAACACCTGTTTATTATTAAATTAATTATATCTGGTAGTTCATTCTGACTTAATATATTCCTATCATAATATTTTAAGTCATACATTTTATATTTTATATTTCTAATTCAGTTTATGTTTATATTTTTGCACTTATTGGACTTACTGTGTTTATATGGCTATTCAAAATTCTTATGTTCGTATTTATTGAAGCCTTAACGAAGGGCAGGTTTTTTGGCCTCCAAAACACATTGGGGTCAATTCACACAGGGTTTGATTTACTAAAGGCAAATAGACTGTGCACTTTGCTAAGTGCAGTTGCTCCAGAGATCAGTAAATGAAGTAACTTTACAAAGAATACCCAATTACCATATATACTCGAGTATAAGCCGAGTTTTTCAGCTCCATAAAAATAAAAAAACAGTGTAAAAATAAAAAATAAAAGGTAAAATAAATAATAATAACATTTTTTTTTTAAAACGTGCCCCATCCCGACGAGCTCGCGTGCAGAAGCGAACACATACGTGAGTAGCACCCACATATGAAAACAGTGTTCAAACCACACATGTGAGGTATCACCGCAATCGGTAGAGTGAGAGCAATAATTCTAGCCCTAGACCTCCTCTGTAACTAAAAACATGCAACCTGTAGAATTTTTATATCGGCTTATACTCGAGTCAAGCACTTTTCTGCAGCAGAGAATGACATTTTCCAAACTGACTTTGGGGCCCCGTATCTCGGGGCCACTTGGTGCTAGGAACCCCAAATTTGGTGTGCAAACCCAGTGGATCTAGCACTACAACATATCCAAGTGGCCCCGACATACGGGGTCCCAAATTCGGTTCATAAAATGTCATTCTCTGCTGCAGAAAAGTGCTTGACATTTTCCAAACAGATTTTGGGGCCCTGTATCTCAGGCTCACTTGGTGCTAGGAACCCCAGCTTTGGATAGGTTGTAGTGCTAGTTCCACTGGGTTTGCAAACCAAATTTGGGGTTCCTAGCACCAAGTGACCTCAAGATACGGGGCCCCAAAGTCAGTCAACTGTGTCCATCTGCAGCAATATCATTTCGGGACCCTTTGGGTCAAGAGACCCCAAATTTTGTCTGCAGCTAGGGGGCATCTAGGAACCCTTAACTACCGTTTGAAGTTCGGGGGACCTATGGCTGCAAATGGGCATTGTTGACCTTCTTTTACACTTACAGTAGCTGCGCATTTCTCACCCTAGGCTTATACTCGAGTCAATATGTTTTCCCAGTTTTTTGTGGTAAAATTAGGTTCCTCGGCTTATATTCGGGTCGGCTTATACTCTAGTATAGGCGGCACATCCAAGGAAATTTTAAAAGATGTAATTTTTGCTTGTACATGATTGGATGATGGAAGTCAGCAGAACTTCCCCTAATTTACTAAGCTCTGGAGCAACTGCACTTTGCAAAGTACACAATCTACTTGCCTTTAGTAAATCAACCCCATAGTGCGGTGACAGGTGTTTTAGTGCATTGTAAAATGCTTGTAGTGCTAGGACAGGCACTGCAATGCCGCCTGGAGCTAGTCTAAAAAACAAATAGGCTGTGCACTTTGCAAGTACAGTTGCACTCACCTTCCCCAGAGCACAGTGAATTGGGTAAAGTTCTGCTGATTTCCATCTTTCGATCATCTGCAAGCAAAAATGTTGATTTTTTTTTTTAATATCTTCCTTGCTCCTGACTGCCTATTCTTTACAAAGTGAATTTTAAACACATTCACAAAGTGCTGGGGAAAATGAGTGCACAGTCTTTGCTAATTACCTTTAGTAAGGCTCCATTCACACTTGTGCGACTTGTCATGCGACTTTGGACACATAAAGTTGCGTAACAATTCGCAGCCCATTGATTTCAATGGAAGCCATTCAAATCAATGCAATTTAAAGTCACAGCAACTTTAAAAAGTTTCCTGCGCTACTTTGATGCAACTTTCATGCAACTTTCGTGCCATAGACTGCAATGTAAACTATCAAAAGTCACATAAAAGTTGCACCTTAATGTTATCTATGTGACAGTTGTGCAACAGTCTACGCCAAAGTCGCATCCAAGTTGCACCCATTCAGAGTTGCATCAAAGTTACACCAAAGTTGCAATGTAAAGTCACAATGGAAATTGCACGAGTTTGAATGGAGCCTAAAACAACCTACTTGATTTTTTACGATTATTCTTTGAATCATTAAAACATTTTGGATTCTTTCATTGGTTTAGTGCTCTTGTTTTGTTTTACCCTGGGTTGCATTCTAAGTAGGGTTGCACCGATACTGGTACTGGTATCGGTATTGGTGCCGATACTAAGCATTTGCAGGAGTATAGGTACTCTTGCAAATACTTCGATACCTGAAACCGTAACTTTCAGGTTCGGTTCTTTTAGCCGTCAGGGGGATTCCTCCACTGCTTGGTGTTTAATTTCAGTACCATTAGCGATAACCCAGAGCCACACTCGGGATTGCAATGCAGAATCCTGGTACTTACCTTGTCCCCAGGAACGTGCGATGTCCCCCCACTGTGTCCCCTGCAGGATCATCTGCCCCATGCTCTGTGTGCAGGTAGTGCTGTATTTTGGCCTAGGCCGACATGGGTGTCTGCGATTGGCCCCAGCGGAGCTGGTCACGTGTGGTGGCGGGGCTGGTCTGTGAGTGGTCGTGGTGTTCCGTCAGATATGGCGACCGGAACAGCGGCACGAGTGAGTCCGGCCTGTCTGCCTGGCGCGTTGTGTCCCCTGAGGTCTCTCTCTCATCTGCCCCCCTCTGTCAGCCCCCCCCCCTGTCAGTCAGCCCACCCCTCTCTGTCAGCCCCCCCTCGCTCTGTCACTCCCCTCCCCTCTGTCAGTCAGTACACCTCTCTCTGTCAGCCCCCCTCCCCTCTCTGTCAGTCAGCCCACCCCTCTCTGTCAGCCCCCCTCCCCCTTTCTCTGTCAGCCCCCCCTCCCCCTCTGTCAGTCAGCCGACCCCTCTCTGTCAATGTCCCCTCCCATTCTGTCAGTCAGCCCACCTCCCTCTGTCAGCCCCCCTCTCTGTCAGCCCCCCTGTCAATTTTCCCACACCCCTCTCTGTCAGCCCCCCTCCCCCTCTGTCAGCCCTCCCCCCTCTCTGTCAGCCCCCCTCCCCCTCTGTCAGCCCTCCCCCCTCTGTCAGCCCCCCTTCCCCTCTGTCAGCCCCCCTCCCCCTCTGTCAGTCAGCCCACCTCTCTCTGTCAGCCCCCCTCCCCCTCTGTCAGCCCCCCTCCCCCTCTGTCAGCACCCTCCTCTCTGTCACCACCCTCCTCTCTATCAGCCCACCCCTCTCTGTTAGCCCGCACCCCCTCTTTCAGCCCCTCTGTCAGTGCTTCCCTCTCTGTCAGCCCCCCTCTCTATCAGCCCACCCCACTCTGTCAGCCTCCCTCTCTACACCATGCCAGCCAGCCACCCACTGACCCACAGCAGGGAGCCAGGCCAGCCACACACAGCAGAGTGCACCATGCCAGCTGGCCAGCCTCCTACAGCAGGGTGCACCGTGCCAGCCACCCACCCATTGACTCGCAGCAGGATGCCAGCCAGCCACCTACAGTGACCCACCCACAGCACGGCCAGGGTGCCAGCCAGCCACCCAGCGTGACCCACCCACACCAGGAAACCAGCCAGCCAAAATAGGGTGCCAGCCAGCCACACACAAGAGCCAGCCAGCCAGCCACAGTGACCCAGCCACAGCAGGGAGCCAGCCAGTCACGGTGACCCATCCACAGCAGGGCCAGGATGCCAGCCAGCCACCCATGGTGACCCACCCACACCAGGGAGCCAGCCACCCACAGGTGCTAGTCACAGATGACGCCGGTGCTAGTCACAGCTACAGTACCCATAGGTAAAATAAGAGGAGCGCCAATTTAACTTTTACTTTGTGAGTGGTTGGGGCCGGGGTGAGAGTCATGGTACTAGGAGGGGGTACCATGAGGGCCTGAGTGAATGAAGGTGTTCACTGTACACTCTGTTAGGAAGAGGCCCCCTCCAGGTCCTATTATAAACCTGTTCAGTCTCTAATGGGACCTGGAGGGGACTCTTTCTAACAGACTCTCTAATGGACACTGAAAGGGCCTCTGCTAGAGAGACCCCCCTCCGAGTCCCATTGGACCCCTTTGATGTCTCAAAAAGGGTCATGGAGGGGGTCTCTCTCTAACAGAGACTTTCTAATGGACACTGTTGGAGAGAGACCCCCCTCCAGGTCCCATTACACTCTGTTGTGGGCTGCACTGATGGGCCTGCATGGGCAGGGCGGGTCCTAAACAGGAGAGGGTGTGGCCTTGCCAGGAAGGGATGGGTCATGTTTAAATTAGGGGGTGCATGAGTTTAGTCAGGCCTAGGGCAGCACAAAACCTAAATATACCACTGTGTGCAGGGCTCCGTTCCCTGCAAGCGTCGCGGCGCATGGGGGCGGAGTCCGGTGGCAAATTAATAAAGTACAAAATTCCTAACACATACAATACACTGTAATCTTACAGATTACATTACTGCATCAAATCATTTCACATCCCTTTTGTCCAGGGCCCTGCCTACACTTTTAAATTATATATACTGTTCTTTCTGCCTGTAAACTTGAGAATGTCCATGGCAACCAAAAAGTGTCCCTTTACATCAAAAGTGTTTTTACACCAGCTAGAAAACAGTAATAATAAATGATTACACTTGCAGAATTGAGCAATAGTGAATCGTGGGGAAATTAATTTTTTATTATTATATTATTATTTTTTATAATTATTTTTTAGTTATTTATTATATTATAATTTATGATTTCGTGTTTCAAGACTCTTGCTTGGACAGATTTAAGTGAGTTATTACTAAGAATCACGGGCCTACAATATAAAATGCCAAATTTCTATGCAAAACAATTGTACCGCTTTGAGATTAAAAAATCTGACATAATCATACCGCCAGGGTGGCTACGGAGCAGGGCCGCTGCATCCTTAATAGCCAATGACTTATTCAGCTGTCAGTGGAGTTCCCCAGTTCACAGCTGAAGTGTAAAAGAAGTCCCAGCAATTGGAGCTGTCAAAAAAAAAAAGCAATGTTTATCAACAACATTTTTTTTTTTAACAAGAACGTTTATCAACAACATTGCTCAGCGCTGAAACAGATAGATAAAAAAAAGAAAACATTGTTTCTTTTTGTTTATACTTCTACAGATCAAAGGGATGAACTTTGATCTGCAGATGAAGTCAGTTTAAAGCAACCTATCAAGTAAACAAAATATATATTTTTTTTATTAAATGTTCCTCTATTTAATAATCCTTAATTTACTCTAATCAGCCTCAATTAACTCCTTATTCTCCTCCATTTAATTATTATTTTCCTGCTGATATTTTTTGTTCACTTCTATTTTAGAAACTATTAATAATTAAAATGTTTTTTTTTGTTTGCTTTGTTCGCTGATATTTTTACACATATATGTACATATTTAACATATATTTACATGTTTCACATTGAAAAAAGGACAAAAATTAAAAAAAAAATAATAATTTCAAGTGTAAATACCTTTTTCAATGCTTTGTAATATTGCTGACAGCTGAAGTGTACACAACAGTTGCGGTAGGTATCGGTAATTGGTATCGGCGAGTACTAAAAAACAAAGTATGATATTAATGCATCCCTAATTCTAAGTGCTTCCTAATAGGGATCCCTCTTTTTTACGTGAGCAGCTACCCCGGAGCCAGTTCACTTACCAAATGATTTTGTTGGATGCCTCTCCTGTTAAGCCTCGTACACACGATCAGATTTTCGGAGGACCGAACGTCCGTTTTTGTTGCATCCTAGTCTCATAAGAGGTTACTCACTCTACAAAAATTCTCGTACGACAGAATACAACTTCAGAAGTGATGTAATGTGTTGAATAGTTTTGTATGCATTCTTTCGTTTCTGAGCATGCGTAGTCTTCCGCTTATGTTTTTTTTTCTTGCAAAAACCGTACTAATTAAACGAAAATCGGACGTTGAGTTTGCGTATGACAAAACTTTTATAGTCTGCACATCCAGCTTTTGTCTGAAGAAAAAAATGGAATCGGCTGTTGAAAGCACCATACTAACGATCCGAAAATCAGCAGATCGTTCATCAGACTAAATTTTTCTTCCGATTTTTGTATAGTGTGTACAGGCCTTAAGCCAAGAACAGAAAATTGAGGCTACAGTTGGCACAATATCACCTAAACTGGACAATCTTGTTATCTGCTAAGGCACAGATAGTAGGTCAGTCCCAATAGAACCTTTGGGGTGTGGTAGGATAGGAACAATGCTGGCGGCAATTTACAACACACACTAATTTTGGTAGCATAATTATTAAAGCGAGAACTAAACCCTCCTATCCTTTTTAAAGTGGAGTTCCACCCTCTTTTACAACTCTTCAGCATCCCTCACTAAACTGTGCACTGTAAACAAATTGGATATTTTTTTATTTTTTTTCTCAGCACCTACATTATATCTGCTGTATTCATTTTTCACTTCCTCCTCCCTGGCCGCGGCAATGCCTTCTGGGAAGGGGCTGCGACTTCTTCTGAAACTGCCGTTGCTATGGAAACCTGACCTGAAACCTATTACACTGCTTGTGCTGCACTGAGCATGTGCGAGATCTGCAAGGATGAGATCCAGGAAGAAATACAGTCTGGCTTCAGATGCCCACACTTAAGATGGCCACGGCCTGCTGTAAGTTTATAAATTAACAAACTACTGCTATAAACTAACAAAACAGACCTTAGTTTACAGACTAACTTTACTAGAATACATTAAGCTTGTGTATTATAGGGGTATTTTTATTTAAAAAGTATAATTTCGGCCGGAACACCACTTTAACCAAGGAAGCTGCCATCTTAGCCTCTGTTTGATCTGAAACTGCCATGATTCTACACATGTGATCAGTTAGAACACCAGTCATTTCCTACCTCAACCCTGATATATAGGCGGAGACCCCGCCCCCATATGATGTCACAGGCCCTGGGCATGCTGGGACTGTGACGTTTTAGGGGGCGTGGTCGACCACGCCCCCTAAAACGTCACAGTCCCAGCATGCCCAGGGCCTGTGACATCATATGGGGGCGGGGTCTCCGCCTATATAAGTCACAACGCAACCCTCAGAGACCAGTCCAGCCGGAGAGAGCGTCGTGTCAACATCTGGGGGAAGAGAAGAGAAGAGAAGACAAGACAAGAAGCCCAGCAGCTCAGAAGTCTGGACCTCTGCTGGCAAGAGAGCTACCTGAACACAGCAGAGGAGCCGGCCGAAGAACTGGAACACCGGGAGAAGAGAGCGGAGAAGAACCAACCGGACCCCGGGAGAAGATGAAGCGGAGGGACCCCCGAAGACGGAAGAAGACCCCCCCCGGAGCAGTTTAATAAATTATTTTAAAAACCTGTGTTGTGTTTTATTATTAACACTTTTTACCTAGGTGAATGGGTAGGGGTACCATGTACCCCATATTCATTCACATAGGGTGGGGGGGCCGGGATCTGGGGGCCCTCTTATTATAGGGGGCTCCCGGATTCCGATAAGCCCCCCGCCCGCAGACCCCGACAACCAACGGCCAGGGTTGTCGGGAAGAGGCCCTTGTCCTCATCAACATGGGGACAAGGTGCTTTGTGGTGGGGGGGCACCGTAAGGCGCCCCCTCCCCCAAAGCACCCCCCCCATGTTGAGGGCATGCGGCCTGGTACGGTTCAGGAGGGGGGGGCGCTCGCTCGTCCCCACCCCCTTTCCTGACCGGCCGGGCTGCGTGCTCGGATCGGGGTCTGGTATGGATTTTGGGGGGGACCCCCACGCCGGTTTTTCGGCGTAGGGGGTTCCCCTTAAAGTTCCATACCAGACCTAAGGGCCTGCGACGGGGCTCGCAAGGTTTCAATCTCGCCAAAAAAAGCGGCGAGATTGAATTCCTTTTCTAGTCCCGTCGTACCCGAGTCACGTTCAAAATGAACGGACTTGTCCGTGTGTGGGAAAGTCCGTTCATTCTGAAAGTCCGGCGGAAGTCCGTCGGGAAGACCGGATTCCGGAAAGTCCGGCCGTGTGTAGGCAAGTCCGGCCGTTCAGAAAGTCCGGCGGTAGTCCGCCGGAAGTCTGGCGGCAAGTACGTCGGACCTAGCTTTCTAGAAAGTCCGACCGTGTGTACGCGGCATAAGAGGGCCTGAAACGTGAGGTAGTATTTCGGAGTTATATGTTCTACTAACAGACCAGGGCTCTAAACTTCCCTACCAATTAGCTTGGGAGGCGGACCTGGGGGAGACGATTGACGAGGACATTTGGTCCAAGTGGTCAGCCATGGTACACAAGGGAATTCTGAACACTTCTCTAGTAGAGGCGAACTATAAGGTATTGTCACGATGGTATCTAGTTCCGACACAGATAACCAAAATCTACCCAGATGCATCGCCTCTCTGTTTCAGGAGGTGTGGCCAAGAGGGCACAATGCTCCACACCTGGTGGACATGTCCGAAGGTCAAGAGATTTTGGATAAGACTTTTTAATTTGGTTTATTCAGTGACTGGAGTGAACATACCTAAAAATGTTAAGACGGCATTATTCTCTGATCTCTCGAGCGAACTACCCAGGCATCTCAGATCCCTTATCTTTTTTATCCTCCTAGCAGCTAAGATAACCATAGCGCGAGCATGGAAAACCCCCCTGATAAATTTGGCATTAGTTAAAAACAAAATTTCGTGGATCATGATAAATGAAAAATTAACTAGTATTCTTCGCGACCAACAAGATAGATTTGAAAGGGTTTGGAACCCTTGGATTAGGTACCTCCAGTCGCCGTGAGGGACGGGGGGGGGGGGGGGGGGGCAGCGGCTTGGAGCGTGGAGATCGTTTGCACACTCTACTTCTCCTTTTCTTTTCTTTTCTTCCTCTTCTTTCTTTCCCCCTTTCCTTTTCTTCTCTTTCTACATACAAACTGTTATTTTGTCCCCACAGTGGGGTTATCATACGCATGACATCGGGCTCTACAGTATATTAATCCTAGAGTATACCTAATACCTAAGTTTTCTGTTATAACCCCAAGTTGGGAAATTGAATTATATTACATGACAGTCCCTCTTCGGGGAATTTCACTGTAATATCTTCTATGTGTGTTAGGCGTCTTAGGTGCCTTAGCACAGTTATATAATGAGCCATTCACGCTAATTTGAGATTCACTATTGTAATATTACTGTTGACACAAAACCTGTATCAATGTGAACCTTGTTATCTGTTAAAATTTGATTTCAATAAAAACATTGGAAAAGAACACCAGTCATTTGATGGTTTGACAGTTTGGTTGAGAGCATTAACAAATGTGACAGTCAGCTTTCCCGACATGCCTGGAATGTAACTGTTTTTTGGAACCCTAATATTAATTGGTGTAGTTCCGCTTTAATGTGGAATGAATGTTATTTTCCTTGCTAAAGAACATAATTTTTTTTATCAAGTTGTTATGCGTAAAGTTATGCTTTAAATGAAAAAAAAAAATGTTTTGGCTTTAGAAGTAATGTAAATAAGGCTAAAAGTGGCAGTTGATGCTTTCCTTTGATAATGGAATATATTCCACATTGCAAGATTTGCGCTGCTTCTGTAATTTCTGCAGCTGCTCTAAATTGGCAGTTATACAACCCAGATGTCAGAAAGTGGCTGTGTAAGATATAATGTTCTTTACTGCCAAAGAACTGAGCAGAGAAAAAAATAATGATGGCGTTCACAGGATCCAATAAAATATTTGCTTTCATTTTCTAAACTAAGCTGGAAAGTGACATCTTTAATCTGGTTGGCTGGAAGCACAGACAGGGTGCTCAGGGTGACTTATGCCGCGTACACACGAGCGGACTTTACGGCGGACTTTGCCCGGCGGACTGGATTTCGTCGGACAATTCGATGTGTGTGGGCTCCAGCGGACTTTGTTTTCTCAAAAGTTGGACGGAATTAGATTTGAAACTTGTTTAAAATTTATCCGTTGAAATCGAGTCCGGTCGAAAAGTCCGCCGTCTGTATGCTAGTTCGACGGACTAAAAAGCCACGCTAGGGCAGCTATTGGCTACTGGCTATGAACTTCCTTATTTTAGTCCGGTCGTACGTCATCACGTACGAATTCGACGGACTTTGGTGGATTGTGTGTAGGCAAGTCCGTTCATTCAGAAAGTCCGTCGGAAAGTACGTTGAAAAATCCGCCGGGCAAAGTCCGCCGTAAAGTCCGCTCGTGTGTACGCGGCATTATGGGTCTGGCTGTAAGATCTCCAGAATCGAGATTATGAGGCATGGCGGCTATCTATCATGGCGGCTATCTGTGTATGCATATTGGCGTTTTTTTGCAGATCAGAGAGTTTGCATTACCTCTCATATACTCACTTAAGTGGAAATTCCAGCATCTTGGGAATCCTATCGGTCTGATATACTCTGCTTATTGATCTGTGTTGTGTAGCTCACGCTATTAATAAACAACTTCCAGCTGTCGCAGACACTGATGGGAAATGTGCAATCGATCACCCTGACACTCCACACTTACCTCTTCAAGTGGTATTTTCTGGGGGAGAAGCAGGAGATGTATAGACAGAGGGGTGCAGAGTGAAGAGAAGGGGGTCTCCACATATATAACATGCCAGTAGTGACATGTCTTTGTAGCTCCTGAAAATACATTCTGTAACCTAGGAGTGATCAGGGTGACTTTAGTGATTTGGCATTCTCTGTAATATTTCATCGAGATACGTTTGTAAACGATCCATAGACTCTCTGTGTTTAGCCTTGTATAGTGCAAGCACTGTCAAGATTTTATATGGCGGATTGTTTGTCATTCGGAGATTATTCTGTTTTGTGAGCGCACCAGAATCCACAATCTTCCCGGATAGACAGCGATATCAGCTTCAGAGCGTTATTTTAGATTAGGTCTCCATGTATGATGAAAATACTTTCTCCTTGAATACTTTATCTGATTTGCTTATTTTCAGGATATCCTGCCAGTAATATACCAGACTGTGAATGTTCAGAAATGTTTTTCCACCAGGTGCCTACTTATTGTGCTATAGTATATGAGAGGTAGCTACTCAGTCTAGAAAAGGGTTAAGCTGTGGGCCAGTCAGTTTCCCAGGCTTCTTGGGTTTTGCCCTCCACCCTGGTTGCTATATAAAAAGGGGGAAAGTTGGGCCCAGGGAGCCGCCGGCAGGACCGTGTGGGAAGCAGGAAGGCCCAGATCACCAGCAAGATGTATCCTGCACTAAAGTTATTCATCACTAATGGACTCCAAGATTAGGACTTTCACCTATACAGGTATGCCTGGGCAGCCACAGTGTAGTCAGTGAGGTGGACTGAGTGTGCATTGAGTTCTGTAAATGTTACAAAAGCATTCAGTAAAAGTTCATGAACTGTGCAAATGCCTGGTCAGAAGTTATTCAAAAGGGTGCATGGTGGTACATGGCCTTTCAGAATAACAGGGCTGTAAATCACATATAGGGGTGCAGGAGGAAGGCCACTACAAAGAGTTTACCTGGCTGAAGAGTTGGAGAAGAAGGAGAACATACCTGCGGTATGGAGACCTTGTGTACCAAGCCTCATGGTACAGGAGAGCTGAAGGAGTTATGAGAGTGCATGCATGAGGCCAGTGCTAGGTGCATGGCGGGACTCCATTCTGTCACTGGGAGTGAGCTGACCGAGGTGCGCTAGACTGGTGAAGAGGGCACTGGCTCAGCAGTATCCCCTCTAAGGCCCCTTTCACACTGGGGCGGTTTGCAGGCGCTATTGCGCTAAAAATAGCGCCTGCAAACATATCTGAAAGTGCCGCTGCTTTCTCTCCAATGTGAAAGCCCCAAGGGCTTTCACATTGGAGTGGTGCGCTGGCATCTTTGGATCGGTGAAGGAGCGGTGTGTATACCGCTCCTCCACCACTCCTGCCCATTGAAATCAATCGGACACCACGGCAATACCGCCGGCAAAGTGCCTCTGCAGAGGCGCTTTGCGGTGGTTTTGAACCCTTTCTCGGCTGCTAGCAGGGGTAAAACTGCCCCGCTAGCGGCCAAATACCGACGGTAAAGCGCCGATAACAATAGCGGCATTTTACCGCTGACCCTGCCGCAGTGTGAAAGGGGCCTTAATGCAACATACAAAAAGGAAGGTGTGTAGTGACATGAGATGGAACGCTCTACAGAGGAACTATGTATGTTACATCACTGCACACGGTCTATGGCTCATCTCTAAGCCGGAGTTCTGCCTTAATGTTGGGTTTCACATGAACACAGCCCCCGTGGCATTTCTAAGCACGCACCCTCCAGGTGTGCACGGGCAAGGTGGCCCCTCCCGCACACCTAAATCGAATCTGTTTAAAGGGAGGCTTCATCCTCTGCTGTGTGTGTGGTACCCTGTTTCCCTGAAAATAAGACCTAGCGTGATTGTCAGTGATGGCTGCAATATAAGCCCTACCCCCCAAATAAGCCCTAGTTAAAGTCCTTGTAGGTCTTCTTTTCAGGGTAGGGCTTATTTTCGGGGAAACAGGGTAGGGCTTATTTGGGGGGTAGGGCTTATATTGCAGCCATCGCCGACAATCACGCTAGGTCTTATTTTCGGGGAAACAGGGTAGTATTGGTTGTCACCACACCAGGTAGCCTGGTGAGGCTGTCTGCCGTTTGAAGGCTACAGAGATGATTAGAAGAATCACCCAAATATTGTGATGGAAATATTGATTTTTTTTCAGGCAATTTCTGCATAGGTACACTTGGGACAAGGAATAATGCTGGCCATAGACTAGTTGAATTTTGTTTGAAAATGTTCATTTCAAAAACATTAGTATTGATTGTCTTCTCATTAGTAGGTTAGAATCGATATTTGACCACAGTAAATAAAAAAAATCAAAGAAGCAGAGTGGAAAACTTTTCTTGAAGAAACAAATTTCCAACTGTGAATTTTGTTTTTATTTCGGGAAAGACCATTCACTTCGAAATCAAATGCTGAAAGCAAGCGTTTTTCAAAGTCATGTACGTCAAGTCATTAAATGTACTGATGAGAATGTTTGGATGCTTGTTTGAAAAATGATCGGTCTATGGCCAGCTTAATAGGTCCCTAGTCTCAGGACTCGCTCTTAATATTGACACAGTGTAAAAAAAATGTTTTTTGCCACACATAGGCAAATCACTTCCCAGATCAATGAAAGGACTTCCCTATCTCATAATCTCTAAAGTGTTCTTTTCCTTAAAAGTGAACCTCAAGAATTTTCCAACTGCTGAAAAATCCTGTTGACTGAAGCTATCTATTGTCACATCTGGAATCCTGTCATCCTTTGAGCCTTCACACTTACATTACGTGATTACTGAACGTAACTCTTCAGTGTGCCGTCTGGCCTGTTTGAATCACACAGCACAAAGCCTTCAGAATAATCCACTTTTATGTCTCCTGTCCATCCTGAATGGCAATCACCTCCCCACCAGCTCCCCGCCTGGCATCTGTGCCGGCGAGCCCTGTACATGCTTACTCGTGTTTGTAATTATACAATTGACACGGCTGTTTTCCAGCCATGTGTCAGTGCAGCTCAGTAATTACCAGCAGATCCCAGAAACAGACGTGTAAATTGTACTGGGGGGAAAAATAAGCTTCATATTGACCTTTCACCAGCGGCTGGACTGCGTTCATTTCTGTACGGCAAGAGAATCGCAGACCGTTAAAGTAATGTAAATGTCATAGAAAGATAATCTGAACAGAATAAATGCTCACTTGTGGCCTTGGATGAGTCTTGGTGGAATATTTCTATCCATACTTGCAGCATTTGTCGTCTCTATAGACAGCATCTGTAGAATGAGCGGGGTCCAACGTGAGGGGCTACAGTGAGTTTTCACCTCCTTTTACATGCAGTGGCGGCCGGTGGTAATTTTTTTTGGGGGGGGGGGGGCGGTAAACAGTATCACCCCTTACCCCCCTCCAGTCAGTCGATCAGTCGGCAATCGGTCAGGTGGGTGGGTCTGTTGCACTTACCCCATCTATGTTGGGCAGCGCTTCTCCTAGTCTTTACCGACAGGTTTCCCTTGTTCGGCGGCTTTCCCTTCCCCTGCTCTCCAGGGGCATCGCAGCGGCTCACAGCTCCCTCCATCTCGGTGGCCAATTGGGACTCTTCTCTTTTTGGTCAATCGGAAAACGGGTCTTAGACCTGCTTCTGATTGGCCGGATTGAGGATCAGTGTTTCAATAGCCAATATTTATTCGCTGTTGACACACCTGTGTGGGCTCCTGGCGCAATGCTCTGCACCACAAGCCCACCCTATTTTAATCAGGTGCTTCAAAAAAACACCCCCGCCACTGTTACTCATGCTCCCGGCATCCTGAAAGGGCCCAGACACATAAATAGGGGGTAGTGGTGTCCTGCAAAATAGTGGCCATGGATAGAGCATGGGGTGGCAGCCGGGGATAGAGGAGGTGGCGATCTGGGGCTCCTAATGAACGGGCCGCCACTGTTTCCATGTATTAAACTTTATTCTAATACAATCAGCAGACATACTGTACGTCTAGCAATGGCGAACATATTTCACTGAGGCTTCTGCTCCCATGAACAGGAACATCATTCTTCATGCAAGGTCCAATGTTAACATTCACAGGAAGTACAAGCTGCGGGGGTGTAAAGAAAGATTGTTTCACAGAGGTTGTTGTTGGGCATTAGGCTAGGCCTGCTGGTCCCCAACATCCTCAGCACACCTTTGAGGTTATCAGCGCAGGCATCGGATAAGTAGAATTTCAGTCGGAAACACCCTAACTGAACTGATTGGCCTTCAGTAAAAGGAACAAGTCAGCAGCTGAATTATTATTATTATTGTTATAATACACGATTTATATAGCATCAACAGTTTACGCATCGCTTTACAATGTAGAGGGGGGACAGCACAATTACAGTACAGTTCAATAGAGAAAGGACAGGAGGGCCCTGCTTGTAGAGCTTACATTCTAAAGGGAGGGGATGGTGGTACAAAAGGTAATAGATGCGGGGAATGATTTGATGGGGGTGGCTCGGGGACAGTTGTTAGGTGGGTGTGGGATAGGCTTCCCTGAATAAGTGAGTTTTCAGGGTTCTCCTAAAGGTGGACAGGTTAGGGGCTGATCGCATATACCAGGGCAGGGCGTTCCAGAGGATGGGAGAGGCTCTGGAGAAGTCCGGAAGGCGAGCATGAGAGGAGGTAACAAGAGAGCTAGAGAGCTGGAGGTCCTGGGAGGAGCGAAGGGGACGATTTGGGTGATATCTGCAGATGAGGTTGGTGATGTAGCTGGGGGCCATGTTGTGGATGGCCTTGTATGTAGTGGTTAGCATTTTAAATTTTATACTGTGGGGTAGGGGAAGCCAGTGAAAGAATTGGCAGAGAGGGGCAGCAGTCACGGATAGATCAGAGAGGTGTGAATGAATGAATTAATAACTTGTATAGCGCTACATATGCAAACTAAATCGCCTCAAGGCGCTTTTGCCGCCAGTGTCCATCTGGGTCTTCAGAAGAGATGGGTCTTGAGCTTCTTCCTGAAGGCCAGATGGTTTTCTTCCTAAAGTGAGTCTAGCAGCAGCATTCATTATAGACTGAAGGGGGGATAGCCTGCGTAAGGGTAGGCCATTAAGGAGAGCGTTGCAGTAGTCAAAGTGAGAAATAATCAAGGAGTCTTGGTCAATACCTTCAGGATCAGCTGCTTCATCAACTTTCTGAAAGTTCCATAAGATTGTATCACTGCACTGTACCATGCATGCTAGACTTTGGTGGTAAAGGAGGGAGAAATGCAGATAGCAAATGTAGGGAACACATTAATAGTCTCCTAGCAAGGCCCGTTTTCTCAGACAATTTATGGGTTACGTGACATCAGAATGGACATTCGAAGCAAGGTTACAGTTGAATTGGGAGCACCTGTCTTGGGTGGAGCTGAGGTCTACTATATTACGAATTAAGTTTGGAATCTTGGTTGATGGGCAGTTGTCCGTGTTGGCAATTCAGACAAAAAGGTGCGTCAGTAACCCACAGCATTCATTTCAATTTTACTGATTAGACTGCAGGAATCTGCACTCTGATAGGTCAGCGCTTTATTTATTCAATGCAGATAATTGATTGCGGAAAAAAGTTAGCATATCATATGAGGACAAAAGATCTGAATAGTAGATAGAAGTAATATATTAACATATGAAGATTGTAAAGCAGAGGATAACAGACCTTTTCCAACAGAAAAGAAAGTCATGAGAGATTTCACATAGAGAGTGTGTGTGCAAAACCCTTTCTAAAATAGTATAAATATAATTTTAAATGTTAAAGATTTACTGCATTACACCGTTCCTCTTTCCCTTATTATCACTGCTCAACCACTTTGGTAAAGCTTTGTTTACACCTTATTCTCTTTGCTTGAAATGCATCTTAGTGATGGATTTGTCAAATCCTCCTGCCATATTGCAAACCCTGCTATTGGTTGCCTCTCCATCCCATATTGAAAGAAGCAGAAATTTTAGTTGGATAGACATTTGAATTCTGTGAGGGGAAACATTGATAAATGGAGGACATTTGTGTTTTATTTTTTAAGATTCTGGGTTTATTTATGTTGAATAACAATTTATTTTGGATTAACATGAGGAATTATATTCTATATATTGCATTAGGGATGCCTTACTGTATATGTAGAGCATTGTGTTCTGGTTTTGTGCCATTAGTGCATTTCCTCTAAGTCAGCACACATACAGTAAATCAGCATAAAAAGGTGATAATACTGTACCTGGATAATGAATCAGGATAATAGATGGGGTAATATGTAACAATATTGTACATGGATAACACTTTGGCGTAGTAGATGGGGGTATTAGGTGAGGATATTGTACCTGGAAAATAGGTCAAAATAGTAAATGGCGGTAATATGTGGGGATATCGTATCTGGATAGCAGATCAGGATAGTAGATGGGGGTAATATGTAAGGATATGGTATCTGGATAGCAAATCAGGATAGTAGATGGGGGTAATAGGTGAGATATTTTAGCTGGATAATGGATTATGATAGTAAATAGGGGTAATATGTGAAGATATTGTACCTGGATAATGCATCAAGATAGTAAATGATAGATAATAGGTGAGCATATCATACCTGAACAAGGGAAAGGGATAGTAGATGGGGTAATAGTTGAGCATATACTACCTGGATAATGAACTGGGATAGTAAATGGGGGTAATAGGCTAATAGGTGAGAAGGTGTATGGAAATAGCAGGTGGGGGTATTGGGGAGGATATTGTACCAAAGTAATGGATCTGGATAGTTAATGGGTGTAACAGGTGAGGATATCGTACATGCATAATTAATTGTAATAGTAGATAGGGGTAAAAGGTGAGGATAGCATACCTGGATAATAGATTGATATAGCAGATCGGGATAGTAGATGGAGCTTTAGGTGAGGATCATACTGTACGTGGATAATGGATCAGGATAGTAGTTTGGGGATAATAAGTGAACATACCTATCTACATAATGGATCATAATAGTAGAGGGGGTTAATAGATGAAGATCCTGTTCTTGGATAGTGTATTAGGATAGTAGATAGGGTTAATATGTGAGGGATACCTATATAATATATTGGTAATTAAGTGGGTAATAGGTGAGGATATTATTTCTGAATAACAGATCAGGATAGTAGATGGGGTAATAGGTGGGGATATCGTACCTGGATAATTGGTCAATGTGAGAAGAGATCCTGATCACAGATCGCCATTATTGGCTCTGTGGTTGGACGAGATTCTGTGGCAAGCAGGCGGCGGTGTCCCGGTTAAGCTGTAGACCATCCTGGTGGTAAGTATGTAATATATCTGTGTCCAAAGCTGGCCTGTACCTCCTCCATAATGCTGTTGAACTACAAGCTCCAGCTAGGGTTTCCAAATGGTTGTCTTTTTACCAGGCTGGCCTGCAGAAATGTGCCTTATTGCTAAGGACTTAATATGACAGATAAGAGAAGAATGGGGTAACAAAAAATATATATACTCACCTAAGTGGATGCAGCATCAGTCTGATGCTGCATCTGCCCAATGCTGCATCTGCCCCCTGTCAGCTCTAAGACTGAGAACTGAGTGGTCAAAGACCGCTAATCACTCAGTTCTCAGTTTTCCGTGAGTAGAGAGCTGGTGACTGTCATCGGCTCTCTGCTCTGCCCCTCCAGCATTCACTGGAGCGCCGGGATGTGAAGGGGGTGGGAGGTGCTGGCTCAGGCTCTCAGACAGCTGCCGATCCAGGCTTCTGGGCAGATCCCAACCATATTACTAAAGCCCGCTGTCAGCTGAAATGGGTCACAGGAGTGCAGAATGAACTACGGTACACTCCTGCTGTTATCTCCAGGAGAACAGCCAACTTTGGCTATACTTCATCTTTAAAGTAGAAGTTCACTCTAATCGTATGTAAACTTTTTTTTTTTTTTTTTAAAAGAATTTTTATTGTGCACATAACAGAAGAAAGCATACATCACAGTAGATAGGGTTACATCATCATGTACAAAACAGAAATCACATATTCATTACACCACCAGTGCAGATATCCATCTACCCTTCATACGCCATGTGGGTCTCCGACCCTACTCTACTTTTGTAGTATATGTGCATTTTTTATTTATTTTTAACAAAACAAGAGAGAATTTCTCATAACAAAAAAACACCACGCCCCCCCTCCCAGCCCTCCACCCATTGCTCTCCCTGGGAGAGACGAAAGACCAGGCGTCCCACCCCCGGAGGGTGAGCGCCCCCTCTGCACACCCCAACCAGAGAAAAGAACCCCCCCCCCCCCGAGATGTCTGCATTCAATGTTTTGTACATTAAAACATGAGAATCCATGCCCTTCCACAGTAAGAGGAGAATGTCTCCTACCCTTCCTTCATCCTCTGTTTGACAACAAAAAAATACATCCTTACTATCTAGTGTTCTGTGGCTCTTCCTCCTCCAGTGTGTTTTCAGATTCCACCCATCTAAACCATACCTTCCTAAACTTCTTGGGAGCTCCCCTAGCTTCATAGATCATCTTATACATCATCACATCCGCATTTACTATTTTTATCCACATTGCCAGAGTCAATTGTTCATCATGAATCCAGCGTCTGGCAATGAGTTTCCACACCTCAAAGTATAGAATCCTAAGGAACAATTTAGTACATGCATTGATCTCCTTCTGATCAAAGACCCCAAGGAGGCAACGTAGGGGGGAGCAGATGTTAGGCAAAGCAAACTTATCAGAAATAAATTCAGTCACCTGTGACCACAGTGGTCTCACCTTTTTATACTCCCACACCATGTGTAGGAAAGATCCTTCCTCCTCCATACATTTATGACATATAGCAGTTTCCTTTCTTTGCATTCCATAGAGTCTAACTGGAGTATAATACTGTTGATGAAGATACTGAAACCGAATCATTTTGTCCATAGAGGAGATAACCGACACCAAATATGTGTCCAGAACCTCCTGCCACAGTTGCTCCGACAACTCCGGGACAATCATCTCCCACCGCGCCTTGGTCCTAGCTGCCCCATAATATCTAAAAATTTGCTTAGATGGCTCCGGATCAATCAGAACCTTCTCCAAGTCCGTGTTCTGGACCAGAATTGTATCCCTCCCAAACTGGGCGTTCGCTGCATGTCTCAACTGCGCATGTCGAAAAAGCCAAGTTTTGGGTACTCCAAATTGTTCTATTAATTGGGCTGTGGATAAACGATCATTCTGGCAAATGTGATGTAGGTACTTAATACCATATTGTGCCCAGGTCTTTTGTCCATCAGGTAGTTTTAAAAACTCAACCCCCAGGTACCTGAAAGACGTGGATAAAGGGAAAGGACAATCCGGTGGAACTACCACCGCCCCATCAATAGGGAAAAGGGAGGATTTTTTCCAATTTATGCAATATAACAGCATGTCATCTGCATAGAGTGACACTCGCTCCTCAAACTCCCCAAGCCTCAGACCAGTCAAATCAGAGGTAGATCTTATCTTAACCGCCAAGGGCTCAAGTGCCAACGCAAACAGGAGGGGTGAAAGAGGACACCCCTGCCTGGTGCCCCGGAATATTGGGAATGGGTCTGAAATAATTCCGTTAACCCTCAGTCTAATCAATGGATCCGTGTATAAGAGCCGTACCCATGAAATGAAAACAGGGCCAAAGCGATATGACTCCAATAGGTGGAACAGATAAGACCACTGCACTGAATCAAAGGCCTTCTTAGTATCTAAAGAGGCCACCATTCTAGTCCCGGAGTTGTCATGAACAGTTTGAAGATTCACAAAGAGTCTTCTAATGTTCATCTGTGCACATCGTCCCTGTATGATCTGCATCAACCAACTTCGGGATGACTGTTTGTAGCCTGTCTGCAAGTATTTTGGCCAAGATCTTATCGTATCTAAACGTAAACTTGTTCCAACCTCCATTTTGGGCCTGATACATTGATCCATTGGATGACGTAAGCAACAACTTTAAAGGGACAATTTTTTTTTTATTGAAAAAAAAGAGATTTTTTTTTTTATTGCATTTAAGTGTAAATGTGAGATCTGAGGTCTTTTTGACCCCAGTTCTCACATTAAAGAGATGTTTACATTCTTTGTAATAAGAATAAAAGTGATCCAAATATTTTTTTTAAGGAATAAAAGTGATCCAAATATTTTTTTTAAAGGGACAGTGTAAAAATAAAAAGTAAAATAAATAAGAATTTTCTTTTTTAAAGCACCCCGTCCCTGCGTGCTCGCGCACAGAAGTCAATGTGTATGCAAGTCACGTCCGCTTATGTAAAATGTGTTCAAACCACACATGTGAGGTATCGCCGCGATCGTTAAAGCGTGAGCAATACTTCTAGCAAAAGAACTCCTCTGTAACTCAAAACCGTTAACCTGTAGAAAATTTTTAACTTTGCCTTTGGAGATTTTTAAGTGTCAAAGTTTGTCGCCATTCCACGAGCGGGTGCAATTTTGAAGCATGACATGTTGGGTATTAATTTACTCAGCGTAACGATATCTTTCACAATATCTTTGGCTTGGTCAAGGACATATAAATGACCTCACATAGGGCTCTATTATAAAATGTGGAGCAGTTACCAATAGAAACTGATCAGGTTTCATTCTTTATACAGCAGAAATTTGTAAGAATAAAAGGGATTTGGTTGCTATGGGCAGCCAGTTTACTTCCCTGCAGGTTTCCTCCCTCCAGTCTTGCCATGGATGGAGAATAGAAGGTCTGGCCTTGTCTCTGGCTCTTTGAAGGTCCCACAATCCTTCCCTGTAGAACATAATATGCAACTGGCAGTCAGCATGCTATCAGGGACAGGAAGATAACCTGGACATTAATGAAGGGAGCCAAGTCTGTGTCAGCAACCAGGAAAATAGATCTTTCTTCTCTAACAGAAGCTGCTTAGCTGATGTTTTTTTGTCTCTCTTCGCCTCACACTGTTAGGTAAGCAAAGCTGGTGTCTGAAGTCAAGGAATGACTGTGTGGGTGGCAAGCATTGTTTGGGATGCTGCCTGCACCTTGGGGAAGCAGAATGTTGGTCCCGGCAGGTAGAGTCTTCTGTTGATCTCCACTCTAGATTTATCTCACTTTCCAGACTCGGCTGGGCCTCCTCCCTCCCGCACCTCATTCACTGCACAAATTTTATCTTCTGACTGTCGAGTTGTCACAATGTTCCTGATCTACACGGAACCAGCCAAACCTCATATTTACATTGCATTTACTCAGATTGTGGCGATAACTGACTGAGGCGATGCACTGCGCCCACTTCACGCCCTCTGTGTGATTAGTCTTTATCCGGAAACATGAAGGGCCCAGATTTCAGAAAGGCTTCTTTCATCCCACATGCTCCTGGTGGCCTCATTTAAGGGAATTAGCCAGGAAAAGAGAAATCTATTACGAAGTTAATTATTAAATTTGTTTACGGGGATTAGCATGTTTTTCTAATATTTTGATAAAATTCCCTTATAGAAGTGTTTGCGGAGTGAAAGATAATGTGCGTTTTGTTCAGAAGTCACACACAGATAAAGGCAGACAATGTGTTTCTGGAATGTTTTAGTGCTTTGGAATATCTTCTACATAATGGAGTCAATTTTATAAAACTGGAGAGTGCAAAATCTGGTGCAGCTTCCAGGTTTTTTTTAGTTTTGTCAAAGCTTAATTGAACAAGCTAAAGTTAGAAGCCGATTGGCTACCATGCGCAGCTGCACCAGACTTTGCACTCTCCAGTGTTAGTAAATCAACCCCACTGTGTTGAAAATATCCACAATTTATTCACATATGTTTATTAGGATTGTTCTTATAATATTTCCCAATTTTACCCAGAATTGTATTTTGTCTTCTCTTGTCTTGGTGATTTGGGGTGTAGAAAAATGAGTGGTTAGAATGTGATGGATGAGTCCATGCCCTTTTCCCTTTTAGAAGTTTGTTTTAGTAGGAATGGATTGGATGTTTGTTATCAACTGGACCCGTTCCAGTGTGAATTCTTTCAGCTGAGATTTAGTGATGGTTGGTATACTGTATAATGGACCATCCGGCTGCCATACTTCCAAATATGATTAATTCCACGTGTTTTTGCTGAAAAGCTCAGGGGGGGGGGGGGGGGTTGTAACTCAGTGGGGTTGTAAAATGGGGGGGGGGGGGTGCAATGTGACAATAACAGGTACTACTACTTTCACATACTCTAATAATGCTGAGAGCCAAGTAAAGCTGTAGAATGCTGTAGTTTGTATTGTACACTTGTAGTAAAGTGCAACTTTTATTTGCAACTTTATGTCTTTACTGAATGGCTGCCATTTTCTCTTTGCCTGGTACACATATGATGGGCCTCAGGTGCTCTGCCAGTCAGGATCTCTCCCATGTCACCTCCATAGAAGCTGCTCTCGGTTTATTCATTGACCTAAAGTATATATTATATATTCACTGTTGGTACTCCTATCATATAGTAAGGGTCCATTCACATATATGTGAATCGGATGGATTTTTAACTGCATCCGATTAGCATAAAATGTGAATCAGACCGGCTTTCAATGGAACTGATTCACACACATCCCAGGCGGTCACGGTTTGTTTCTGAAAAGGGTCCTGTGCGATTTTTGGGTCTGGTTTAGGTGCAAATTCAAGTAAAAACTTGCACCTAATGCCGCGTACACACGGGCGGACTTTTCGACCGACTAGGTCTGGCAGACTTTTCGATGGACTTTCCGATGGACTTTCCGAATGAACGGACTTGCCTACACACGATCAACTAAAGTCCAACGGATTCATACGTGATGACGTACGACCGGACTAAAACAAGGAAGTTCATAGCCAGTAGCCAATAGCTGCCCTAGCGTCGGTTTTTGTCCCTCGGACTAGCATGCAGACGAGTGGACTTGAGTCCATCGGAAAGATTTGAAACATGTTTCATTTCTAGGTCCGTCAAACTTTTGGGAAAAAAAAGTCCGCTGGAGCTCACACACGATCGAATTATCCGACGGACTTCGGTCCGCCGGACCAAGTCTGCCATAAAGTCTGCTCGTGTGTACGCGGCATGAATCACACCTGAACCGGTGAACAAAACTGCACCAGACTCAGGAATGAAAACCGCAGCTGGACATGTGTAAACCTAGCCTAAAGGTCCATCATTTACAGGGGTGCCTTGGCATGGTTTGCCGCATTTGTTAAAAACACAACTTATTGCACAGATTAAAATGAGGACAGAGTCATGGACAGGAATAATGATGACTGACTGACAGTAATGGAGAGAATTTACTGTGACAGACAGACAGACAGACAGAAAAATGACTGTGACAGACAACAGAGACTGTGACAGACAAAAAATGACAAACAGGAATGACAGACAGACATAAAAACAGAGATTGATGAAAAGGAAGGACAGTGACAGACAGACAGACAGACATAAAATGATTGAAAGGAAGGACAGTGTCAGACAGTCAATGACATAGACTGGAATGATGATGAGAGACGGACAGGGAATGATAGACAGGAATGACAGTGACAAACATGCATAAAGACAGAGAATGATGGAAAAGAAGGACTATAACAGACAGACAGACAGACAGAAATTGATGGAGAGCAAGGACAGTGGAAGGTAGACAGACAGAATGAGTGAAAGGAAGGACAGTGTCAGACAGATAATGACGTAGACTGGAATGATGATGAGAGACGGACAGGGAATGATGGACAGAAATAACAGTGGCAGACAGGCATAAAGACAGAGCATGATGGAAAGGAAGGACAATAACAGACAGATAGAAAATGATGGAGGGGAAGGACAGTGACAGACAGGCAGAGAATGACAGACAGGAATGACAGTGACATACAGAGAGAGAATGATGGAGAGAAGTGACATACAGAGAATACCAGAGAGGGGTGGCAGTGACAAATGACAGACAGACAAAGAATACCAGAGAGGAATGACAATGACAGCCAGACAGAGAAAAAGAACAGTGACAGACAGACAATGAATGACTAAGAGGAATAGCTGTGACCGACAGACATGGAGACAGACAGACAGAGAATGACAAGGTGGAATGACAGTGACAGAGAGAGAGAATAATGGACCTGATTGACAGTGACAGACTTTTATAAAGAGGGAGATGGATGGAAAGGAAGGACAATACCAGACAGACAATGACGTAGACGGAATTGACAGTGACAGACAGACAGGCAAGGAATTATGGACAGGAATGATAGAGACAGACGGACAGACAATGACGTAGACGGAATTGACAGTGACAGACAGACAGGCAAGGAATTATGGACAGGAATGATAGAGACAGACGGACAGACAATGACATAGACAGGAATGACAGTGACAGACAGGTAGGGAATTATGGACAGGAATGATAGAGACAGACGGACAGACAATGACATAGACAGGAATGACAGTGACAGACAGACAGGTAGGGAATTATGGACAGGAATGATAGAGACAGACGGACAGACAATGACATAGACAGGAATGACAGTGACAGACAGGTAGGGAATTATGGACAGGAACGACACTGACAGACAGACAATGACATAGACTGGAAAGACAGTGACAGAGAGGCAGGGAATTATGGAAAAGATTGACAGTGACTGACAGACAGACGATGATGTAGACTGGAATGACAGTGACAGACAGATAGACAAGCAGGGAATTATGGACAGGAACGACAGTGACAGACAGACAATGACATAGACAGGGCCGTCTTTAAGGCAGGGCAAAAGGGGCAGCTGCCCTGAGGCCTGTCATTATTGTGGGGCCCAAAGCAGCTGCCGCATACTTGCCAACTATCCCAGTTTAAATTCCCTCGTCCCTTGAGGTTTTAGTCCAGTGCTGTGTCCTGAAAGCTCAGTGTGAAGATCTGTTACTAATGCTGCCCAGCTCTGCCATGTTGTTGTGTACAGATGACTCACCTACAGACCTTGTGTTTACATGTAAATACCAGCACTGATATGTAAATAACGGCTGCATTCATATGTAAATATTGACAGACTGGCAGCATTCATATGTAAATAGAGGCAGTATTCATATGTATATCATGCCCCCCTGAGGTCATATCCACCATCACCTATACGGAATGCTGCCAGTGGGGAGATAAAGGGGCATGCTGGAAATTGATCTCACCCACCCCTCCCACTGATCCCAGGAGTCCTAGGATCCCTAGGAGTTTTCTGTCTATTAATGGGTCCCCTCACCTCCTCAGTCCATGGAGTGAGGAGATGATGTGATGTAACCTCTAGCAACCAATCAGTAAGCAGTAATGATGTGCAGTAACCTCTAGCAACCAATCAGTGTGCAGTATTGCTTTACAGTAATCTCTAGCAACCAATCAACAAGCATAAATCATGTGCTGTAACCTCTAGCAGCTAATCAGTGAGCGGTAACAATACACTGTAACCTCTGGCAACCAATCGAAATTGCTGCCTGATCTGATTCAGTATATGGATTTTGAGTCTAGCTGCTAATTATTGTATACCTCAAAGCAGGTGGAGAGCGAAACTGCATGGGGGGGGGGCAAGAATTTTTTTGCCCAGGGTCCAATCATTATTAAAGATGGCCCTGGACATAGACTGGAATGACAGAGACAGACAGACAGGCAGGGAATTATGGACTGGGATGACAGTGACAGACAGACAGACAATGACAGACAGAGTGACACATTGTCATAGTGTTGAGGTAAATGGATCAGGGACTGTGAGGAGATTGATGGAGAGGAGACGGATGTGGTAATATGATTAGTTTGTTTCTCCCTCTTCTCATTACTGAACATTAATTAATGACTCCGCAGTAATTAATAAACTACACTGACAGGTCATCCTGAAAATCACTCAGGTCCTCTCATTAGGCTTAAATTAAGTGTCTGATGTGATCTAGGACCTGCCATTGACCGCACTTTGTCATTGTGTGTCACCCCCGTGTGTCACTATTGGGACGTCTTCCTATTCCACTTTAGGGCATGACTATAGCGGGCACACATACTGTAACCCATTTCCCAGTAATATGGTGGATTTATTTGCACAGGCGTTGTAATAAACAAAACTATACTTCAGCTCCAGTTTGTGGATGATAAAAATGGACCATAGTTGGAGTTTTGGCTGTCACTTCAAACTAGATATTAGTGGGCTTCAACCGGCTTTTAACATGTTCCAAGTAATGCTGAAGCCGGATGGCAGGATAATTTAAGTGACAGAACTCTTTTTTGTTCTGTTTTAGATGAAGTAGGGAAGGGTTAGGACTTCTGTCAATTGTTACTGCCATCTGGAACTCCGTTAGAGAGATTTTCACCCATTTTCTGTTCTGGTGACAACCTTTCACCAGACAGGAATTGAGGCAAAATCTACAACACGGAAACAAACAGCAATGAAACCAGACAGAAAACAGACAGAGGTTTTAGAATTCCCCTATTAATTAAAAAAAATATATATATATATATTTCTGTAGGTGTTGCTGCCGGAGAGTTTTTACTTTCACTTCCTGGCTGCTGAAAAAGTTGTCCTAAGGACAGGAAGTGAGGGGATATCTACCTAACTAAGCTCCAGACAGACATAAAACCTGACCGGAGTGCTAATCCTTCCACTCTCCATCCAAAATTAAAAATGATTATATTTATATATTATAAATTGGCTATAAATATACACTATATGACCAAAAGTATTGCAACGCCTGCGTTTAAAAGCACATTAACTTTAATGGCATCCCAATCTTAGTTCATAGGGTTCAATATTGAGTTGGCCCACCCTTTGCAGCTATAACAGCTTCAACTCGTCTTGGAAGGCTGTCCACAAGGTTTAGGGGTGTGTCTATGGGAGTGTTTGACCATTCTTCCAAAAGCGCATTTGTGAGGTCAGGCACTGATGTGGATGAGAAGGCCTGGCTAGCAGTCTCCGCTCTAATTCATCCCAAAGCTGTTCTATTGGGTTGAGGTCAGGACTCTGTGCAGGCCAGTCAAGTTCCTCCACCCCTCACTCATCCATGTCTTTATGGACCTTGCTTTGTGCACTGGTGCGCAGTCATGTTGGAACAGGAAGGGGCCATCCCCAAACTGTTCCCACAAAGTTGGGAGTATGAAATTGTCCAAAATGTCTTGTTATGCTGACGCCTTAAGAGTTCTCTTCACTGGAACTAAGGGGCCAAGCCCAACCCCTGAAAAACAACCCCACACCATAATCCCCCCTCCACCAAATTATTTGGACCAGTGCACAAAGCAAGGTCCATAAAGACATGGATGAGTGAGTTTGGGGTGGAGGAATTTGACTGGCTTTCACAGAGTCCTGGCCTCAACCCAATAAAACACCTTTGGGATGAATTAGAGCAGAAACTGCAAGCCAGGCCTTCTTGTCCACATTAGTGCCTGACCTCACAAATGCACTTCTGGAAGAATGGTCAAACATTCCCATAGACACACTCCTAAACCTTGTGGACAGCCTTCCCAGAAGAGTTGAAGCTGTTATAGCTGCAAAGGGTGGGCCAACTCAATATTGAACCCTACGGACTAAGACTGGGATGCCATTAAAGTTCATGTGCATGTAAAGGCAGGTGTCCCAATACTTGTGGTAATATAGTGTAGATGAATATCCACAAACCTATGTTGAAGGGCGCGATAAAGCTGCTGCAAGTTTGGTGAAGGCCTTGTAAATGTAGTTCTTCAGACAGATTATTATAATGACTATACATTTGAGTTAGTAGACCAAAAGCCAAATAAAATTGATACCGGCTAAATGCCCCAATCAGTTATCCCAGCTGTACAATGTTTGCAGGTGCTGGGGGGTTGAATACTGGCTTGTCAAACACATTGAGGACTACAACAAAATGGCAGCCATCTGCACACTGGCTCGTCAAATAGTAAGCTCCTCTTAGTACAATAGAGAGCGTTTTTGTACAGGCATTTAGAAGAGTTTAGCAATTTTTGTGCCAGAAAACTCTTCTCAAAAATGCAACCCAGAATGGGTTTATTTTTTGCCTCTAAATGCTGAGCTTAAAATATGCCTCTAAATATCCTAATGTACATGGACACATAGGAGAACATTGAGCTGCTTCTACAGGCAAAATGCAAAACTCCCGTAGAAGCAGCATTTTTTTAAGCCTGGTGCGCATGGCCTCCTAGGTTTTCTTGTATTATCTATAGATACAAATTCTCCTAAAAATCATACAAAACCACACAATCCATTGTGCTTTTGCTCACAATTATCAATATATAGCCCCAGAAATGTGGTGTCATATGGTGCCTCCCACAGTCTCTTATTTATAGCTCAGAAAAGTTGATTGCAATTTTACTGTTCTTTCTTCCATTATTCTCTGTAAATGGGAAGAACTTGTTACTTTTTCCTTCTATGCTCACTCGTGGTGACCAGGCGTTAATTAGATAAAACGCACAAATGCTGATAAATTTTGTTCTTTATATCAGTGTTACCAGGGGCAGCACAGGCAGTGGGTGACGAAACAAGAGAAGCATTAGCAGGTTACCGTAGCGATTATTAGGGGCTTTTGTCTTCTTTCAGGGAACAGTCCCCTACATACAATAGAAAAGTACAAAGGCAGTCTATTCTAATTAGCTTTAAATGGTTGACTCACAAAGTTGTCATTAAGTCTGCGAGCAGCTCTGCCTTATAATGATGTGTTGGATTACATCCGGTGAGCTGAGCTGGCCCTAGGATAGGAATATTACTGTAGTTGTGTGTGTTGTCCTGTGCACATGTTAATAATGCATCTTCTCCCTGTGGTCAGAATATCCCCTTGCTGGTACCCATGGCACCAAATTCACCTCCAGATAGCCCAAATGCCTTGAATGATTCAGTTGGTTCCTCCCAGCCTAGTTAGAGACACTACGGAAATTCTCCATATAAATAAAAACAGATTCGTTTCCATCAAAAAGCAGTTCTGTGGCCAGGAACCCTTAATCCCTCTAATGTACCCTTCCTGAACCTTGAATCTTATTATATGCCAGGCCTAAATGTTATCAGCACTGGGTACCCCGTGACCTTCCAAGTATGGCCCTTGTCATTTGTGCTAAGACCTCTGTTAACGGACTCCCAGTTTTCGGTGTGTAGGAGGGTGGTAGAGCATACCCTTCTTTTGGCCACTAGGTGACACCCCTGCAGAACTATATAAAGTAGGAGCATGGGCATAGGGGTGAAGTAGAAGTAAGGAAGAAGAGAAGTAGCAACTTCTAGCTGCATTGGCCCCCCTGTGGGACTGGTCGGAATGTGGGCCTGTACAGCCACCATGTAGCCGCATCAGTGGGAGGTGTTCCCTGGCAGGGGAATGCCTGGCAGGGCCCTGTGGCCCTGAAGGGAAGGATTGGAGCAGGAGAAGTGTAACCTGTACAATGGGAAGTGCTGAGAAACTGCCAGTAAAGTGCTTCTGACATGTTTTGAAATGTTGTCTGCTAAGAGCTCTGAACTCTTATGCCGCGTACACACACGAGCGGACTTTACGGCAGACTTTGCCCGGCGGACTTTTCGGCGGACTTTACAACAGACTTTCTGAATGAACGGACTTGCCTACACACAATCAACCAAAGTCCGTCGAATTCGTACGTGATGACGTACGACCGGACTACAATAAGGAAGTTCATAGCCAGTAACCAATAGCTGCACTAGCGTGGCTTTTTGTCCGTCGAACTAGCATACAGACGAGCGGACTTTTCGACCGGACTCGAGTCCGTCGGATAGATTTGAAACATGTTTCAAATCTAAGTCCTTCCAACTTTTGAGAAAACAAAGTCCGCTGGAGCCCACACACGATCGAATTGTCCGACGAAATCCCGTCCGCCGGGCAAAGTCTGCCGTAAAGTCCGCTCGTGTGTACGCGGCATTATTATTACTTTAATGAAGTTATGAAGCAAAGCTTTGAAAAGCCTTTGGACTGGTGTCTCCTTCTTCTAAGGCCTATCCATAAAGAACCAAGATCTGGTGGTAAGACAGTGGGCAAGCATGGGATGATATGGTTAATGTTATGTGCTCCCTACGGGAATGGGGAATCACACAGACAAAGGGACCAGGATCTTAGGTTTGTTTGTGGTGCCCAGTGAGATCACGCTGTGCCATGTCAGGTTGTACCTGCTAACAGGTGGTTTCTTAGCAGGTCCCCCTAAAGATCTTAGAAGGAGCTGTTAATAGAGTCATGGCCAAGAGCTCCCTCTGAGGGTCTCTGAAGAAGCACTAAGTGGAGATTTGGCAAGAATATATGTCTGAAGGATTCTAAAGCTGCAGGTTAACCTCTGGCTAAGAGCCCCTTGTAAGGATCTATGAATCAGCTACAAGTAGAGTACCCAGGAGATCCCAATAATGTTTTTTGAAGGAACTGAAGGTAGAGAAGAGAGAGTGATAGCCAGGAATCCCCTCTGGAGGTCTCTTGTGAATCCAGCCTCTTATAATCCATGAAGTACGTATGTTTCACTGACAAGTCAAAAAGTGACACCATGCCCCTAGCCAGCATATAGAAATTGTTTGGCATTCAGTGAGAATTACTCTTTGTGACTTGTTAGTATACGATCTTATAACTGTCCTGTATTTTACAAAGTATGTAGTATATAATGTCTGAAGCTGTCTGCAAAGAGGACAAAACAGCCCCCTCGGACTCCTTGTAAAACTACTGCCAATTGTTCCACAAACGAGGAAAAAAACGACTTCATGGCTGTCCAAGGTCAGCCAGCTTAACTACCCAGATTAAAAAAAATGTTCTCTTAACCTCTAGTAATTATATCTTTAGATATTATGTGCAAGAAAATCATCCGTTCCTTTTTACCTCAATCGTTGTTTTTCTATTACTGCCTCATGTCGAAATGCATTACACAGCTTAACCACTCTCAAGCTGGCCATACATAATTAAAAATCCTGCCAGTTCAGCAGAGACCGTCCAAATTTCTATCCATGTATGGGCAGGGTGGTTATATAACTGCGCTTGACTTATGTATAACTGCCCTGGTGGAATTGTGGCTGCTTGATTAGTGCTGGCGGCTATAGCCGTTATCGCTGATCAGTATATTCCGATGGCAGGGAAGTCTCCCCATAGTCAGAATACAAAGGCTCAGTGGGTGGATTCCCCCATCTATCCTGAATGTGTGGATTGCGGAATCAGGTCCTTTTTTGTTTTGTTCAACCCGCTGGTTGAACAAAAAAGAAGACCAATGTATGGGCTGCGTAACTCTAAAGAAACATTTCATAAAGAACCCTTCACACAGTTTTATTTCCCTTTTTAAAGGGGAAAAATGTTTGTCTTCTTTTGTAGCTTCAACCTGACTTTAAGTGGAGCTGCTCAGTTGATTGCATCAAATATCTAAAGGGCCATACACATGTGCCGAATATCGGGCGGCATTGGCCCGTGTGTATGGCAGCTGGCCCGGTCCGACAGAAGCGGGAAGAAGGGGCATGACTTTAAAAAGATCTGCCGATCGGCACCCGTTCAGCGCTCTCAGCCACTGATGAGCTGACCGGTGTGTTCTGGTGGGGGGGAGCACAGAACACAATAGCTCAGCGGGGAAATCGATGTACTAACATCGGAACGTTAGTACAGCGGCTCCTCCTAAACTCTTCAGTTTCACAGTGTGTACCAGGCGTTAGTCCTCTTTTTCTGTTTTACCCATCTGTATTCCATTTAATGTATAATGCCCTGGACACACGACCGGTTTAGCCGTCGGAATAAACTCCGAAGGTTTCTCCGACGGAGCTCTGACGGAATTCCATTCAAGCGGTCTTGCCTACACATGGTCAATCCAAAGTCCGACCAAAGTCTGACAGTCCAGAACGCGGTGACGTACAACACGTACGACGGGACTAGAAAAAGGAAGTGCAATAGCCAGTAGCCAATAGCTTCCGTCTCGTACTTGCTTCAGAACATGCGTCGTTTTTGGTCCGTCGGAACAGCATACAGACGAGCGGTTTTCCCGATAGGAATTGGTTCCATTGGAAATATTTAGAGCATGTTCTATTTCTAGGTCCGTCAGAATTTTAGAAAAAAGAAAGTCCGGTGAGGCATACACATGATCGGATTATATGATGAAAAGCTTCCGTCTGTCTTTTTCTGTCGGACATTCCGCTCGTGTGTACGCAGCATAAGGGTAATGCTATTCTCCAGACCTAGGTGAATCACTTTACATTTTTGAACAATAAAGGCTAACTCCAGGTTGAGCACAAAGAGAGGAGGTGAGTATTGCAGTTAAGCTGTTTTTTCTGTAAACTGCTGGACTATATCTTTTTTCTTTTAAAAGTAGTCCTATAATTCTTTTATTTCCAGAGGTAATCAAAACTTTTATGACCTGACCAAATTTGAAGTTTTGGTAGGCATTGGTTTAATCATCAATACAGTGAAAAAAACACAGTTTTTAATTTGTGTAATGCATACCATATTTTGTATAGTTAATAATATTCCAGATATTTTCACTAAATGACATTCTTTCATATATGCTTAGTACAGGAACCCCAAATATGTGTAAATTTTGATACACTCGTCTGCACTGGAAGATCCCCAAACATAAGCGTAACTATATTTTAGATTAGACCTTTTCTACAATGGCTATAATTCACCGACCTGCCTGTGAGGATAATAATTTACATTGCAGAATTTACATTTGCAGAATCTGCATAATAAATAACAGATATTCAACTGCGAAATGATAAATAACTCATAAATATAAATAGGCAATGCGTTAAAGACCTATATAACCCAGTTTGAGGTGAAAATAAAATGATGGTCCCAAAATAATTTTTCAGCCTCTGACATGTGAGGGATATCTAAGATGTAGTAAGCATTTATGTACATACGCAGGACCGCTGATAAGGCAGTACAGCCAGCCGTCCTGTACCGGGCGCAGGCCCATCTTTTTGAAAGGGGGGCACCTGCCAAGCAGGAGCGACTGCTGTGCTGCCTTATTGCCAACTCCTGTGGCTCCCCCTGTAGCTCTGCCGGCTTCTCCTCCCTTCTCTTCCTCTGGCTGCACTGCAGGGGGATTAGTATCTGCGTCCCCACCCCCTGCCATCGAGGCCTTCCTGTGTTCCCCCTTTCCCTTTGGCATTGTCAGCTTCCCTCCTCTCCTCTCCGCCAGCAGCAGCTGAGGGCACACAGGGGGATGTTTCAGGATGGATGGGGGGGGGGGGATGTGGTAAATATTCCTATTTACCAGCCTCTTCCTTTCCTGAATGAATCCATCGCTATTTCCCCCTTCATCCCTCAACTCATTCCTCTGTCCATCTCTTTACTTATCCCTCTATCCATCCCTACACTCATCCCTTACCTTATCCATAGCCATCCGTCTGTCCATCCCTGCACTCATCCCTCTCCTCCTCCAGCTCATCCCTCTGCTCAATACTTCACCTCTCCCATCAGCTCTAAAAGTGATATTGTGGTAAATCTACCGCCGGAATCATTTTTAGCAGATGCCAAATGGCCCACATAAAAAAATGATACCAGGGTTATGGCAACTAGCTGCTACCATGTCCCCAGTAATAAACGTCAAAGTAAGACGTATATATATAGTGTGGGCGGTCGGCAAGTGGTTAATAAAAATCACAAGGACATAGGTAGGTATTTTTTAATACAAAAGGGTGGATGGCCCTTTTTCACCCCTCCACCCATCCTTCCACTTATCCCTCCGCCCATCCCTCCACTCATCCCTCCATGCATCCCTCCACTCATTCCTCCTCTTAATCCCTTTACTTATCCCTCCGCTCATTCTTCAGCTCATTTCCCCACTCTACTTTTTGTCATTAACTGCTTATCCCTCTGCTCATTACCTTCGCTCATCCATCATCTCATCCCTATGCTCATTCCTTAGCTCATCCCTCTGTCCATCCTTCCACTCATCCCTCTGCATAATACCTCTGCTTATCCCTCAGCTCATCCCTCTGTCCATCTCTCCACTCATCCCTACACTCATCCCTACACTCAGTCCTCTGTCCATCCTTCCACTCATCCCTCTGCATAATACCTCTGCTTATCCCTCAGCTCATCCCTCTTCTCTCCTCTTATCCATCTATCCATCCCTACACTCATCCCTTCGCTATTCCCCCCATTTATCCCTCAACTCTCAACTCATTCCTCCACTCATCCCTCTATCCATCACTATACTCATCCCTTCATTATTCCCCCCATTTATCCCTCAACTCATTCCTCCACTCATACCTCCGTCCATCTTTGTACTCATCCCTCTATCCATCCCTACACTCATCCCTCCGTCCATCTTTGTACTCATCTCTCTATCCATCCCTACACTCATCCCTCTGTCCATCTTTTTACTCATCCCTCTATCCATCCCTACACTCATCTCTTCGTTATTCCCCCCCATTCATCCCTCAGCTCATTCCTCCACTCATCCCTCTGTCCATCTCTCTACTCATCCCCCCTGTTCCTTCTTCTGCTCATTCTTGTGCTCCTCCTTCAGCTTATTTCTTTTCTCATCCCTCCACATAATCCCTTTACCTCAACCTTTTAAAGAGCAAGGGCCACTTAAGCGACTTAGTAATCAGTGGTGGGCCACAATAAGCGGAGCGGGTGGATGATAGGTCCGTGTCCACTCTGCACATGCAAAGTGGACACAGACACAGCCCACTCTACACTATGGGCCCTCCTATCTGATCAGATGGAAGGGGATGGAATCACTTCTGTTTTTTTAGCAGATCGGATTGAAGGTAGGCGGGTGTAAACAGATAAAAGTCCGTTTCCATCTGCCACTCTAAAGAGGTGAATGGAGGGTCTGATTGGATTGGACCAATTTTGTTAAAGGAGCCTAATGCCGTGTACACACGAGCGGAATGTCGGACAGAAAAAGTCAGATGGGAGCTTTTCATCGTATATTCCGATCGTGTGTAGGCCTTATCGGACTTTTTACGTTCCAAATTCTGACGGACCTAGAAAGAGAACATGTTCTAAACCAATTCCTATCAGGAAAACCGATCATCTGTATGCTTTTCCGACGTACCAAAAACGACGCATGCTCTGAAGCAAGTACGAGACGGAAGTTATTGGCTACTGATTATTGACTTTCCGTTTTCTAGTCCCGTCGAACGTGTTGTACGTCACCGCGTTCTGGACGTTCGGAATTTGGTGTGACCGCGTGTATGCAAGACCGCTTGAGCGGAATTCCGTCAGAAAAACCTTCAGAGTTTATTCCGATGGGAAAACTGGCCGTGTGTACAGGACATTAGGCTGCTTTTACACTGATGGTCTGTGGTCTACCCACACAGCAGCGCCTGTGGCCTTCCTGCCGGTTAGCTGCACTTTTCCAAAAAATTCTATTATATCCTGCAGGTGTGGTGTACTTTCAGAAAGTGCACCAAACCCACAGGTAAAACCAGAAGTCTGTGGCTCAGTGCAGATAAGCTGCAAGTGCACTGCGCTACACCTGGGGATCAGTTTGAAAGCAACCCAGTAACCACTGCAGAAGAGATATGCCTATATATACAATGTGATTTTAGTAATAAACTTACCTTTAATAACAGTCTTCCATTCAGGTATCGCTGGCTTTTGCTGTCCCAGGCAGAGTGCATTTGGTATCACTCCGCCTATGACAAGGGTTGGTGCTCTACAGGAAGCATTGTACAAGCCATGCTGACGTCATTGCGTTACCCACAAACTTCAATTTTAAGCGCTTGATCCTCTTTCTAAATGTGAGTGTTTCCAATTTTATGTTTATACGGATTCACACTTAGTGGAGTATTTTCTTTTTTGGTTATGCTATTTTGAACACTTGAGAGGATTTGGTCTGATAAGTTGGCTGCTTCTGAAGACCGCTTCTTGGTGACATCTCTTGATCAATTGGATTGCCTTACAACTTGATCTGGAACCCAGACGTGGAGGTCCCATATTTTGGTGGTTGAACCATAAGCCTTGTTGACTTACTGGGCATATGCCCATTTGAGTCCTCTCACTCCGGTAAGCCTCCTCACCAACCGGTGGTGGGTCTATTGTCTGTGTCCTCACCTCAACATTGGTGGAATACCACTTCTAGTTACACAATTTGTTTTCACCGTTTATTTAAAGACTGCTATGTTTATGTTTTAAAACAACTTTTGTATGATGGCACATGGACTTCAGTTTGGGTGTGAAATTCACATCTCATTTTCATTATTATTAGTTTTTGTTGTCATTGCACAGTGTACATTAGTTTGTATACATATGTATTTTAATGTTTTGAGAGCTGCACATAATTTCACTTTTTACTTATTACTTGATTTACACTTGCCTTAGTGTTGTGCTGGCTGCTACTAGATATATGTCAGCGCGATATACACCAATTTTTTCTATTTATACAGGAAGCATTGGCTTATGCGGCTCTGCTCCGCAGCCACTTGCTTCCACTACCACCGGCCTCGGCTCTGCTCCGCAGCCACTTGCTTCCACTACCACCGGTCTCATTCACAACACTGATGCTCTGGTATGGCGGGTTGGCAACCTGTGATCTGGGCTTGCCAACCTGCCATCCCAGAGCAGGAAGTCACGGGCCACATCAGAGGGCTCCGCCAGCCACTGGTTGGGCACCCCTGCTCTACCTAAACCCTCTGCTCCTCTCTACTACCGAATGCTATAGATATAGACATGTTTTCTAAGATACTGTTATCTGGTTGGCTGTTACTATTTTAGAGCAAAATCCAATTTTAGGAATATTATTTCACATCTTCACAGTCAGATCTTGATGGAATTACTTGGGTGCACCACGGCGAGATTTTCTTTCTTCTTATATTTTAAACTTTTATGGTTCTTCTCACATTTCTTCTCCGAATCTCATCTGAGACTTGAGCTGGCCATGCTTTGAACAATTTTTTTATTCAATTTCCTTCAGATTTACCTTCAACTGTGTAGTGAAAGAGCCTGCCTGATTGCAAACAAATTGAAAGTATTTAGGTTTGACCTCATATTATATGGTTTTGGTACATCTAAAGGAAAGTTGTACAAGAGGAATGTATGGCCAGACTTGAGCTTAAACAGTTCACATTGCAGGTGTCTTTGTAATGTATACTCACTGGCCACTTTATTAGGTACACCTTTCTAGTATCGGGTTGGACCCCCGTTTGCCTTCAGAACTGGCTTAATTCTTCATGGCATAGATTCAACAAGGTGTTGGAAACATTCCCCTGAGTATTTGCTCCATAGTGACATGATGCCATCACGCAGTTGCTGTATGCTGTATGTATTCCATGATGTGAATCTCCTGTTCCACCACATTCCAAAGGTGCTCTATTGGATTGAGATCTGGTGACTGTGGAGGACAATGGAGTACAGTGACCTCATTGTCATGTTCAAGAAACCAGTGGTGAGATGATTGGAGCTTTGTGACATGGTGCATTATCCTGCTGGAAGGAGCCATCAGAAGATGGGTACACTGTAGTCATAAAGGGATGGGCATGGTCAGCAATAATACTCAGGTAGGCCGTGGTGAACCCTTTTGCCGCCAGGTCCGTGCGACGTATGGACCTAACGTGGGGGGGGGGGGGGTATCACACACAATCCTGTGGCTGCAACCACCGGGATTGTGTGTGAAACTGACAGGCAGACTCCTGCCTGTCAGGTGAGAGCATTCGGGTGGCTCCGCTGTCACCTGATTGCTCTCACACACCCCCGGTACCGGTGCCCCCCCACCGCGCCCCGCCATGCTTACCATGCTCCGCTTGCCCATCGGCGGGCCCGGGATCTCCATGGCAGGTGCCGACGGGTAGGGGGGAAGAAGAAGAGCGGACACATGTCCGTGCTCCTTCCCTTCTTCTTGTGACCCCGGAAAGCGTCGTCTCTGACGTCACTTCTGGGTCAAGCTCTCAGTGTCCTCGGCTTGATTTGCCGAGAAAGGATGTTTTGCAATGTGATCTGAATTGCAAAACATTCAATGGAGTACAGGGGAGACATTGGGGGACTAAAAGACCCTGCATATCTCAAAAAAGAGAACCTGTGACCTAAAACTCATTGCAAAAATAAAGTTACAACCAAGCACATAAAATCCCCCCCAAAAAATGTTGGGCCCCCCCATCCCCACATATACAAACGCACGTAAAAGCATGCGTTGGGGCGCCTAAGCATGAAAACGCTGATCGAGATACACATGTTACATATTGCCTGGTACGCCGGAGTGAGAGCAATAGTTCTAACACCAGACCTCCTCCGTCACACTAAACTGATACCTATAGGGAGCTTTTGAAGCGTCGCCTATAGAAAATATAGGGTACTGAAGCTTGCCGCCATTTCACGGGTGCATGTAACTTTAAGGTTTGGCATAATGAGTATCTATTTAGTCGGTGCAACGTCGTCTTTTATATTTTACCAAAAATGTGGGTAATTTATCGGGTTTGTTTGCCCTAAAATTCACGTTAGTGTGTTTTTTACTGAAATTTTGCGTTTCCTAGACCTTTGCGATAATATCGTGTGACATAAAAAATTGCAACTACCACTATTTTATTCTCTAGGGTATCTGCTTTCAGAAAATATATAATATTTGTGGGTTTTGTGTAATCTTCAGGCCTAAAATGATTTTTTAAACATGTGTGCAAAAAACGGCTATCTGAATGTCGCAGCTGAAATCGTGACTCATCAGACCAGGCAACGTTTTTCCAATCTTCTATTGTCCAATTTTTGTGAGCTGTGCGAATTGTAGCCTCAGTTTCCTGTTCTTAGCTGACAGGAGTGGCACCCAGGTGTGGTCTTCTGCTGCTGTAGCCCATCTGCTTCAAGGTTCGATGTATTGTACATGCAGAGTTGGTATTCTGCATACCTTGGATATAACAAGTTGTTATTTGAGTTCCTGTTGCCTTTCAATCATCTTGAGCCAGTCTGCCCATTCTCCTCCAACCTCTGACATCAACCAGGCATTTTTGCCCACACAACTGGCGCTCACTGACTGGATATTTTCTCTTTTTCAGACCATTCTCTGTAAGTTGTGTGTGAAAATCCCAGTAGATCAGCAGTTTTTGAAATACTCAGACCAGCCTGTCTGACACCAACAACCATGCCACGTTCAAAGTCACCTAAAGCAGAACTTCAGTCATTTTTTCATCTTTCCATCTATTAAAGTGGAGTTCCACCCACTTTTACAACTCTTCAGCATCCCTCACTAAACTGTGCACTGTAAACGAATTGGATATTTTTAAAAAAAATTTCTCAGCACCTACTGTATATCTGCTGTATTCATTTTTCACTTCCTCCTCCCTGGCCGCGGCCCATCGCATCATTTCCTGTTTGCAATGCCTTCTGGGAAGGGGAGGCAACTTCCTCTGACAATGCCATTGCTATGGAAACCTGACCTGAAACCTATTACACTGCTTGTGCTGCACTGAGCATGTGCGAGATCTGCAAGGATGAGATCCAGGAAGAAATACAGTCTGGCTTCAGATGCCCACACTTAAGATGGCCACGGCCTGCTGTAAGTTTATAAAATAACAAACTACTGCTATAAACTAACAAAACAGACCTTAGTTTACAGACTAACTTTACTAGAATACATTAAGCTTGTGTATTATAGGGGTATTTTTATTTAAAAAGTATAATTTCGGCGGGAACACCATTTTAAATCTTCTGCCCTTGTTGTTAACTTTGGATAGTAAAATATTTTTTTTTCTGCCAGTAAATACCTTATACAGCCCACTTCCTGTTTCTTGTCTGGTCATTAGCCTAGGCTTATGACATCGTGCACAGCTCTCTCTCTCACTCAGTTTGCCAGGAAGGTAGGGGAGATGAGTCATAAGAGGGCCAATGAGAGCTGCAGAGCTGGAGGTGTGCCTTTGTGTGTCTGTTTAAATCAAGGAAGTGAACAGGCAGCAGCGTCAGCTGCCCACAGTTAAAATGGTTGCAGCCAGACTCAGTGGAGGGAGATTTCTGAAGCATATTTGGCAAGTACAGAATCACAGTATATATAAAATAATATGCAAAGTGGTCGGAGGGAAGCTTCAGAATGGCAAAGATGTTTTTATTACAAATTATGTGAGCACACGGCAGTTTCTCTTTAAAGCCTCTTTCGTCCCCATTCTGATGCTCGGTTTGAACTTCACCACGTCTAGATGCCTAAATGCATTGAGTTGCTGCCATGTGATTGACTGATTAGCAATTTGTGTTACCAAGCAATTGAACAGGTGAACTTAATAAAGTGGACGGTGAATGTATTCCTCTGTATCTGTGACGTGAAGCTTTGCAGTGTCAGCAGATTAATAGATTTTCTATCACAGATTTTGCCCTCGGTGTTGGAAATTTCTTCTCCTTTGATACACACAGAGTTATCAAGCAGCAGTCAATTCCTTGAACTTGTTATAACTTGCTGCATTGGTGACTTGTGCAGTTTGTTTTCCAGAAATCTTGACAGTGTGTTAAAGGAAGATAAAATGTTTGAGAATTTCGGTGTAAATGAAGACTTGGAGCTGCAAGGTTGTCCCTACCCACAATGCACAGCAGTCCCTGAATATCTGACTTGGAGATGCATGCTTGTCCTTACCCACAATGCACAGGGGTCCCTGAATATCTGATTTTGTTTATTTGCCTGAGGCGGGTAAGATTTGCCAGGAGGCAGCAAGAAAGCTGATGCAAGACTTTTCTGCTTCTCGAGACTGAATCCCGCACTCCTCGTTCCTCGCAATGGAAGTTATTCGGTGCAGTTTGCGTGTTGCAGCTGGCCATTTCAATGGCAGATCATGGATGAAAAGTTCAGTTCTTTCTGACAACTCTGATGTTTGTACTCTTTGTTTCCTTGGCAAGTCACTAACCTTTGTTGCCTGCCGTGTAAGTGTGATCTTCTCCCGCTTCAGTAAGTGTCAGACATGGATACTACTTCAGGAAACCGGAATGTGCGTCAGACTGAATAGCTGTATGCAGGAGACGTTCGGCAAATTGCTCTTTGTTGGGTTTTTTCGCTGACACAGAATGGCTCCCAGATCTCTCCCCACACTGGAAACACTTGCTGTTTATTTTAGCAGGTCATGCGACGTGTTTGGGGACTTTATTTGCTGCCCGGATGAAAGAAGAGCATTTTTCTTTTTACAAAGAACTGTGGCTGGTCCATTAGAGCTGGTATCCTAATGATATAAGACCAGAGACAACCTACACCGTGTTGGACTTGATAACTGTGATGGGATTTCCTCTTTTTTATTTGTATTTTCAGGAACCATAATATCACGTTTTCTGGACAATGTTCTATTGGGCTTTGTGGTTTATTTGTTTGGAATGTATAAAATATATGTAGTGCTTGTCGTGGAAAAACCACTATGCTCTTGTGCTATTAAGCACCCTTTCAGCCCTTTGGTATAATGCATCTGTAAGCAACCCGTGTCTCCCGTATTTCCCCAAGTAAACAGACATAGTCACCTTCTTAGCTCCATCGCTCGACCAACTGACCTGAACCCTCGGAGCAATTTTTATTTACCGTATTTATCGGTGTATAACACGCGCTGGCGTATAACACGCACCCCAAGTTTAGGAGAGAATTTTAAGGAAAAAAAACTTTTAGGAGGGAAGTTTAAGGAAAAGAAACTTACATTAAAATGCCCATCAATGCAGCCTTGTTAGTGTCATTGCAGCCTTGTTAGTGTCATTGCAGCCTTTTCAGTGTCAGTGCAGCCTTGTCCCCAGTGCAGCCTTGTCCCCAGTGCAGCCTTGTCAGTGCAGCCTTGTCCCCAGTGCAGCCTTGTCCCCAGTGCAGCCTTGTCCCCAGTGCAGCCTTGTCAGTGCAGCCTTGTCCCCAGTGCAGCCTTGTCCCCAGTGCAGCCTTGTCCCCAGTGTCCATGCCTCCTGCCGCCGCCGCCATACACATGGTAGTAGTTTTAAATATGGCGCCGCGGAGTTCGGAGGGACTCGGCGCCGGTGGAAGTGAACGAACGCCGCCGAGATACACATAGCCGAGGGTTCTCGGCTCTTTCCGGCGCCGCTTACAGTCCCGCCCTATGATGGACATAACACAGGTCCAATGGCGGGACTGGGCGTGACTGTGAGTGGCGCCGGAAAGAGCCGAATACACCCGACTATGTGTATCTCGGCTCTGTGATTTCGGCGGCGCTCGTTCAGCACCGCCGAATCCCTCCGAACTCCGCGGCGCCATATTTGAAACTACTCGCTATGTGAATGTCGGCGGCGATCGCCGAAAATTCACATAGCGATAGCGGGGATCGGCGTATAACACGCACCCACGACTTTCCCCTGATTTTAAGGGGAAAAAGTGCGTGTTATACGCCGATAAATACGGTATATAACAAATAGAGCCTCATGGTTTCACAATTGACCAATCAAGCACAGGCATTCCTTCAAACAGGAGGGGTTATACAACAAAAAATGAGCAATGACAAGGGGAGTCTTATGGGCGTGTCTGGGCATGGGGAGCGTGTATGATTTCCTGCCCCCTGTCTCTTTAAGCTATTATCTTCAGCTAGACAAAGGAAGGCGCATGGCTGGTCTCGAAATCATAGACGCTGTCTGACCATAATGCACCCAAAGACTCCAGTTTTTACCGTTGGTGTGAATCCTTATTCTGCATTGTTCAGAGAACAACGCATACCCGGATTATACTACCGTCCCTGTGGGTGGGAGATTATCTGCAGGGGCACGCCACGGCCCCCCCCAAATGTGTTGATCAGGCACGCGGGGGTGAGACGAGCGTACATCTACTAAACCGACGATGTCTTGGCAGAGCGAACACATCCCCCCCAGACGATCGTTCTGTGCATCGCACAGGGGCCCTTCACTGGCGGAGATATCCCCACTCTGCAGACACTTCTCTACATCCCCAAGGAGCTTTTCACTACCAAACAGATCTCAACCAGCGTCAGTCGCCCCAGTCAGCTCTTTAGAGCGGGTTGCGGCAGAACTAACACTGGGAGACACTATGACCATACATATTAAATACATTCAATTTCCACAACATGCTACCCCCGTAGGAGCTGCTAGAAAGATACCCAGGGTTCCTTTTCCTAACAGTTGCCATGTAGCCAGGAATATGGTCACAGTCACTCTTCAGCTCACTAAAGAGTCTAGGGGTGTTCTTTTTTCTTTTTTTGGTAACTTAGATAGGGATATTGGGTGCGATACTCCAAAAAGAACTACGTACAAAGTGTGGACACTAGAATTAATTCTGTAGAACTGTAAGCAAAGTCCTCATAAAAGCAGTCAGGGGACTTGGCTTCGTATTAATAGCTAAAGTTACAAAAGCTTCCTCTTATGAGCAGAGTCCCTTCACACACAGCTGACTCTCTAGCACCAGAAGGGTGATAGCAGCCTACAGTCTCTAGGATCTCTCACTCAGTCTGTACTCACAAATGTCCTCAGATGATGGTTGCCTCCAGCCAAAATCTTCCAGACACCTTTTCCAGTGACCTCAGACTGGATTAGGGGTCTTCAAACTGCGGCCCTCCAGGTGTTCAGGAACTACAATTCCCATTATGCCTAGTCATGTCTGTGAATGTCAGAGTTTTACAATGCCTCATGGGATGTGTAGTTCTGCAACAGCTGGAGGGCCGTAGTTTGAGGATCCCTGGACTAGATCCTCAGATGGCAGCCCCTCAGTCAGCTTCCAGAAACTTTCAGCATCCAGGCCCCTCGGCTAGCCCAGCTGAGGCCTCACAAACAGCAAGCACATGGCAGGGTTGCCTAAGGGAGCAACTAACTCTCCCTTAGGCTGTGATCTCCTGCTAGGGAAAAATACCTGGAAGCTCTGTTTCTCACAGTATTTATACAAACTTCCAGCAGCCATCTGGGCCACTCTCCCCGGGATTGGCTAGGGACATATAAATATTCATGTTGCCCATTTGCCTTGCTCCACACCTATGATCCGTAACAACCAACAGTTCTCCAGAAAGCAGAAAGAGCAATCAAACCTGCAGCAAGTGAAACAATGAACAGGCCAGAATAATCAATACAGCCACAGGTTGCAGTAAACCAAAACTGAATTTGCCTAACAACAAACTGCAGCTCCACTGGATACAGTGAGCAATACCTAAATAAACCTAATCCTAACACCTATCTAGGAGGGTTCTACATATACAGTATCTCAAAAAATTCAGTACACCCCTCACATTTTTGTAAATATTTTATTATATCTTTTCATGTGACAACACTGAAGAAATGACACTTTGCTACAATGTAAAGTAGTGAGTGTACTGCTTGTATAACAGTGTAAATTTGCTGTCCCCTCAAAATAACTCAATATACAGCCATTAATGTCTACACCACTGGCAACAAACGTGAGTACACCCCTAAGTGAAAATCTCAAAATTGAGCCCAATTAGCCATTTTACGCTCCCCTGGTGTCATGTGACTCGATAGTGTTACAAGGTCTCAGGTGTGAATGGGGAGCAGGTGTGTTAAATATCACTCTCTCATACTGGTCACTGGAAGTTCAACATGCCACCTCATGGCAAAGAACTCTGAGGATCTGAAAAAAAGACCTGTTGCTCTACATAAAGATGACCTAGGCTATAAGAAGATTGTCAAGACCCTGAAACTGAACAGCAGCACAGTGGCCAAGACCATACAGCGCCTTAACAGGACAGGTCCCACTCAGAACAGGCCTCGCTATGGTCGACCAAAGAAGTTGAGTGCACGTTCTCAACGTCAAGAGGATGTCTTTGGGAAATAGACGTATGAGTGTTGCCAGCATTGCTGCAGAGGTTGAAGGGGTAGGGGTCAGCCTGTCAGTGCTCAGACCATGCGCCGAACACTGCATCAAATTGGTCTGCATGGCTGTCGTCCCAGAAGGAAGCCTCTTCTAAAGATGATGCACAAGGAAGCCCGCAAACAGTTTGCTGAAGCAGACTAAGGACATAGATTATTGGAACCATGTCCTGTGGTCTGATGATATCAAGATAAACTTATTTGTTTCAGATGGTGTCAAGCCATGTGGCGGCAACCAGGTGAGGGGTACAAAGACAATTGTGTCTTGCCTACAGTCAAGCATGGTGGTGGGAGTGTCATGGTCTGGGGCTGCATGAGTGCTGCCGGCACTGGGGAGCTACAGTTCATTGAGGGAACCATGAATGCCAACATGTACTGTGACATACTGAAGCAGAGCACGATCCCCTCCCTTCAGAGATTGGGCTGTAGGGCAGTATTCCAACATGATAACGACCCCAAACACAGCTGCAAGACAACCACTGCCTTGCTAAAGAAGCTGAGGGTAAAGGTGATGGACTGGCCAAGCATGTCTAAAGACCTAAACTTTATTGAGCATCTGTGGGGCATCCTTAAATGGAAGGTGGAGGAACGCAAGGTCTCTAACGTCCACCAGCTCCGTGATGTCGTCATGGAGGAGTGGAAGAGGACTCCAGTGGCAACTTTTGAAGCTCTGGTAAACTCCATGCCCAAGAGGGTTAGGGCAGTGCTGGAAAAAAATGGTGGCCACACAAAATATTGACACTTTGGGCCCAATTTGGACATTTTACACAGGGGTGTACTCACTTTTGTTGCCAGCAGTTTAGACATTAATGGCTGTGTGTTGAGCTATTTTGAGGGGACAGCAAATTAACACTGTTATACAAGCTTTAGGCCTCATTCACACGAGTCGGACTCCGCTTTCACGGAGTCCGCCTCGGTCTGCCGGCTCAGCGGGAGATCTCTCCGTTGATCTCTGCTGAGCCGGCGGATGACAGGTCCCTCTCTGCTCACTGAGCGGGGAGGGGCTTGTCAGGCGCCGCTGTTGCCTATGGAAGGATCGGATGAAAACGGACAGCATGTCCGTTTTCATCTGATCTTACCCGATCCGATCCACCAGCGACGGATCCAGACGTAGGGCCATCCGTCTGCTTTTTGCGGATTGGACCGGGTCGGATGTCAGCGGACATGACTCCGCTGATATCCGTCGCTCCATAGGCTAACATGGAGTGCCCGTTCAGGTCCGCCGTTAAAACTGACAGGCGGACCTGAACGGTCCGACCGTGTAAAAGGGGCCTAACACTCACTACTTTACATTGTAGCAAAGTGTCATTTCTTCAGTGTTGTCACATGAAAAGATATAATAAAATATTTACAAAAATGTGAGGGATGTACTCACTTATGTGAGATACTGTAGCCAAAACCGAGTTGAATTAAAATGAAACGTAACCCTATCCCTTATCCAGGATGGATTGTGAAAGACAAACACTGAAATAATTAATCATTATTAGCTCCACTAACTAATCAGGTAGCACTAAGGTCATCTTCCAGCAAAGTAATTGCACTTTCGTTTCTTCCAGCAAATTAAATGACATTCATTATGCTGCTTATTAAATTCCTGGAAATGAGAAATGGATCACAAACCCAAAGAGGAGAAAATAAGAAAATCAATTGTGGATTTCCCCTCATCCGGGCACTCTTCATTCTTTCCTGTGTTCTGTGGTCTTCTAGGTCATTGTTGGCCTCCCTGGCAAGCCATGTTCTCTGGATCTTCTTCTGGAACGCAGGTGGAATAATCACTGACTCATCAGGAAGGATACAGTCACCTGAATTATAGATGATTATTACACCTGAGCTCTTAGGAGGAGATCCAAAAATCAGTCCCGAGGACTTACAGAGGATATGAGTGTGTATGTCCCCTGGCTGAGGTCACTGCTGGCAATATGGACGCTGAAGGACCGTAAAGACTGTACAAGGGAGCGAAAGAAAGAGCTTGACATTTAAATTATATCCTATTAGGCAAATCTAGTTTCTAGTGTTGGAACGTGAATGCTTCATTTAAATCAGATAGCTATAAATAGAAACATATTATAAATCAAAAAGGTTCTAACATTTAGTTATAACTATAAGTGATAATGAAATAACAGTATTTATCACATTTTAAATAATAATTTGATGACATTTTCTACATTAGCTCTGCCATACCTTACTTCAACATGTATGTTGGAGGGTGCAGTATGATGTGGCGGCAGTAACGCAGGCTTGGTTCACACCTATACGTGTGGCTGCGATTGTAGGAATCGCAGCAATTTCTGCACCCCAGTGAAAACGCGGTGCTGTGAATGGCATCCCCACGCATGTAATACCCCAGTGGGTGCTGGAACAGGAACCAACTGACCATGCGGCTTTCTTGCGGGCCGCGTTTTGGCAAAGGTGCATGCATCATTTTCTGTGGGAAACGCAGGCATGGCAGCCCAAACAAGGGCTGCAAAAGCGAAAAGGTGTGAACCTAGGGTAACACATAGTCCAGTTGCAAATAGAGAGAACTTGTATTTTAGGAAGGCAGCCCAACGAGAACACTCACGGGAGAACAGCAGGTTGTAGCAGAGGTCTCAGCCAAACTGACAGCATCTTGCCTGACTGGTCCAAGGCCGACCGGGGAAGCCCTCGTCTGGAACCTTTCCCTACTGCTATTACTGTCCCTGACACACGGGCAGGGCTTTTTTTTCTCAGAGAATACACGCAGGAACTCTCCACTTCTGAGTCACTTCTTGTCATCGCCCCCTACCTACCTCTGAGCAACATCCCTTGGTTCCACCCCCTACCCACCTTTTAGCAGCAACCCTTGGTTCCACCCCCTACCCACCTGTCAGTACTGCCCCTTTTAGAAATTACAGAACCAAGTATCATTTTGTGGTGATAAGTAATTTGTATGAAATTGGTTAATAATAACAAGAAAAGCAGTACAGTGGATCCCCAGCAGCAACAGACCCTTCCCAGCATTAATCGATCCCCCCAGCAACAATAGATTCCCCCAGCAACAACAGACCCTTCCCAGCAACAATAGATTCTCCTAGCAACAATGGACCCCAACAACAATTGACCACCATAGCAACAATAGATTTCCCCAGCATCAATAGGCTCTCCAGTAGCCAGCAACAATAGATCACTCCCTCAACAGCAGATCCCTTCCAGCAACAAGCGACCCCCCAGCAATATAAGCCCAACCAACAACTATCGTTCCCTTACCAGCAACAATAGACCTTACCAGCAACAATAGACTGCCACGCAAAAATAGATGCCATCCAGCAGAAATAGATCCACCAACAGCCAGCAACAATAGACTCCTCCCTCAATAGTAGATCCCTTCCAGCAACAATTGACCCCCCCAGCAAAATAAGCCCAACCAACAGCAATAATTTCCCACCAGCATCAATAGACCTCCTCGGCAACAATAGACTGCCACACAAAAATAAATGCTCTCCAGCAACAATAGATCGCCCAACGGCCCTCAACAATAGACCCTTCCATCAACAGTAGATCTCCTTCAGCAACAACTGACCCCGCCAGCAACATAAGCCCACCCCCAGCAACAATAACAGATCCTCTCCAGGACAATAGATCCCCCAGCAACCAGCATTAATAGACTCTCCAGTACCCCTTGCCATTACATACATTCAGTGCAGGAGGTGCCAGAACTGTGTTCCCTCTGCATTCCTGCTGAAAAAAAGCCTACACTACCTACCTGTGGCCTACACTACCCACACGCTTAATGCGTACCAAACACAGGAGCCAGGGTCCTAAATAGACTCTGTCACACCCAAAATGGCCACCAGAGTCAAATGGGCTGTCAGCATCAAACCAAATTGCTACCTCAAGAAAACCATAGAGGAACTGCTTGCAGTGGACAAAATAGACATGTAGGTCTACATGTTCCCATACGAGAAATACATTTTAGAATCGCTATTTGTAGCACTCTGTCAAGTTGGATCATGAAAAGATGCCCTGTTCAGGACATATACAGCCTTTTTCTAAAATGTACTTATTTTGTGATAAAATTCCTTTGCCCCTAGTGGCAAAAATATTGCATCAAAGGAGACATTGCCGACTTTTCCCAGGGTGAACGTATGAGACATATACCCATTATTTATGATAATTTGTAAAGATACGTTTTATATATACATTTGTGTAAAAATTAGAGCCTGTAGACAGACAAAACAAGGATGTTTCTAAGCTTTGGCTTTTTTTTATCTGTTGGTGGCTGGGATCCGGTTTTGTAAAGAGCTGCAAGTTGAACAGAGTGCATTGTGTCGGTGCTGTCCTTTCCCCTTCAGTGACATCCCTGCCATGCCTTGTACTTTCAAGCCTCGTACACACGATCGGATGATGACATGCTGTTGGCGGAAAATCCGACCGTGTGTACGCTCCATCGGACAATTGTCGGGTTTTCCGCGGACAAATGTTGGATAGCAGGTTTTAAAATTTTCCGTGGCTTTTCTGAGCGTGTGTACACAAGTCCATCAGACAAAAGTCCAAAGTACAAACACGTATGCTCGGAAGCAAGGACGAGCTAGAAGCTGTTAGTCTTGTAAACTAGTGTTTGTAATGGACAATTAACATTTGTGACGTGGCAAATTCTCCAAATCTCCAAATGCAGCGCACAATTCTCTTCTTCTTTAATGGGATAATAATGAAGCTACTTTGCTGGTGATACTGATGGAGTTATTGCAAACTAATATTCAAAGGCTTTTTTTTTCTAGTGATATCAGGAATAATATATATATATATATATATATATATATATATATATATATATATATATATATATATATATATATATATATATATTTTTTTTTTTTTTTTTTTGGGCAAGTTACCACAACAATATTATCCCATAGTTTTCATAGCTAACACAGAAAAGCCAGTAGAGGAAGTGAGCTGTGCAGAAAACTTCCTCTAGTGGCTATGAGTTTACATGAGAGGTCGGAGAGGAGAGGGCTGCCCAAGGTTCCCGTACGCAGTTCTGGCAAGTTCTGGCTGAAAAAAAGCCCTGGTTTTTAAGATCAAAGATACAACTATGTTGGTGTCCCTTGTTAATTTTACATTGTATTTTTTTAAATGTAACTGCCTACTCGCAAACTGTCATTTGAAGTAAAACACATAGCCAAGTATTATTCTACACAATTTTTTTTTATTGTGCATTAAAAAAAAAATAAATAAATAAAATTAGACATGTTATCTGCCAATAGAACTTAACCAAAAAGTGCATTCTATGCATCCAAAAATATAGAAAAATACCAAATTAAATCATTATTCAACCCAAAAAATTATGTTAAAGCAATAACTCCAAGGCCAATAATAAATAACACGTTATCTCCTCCGATTCCGCAACATGACTGGTTGACAAACGGCCATTCAAAAACAAACTGAAAAGCACGAAATAAAAAGCGCGAAATGAAAAGCGTGAAATGAAAAGCGTGAATCAACACTCACCAAACTTCTACTAATACGAAATTAGCAGAAGGAGCCCAAAGGTTGGCACTAAAGAGCTGAAAAACCACGTAGTGCGTCACTATGTTCGTGATTGTTGGCCGTGTGTATGCAAGACAAGTTTGGGCCAACGCCCTTCGGAGAAAAGTCCACGGTTTTGTTGGCCAACGATCCGATCGTGTCTACGAGGCTTCAGTGTTAAAAGGCTTCCCTCTGCTCTGAACATCTCTATCAGTTTAATTAATTAGCGTCATTATTTCAGGGTGCCATCAGTCTCTGGTGCAAATCAATAATAGAGGGGGGTTTTCCTGCGGTCACATTCTCTGTATCAGATTACTTGTTAATAACACCATGTATGGGTGACTTGTTGAAAGTTTTGCTGGGTATAATTAGACAAATGTTGTGTCGGAGCTGTGCCGGCTCTGGGCTGTGCTCTCTCTCTGTTATTTTTCTTCTTCCATCAATTTAGATGAGGATCTGGAGATGACTGGAAAGGAAATGTTATCTCTGTATGTGGTATTTATCAACTGTGCAAGCTGCAGGCTGCACGACTGTGCCTTTCTCAAAGTGGTTAAACTTGAAATAGTTTACTCAGAGGGCTTGGTTGGACCCCATTATTGTCCAGAATAATTGATTTTTCCAGACTTAATTGAAATGAAAAAGATGGCCCTTCATATTGTGTATTGGATTTTGTCTTGTCATTTCCCTAAAGGTCAGACATTTGTATTAGTAGTGATTCTGTCTGCAGGGCCTTGCTCTCCTCTCTCGCACTTTCGGATTAACGGGGGCGCCGGAGACCTTGGAACAGGGTTTGAGTTTGTCTGTTGACAGGTTGAAAAATGACAAAATAAGAAAAAGTGGCCTTTGCGGGCACTGAGCAGTAATGAGTTGCTGCAGGAAAATGTCCCCAAGCAGGCCATTGCGTCCCTTGTCATCACTTGGCGGGGCCTGAAAGCTGCATAGGGAAGCAGATGTTTCCTGCATCTGATTGCCTTGGGACAGAATGAAATTGCCTCTTTTGTAGGCCTTGCTGGGGCCGAGCGTACAGTCACACTATCTGCTTGACTAGATAGGCTGCTGTCATTTGTATTAGTTAAGTGCTGGCGGAGTATCGTCCCCATCAGTCAGGGACGGAGCTGCGTTGGAGGATTCTGCTTCTGTTAGCATTTCAGGCTCATCTTCTAAACAAATGGAAAAATAAATAGACAGCTCAGAATATGCGGTGTCCTTTATCTTCATGAGAACAGACATGGACGGGCAGTTTCTGTCTTCTGTGTTAAGTTAATGAGTGGCAAACCAAGACAGAGCAACAAACTGTTAGGCGGATCCGAGCGTAATTGTCCACATTTCTGTCTTATCTTCCTTCATTCAAAATCTGCTTTATATTCCCATACTGAAACCTGGGGAAACGATCTGTCTCTTTTTGGCTCCACTATTCTCCAATCCCTTGTTGCTGCATGTAACTAGCAAGGGACCCCCGTGGCCCACTGACACATTGCTGGAATTCCCTGTTGAAGTCAGCATAAAACGGATACAATCTTTAGGTCATTCAAAAAGAATTGCATTACGAGAAAAGCATGCAATAGATTAGTACAGAACCAAAACAATTACATGTAATAGTTTCCATAGAGTATTTTAATGCCTAGAATACGAAGGGAACATTTTTATGCTGGGAGTTTATGTAGGGTTGCCACCTTTTCATCGAGTCAAACCCAAACACTTTAACCACTTCAGCCCCGGAAGAATTTACCCCCTTCCTGACCAGGCCATTTTTTGCGATACAGCACTGCGTCTCTTTAACTGACAATCGTGCGATGTTGTACCCAAACAAAATTGATGTCCTTGTTTTCCCACAAATAGAGCTTTCTTTAGGGGGTATTTGATCACCTCTGCTGTTTTTATTTTTTGTGCTATAAACAAAAGCACCAGAGCCCCCCTTACATCAGATATGACACCAGAGCCCCCCTTACATCAGATATGACACCAGAGCCCCCCCCTTACATCAGATATGACACCAGAGCCCCCCCCCCCCCCTTATATTAGATATGACACTAGAGCCCCCCTTACATCAGATATGACACCAGAGCCCCCCTTACATCAGATATGACACCAGAGCCCCCCCTTACATCAGATATGACACCAGAGCCCCCACTTACATCAGATATGACACCAGAGCCCCCCCTTACATCAGGTAAGACACCAGAGCCCCGCCTTACATCAGATATGACACCAGAACCCCCCCTTACATCAGATATGACACCAGAGCCCCCCTTACATCAGATATGACACCAGAGCCCCCTTACATCAGATATGACACCAGAGCCCCCCCTTACATCAGATATGACACCAGAGCCCCCCTTACATCAGATATGACACCAGAGCCCCCACTTACATCAGATATGACACCAGAGCCCCCCCTTACATCAGATATGACACCAGAGCCCCCCTTACATCAGATATGACACCAGAGCCCCCCCTTACATCAGATATGACACCAGAGCCCCCACTTACATCAGATATGACACCAGAGCCCCCCCTTACATCAGGTAAGACACCAGAGCCCCGCCTTACATCAGATATGACACCAGAACCCCCCCTTACATCAGATATGACACCAGAGCCCCCCTTACATCAGATATGACACCAGAGCCCCCCCTTACATCAGATATGACACCAGAGCCCCCCTTACATCAGATATGACACCAGAGCCCCCCCTTACATCAGATATGACACCAGAGCCCCCACTTACATCAGATATGACACCAGAGCCCCCCCTTACATCAGGTAAGACACCAGAGCCCCGCCTTACATCAGATATGACACCAGAACCCCCCCTTACATCAGATATGACACCAGAGCCCCCCTTACATCAGATATGACACCAGAGCCCCCCTTACATCAGATATGACACCAGAGACCCCCCTTACATCAGATGTGACACCAGAGCCCCCCTTACATCAGATATGACACCAGAGCCCCCCCTTACATCATATATGACACCAGAGGCCCCCTTAAATCAGATATGACATTGGAGCCCCCCCTTATATCAGTTATGACACCAGAGCCCCCCTTTACATCAGATATGACACCAGAGCCCCCCTTACATCAGGTAAGACACCAGAGCCCCCCCTTACATCAGATATGACACCAGAGCCCCCCTTACATCAGATATGACATCGGAGCCCCTCCCTACATCAGATATGACACCAGAGCCCCCCTTACATCAGATATGACACCAGAGCCCCCCTTACATCAGATATGACATCAGAGCCTCCCCTTACATCAGATATGACATCAGAGCCCCCCCTTACATTAGATATGACATCAGAGCCCTCCTTACATCAGATATGACACCAGAGCCCCCCCTACATCAGATATGACACCAGAGCCCCCCTACATCAGATATGACACCAGAGCCCCCTTACATCAGATATGACACCAGAGCCCCCCTTACATCAGATATGACATCAGAGCCCCTCCCTACATCAGATGTGACACCAGAGCCCCTCCCTACATCAGATGTGACACCAGAGCCCCCCTTACATCAGATATGACACCAGAGCCCCCCTTACATCAGATATGACATCAGAGCCCCTCCCTACATCAGATATGACACCAGAGCCCCCCTTACATCAGATATGACACCAGAGCCCCCCTTACATCAGATATGACATCAGAGCCTCCCCTTACATCAGATATGACATCAGAGCCCCCCCTTACATCAGATATGACACCAGAGCCCCCCCTACATCAGATATGTAGGGGGGGGTACTCACTGATCACCTCTGCTGTTTTTATTTTTTGTGCTATAAACAAAAGCACCAGAGCCCCCCTTACATCAGATATGACACCAGAGCCCCCCTTACATCAGATATGACACCAGAGCCCCCCCTTACATCAGATATGACACCAGAGCCCCCACTTACATCAGATATGACACCAGAGCCCCCCCTTACATCAGGTAAGACACCAGAGCCCCCTTACATCAGATATGACACCAGAGCCCCCCTTACATCAGATATGACATCAGAGCCCCTCCCTACATCAGATGTGACATCAGAGCCCCTCCCTACATCAGATGTGACACCAGAGCCCCCCTTACATCAGATATGACACCAGAGCCCCCCTTACATCAGATATGACATCAGAGCCCCTCCTTACATCAGATATGACACCAGAGCCCCCCCTTACATCAGATATGACACCAGAGCCCTCCTTACATCAGATATGACATCAGAGCCCCTTCCTACATCAGATATGACACCAGAGCCCCCCTTACATCAGATATGACACCAGAGCCCCCCTTACATCAGATATGACACCAGAGCCCCCCTTACATCAGATATGACATCAGAGCCCCCCCTTACATCAGATATGACATCAGAGCCCCCCCTTACATTAGATATGACATCAGAGCCCTCCTTACATCAGATATGACACCAGAGCCCCCCCTACATCAGATATGTAGGGGGGGTACTCACTGATCACTAACTGCAAAAAAGTTCCTAATTTCTCTTTCCAGGCTCCCCACACTCGTTCCTCAGCAGTGCTGCTGAGACTTTTCAGTCAGTGCCGCTCTCTATTGCCACCTGCAGGCTGGAGGGAGGAGAACACCTAATCCTCTCTCCAGCTATGAGCCACGATCCTATCTGAATAACGTGTCCAGTTTTCAGGGGGGCTCAAAACCGGGCACATGATTCAAATCCCTGACTGTACGGGGAAATCCTGTAAAGGTGGCAACCCTAAGTTTATAGTGAGGCCTCTGGCGTTCCAGAAAAGCCCTCTGCATCCACTCTGGATGGAAATATCATATCATTACATCTGGATGTGCAGGGAACTCTCAGAAACTCACACTAAATATTCATTCGCACAGAAAATGAGCCAGTAAAGAGCAGGGGGTCGGTGTCAGTGGGTTGAGAAAACCAACTATGGATCACTGGAGACCTTAACGTCACTCTGCTGCCCGCCACTGACGACCTTTGAAAAGGTTCCAACAATAGGAGGGAAATGTCAGCATAATAACAACTAATAATGACTTGTGCCAGGCCAGCACACTTTTTCTCTAAGCTAGAAGTACACACACAGACCATAATACATTCCCTAGATAGGAGGAATCTGTGTAGGAGCCTAATTTCATCAGGAAGTGGAGGAGTAGTTTTAATTGGCAAAGGTTTTGTACATCGCCATATTTATCCATAGGGTGGATGTTGTAGGTAACATTTTTTGCAGACCTCTTACATAGTTACATAGTAGGTGAGGTTGAAAAAAGACACAAGTCCATCAAGTCCAACCTATGTGTGTGATTATATGTCAGTATTACATTGTATTGTATATCCCTGTATGTTGTGGTCGTTCAGATGCTTATCTAATAGTTTTTTTAAATTAACGATGCTCCCCGCTGAAACCACGGCTTGTGGAGGAGAATTCCACATCCTTACTGCTCTTATGCGGCGTACGCAGGGTCGGAATGTCCGTCAACAAATGTTCGATGGGAGCTTGCTGTCGGAAATTCCGACCGTATGTAGGCTCCATCTGACATTTTTTGTCGGAATTTCCGACAACTAAAATTTGGGAGCTGGTTCTCAAATTTTCCGACAACAAAATCCGTTGTCGTAAATTCTGATCGTGTGTACACAATTCCGACGCACAAAATTCCACACATGCTTGGAATCAAGCCGCACTGGCTATTGAACATCATTTTTCTCGGCTCGTCGTACGTGTTGTACATCACCGCGTTCTTGGCGTTCGGCATTTCCAACAACATTTGTGCGACCGTGTGTATGCAAAACAAGTTTGAGCCAACATCCGTCGGAAATTAATCCATGGATTTTGTTGTCGGAATGTCCGATCGTCTGTACGTGGCATTACAGTAAAGAAGCCTCTATGCAGTTTAAGGTTAAACCGCTTCTCTTCTAATTTTAGTGAATGGCCGCGTGTCTTTTTAAATTCCCTTTAGCAGTAAAGTTTTATACCAATTGTGGGGTCACCAGTACGGTATTTGTACATTGAAATCATATCCCCTCTCAAGCGTCTCTTCTCCAGAGAGAATAAGTTCAGTGCTCGCAACCTTTCTTCATAACTAAGATCCTCCAATCCCTTTATTAGCTTTTTTGCCCTTCTCTGGACTCTCTCTATTTCCAGTATATCCTTCCTGAGGACTGGTGCCCAGAACTGGACAGCATACTCCAGGTGAGGTTGGACCAGAGTCTTGTAGAGCGGGAGAATTATCGCTTTATCCCTGGAGTTAATCCCCCTTTTTTAATGCATGCCAATATTCTGTTTGCTTTCTTAGCAGCAGCTTGGGATTGCATGCCACTGCCGAGCCTATCATCTACTGGGACCCCCAGGTCCTTTTCCATCCTAGATTCCCCCAGAGGTTCTCCCCTTAGTGAGTAGATTGCGTTCATATTTTTGCCACCCAAATGCAATATTTTACATTTTTCTACATTAAACCTCATTTGCCATGTAGTTGCCCACAACATTCATTTGTTCTGATCTTCTCGCAAGGTTTCCACATGCTGCGGAGAAATTATTACCCTGCTTAGCTTAGTATCATCTGCAAATACTGAGCTTGAACTATTTATCTCATCCTCTACATCATTTATGAATAAATTAAATAGGATTGGCCCCAGGACAGAACCCTGGGGGGTCCCCGCTTTCCACACCAGACCATTCAGAGTACTCCCCATTTATCACTACACTCTGAACTCACCCTTGTAGCCAATCAATCAATCAATTTCAATCCATGTACTCACCCTATGGTCCATGCCGAAAGACCTTAGTTTATACAGTAAACATTTGTGGGGAACTGTATCAAATGCCTTTGCAAAATCCAGATACACCACGTCTACGGGCCTTCTTTTATCTAGATGGCAGCTCACCTCCTCATAGAAGGTTAATAGATTGGTTTGGCAAGAATGATTCTTAATGAATCCATGCCGATTACTGCTAATGATACAAGACATTATCCCAGAGACATTATCCCAGAGGGCGACTAATGTTTCCAGCTAGGCCATTTAAAAAAAAAAAGAGGTTAAAAGAGTATTCTCTGCAGGTCCACCTGGTTTTCAGGTTCTTCACTCTTCTTGGGCTTTGTCAGGAAAGTAAACACTCCTTCACATACTTATGAGAGGCCTCCCTGTTTACAGTAGTTCCAAGCCTGGTTTGCAGGAGGGCCCACCAGATGCTTGAGGTCCAAAGGGCATGGGGGCCCAGGTTGCCAGGCGCATGCACCCAGGTGGACCTTTTCTATGGTTGCCAAGCAAGAAAACCCTCCTCCACCAGGCTACTACTTGCTCTCAGTCAGAAATGCTGCTATTATCTTTACTTCTTGAAGTTCCTATTTACTGAACTACTTAGCAACAATGCACAAAAGTGAAAAGTTAAATTTCAGGAGTACAACGATATGGTAAGTAAATCCAGATATTGTAAAAGTACAAAAGTATTCATTGGCATGGCATAGCAAGAGAAAAAGGAGGTGGTACTCACAAATCATAGTTCTCCTAAGAGACAGGCGACGAAAGTCCTAGGGGACCTCACTCTCCATTGCTTTTCACCAAGAGCCCCTTGATCCTCCCACCAGAGAACCCTTTGACATCTCTCGCTCTCTGCTGAGAACCCCCTGATTCCTTCTGCCCCTCTTCACAAGAACCTCTTGACTCTTCCCACCAAGTCCTTTCATCTTGTCCTAGGGAGCATGCATGTGGTATTAAACCCAAAAGCCAACATTTATTATATTGCAGCTTACCAATTCTTAGATGTCATGGCTGCATTTGTTTTCTTTTTCAGACTTATGCCCCGCACACTCGGTCGGACATTGATCGGACATTCCGACAACAAAATCCTAGGATTTTTTCCGACGGATGTTGGCTCAAACTTGTCTTGCATACAAACGGTCGCACAAAGTTGTTGGAAAATCCGATCGTTCTGAACACGGTGACGTAAAACACGCACGTCGGGACTATAAACGGGGCAGTAGCCAATAGCTTTCATCTCTTTATTTATTCTGAGCATGCGTGGCACTTTGTGCGTCGGATTTGTGTACACACGATCGGAGATTCCGACAACGGATTTTGTTGTCGGAAAATTTTACAGCCCGCTCTCAAACTTTGTGTGTCGGAAAATCCGATGGAAAATGTGTGATGGAGCCTACACACGATCGGAATTTCCGACAACAAGGTCCTATCACACATTTTCCGTCGGAAAATCCGACCGTGTGTACGGGGCATAAGACTTTTAGATTTTTTTTAATCTGTTGTTTTTCAACAGAACAAGCTCTCATGCAGATGTAGTAGTTAGAGTGTTCAGACAAATCATGTACTGCTGACAAGGGGATTTATAGTGGTCAGCTTTTATTTATTTGTGGAAAACCTTTAGCCCAAAAGGAAAAAAAAAAACAGTTTGCTATACCTGATTGTGTAACTGCAGTGTGAGCTGGAGTTTGGCTCAATTTCTTAGACCTCTTTCACACTGGGGCGCTGTGCAGGCGCTACAATGCTAAAAATAGCGCCTGCACAGCGCCCTGAAAGAGCCGCTGCTGTCTCTCCAGTGTGAAAGCCCCTGGAGCGGTGCGCTGGCAGGACGCTAAAAAAAGTCCTGCTAGCAGCATCTTTGGAGCGGTGAAGGAGCGGTGTATACACCGCTCCTGCCCACTGAACTGAATTGGCACCACTGCAGAACCGGCGGCAACCCTTTCGCGGCTGGTTTTTAACCCTTTCACGGCCACTATAGGGAGGGTAAAGGCGCCCCGCTAGCAGCCAAATAGAGCCGTGAAATTGACGGTAAAGCACCACTAAAAATAGTGGCGCTTTACCACCGACGGACCCACCGCCCCAGTGTGAAAGGGGCCTTAGAGTATCTAAGTCTGCTAGTCCATTTTACAATCCCTTCCCCCAGATTAACAATTCTGCAGTCTACTGTGCCCTGTGCTCCCAGAGCAGAGGCACTCTAATATAGGACGTATGTTACTGGCAAGATCATCAGCAGAGGTGAAAAAAGACCCCCCCCCCCCCAAAAAAAAAGAAAGAAATAATGCAGCCATCACATCTAATGATTGGTAGGCTGCAACATATTACATTTTGGGTCTGGGGTTTCACACCAACGTGTTACGAATCCCAGGACCCTCTATTCACTATATCTGGTCTCCCACAGTACGTGGAACATGGAAATGCATTTATTTTAGTAAATATAAACTGCTAAATACCTTTTCTCATCAGCGGAATATAGCAGTCTTGTGACTTCTATCAGTGTCTGTTTAAAACTTGTAGGAGGAGTTTTCATTCTCCTCTGACTGTCCTATGAGGCTGCGTGACCCCTGACCCTCTGTCTGGACAGTGCTGATTGGCCCTGTGCTGATCACATGCACCCTCCCAAGAAAAAAAAAAATCTCTAGCAATGCACACCAAACAGAGCATGTGCAGAGTGTAGGTCAGGAGATGGATTGGGGCACTGTGGAAAAAGGGGACAGAGAAGACAGGATCACACAGCCTTTTTACACAATCCGCAGGATTAGCCCTTTAGTTTTCACAGTGAGTATAACAAGCATGCTTTATTGCATATACAGACTGATTTTACTGCTGTGGGTTTAGTAATACTTTAATTGAACAAGCTGAGGATAGAAGCTGATTGGCTACAATGCTCAGATGCACCAGTTTCTTAGTATTTCAATTTTAGTAAATCTCCTCCACAATGACATCCAATGTTACCTGCAGAAACTACAAAAGACATCTTCCCAGTTGTACTGTATACAATAGAGTCCCAACACCCTGTTACAAACCAGAGGCTCTGGATGTACAGTCGGATAAATTACTCTATAGTTAGTCTATATATGTGCTATAAACTGGCAGTTCTGAGTGTACAGCTGATAAATGTCTCTATATTTAGACTGTATCTGAGCTATAAACCTGCAATGCTGGATGGTCGTTTGGACAAACGACTCTATATTTAGGCTGCATCTGGGCTACAAACAGGAATCTCTTTATGGATGGTTGGATAAATGGCTCTATATTTAGGTTGTATCTGGGCTATAAACGGAAAGCTCTGGATGGATGGTTGGATAAATGGCTCTATATTTAGGTTGTATCTGGGCTATAAACGGAAGGCTCTGGATGGATGGTTGGATAAATGGCTCTATATTTAGGTTGTATCTGGGCTATAAACGGAAGGATCTGGATGGATGGTTGGATAAATGGCTCTATATTTAGGTTGTATCTGGACTATAAGCAACCGCTCTAGATGGATGGTTGGATAAACAGCTGTATAATTATGCCGCGTACACACGGTCGGACTTTCTATCCTACTTGGTCCGGCACACTTTCCGACGGACTTTGTCCGCCAGGTGCGCCGGACTTTAAAACGGACGGACTTGCCCACACACGACCGGACTTTCCGGCGGGCTAAGTCCGCCCGTCTTTCCGACGGACTTTCGCCGGAGTTCCGGCGGACTTTCAGAATGAACGGACTTGCCCACACACGGACAAGTCCGTTCATTTTGAACGTGACTCAGGTGCGACGGGACTAGCAAAGGATGTCAATCTTGCCGCTTTTATCGGCGAGATTGACACCTTGCAAGCCCCGTCGCGGGTCATACCAGGCCCTTAGGTCTGGTATGGATTATAAAGGGAACCCCGCTACGCCGAAAAAAATGGCCTGGGGTCCCCCCTAAAATCCATACCAGACCCCGATCCGAGCATGCAGCCTGGCCTGTCAGGAAAGGGGGTGGGGACGAGCATGCTGGGACTGTGACGTTTTAGGGGGCGTGGTCACTGGGTGATGTTGACCACGCCCCCTAAAACGTCACAGTCCCAGCATGCCCAGGGACTGTGACATCAAAAGGGGGCGGGGTCTCCGCCTATATAAGTCACAACACAGCCCTCGGAGAGCAGTCCAGCCGGAGAGAGCGTCGTGTCAACATCTGGGGAAGAGAAGACAAGAAGCCCAGAAGTCCGGACCTCTGCTGGCAAGAGAGCTACCTGAAGACAGCAGAGGAGCCGGCCGAAGAACTGGAACACCGGGAGAAGAGAGCGGAGAAGAACCAACCGGACGCCGGGAGAAGATGAAGCGGAGGGACCCCCGAAGCCGGAAGAAGACCCCCGAAGCCGGAGGAAGATCCCCCCCGGAGCTGTTTAATAAAATATTTTAAAAAACCTGTTTAGTGTGTTTTATTACTTACACTTTTCCCCTAGGTGAATGGGTAGGGGTACCATGTACCCCATACTCATTCACATAGGGTGGGGGGCCGGGATCTGTTGGCCCCCTTATTAAATGGGGCTCCCAGATTCCGATAAGCCCCCCGCCCGCAGACCCCGACAACCAACGGCCAGGGTTGTCGGGAAGAGGCTCTTGTCCTCATCAACATGGGGACAAGGTGCTTTGGGGTGGGGGGGGCCCGCAGGGCGCCCCCCTCCCCCAAAGCACCCACCCCCCATGTTGAGGGCATGCGGCCTGGTACGGTTCAGGAGGGGGGGGGCGCTCGCTCGTCCCCACCCCCTTTCCTGACCGGCCAGGCTGCGTGCTCGGATCGGGGTCTGGTATGGATTTTAGGGGGGACCCCACGCCGTTTTTTTCGGCGTAGCGGGGTTCCCTTTATAATCCATACCAGACCTAAGGGCCTGGTATGACCCGCGCTCGCCGCAGTAGGAAAATTTGTTTTTCCTATTGCAGCGAGCGCGAGATGCAATACCCTGCCCTCGTGTCGTATCTGGTCCGTCGGACCAGCATACACACGAGCGGGCTTTCCGTCGGACCAGTACACACACGAGCGGACTTTCCGCCCGAAACTGAGTCCAACGGAAAGATTTAAAACTTTTTTCAAATCTAGGTCCAGCGGGCTTTTGGGAAGAAGTCCGCCGCCGCCCACACACGGGCGGATTGTCCGGCACACTCTGGTCCGCCGGACCAAGTATGCCGGAAAGTCCGACCGTGTGTACGCGGCATAAGGCTGTATTGTGGCTACGGGTGAACAGTTGGATAAATGGCTCTATATTTAGGCTGCATCTTGGCTATTAACCAGAGGCTCTGGATACACGGTTGGATAAATGGCTTTATATTTGAGCTGTATAAGGGCTATAAACCAGTTGCTCTGAGTGGACAGTAGGATAAATGGTTCTATATTTAGGTTGTATAAGTGCAATAAACCAGCAGGCCTCAATGGACAGTTGGAAACAGTAAAGCCTCGTACACATGATCGGATTTTCCGACGGGAAATGTGTGATGTCAGGCTGTTGGCGGAAAATCCGACCGTTTGTGCGCTCCATCGGAAACATGTTGTCGGATTTTCCGCGGACAAATGTTGGATCGCAGGTTTTAAAATTTTCTGCGGACAAATGTCTGTTGTCGGGTTTTCCGAGCATGTGTACACAAGTCCGTCGGACAAAAGTCCAAAGTACAAACACGCATGCTCGGAAGCAAGGACGAGCCAGAAGCGGTCGGTCTTGTAAACTAGCGTTCATAATGGAGAATGAACATTCGTGACGTGGCAAATTATGAAATCTCAAAATGCAGCGCACAATTCTCTTCTTCTTTAATGGGATAATAATTAAGCTGCTTTGCTGGTGATACTGATGGAGTTATTGCAAACAAATTTTCAAAGGCTTTTTTTTTCTAGTGATATCAAGAATAATATTATTATGCTTTTTTTTTTTTATTCATTTGGGCAAATTACCACAACACCATTATCCTGTAGTTTTTAAGATCAAAGATACAACTATGTTGGTGTCCCTTCTCAATTTTACATTCTATTTTTTTTTAAATATAACTGCCTACTCCCAAACTGTCATTTGAAGTAAAACACATAGCCAAGTATTACTCTCCACAATTTTTTTATTGTGCATTAAAAAAAGAAAACAAATAAAATTAGACACGCTATCTGCCAATAGAACTCAACCAAAAAGTGCATTCTATGCATCCAAAAATATAGAAAATATACCAAATCGAATCATTATTTAACCAAAAAAATAATGTCAAAGCAATAACTCCAAGGCCAATAATAAATAACACGTTATCTCCTCTGATTCCGCATCATGGCTGGTTGACGAACGGCCGTTCAGAAACGAACTGAAAAGCGCAAAATGAAAAGCGTAAAATGGAAAGTGCAAAATAAAAAGTGGAAATGAAAAGCGCGAATCAACACTCACCAAACACGAAATTAGCAGAAGGAGCCCAAAGGGTGGCGCTAAAGAGCTGCAAAACAATGTCGTACGTCATTACATTCATATTTGTTAGCTGACAATTGTGTGCTGTTTGTATGCAAGAAAAGTTTGGGCCAACGCCCTTCGGACAAAAGTCCACGGTTTTGTTGGCCAACAATCCGATCGTGTGTACGAGACTTAAGGATTTACATGACCCATCCTACTAAAATGAGGAATTAACTTTGCAATTTGGATTTGGCAGAGTGATAGCAGTGTTCACGTGGAAGTAATTTTTTTTTAAAAGAAATGCATTGTATGATTCATAGACATTTAGGGATTGATTTACTAAACTGAGAGCGCAAAATCTGGTGCAGCTGTGCAGGATAGCCAATCAGCTTCTAACTTCAGCTGGTTAAATTAAGCCTTGACAAAAAAAATGGAAGCTGGTTTCTATGCAGAGCTGCACCATTTTTTGCAGTCTCCAGTTTTAGTAAATCAACCCCAAATGCGGTCTGTGACTACGCTCTATGCAATCATTCCCACATAGTAGATCTCTTGTCGTTGCTCTGCTCGAAGTCTTCTTCTGTTTTATTTGACATGGTGAGATGAGGTTATGTCATACAAATTCCTTCCTCTGGCATTTCAGTGATTACGATGTAGCTGATTGCTAATAAAACCCTTCTAGACCTGAAATCAAATTTTTCTGTGAAAACAGAGCCAGGCAGGGTGGTGATTACAATAATGGACCTGAAATTCGGCTGATTAAGACACCTTGTCCCTTCCTGATGTTGCTAATCAGCCTCAGCTGTGCCTCCTTCCTGTCATCCTGACTCCCCGGCAACTGATAGGAAAATTACCCCCATACTATCCGATAGACAAGGGGAGCTTGTTGGATAGACAAACTGGAGTGGAAAATGTGGTGTTTAGATGGCCGACACACCCAGAGATTGTGTGATTGGGTGTCCTTCCCACCGATCTGTGCACAAACACGTATCTATCTTTTGCATTCCAAATGCTGAGAAACCACACAAAATCCACAGCAAGTATGATGATGATAATTAGTGTGGATATAATTTGGTAGAGAAAACCCCATAACTACGTACACTTCTCTACTAAATAAAAACAATGCATTTTATAAAACCTAATTTTGGAATGTTGAAAAAATATATAGTGTTTCCTGTGTAATTATAGGCCTAGTCTGACCTCTGGACCGATAAATATTTTTCTCTGATCCTGTGTAGATTTAGATTGTACCAACTCTTGGTAGGACTGTATATAGTGAGGGAATTGTTGGCAAGTCTCTAAAATAGTTTGTGGTTCTCATAAGTTCTCTGTATTTAGATGAGGAGGAATGAGCACCCAATGGCCAAAGAGATATCACACTTGATGGGAAGTTAACAGTCATTTATTGAGAGTCACACATATACAGGTGTGCTACTACTATACATTCATATATATACAGTGGGGACGGAAAGTATTAGGACCCCCTTCAATTTTTCACTCTTTGTTATATTGCAGCCATTTGCTAAAATCATTTCATTTTTTTCCACATTAATGTACACACAGCACCCCATATTAACAGAAAAACACAGAATTGTTGACATTTTTGCAGATTTATTAAAAAAGAAAAACTGAAATATCACATGGTCCTAAGTATTCAGACCCTTTGCTCAGTATTTAGTAGAAGCACCCTTTTGATCTAATACAGCCATGATTCTTTTGGGGAAAGATGCAACAAGTTTTTCACACCTGGATTTGGGGATCCTCTGCCATTCCTCCTTGCAGATCCTCTCCAGTTCTGTCAGGTTGGATGGTAAACGTTGGTGGACAGCCATTTTTAGGTCTCTCCAGAGATGCTCAATTGGGTTTAAGTCAGGCCTCTGGCTGGGCCATTCAAGAACAGTCACGGAGTTGTTGTGAAGTCACTCCTTCGTTATTTTAGCTGTGTGCTTAGGGTCATTGTCTTGTTAGAAGGTAAACCTTCGGCCCAGTCTGAGGTCCTGAGCACTCTGGAGAAGGTTTTCGTCCAGGATATCCCTGTACTTGGCCGCATTCATCTTTCCCTCGATTGCAACCAGTCGTCCTGTCCCTGCAGCTGAAAAACACCCCCACAGCATGATGATGCCACCACCATGCTTCACTGTTGGGACTGTATTGGACAGGTGATGAGCAGTGCCTGGTTTTCTCCACACATACCGCTTAGAATTAAGGCCAAAAAGTTCTATCTTGGTCTCATGAGACCAGAGAATCTTATTTCTCACCATCTTGGAGTAGTTCAGGTCTTTTTTAGCAAACTCCATGCGGGCTTTCATGTGTCTTGCACTGAGGAGAGGCTTCCTTCGGGCCACTCTGCCATAAAGCCCCGACTGGTGGAGGGCTGCAGTGATGGTTGACTTTCTACAACTTTCTCCCATCTCCCGACTGCATCTCTGGAGCTCAGCCACAGTGATCTTTGGGTTCTTCTTTACCTCTCTCACCAAGGCTCTTCTCCCCCGATAGCTCAGTTTGGCCGGACGGCCAGCTCTAGGAAAGGTTCTGGTCATCCCAAATGTCTTCCATTTAAGGATAATGGAGGCCACTGTGCTCTTAGGAACCTTAAGTGCAGCAGAAATTTTTTTGAACCTTGGCCAGATCTGTGCCCATGGGTGTCCGCAGGTAGAGGCAAGGGGGGTCAAGTGCCCCCCCCTGGAATCGGGGATCGGATCTTAAATTCAGTACAGTTGTGTCGCTATCGGGGTGCGGCCAGCCCGCACCCGGGTGCCACCTGCCAGTGGGGTGACACCATTAGGGTGCTGTCAAGCCCACCCATCAGTGTAATCTGACTTCGGGCTCTTTTCCCTGCTCAGTCCAGCAGAGAACTCGGCGGCGCTGTGACAGGAGAAAGGCGAGCTGCGGGCTATCAGAGGTTTCCCCCCTTTCTCCTGTCAGGGAGAAGAGACCAGGTTCCCCACCCAGCTTCCTGCCCGCTCCATTCCTTCCCTATTGGCCATAACTGAGGGCCAATCAAAGGATACTAGGAGAGCATCATGGGACATGGAGTCCCAAAGATTGGCGGCCCCATTTTCCACAGGGAGTAGCTACAGCTCGATTAAGATAGAGATTGAGAGACTGCAGCCTGGAAAAAAGCTGAGGGAGAGAGTGTTACAGGACAAAGAACGAGGAGTGTGCTGGGCGGAAGCCAGAGAGGGAGCCACGCTGCCCTGCACCACCAGAGAGAGAAAGACTGAGTCAGACATGCTACACTACTGACCAGAGTTGCCCCTGGGGAACCCAGAGTGAGTGAGCGATCGTCCAGCCGGAGGAATCGCTGCTGTCGTTTCGCTGGGTCTGGTAAAAGTTCCTGTTGGCCATTATCCATTACTTATCCTAGGGACTGTACTACGTCTGCAGTCTCTGACCATGATAATGTGATAATGACATTGTCGAAAAGGGGCGGTGTATGAGTGACCCTAAAATTATGCCACCCCCTGAAAAAAGTTCTGCGGACACCCATGTCTGTGCCTTGCCACAATTCTGTCTCTGAGCTCTTCAGGCAGTTCCTTTGACCTCATGAATCTCATTTGCTCTGACATGCACTGTGAGCTGTAAGGTCTTATATAGACAGGTGTGTGGCTTTCCTAATCAAGTCCAATCAGTATAATAAAACACAGCTGGACTCAAATGAAGGCGTAGAACCATCTCAAGGATGATCAGAAGAAATGGACAGCACCTGAGTTAAATATATGAGTATCACAGCAAAGGGTCTGAATACTTAAGACCATGTGATATTTCAGGTTTTCTTTTTTAATCAACCATTATGTGTTTTTCTGTCAATATGGGGTGCTGTGTGTACATTAATGAGGAAAAAAATGAACTTAAATTATTTTAGCAAATGACTGCAATATAACAAAGAGTAAAAAATGTAAGGGGGTCTGAATACTTTCTTTCCCCACTGTACGTATATAGTGTGCTACTAGTGTTAGTGTAGGTAAATTTAAGCTTATGGCTCATGGTAAGTTATGTGAGTCTGTAATTGGGTCAGTTACTGCAGGTCAGGCTGGATGGCTCTATGGATGCAGGTCTCTTGTACCTCCCTCTGGATCTAGAAGCTTGTAGAAGCTTCCGGAAGTTAGTGGGCGCAGGCCTGGAGGTTCTGATCTGCATACTTAAAGTGATTGTAAAGTGTTGTTTTTTTCTTATAAAAATAACAAACATGTTATATTTACCTGCTCTGTGCAGTGGATTTGCACAGAACAGCTTGGATCCTCCTCTTCTCAGGTCCCTCTTCTCTGATCCTGACCCCTCCCTCTTGTTCAGTGCCCCCACAGCAAGCAGCTTCCTATGGGGGCACCCAAGCGGAGTCACAGCTTACTGTGTCCATTCAGACACAGAGCCCCACCCCCTCTCTCCCTTAATTGGCTAGCTGATTTTGATTGACAGCAGCGGGAGCCAATGGTGCCACTGCTGTGTCTCAGCCAATCAGGAAGAAGAATCTTGGCCAACTGAGACACTCGTGGACATGGCTGGACAGAGAGGGACCTCAGGTAAGAGGGGGCTGAGGGTGCTGCTGCACACACAAGGATTTTTATCTTCATGCATAGAATGCACAAAGATAAAAAACCTTCTGCCTTTACAACCCCTTTAATGAACTTGGCCAATCCTCAGGCAGAATGTCCTGGCAGGAATGCTAGGTCAGCCTTTAAATACGGTAGAGCCATGCCAGCAGGGGCGTCATGTGGAAGATGGAGTCCTGAGGAGTCTGTCGGTGGCCTAGGAGGGGCCCCCTTGGTCTGGGGGGGGGGTGCTTTGCCTCCAGGCTAGGCTCAGGGTGGCTGGGAAGAATACTTTCAGCATCGGGCTTGAGAAGGAATCTTGCCTAAGAGCAACAGGGAGCAAGGAGGACAGAGTGAGTACATCAACACACCCAGGGATTCACAAGGGGAGAGACTGCCACATGTAGCAAACTTTCAAAGGACAGCACTGTGCTTAATGTTTTATCCCTTGTCTTGGGAGATCTTTGGAGCAGTTAGGTGGGCTGATTGTATCTACAGGCATTGGAGCTGGGGACTATGAGCTCCTAGTCCACAAGGGACTTTTGCTAACTGATCCTGAAAACTGACTGTGTCCAGGAAGGAGAACAGTCCAGGATTTTTTCTCTGTACATAGGAAGAAAGTTGTCTTCATTTGTTGTTTCGGTAAAGTTGGTCATCCCATAACCGTCTACCCCTTCCAAGTTGTTACATGCATTCCACGCTTTATGTACAATCACTTTACATACACTCGCAAGTACGGACACATTGGTGTCTATGGAAAATCTTGGTCAGCTTGACATGGCCTTTAAATGACTATTGCAATGCAGTACATGGTTTGTATGCGACATTACACACTATATATTAAATTACATTACTGGTGACATGTAATGGGAGTTTTTTTTATTTGGGGGGTTGATCAAACGGGAGCTTTGTGGCAAGGAGCGGGTGGGTGGGTGGGTAATAGAATGAAGAAGGGGGATGCAGAAGGTATAGCAAGTGATAAAAAATAGGAGATGAGCTCTTTGTGACATTGTCACACTGCCATCTTTAACTAGCTCTGACTGGGGTGGCATGGCCTAGACTCTGCAGGAGCCTTTAGTCTGTACTTTCCTTATGTAGAAGAGCTGAGTGGGACGGTCACAGTGTTTATCAGATTAGCCACTATGATTCCCTATTATGTACGGAATAGCGTAAGACCAGCATAGTGTTTACCAGATCTGGAACTCTGTATCTCCATATTATAGAGAACTGCTGTAGGCCAGGACTGTGTTGACCAAGGCAGGTTCTCTGTACCAGTGTACCTCTATAATGTATAGACTAGAATGGGGCCAGGACAGTGTTTCTTATCAGCCACTACTGTATGGAGCTCCATATTGTTGGGGAGTAGTGTGGGACCAGCATAGTGTTTACCAGATCTGGTGCTCTGTATCTCCATAATAAAGAGAACAGCCCAAGGCCAGCACAGTGTTTACCAAACCAGATTCTCTGTTCCTCCATAAATTAAAGAATAGTGTGTTTACCAGCTCTGGCATTCTGTAGAATCTTAATGTAGAGAACAACCCAAGTCACAGTGTTTACCAGATCAGGCTTTGTATACCTATAATGGGAGAATATCTCATGTATTTACCAGCTGCAGTGTTCTGTAGCTCCATAATGTGGAGAGTGACCAGCACAATGTTTACTAGCTCTGGTACTATGTACCTCTATAGTTCAGAGCAGGGATCTCCAAACTTACCAAACGTAGGGCCAGTTTTAGGTGGGCTGGACTGCATCTAGTGGGAGTAGAAAATGCCCCAGCATCAGTCTGAGTAAACTATACTTCAGGCTTGATGGCCAGTGGGAGTAAAAAATTTACTCGGGCTGGCCATAGATGGATCAAAATTTGGCTGGTTCAGCCAAAATTCAATCCATCTATGGGCAGGCTGGTTGTACAAAAATCAATCTCTCGATCAACTTATGACCAGCCTGACGGAAAATGTCTGCTTGATCAGTGCTGCCAGCTATAGCTGGCGGTGCTAATGAGTGCATACTGATGGCAGGGAGACCTGACCACTGTGAGACAGTAGCTCCATAGGAGGGATTCCCCCATCCACCTCTACTGTGCAGATGGCGGAATCTAATCATTTTTTTTTCGTTCAACTGACTGGTTGCATGAAAGAAAGTGAATTATGTATGTTCAGCATTAGGGCCTGTTGTCAGTAGGAGGAAGAAGAGTATCCCAACGTCGATGTCAGTGGGAGGAGTGGTGCCCCACCGTTATGCCCTGTACATACGATAGGATTTTCCGATGGAAAATGTGTGATAGCACCTTGTTGTCGGAAATTCCGACCGTGTGTGGGCTCCATCACACATTTTCCATCGGAATTTCCGACACACAAAGTTTGAGAGCAGGCTATAAAATTTTCCGACAACAAAATCCGTTGTCGAAAATTCCGATCGTGTGTACACAAATCCGACGCACAACGTGCCACGCATGCTCAAAATAAATTATGAGACGAAAGCTATTGGCTACTGCCCCGTTTATAGTCCCGACGTACGTGTTTTACGTCACCGCGTTCAGAACGATTGGATTTTCCGACAACTTTGTGTGACTGTGTGTATGCAAGACAAGTTTGAGCCAACATCCGTCAGAAAAAATCCATGAATTTTGTTGTCAGAATGTCCGATCAATGTCCGATCAATGTCCGATCAATGTCCGACCGTGTGTACAGGGCATTAGTGTCAGTGGGAGAAATAGTGCTTTGTCTTTGGTTTCAGTGGGAATAGTGTCCGATCATTGATGTGTAGCCCCCTTGTCCTAAACAGGGGCTACTATGTCAATTTCGTTTTTTTGCTGGGCTGTAGCTAGCTCAGACTGCTTGTATAGTTTTTCACCTGGTTTTTCCCTAAGCTTCCGTTAGCTTGTGATTTCTCACTGTCGCTAGTAAATGTCACTGGTATCACTGGTCACAGTATGAGATTTCACAAATGAAAGTAAGTTATGACTATTTACAGTATCTCACAAAAGTGAGTACACCCCTCACATTTTTGTAACTATTTTATTATATCTTTTCTTGTAACAACACTGAAGAAATGACACTTTTCTACAATGTAAAGTAGCTATCCTACTCATCCAAAGGAAGCTGTGCCAAGAGGAGAACCAGGGGAGGCATCTTGCTGGAAGGAGCCAGGATGAAGGGGGGTCTCTCAGAAGAGCCTGGTGACTTATTCGGAGGACGACTAAAATTTGGGAAGATGCTTACAGTGTTCACTTAAAGGTACTGGCACTGTGAAGCTAGACATTGATTTGGAGCTGGGGAGTCTGTAAGTGATCTGCTTTGGTATATGGAATCCCTAACCCTCACTTCCTTAACTGTTCTGCAATAAAAAGATAAAAGTAACTGACGCCCAATATCCTTTCTCGGCACCTCCATTTTAGTCATGGACTCAGCCCTGGAGTGAAATGTTAGCCTGCCCCTGGCCTCTGGAGGTGCTTGGGGAGTCAGAGAGCTGCTACAGATGTGAGTGGGAGGAAATATGCCCCATCTTTGGCGTCAATGGAAGGAATAATGACCCGCTGTTGGTGTCAGTGAAAGGAATGGTGCCTCATATCAGTGGAAAGAATAATGCCCTAAGGGCCAGATAAAGACTATAAAAGGCCTTCAGACTGCAATTTGGAGACCACTGATTTAGAGAGTAGCCCGGGGCTAGCACAGTGTTTACCCAATTTGTTTGCATTGGAAACGTGTTTGAAAGATCTAATTGTCAGAAATGGTAACATTACAAATCAGATGTCAAACATCAGGACTACACGCTAGCTATTTGACAACTGTGTGATTTATACCAAAAGCAAATGTAACCAATTTATCGATGGTATTTACTGCAGGCACTGGGAACTGAGTCTTATGCCGCGTACACACGAGCGGACTTTACGGCGGACTTTGCCCGGCGGACTGGATTTCGTCGGACAATTCGATCGTGTGTGGGCTCCAGCGGACTTTGTTTGCTCAAAAGTTGGACGGACTTAGATTTGAAACTTGTTTAAAATGTATCTGTTGAAATCGAGTCCGGTCGAAAAGTCCGCTCGTCTGTATGCTAGTTCGACGGACAAAAAGCCACGCTAGGGCAGCTATTGGCTACTGGCTATGAACTTCCTTGTTTTAGTCCGGTCGTACGTCATCACGTACGAATTCGACGGACTTTGGTGGATTGTGTGTAGGCAAGTCCGTTCATTCGTAAAGTACGTCGAAAAGTCCGCCGGGCAAAGTCTGCCGTAAAGTCCGCTCGTGTGTACGCGGCATTAATCTACATTACAGGAACCTCCTGGCAATAAAGTTTATATGTATTGAAAATGTTTGTTTGGACTGGGATAAGTTCGAAATTCTGTCGTTTTTAATTTTTGCTGTTTGTACCATTGTTCAGATAGAAGGAAAAAGTGGGAGGGAATCTCTCCAACAAGGGCATGGCATTAAAAACATGTTTTATTAGCTTGGTGGGGAAGGTTAGAATGGCTATTTGTCTCGTCACTGGAGATTTCACTAAACAGTGACACCAGGAGAGGAAATCTCAACAGGGCACAGACAGAAATAATAAAGCATCCCACATAGCAGTGGCCAAGCCACATAGGTTTAACCCACCCACATAGGGAAGAATGGGATTTCTATGTCCAGTGCCCTTCATGGATATATGCTGAATAAACTCCACAGTGTGATGGGGTGGGTGAAATGAAGATAAAATTATTGAAACTAATAATACCAATCCCAGGATCACACTGCAGATGATTTCCCCTATCCCATGAACATCTTTCCACAATAGACATGTGCGCCGCCAATAAATTTGTTTCGTTTCGTTCCGTTTCGTATTAGAATTAATTCCTATTTCGTAATTCGTGTCTGAAATTTGCTGACTTCCTGGGGTTTTAACTTTTAGGTTCGTAACAATTACGAATGTTCATTAGGATGACTTTATTATGAGGGGCTCCCACCATCCCTGTGCTGTGCTGACTTCCTGGGTTATTTAACTTCATCATAACGAATAATCGGAATTAAGGAACATTTTCATTTCAGTTGTAACAGAATTTGGATCCGAAATTCGTAAACGAAATTTCGTATTTCGTGCAAAATTCGGAAACATAGCAATTTGCATTTCGGATCCTCCCGAATGTACGAATTTACGGAATTTCGTACGAATTTTCGATTCGTACTAAACTAATCGCACATGTCTATTCCACAATCTATGCCAAGAATCATGTGGCTAGTCTGAGGATCACACTGCCGCTAGTCTCCCTTATCCCAGGAACATAGTTCCACAATCTATACTGACAATGATGTGGCTTGTCCTGGGAACACATTTTCTCTGCTCTCTCCCATATCCGAGGAACATTTTCCCACAATGTACACTGGGAACGATGAAACTTGTCCCGTGATCACACTGTTGCTGCTTTCTTTTATCCCAGGAAATTCATTCCACAATCGGATGTAGCACCCTCCTAGATAGGCTGCTAAGTGATAGGAAAATTTCGTTTTTGGCTGGGTGGTAGTCTTCCAGGTTTTGACTTGTACATTTGGATTCTCCTTAAACTCACTGAGGTTGTGGTTTCTGACTGTAGGTGTCACTAGTACCACTGGCTATAGTATTAGGTTTCTCTGCCAGGTTATTTATATTTATATTTCCCCCAGCCATCCCAGTACAGTGCCTTGAAAAAGTATTCATACCCCTTACATTTTTCCACATTTTGTAATTTTTTTTCATAAATGTATTTTATTGGGATTTTATGTGATGGACCAACACAAAGTGACACATAATTGTGAAGTGGAAGGAAAATGATAAATGGTTTTCAACATTTTTTACAAATAAATATCTGAAAAGTGTGGCGTGCATTGTTATTCAGCCCCCTTTACTCTGATACCCCTAACTAAAATCTAGTGGAACCAATTGCCTTCAGAAGTCACCTAATTAGTAAATAGCGTCAACCTGTGTGTAATTTAATCTCAGTATAAATAGAGCTGTTCTGTTCAAAGCCCTCAGAGGTTTGTTAGAGAACCTTAGTAAACAAACAGCATCATGAAAGTCAAGGAACACACCAGACAGGTCAGGGATAAAGTTGTGAAGAAGTTTAAAGCAAGGTTAGGTTATTAAAAAATATCCCAAGCTTTGAACATCTCACAGAGCACTGTTCAATCCATCATCTGAAAATGGAAAGAGTATGGCACAACTGCAAACCTACCAAGACATGGATGTCTACCTAAACTGACAGGCCGGGCAAGGAGAGCATTCATCAGAGAAGCAGCCAAGAGATCCATAGCTCAGGTGGTAGAATCTGTCCACAGGACAACTATTAGACATGCACTCCACAAATCTGGCATTTATGGAAGAGTGGCAAGAAATAAGCTATTAATGAAGGAGAGCCATAATTATTCCTATTTGCAGTTTGTGAGAAGCCATGTGGGGGATACAGCAAACATGTGGAAAAAGGTGCTCTGGTCAGATGAAACCAAAATGTAATCTTTTGGCCTAAAAGCAAAATGCTATGTGTGGCAGAAAACTAACACTGCACATCATTTTGAACACACCATCCCTACCGTGAAACATGGTGGTGGCAGCATCATGTTGTGGGGATGCTTTTCTTCAGCAGGGACAGGGAAGCTGGTCAGAGTTGATTGGAAGATGGATGAGCCAAACACAGGGTAATCTTAGAAGAAAACCTGTTAAGCTGCGTACACACGAGCGGAATGTCCGACAGAAAAAGTCAGACGGAAGCTTTTCATCGTCTATTCCGATCATGTGTATGCCTCATCTGACTTTTTTTTTCGAAAATTCTGACGGACCTAGAAATGGAACATGTTCTAAATATTTCCGACGGAACCAATCCCTATCGGGAAAACCGCACGTCTGTATGCTGTTCCGATGTACCAAAAATGACGCATGCTCTGAAGCAAGTATGAGACGGAAGCTATTGGCTACTGGCTATTGAACTTCCTTTTTCTAGTCCCGTCGTACATGTTGTACATCACCGTGTTCTGGACGGTCGGACTTTGGTGTGACCGTGTGTATGCAAGACCGCTTGGGCGGAATTCCTTCAGAGAAACCTTCAAAGTTTATTCTGGCGGCAAAAACGGTCGTGTGTGCGCAGCATTAGAGTCTGCAAAAGACTTGAGACTGGGGCGGAGGTTCACCTTCCAGCAGGACAACGACCCTAAACATACAGCCAGAGCTTCAATGGAATGATTTATAGCAGGGATATGCAATTAGTGGACCTCCAGCTGTTGCAGAACTACAAGTCCCATGAGGCATAGCAAGACTCTGACAGCCACAAGAATGACACCCAGAGGCAGAGGGATGATGGGACTTGTAGTTTTGCAACAGCTGAAGGTCCGCTATTTGCATATCCCTGGTTTAGAGCAAAGCATATTCATGTGTTAGAATGTCCCAGTCAAAGTCCAGACCTAAATTCAATTGAGAATCTGTGGCAAGATTTAAAAACTGCTGTTCACAGACACTCTCCATCCAATCTGACAGAGCTTGATCTATTTTGAAAAGAAGAATGGGCAAAAATGTCACTCTCTAGATGTGCAAAACTGGTAGAGACATCCCCAAAAAGATTTGCAGCTGTAATTGCAGCGAAATGCACGCCACACTTTTCAGATATTTATTTGTAAAAAGAATTTGAAAACTATTTTTCATTTTTCTTCCACTTCAAAATGATGTGCCACTTTGTGTTGGTCCATCACATGACACAATTTGGAAAATTTCAAGGGGTTTGAGAACTTTTTTAAGGCACTGTAAGAGGGTCAGGCCACTGGGTCATGATATTTGGGGAAGCCATGTGCTAGCTCCCTTGCCTCTAGCATGTGTCAGGTGAACTGCCCTACATACTTGGCCTAGGAGATTCAGCAGGGGAAGCTGACATCTCTTAAAGCTTGGATGTTGATCTATATTGAAGCTCATCAGGGTCCCGGCTGTGGCAAAACCAGGGGACACATACCAGCAACTACAGGGACTCCCCTAACGCTTTACCCTTGAGAATCCAGTCCACTAACACCTCACTGAAAGCGACTGGAAGCTATGTCTGGGTAGCTTTTCGGTGACCTTGTAAATAAAAGACTGCTTGCTAATGGTTTGGTGCTTTAAAGATATAAGAGCCAATGTAGCTTTACAGGGTACAACTCCCACAGATGTCCCTGATTTGGTCATTCCTTTAAGCCTCAGAGGTCAAGAAATGCTATTTACAGGACAGTAAAGTTAGTGTCTTCTACTATGGATCAAGCATTATTCAGAGTATTCCATGCCCTATACCCCTCCCCGGTTACAAGTTTCTCAGCATTAAAAACTCAAAAGGCAGCCATTAGACTGGTTGTTGGGTCAGTGTGCATGGAGTCATTATTGGTTGGGTGCCAGTGGACTCTGCATAATCAGGAAAAGAACCCTTGTCATCATCAACATTTGTGCTGCCGTTATCAGGAAAAGCTACAATAATCATCACCAATCAGCGCCCCTTTCAGGTGTATGCTACAGAAAAGTATTGAAAGGTCTTGCGAGCCAAAAATGGGTTAATGCCTCTAAAGTGAGTTCCAATTTAAGACAAGCTGCAAACACTAATCACGTTTCATATCGTGTGCATACAGAAATAAAAATATAATTGTGTCTGCGCTAAAGAATTGATAGTAATAAATAATAAATACTAAATAATAAATAAAAATCAATAATCTAATATGAAAAACGCAAATATCAATAATACAAATATAAATATATCCTTAACAATAATACGTGCAAACAATCAGTGACAGATAACCAAAGTGCAACATGCATAAAAGTTATACAAAATCCAAGTGCTGATTCAGGTATCAGAAAAGTATTCAATCCTCCAATTCAGTGTAGAGTTCATAAAGTTCATAAATAGCAAACGCAAAGTGCATAAATATAGTGTCCATAAAGTTTAGTATCCATCATGCTCATCCAAAACAGTGTGCAAAACAATATAAAGCATGCTTCAGTGCTCTCCAGTGACCCCCAATAGCGTTTGCGCTCACCTCTGAGCGTGTGACACCGTACCTGACATCCCGGAGGAGCAGAGGAGACGGACACACCACACCGCACGCCATACGAGCGTTCCTTGCATGTAAAGCCCTGAACAGGATGGTGCACTTATGCACCTGTACAATGTGAGTACCCTCAAAAGGGGAATTGTTTGGTTCATTCACTAAATCTTTGACTATATTACGCTATGGAGTTTCTTCTTTCTTATATGTAATCGTTGATGTTATCTGGGCAAGTTGGAGATCAGCATCTGTATACCCTTTATGAGCCCAGGAGTGGCTCCCATGCGTGTTTAGACACTGTTTAGGTACGGTGTCACACGCTCAGAGGTGGGCGCAAACGCTATTGGGGGTCACTGGAGAGCACTGAAGCATGCTTTAATTGTTTTGCACACTGTTTTGGATGAGCATGATGGATACTAAACTTTATGGACACTATATTTATGCACTTTGCGTTTGCTATTTATGAACTTTATGAACTCTACACTGAATTGTAGGATTGAATACTTTTCTGATACCTGAATCAGCACTTGGATTTTGTATAACTTTTATGCATGTTGCACTTTGGTTATCTGTCACTGATTGTTTGCACGTATTATTGTTAAGGATATATTTATATTTGTATTATTGATATTTGCATTTTTCATATAGGTGTATGCTACAGTACATGAATGATGTGACTTGTCCTGGGATCACATTGTCTTTGCTCTGCCGAATTCCCAGAACATCATCCTACAATCTATACTGAAAATGATGTGGCTTGCCCTGGGATCACACTGTAGCTGCTCTCTCATATCCAAGGAACATTGTCTCACAATTTATACTGAGAATAATGCATCTTGTCCCAGGATCACACTGCCACTATTCTCCCATATCCCAGGAACATCATCCCACAATCTACACTGTGAATGAGGCAGCTTATCCCGGGATCACACCGTCACTATTCTTCCATATCCCAAGTACATTGTCCCACAATCTAGGCTGAGTATTATACTACAAGCTTGGCACACTTATTTGTGGGCAGTTTCTCCTATTTTTCTTTGCAGGACATCTCAAGCTCCATCAGGTTGGATGGGGAGCGTCGGTGCACAGCCATTTTCAGATCTCTCTAGAGATGTTCAATCGGGTTCAAGTCTGGGCTCTGGCTGGGCCACTTAAGGGCATTCACAGAGTTGTCCTGTAGCCACTCCTTTTGTAATTTTAGCTGTCCCACAATTTACACTGAGAATAATGCGGCTTATCCTGGGATCACACTGTCACTATTCTTCCATATCCCAAGATCATTGTCCCACAATCTAGGCTGAGAATGATGTGGCTTTTCCCGGGATCCCACTTCAGCTGCTTTTCTATATCCCAGACAAATACTGATCAATGTGATCTCCCATAAATCAAGTTATAGATATTTTACCTGCAATACAATGGAGGAAACAATGTTCAACTGACAGGATGTACCCACTAGATGTGGGTATGGAGTCCCCTCTAATGACATAATTCCAGGGTCTTATGACTATGAGTACAGGAGCATTTTATTATGGGGGAATATCTGGCAATAAGAAAATTTAGAAAAATGTTTGCATTTTACTGTAGTAAGATGAACAAGTGTGAAGAGGCTCTGAGAACATAGTTCACTCACTGTATGGAGCACATAAGCTCCTTGTGTCGCATGTATAAATGCTCATCTGCCCTCCCCGGAGGCCGTGCCGAGCTGCACTGTGCGCAAAGTGTTCTCACCAGCTCCGCGCTCTTAATGAAGCTGCAATATTCATATTCACAGTGCATTATCCTCCTATTCTGCGGCGGGGATTAGATGGTGTTAGAGACGAGAATAATGAGAAAGACCAGAACTGATAACTCTTCACTATCACACACAGATCTTGTAAAGTCAATTAATTATTCTCTGTCAGCAAAACCAGAATATAGAGGAAAATTAACAGAACCCACCCCCACCCCCACCACCACCACCACCACTCCTCCGGCTCTGGCTCCAGAATAATTCTTTACATGTAAGCTAAACTGCCTGATGAACATTGATCTTTCCTCCTGAGACAGGGCCTCTTTTTCTACCTGCAGGCATACTAGTTTGTTAATCTGCCAGCAAAATCAATGTTATACCCATGGCGTCATATATATAGCAAATATATATATATCTCTGCAAAGTGTGGTAACCCAGTCACCACTCAGTAACCAGATTTCCTTGTCTGATTCTCTAATCGAAGAATTGGAATTTCTGGATTTGCAAGAGTTCTGTAATTAAATCTCTTCCCAATATACAAAGCTTTATGGTGTTCCTAATCTGTGAGAAGTGACTATTATTAACACCATATATTATACAGTGCAACACTTGGCTGGTTGGATCACTGCAGTTTCACTACACTCTCATTCTCCAACAATCAAAAGCTGAGAGGCAACATGGCCCTTACATTGCTGCGATCCACATAGCCAATCACATTTCTGATTTGTTGCACTCTACCCATCTGCTGGGAGGATAATGAGGTATTTGGCAGCTTAGAGCTCATTTGGTCAAATTTTAAATAACGGTGTTGCAGAATCTATGTGGATGCATTTTGGCTCTGATAGACCTAATGACATTTCAAGGGGTAATCCACATTGTGCATTGATCGCCCTATTTATCGGCCTACTTATAGTTATCGGCTGCTCTGTGTTCTGGCATACGGTTTAAGATTGAACTGCCCGGGTGGGTGCCCGTGTGTCTTCCTCAGATACTTTAGATTAAATAGTTTTATAACAGTCACTATTTTAAAGGTTTGTATATTGCAATCATATCCCTGTTAAAGTATAACTAAAGGCAAAACACTTTTTTTTAGTTTTCGATAGAGTGGAGAGGTTTTAGAACAATTGTCAGCTTTTACTGCTGTCTGTGCCCCCGTTAGAATTTCCCCGAATCCAGTTCGCATGACAGGAGAGTATGACCGGCTCTCAATGGAGCCGGTTCACACAGTCCTGGGGCGGCCTGCCATCTGCATTGGATAAGGGTCCTGTGCGAATTCTGGTCCGATTCAGGTGCAAATTAAGGCAAAAATTCGGACCTGATTTGCACCTGAATCGTGAACAGGGACACACCGGTCCCCATGCTGTGAGCCATGGCCGCAGCATGTGTGAACGGAGCCTAAAAGAAAATCCCAAATTTTGGGTTGTCCCCAGAAAAGTAACAGAGGGGAAATCTTTCAATGGTGACATGAGTTCTAGTGACTTGGGGGGGGGGGGGGGGGACCAAGGAATTCCCTTATTTTGCAGAGATTTCCTCTCACTTCCTGTTTGTCTATGGGGCAGGAAGTGAAGGGAAATCTCTGCAATGTGGCATAGATAGTGAAAAAAAATCTGACAGGGGTTATAACCCTCCCTTACTTTATCCAAAATGAAAAGAAAAAGTTTTGCCTATAGTTCTACATTAAGTATCTCATCTCCAGGGAGAATACGTTTAATTTAATGGATGCTAGCCTTGCTTGCTGCAACTTGGCATTGCTATGGCTGAGACTGTGATCTACTACCACCCCCTGATCCGTTTCTATCCTCGATTCTCCCGGGGGTTCTTCCCCCCAGTGAGTACCTTGCATGCATATTTTATCTCCCTTGTGCATTACTTTACATTTTCCAATATTAACTTCATTATCCACATACAGTAGCTGCCCACCCCTCTATTTTACCAAGGTCGTTTCAAAAAGCTGTATTTCCTGTTGCTTAGCTTTGTGTCATCAGCAAACACTGCGATTGAGCTATCTATTTCAACCTCAATATCCTTTATGAACAGAATTGGTCCCAGGGCAGAGCCCTGGGGCACAGCCCTCACAACTCTAGACCATTCAGAAAATATGCCATTAATCACTACTCTAGGGCAGGGTCAATTTTGCTGCCCGATTGTTTCCTAGTATTTTAAAGATTTAAATATTAATTTGTTTCAGGGTGTCTAAATGACCCTCCATTGTAAAAGCACACAAATAAAACATTTGGCCTCTCCTCGACACCGTATTGCTTTAATGCTTTGCATATTCTGAATTATTCTGGACACTGTATTGTTAGAATTGCCTGCATATTCTGAATTACCTTTTCTCTAGCTGGATAATGACTATGATATTATAAATGTTTATGACAATAAGTGAAAATGAGATGCAGACCTACTGTTGTATCATGACACTCACCAAACCCTAACCAATAAGATCCCACCAACTAATGACATCACACCAACATCACCATCTCAATCAATAGGATCTCATCATCATTACCATACCAATGGTTGAGATCCCATGAACTTGCCGTGAGATCTTCCCAGTGAGATCCCAGTGACTCTTCATATAGGCCAAGGAGATTATACCAACCTCACAGTACCGCCCAACATGGATCCCAACAACTGGCTTTTGGACACCATTTCATAAACATACAGATGTTATGGTGTAGCTATCAGTGCAGATACGAAAGCACTACCCTGCCCCATCACTGGTTGTCACATACATGTAGATACCATGCTGATGAGACGGCTACCCTTAAACCTCCTGTCCATTACCGCCTGGAGTTGGTGACAAGGTGTTGAAAGGATTAGGAGTGGCACGGTTGCCTGCGGAAGGTCCTAGAGTGGTGGGTGGTCAGATGACAGTCTGGATGCTGCCGTGATAAAGTGAATGCTCAGACTGGAGCTTGTGCAGAATGGTGGCACACAGGTGGAGCACAGGAACTTGCAGGTGCAGGAAACAAAGCAACAACCGAGTAGCAGAGGTACCATATCAAAAGGCAGGAGCAGGGTCAGAATCCAGATCGGGGTCAATATCATCAGCAGAAGTACCAACAAAGCAGGAAGGAGATGAAGTCAGGACACAAGCCAAAGTCAGCAAAAGGAGATCAGGATAAAACAGGGTCAAGGAGCAAACTGGGTCAAATAAAAGATAGCAGGATGTGGGTCTGGTCACAAATCATAGAAGCTGACAACTGATCAATAACTCTCCTTAGTTATGCTGAGCTTTAAATAGCCCTCTGGGTGCCAAAAGCCAGTGCTGGATGTGTACACTAATTTAAGCTAATGCATGCACAGTCTTGACCCTAAGTACTGGTCGCCGAACTGCACCAGGTGCATGTGCAGATCTAAGGCTATGTTCTCAGTCTTAAAACCAAGTAATTCTGCGCTGCTCACAAAGTCAGCAGCTAACACACCACATTGAATAAATGGTATATAAACATAAAAACTTCAAAGTGTAGCGCTAAAAGTTGATATGCCCGGGACGGTGTATACAGTGAATCCCGAAAGCACTGAATTCAAAAAATGCAATGAATAGATAAAACAAACAATAAAATGTGCAAAACAGTCCAAATGAAGTCCATATGGATAATGGTGCAAAAATAGTGAGCAATGAAAATATGTCCTTAGTCCACCGGGTTAAATCAGTGAGATACACTAATTAAAGGCCTCTATGGAAGGAGAGCTTGCAAACGATGAATTGTGTAGTTGTGAAGGAAACCACCACCGTGTGAAGAGGAGGCTTACTGGATTGTTTGAACTTGTCGGAGCATACGCTCTGTGTGTCAAACAGGCTTGGGTAGAAATGGATAGACTCTAGATCGGTGTCCTCAGGCAGATATTCACAAATGACAGCCGGGTGGAGACATAAGGAACGTGGTATCACGTGTAGACCGAAACTCAGAAATTTGCAGCAGGAGCTCGTCATTTAACGTCTCTCATGTACTCAGTCTTCCTGATACTGGTTGTAATTGTGTCTGAGCCGTACAATCACTCAGGACACCTACCTGAGGAGACACTCACTGATTTTCAGCCTGTTATATATAGATAGAACTAGCAATCTCTGGCAAAACCCAAAACTGGCACCCTCTGTGCTCTTCACTGTCTTCAAGTTGTTCACTTTCCTGGAGGCTTACTGAGCAAAGGTGAAGCCAAGTGCCTAAATCTCTATCAGAATATCCTCACATCCGAAACAAGAGCTGCACACTGCTGGATCCCTTTTTGCTGTTGGTTGCTCTCCATCAGATGCTGACAGCATGCAGTACATGTTGAAGCTTTGTCAATGTTGTGTCTCCCTCCAGGAGGAATCTTTAAATCATTCAGCCTCTCTGATGCTTAAGGAGCCTACAAGGCATTTAGACAGCTAGCAGAAATGTCAGTGTGTCAGTAGCACTAGAGGAAGACAGTTAAGCCAGACTTTCCAGGACCCCATTATTAGGCATGTGCAATTTGTTTCGTTCCGAATTCGTTTTTTAACGAATTTCGACAAATTCATTAATTCGGGAATATCCGAGTTAACGAAAACCCGTTTAACTAATTTTTTCCGAATATTCGTAAATCCGATAAAATTGGACATTCGTAAATTCGGGCATTCGTACATTAGTAAATTAGTGAATTCGTAAATTTGTAAATTCGAAAATTCGTAAATCTGAAATAATAGTTAACTAATAATAACTTAACTATTAGTAATTACTAGTAACTTTTAAATTATAGGTATTGTAATTTCCTTTCAAATTTGACTGTTAGTGAACGTAACACATACAAATTTATCCGAAGTTATGAATGATCCGAAAAAACGGAATGGAACGTAATGAATTAATAATAAATAACAATAATATTAATAACAACGTTTTATTATTATTATTTCTTATTAATTTGTTCCGTTCCATTTGTTTAGATGCAGCATTCATTTTGGATAATTCGTAACTTCGGATAAATTTGTATTTGTTGCATTCACTGACAGTCAAATTTGAAAGGAAATTACAATACCTATAATTTAATAGTTAGTTACTATTTCAGATTTTTGAATTTTCGGGTTTTTGGATTTTAAAACTTCGAATTTACAAATTTCCGAATTTTCTAATTTACAAATGTACGATTTTACAAATTTACGAATGTACGAATTTACGAATGTAGAAATGTAAAAATGAACGAATGTACGATTGAGCGAATGTTCGAATTTACAAATGAACGCATTTACGAATTTACGAATGAACGAATTTACGAATCGCGATCATAACGAATGACCCGAAAAACGAAAAAAAAAATAATAAACTAATGAAACGAAAACGAAAATGAACAATTTTTTTGGCTGTGCACATGTCTACCCATTATAGTAATTTAGAGGGTGAACCACAGGTCAGTCCTGCCAATAAGGCCATAGATATGTTAGGATGTAGCAATCTTACCAGTGGTCAGTAGGAATGTAATTTCACTGCACCTGATATGTTGGTGTCATGGTGACGGCAGCTTCCATATGAGTTCTACTGGTGCTTTCTACTATGAGTTTAAATTTATAGTATTTCTTACCGTATTTCTTCTTATCTATCGTACCTATCTAGACAAGATACAGATAAGGGTCAGTATTGTCTACCATGCAGTAATCAGAGATGTAGCCGATCTTCCTCCATATCCTGATGGATTTTCTGTCGTCACACAATGCAGAAATTGTGAAAATTTTGAGCCTTTCTAGTTTTTGTTTGATAGTCTCCAGAGATTCTGCCGAAACCTGCAACTTCCTCTTCAAAGTGGTGATTCTCCTGCGGTTCCTCTTCTCCTCTTACTGCCTTCATCATCTTTTTCTGTAAAATCTTCCAGTTCCCAAAGGTCTCGCTCATCCAAGATGTGACTTTGACTTCCCTAGGAACCATGTCGAAAATGCCACTAATTATGCCGTCAATCATTGACCTTCAGACACATGAAAGAAAGTGTGACTTCCCAGAGGGGACAAGTGACAGTGGCCTAGATTAACCCCTCTTATACCTGTGAAGAGATCATGAAACATTGCTGTCCCTGTGTAGCTCATTATAAACCTTATCTAAATTATATATTCCCCAGAATTGTATATATATGTCTATATACAGTGTATACAGTCTACTGACGAAGAGACCTTGGCTTGTAAACTTCTGACACTGATAAAAATCCACCCGCTATGGATTATGGCACATCTCTCAGTTATTAAATAAGCACTTTTTTAATACAATAAAATAAAGTAATTCTCATATTATAGTCCACCTCACTCTACATTTCAGTCCCACAATTTCACTGGCTGGACAAGCTAATTCATTTGTCGATAGACCAGAGCTTATGTGACAAATGTGTATTAGGATACTGTTCTTGAAAATTCCCAGCTCACTTACCAGATAGTCTGCAACAAGCTAAATTGACCTTATTTAACAGTTCACGTTGAAACCAAGGGATTTAGTTTTGCACACGTTTGCAAAAATATGCGTAAGCTGCAGCGGCCACTTCACGGTAGCCCAGTGTACTGCAGTCTTAACTCTAAAAGTTTGAGAGTCTCCTGAGTTGGAGCGCATATATAATAATAGATATATTGGGGGCAGGTATGCCTGGAGAGAGCCTACCCCTCCTTAAAGGTACAGGAACGCACTGGACATCCAGCAATAGCATAGCGGCAGTGAAGTTATCCAATGCGTCCCCTCACCAGGCCCCTTTAACTCTATTTACTACAGCTCCCTGGGCTCCAGGACACCACAGAGATGATAAGTTTCTCAGTTTTTGCACCCTCAGGTGCTCAGAGAGACCACATCTGATGAGGCAAAGTTAGCTAGGCAAGCGATCTGCAGCCAGGTGAGAAGCCCTCTGTGGTCAGAACCAGTATGTGGGCAGCTGGGCCAGAGCATAATAGCACACTTCTTCAAAAGACCCCGCTACTGTGGAGAACACCTTCGCTTTTGTTCTCGCAATTCTAATGAGGTGGCTATTTGTATGTGGGTCTTAGGTCCCTCCAGCTGTTTGCCTGTGTTACTAGAGCTACCCTGGACTTCACTGAGAGGGACACTGTATATGTGGATAATCTAAAGGAACTGTTTGTGTTCCCATTTGTTTTACTGAAGTGGTGATTCTCACCTAGACTCTGTTGGTATAAAGTATTTTAGGGACTATGGGGATGATTTACTAAAACTGGAGAGTGCAAAATCTGGTGCAGCTGTCCATGGTATCCAATCAGCTTCTAACTTCAGCTTGTTCAATTAAGCTTTGACAAACAAACTGTATGCTGATTGGTTTCTATGCAGAGCTGCATCAGATTTTGCCCTCTCCAGTTTTAGTAAATCAACCCCTATGCTTTGCAGCCACGTTACCACGAGTCACAGAAACGTTGCTGTGTCCATGTGTGTGCATTTTTCATAATCTATTTTCCATTATTAGGTAGGGTTGAGGTTCAACTTCAGGAAGATGCAAAGTTCAACCCGCACTCTGACTTTTTACATTTTGACGAAGCAATGAACTAAATGGCCTTTTTGCCCACTCACTGTAGCGAACCACCAGCTGTGCAGGAAGTCTTTCATTTGTGGTCGTGTTACCACTGCTTCTAATCAATGACAATCACACTCAGGGCAGTGTTTGTATCCCTGATCCCAGGAGATCGGCAGTAGAGGCTCATCATGGGACATTTACTTCATTGGGCATTATTTTTTAAAACTTGTAAGACAATATTTTTGGTCATCGTGGGACATTATATTTTGGACATCAATTTTGTACATTAGGGGACATTATTTTCAGGGCCGTCTTTAATATTGATTGGACCCTGGGCAAAAAATGTATTGGGACCCCCCCCCCCTCCATGCAGTTTCGCTCTTGTTTCGATCAATGGCAATGCTGATTTTTTTTTTTTTACCGACTAACAATATAAAGAGGAGTTTCAACACTAGTCACCAATGTAATATGGGTTTACACTGACCACTAATATAATAGAAGCATTCACAGTAACCACCAATGTAAGGAGGGATTTACACTGACTACCAATGTAAGGGGGACCTTCACACTGGCCACTAGTGTGAATGAAAGGATTCTACACCAAGTCCCAATGTAATGAGAAGATTTACACTGACCACCAATGTGACTGAGACATTTAGCCTGCGTTCACATTTGTGTGTGTCGAACACATGCAAAATCGCTTTCCTGACACAACAAAAACATGCTGCCCTTTAGCAGATACACAGCACTGCCATTACTTGTTAATGACACCCTCACACATCTGCTGACATGTGCCTTGGCACTGTGTGATTTGAAAAAAGGTTTTGGGAGTTTCTTCCACATATGTAGCACATAGAGCAGCCCATTGAAATGAATGGGCTGCTCTACACATGACCTATATCTTTATCCACCCTGTCAGTACACCTTTGCAATCCTAAAACCCATGCTAACCTCTGCACCCCAAACATCCCCCATCCTCTCCACCCCAATCCCCATCCCCTTTAACTCTACCTGCCTCCTCTGCTCATCTTTGCACCCACCTTCCTTACCTCTATATATCCACTCACATGTGCATCCCAAACTGTAATTGCTTCTCTGCCTACCTCTGCACATCCCACACTACCCTCCCCTCACTAATTTGTTTACCTTTGCAGAACATGCTGATGGTAGGCTTAATGACCACAGTTGTAGGCAGGACCTTCAAGCATGCCCCTTTATCTCCCCAGTGGGCAGCATGCAGAATAGGTGATGGTGGATGTGATCTCAGGGGGGCCTGATATACATATGATTACCACCTCTATTTACATACGAATGCTGGCGGTCCGCCCTTATTTACATATGAATGCTGCTGGTATTTACATATCAATTCCAGTACTTACATGTAAACACAGGGTCTGCAGGTGACTCATCTGTACACAACAATAGGGCAGAGCTGGGCAACATTAATAACAGAACTTCAAACGGAGATATCAGGACACAGCACGGGACTAAAACCTCAAGGAATAAGGGAATTTATACTGAGATAGTTGGCAAGTATGAGGCAGCTGCTTTGTGCCCCACAACAATGACAGGGCCCAGGGCAGCTGCCCCTTTTGCCCTACCTTAAAGACAACCCTGATTATTTTGGACTTCATGGGACAATATTTTTTGAACATCAGGGGACATTATTATGATTATTAATTATCCGCTCCATTTCCTTGCCAGCCAGGCTGCAGGCTTTGATAAAGGTCTGATTCCTAAATTTTGCATACTAAAAAAAAGAACACATGACATATTTGTGTAGCACCCTGGAGTTTAGGCAGGGTTGCTTCTCAGAAATGTACCTGCTAGTTATAGTTGCCTTGGCCAATTGATAGGAGATCAATTGATTTCTCCCTAAGTTTGACTTTGTTGCACTTTTCTCTTCTACCACTAGGTGGCCGGGTACCTGGTGGTACTAGATACGAGAAGGGCAATGCAAGGTCGGATTATGGGTATATGGGTTATCTCAGCCTATGGGCAGGGGTTTTCTTGAATCCCTTGGCCTGCTGGGAGAAACTATACTGTATATTCGGGTGGAGTCAGGTGATCGGTGTTCTGTGCCACCTGGACGGCTGTCTGGGTGGACGTGTGTTGTACTGCCCGGGCTGCTAGGTCGGATATTGGGCCTATCCCGGGGGCATCTGGCTGCTGGGCTGTCTGAGGGCCTATCCAGAAGCAAGAGAGCAGCTCAGGGTTGAGATTGTGGCTTGCTGTCCAACCAGAAGTGACGGTTCTACCGGCCGGAGAACCTGTCATGGTCAGAGGTAGAGGGGAAGCTGTCGCCAGTAAGGGACGATCTGCCTTATTACCAGGGACCACAGTGAGTAACTGAAGCAAGTACCGGAGCAGTATTCTCACCAACCGGGGACAGTGAAGAATCGGGAAGCTTCAGTGGGTATCAAGCCAGGGACCCAGCAAGAGGAGGTGACGCTTGCAGAGCAGCCTTGTGTGTCAGGCCAGGGACCGTACAAGCCAGTGGGGTGAAGTTTGAGAGGTATCTTGAGTGCCAAGCTAGGGACCTAGCAGAGAAGCGGGGGTGACGCTTGAGGAAGATACCACCATGAAGATTGAAGGAGCTCAAGGGATTAAGTGGCAGTGAATCAGCAAGTCTAGAGAGAGAGCGGGAGCTCAGTGGGCTGAAGAACTGCAAGGAGTGATTGTAGTGTAAGTGAAGGAACTGTTACTCTTTGCGTTAGGAACTGTTAAAGACTGTTGCCATAGGAGACAGCATTCCTGCACATGCAGATGTGGCATCTTGCTGGATGCCTTTCCCTGCATGGCTGTCCTCCTATTAAAGTCTCGGAGTCTGCCAATTAAATTTGCAACTACCTAAGGGTGTCCTGGCCCTAACCCTCTCTCCCAAAGTTTGTTAAGAAAAATAAACTCTCTTTTGCATTCAAGAAGTGTCTGGCGCCCAATAACTTTAACTATCTTGCACCCACCATGCCTCACAACCCACCATATACAGAAGGATGTCAGCTGTCTCTGGCCCTGGAGGTTCTCATTAGATCGAAGGAGGCCTGGGATCTTGCTAGATTTGTTTGTTGAATAAACCACCTTGTTTAGCTTGGACTACATCAGGCATATCACCCCTGCAGTGTAGGTGCTTGGTCTCAGAATTTAATATTCAGATGTTAATGGGGTTGCCACCTTTTCTTCAAGCCAAACCTGAACACTTTAGCGGCGCACAGCATTTTTCTTTTTTTTTTGTAGTATATACACTATGCAAAAATTCTAATCTAGGGTCGTCCTTACTCCCGCACATGATTAAAAATGTATGTAATGACGTAAAAGCGCCATTCTGTGCAGGTGTAATAAGAGCCCATGATGACGTACAACCAGGAGTTGTACCGCACACCTTTCTTTCACCAGACTCTAATCTAATGGGAGGTCTGTAGGTTGGGCACTGATATAAGGGGACTCTGAGCTAATGGGGGGGGGGAGGGGGTGCTGATATAAGGTGATACTGATATAATTGGGGTCTCTAATGAGGGGTACTGACTGCTGATCTAACGGTTGGTCAGCAAATTCTCTTCCCCCTTCTGGTACATTTTGACATAGCACCAGTGAAATAATACACACAATTTAAAAAGAATGGAAAATAAAATTTACTTAACTGATAACAGATGACAGGATGCAGAAATCGCAGTCTCATGTCTCTTTTTCATGTTCCGTCCAACTCAGTGAGAGGGCCAAACCTTTAGTTAGGATGGTCTAATACCGTGTACACACGGCCGGACTTTTCGACCAAACTTGTCCGACGGAACAAATCCCTCGGACAATTCGACCGTGTGGGGGCTTCATCGGATCTGCAGTGGATCTTGTGACGGACTTTAGATTTGGAACTTGTTTCAAATCTTTGCGGCGGACTTGAGTCCGGTCAAAAAATCAGTTCGTCTGTATGCTAGTCCGACGGACGAAAACCGACGCTAGGGCAGCTATTGGCTACTGGCTATGAACTTCCTTTTTCCAGTCTGGTCGTACGTCGTCATGGTCGAATCCGTCGGACTTTGGTGTGATTGTGTGTAGACAAGTCCGATTCGACAGAAGTCCGTTGAAAAGTCAGTCGAAAGTCCGGTCGTGTGTACACAGCATTAGAGCCCTCTGACCAAACAGGGTTCAATTCTAGAAAAGCTGATGACGACAACTTCCTTTCCATTTTTTCAAATTTGGGAGGTACTCCAGAAGATTAATATATCCCTGAGCCGATTGGCCAGAACAGCCTCCTGCTAATTTTGCTGCTTTCTATAGTAAGCAAGACTGTTTCTCTGTGAATTAAAAAAAACTAGTTGCAGTTTCAGACTGATAACTTAATAAAAAATATAAATTTATCTAGCAATACAACTCCCAAAATACATATATAAGCAGAACTTCAGGCAAACGGCTTTTAATCATTACTGTTGTGAAAAAAAATGTACTACTAATGATGTGTATAACAGGTCCAGGATGACTGTCCATACTTGAAAAGATACACTTTCATTTAGCCGAATAGCAGGACTTTTTTTCAGCGGGATCACTGGGGAACGCAGTTCTGGCACCTCCAACACTGAATGTATTTTATGGCAAGGTGTGCTGGAAGGTCTATTGATACTGGCTGCTGGGAGATCTATTGTCTCTGGTGGGGATCAATTTTTTTTGTAGGGATCTATTGTTGCTGGGTAGGTCTATTGTTGCTGGCTGGGGGGTCAATTGTTACTGAGAGGGACCTACTGTTGAGGGAGAGGTCTATCGTAGCTGGCTGCTGGAGGATTTATTGATGTTGGCTGCTGGGTGATCTGTTATTGCTGCTGGGGGTCTATTGTTGATGGGGTGGTATCTTGTTGTGGGGGTCCATTGTTGCTGTGGTGGGGTCTGTTGTTGCTGGGGAGGGTCTATTGTTGCTGGGGTGGGATCTATCAAATTCCATACAAATTACTTAGTAGCAGAAAATGATACTTGGTTCTGTATTCTCTAAAAAGTGACGGTACTGGGAGGTGGGTAGGGGTGGTGTGAAGGGAAGTGCTCAGAGGTGGGTAGGGGGCAGAGATGAAGGATGACTCAGAAGGGGGGAGTTCCTACACCTATTCTCTGAGAAAAAAAGCCATGCCAAATAGTATACTTCACACTATATTTCCAGCCCCCTGCAACTTTGGCTTCTGTGTAGGAGAGCTGCAGCAGGCCAGAAGTATAGCATATACTATCTGGCCAATGTGCGTTCTTTCTTATTGGGCCCGTGTGCAATTATCTGTCTCCTCTTATCAGACACATGTGCGGTTCACCCCTACCCCTTTTAAGGACCCATGGGTGCCTGTCCCTTCTTATAGGGCCCAGATAAATAGACTTTTCTCTTTCGTGTGGTGCCCCTTCTAAAGTGCCTCCCTGGCTGCTGTATTGCACTCTTCTCCCTGAATGTCTGGTCATGGTGGTCCCCATTACCCAGAACAGACCGGCCTTTCTGAAAATAATTGCTTCCTCTGATGATGACCATGGTAATGTGGCCAGGTTCTAGAATTTTGTGACATTTTCCACTAATTACCACAAAGCACAATTGTTCCTTATTTGCCCTCCTAGGACATTATGGAGGCCTCCTACATACCTCCCAACATTTTGAGATGGGAATGAGGGACACCTACTAGCAAACGTATGTAGGCATAGGACACGCCACCTGCCACACCCGCTTAAAGGCGAATTAACCAAAAAAAAAAAAAAAGGTTAATTAAATCCACAAAGGCTTTTTTTTACCACTACTCTTCCTTTATATTGGCTTTTAAAATTTGCAAATGCAGCAATTTATAATTTGGGTGAAAGGTTTAGCACTGGGAAACCTTTTTTGAAAGACAAAAAGTGCATTTTATATACAACTATATAGATCAGACCGAAATGAGGGACAAATGAGGAGGAAAGAGGGACAGAGGGACATCGCTCCAATTCAGGGACAGCCCCTCGAAATCAGGGACAGTTGGGAGCTATGCTCCTAAAATGCCTCCATAATGCAGTGTACCCATCACCCTATGTGCCCATTATTGGGCAGTGTTCATCTGTCTCTGGGGAGCTGTGAGCACAGGCAGCATTACACACATGAAAGGAATGGATCGTTGGGCTTCAAAGGGGAAGAATGTGGCAGTTTGTGTGCTGCAGAGAGGCTGAGAATTGACTGGAACGGTTTCCCGCTGTGAGAAAGAGTGCAGAGAAGGTGACGCCACCATAATAACCCTTTCTCACCCAGAAAAAATGTGCTGCGATTATTGCTGGCTGCCTGCTGCCAGCAGCTGGGAATCATTTCATCTTTTACCTGATGGGGAGAGGAAAATGCCAACCAATAAGACCCTGGGGAGACTATTTTATCCCAGGTACACTAGTGTAATATTACCCTGAGAACACTAGCGTAATCATACCCCAGGTACACTAATGTTATCTTACCCTGGGAACACTAGCATAACCATGCCCCAGGTACACTAGAGTAATCTCACTTTGGGAACACTGGAGTAATCTTACCCCGGCAACACAAGAGTAATCTTACCTATGGACTCTAGAGTCTTCTTATCCCAGGGACACTAGACAAATGTTACCCCTGGTAACACTACAGTCATATTACCTCAAGGACTGTAGCCTCATCTGACCCTGTAGTAACATTTTGAAATGTACTGTGCTTTACTGTTAACCGGGATAACCAGGAACTGTTTATTCTTGCAAGCTCTCTATATACCCAAAGGCCAGTTAACTGAACATAAAAGAGAAGAGCACAACAGAGCGCACTGGATAGTTCAGATAAAATGTATTTTAATAAATAAAATAATGTAAGTTGCACTTACAAACAATTACCGTATTTATTGGCGTATAACACGCACAGGCGTATAACACGCACATTCATTTTAAGAGGGAAGTTTCAGGAAAAAAACTTTTAAATAAGGAACTTTGCAGCAAAATAAGGGTCGGTGTCCATCTGCAGCATCACAATTGCCATCAATGCAGCCTGATCAATGCCCATCTGCAGCCTCACAAGTGCCATCAATGCAGCCTCATCAGTCCACATCAATGCAGCCTCACCATTGCCATCAATGAAACAGCCTCACCATTGCTATCAATGCAGCAGCCTCACCATTGCCATCAGTGCAGCCTGATCAATGCCCATCTGCAGCCTAGAGGGGACAGGGAGGGGGGCGGGACAATCGCTGACAGATTACATACAGTGCGAATCTCCTATCATAGACAGAACAGTGGTCCAATGGCGGCCCAGGAGACGGGACTTCCTATTACAGAAGCCGCCAAGTAAACAGGAGATTCTCACTGTATGTAATCTGACGGTGCTCATCTCACCCCCCTCTCTGTCCCCTCCGAGGCAGCTAACATTGAAGTATTGGCGTATAACACGCACGCGCTATTTGCATCCGATTTTCATGGTGAAAAATTGATTGTTATACGCCAATAAATACAGTATTTTAAACAGGGCATAACACCAGAAAAGTGCCACCCCCCTGTAGGGTACCAGGTCACAGCAATGTCTACTCTCACTAGGCAGCCAGCATGAGGAGAGAGTAGGAGCACGTATGAGAAACTTGTGGAAGCGAAGCTGGGTAAAACTTGAATAGAGGCACCTGGAAATCTCCCTCTATAACTAGATGCAAAAGAGAAAGAAATTGTATTTTTGTAAACTGAAGGACCTCCACTAGCAAGGGTACAATGCTGGCTGCCTCGTCAAAGTGGACATCACAATGGTTGCTTTGACCTGGTAGCCCACTGGAGGGGGGCTTCTCCTTGTGTTATGACCTGCTCTAAGTTATTGTTTGTAAGTGCAACTTGTATCATTTTATTTATTAAAATATGTTTTATTTGCTCTAGAAGATGTGCCCTGTTTTGCTCTTCTATTGTTACCCTGGGCCCACTAGAGTGATCATGTGTGATCACCAGCCTCTCTTACTGGGTACATGGGAGGTCACCTGTCACCTCATGAGATTATTATTAGTCATTCTCATTAACATTGCTCTGACACAACACACTTATGTTTTACACTTTTTATTAAGCTGTGGAAGTCAGTCCATTGAATTATTTCACATTCATATTGTCTGACATGTTAATAAACACAATTTTTGTCCATAATTGCTACAGAGAGGCAGAATTATGCTTTGTTTTGTGATTCCTTGCGGTTAAAGTTGTGCCCTGGCAGGGATGGCTCCTCAAGCTCAGTACCATTGCATCCCTGTTTGAGCCTTATCTGGCAATTATGCAGAAGGGTTAAGTGTGGAGCAGCAATAGCTTCGGGGTGTCCAGATGGCCGGTGGCAAGGGCAGCTCCTATGGGCAGGCAAGAGGAGGGAGCTCTGATGCCCGCGCTCTTGGCATGGATGCCTCGTTAGGTTGGGCTCATCGATAGTGCTCATTAGCACATTCTTGAAGGTTAGTCAGGACCTGAGAGTAGCCCTGGACACAGCAGAGTTTATATTCAGCTCTTTTCTCCCAGAAGAAGGGACAAAATGACTTTTCCAACACTGAGACGAGCCTGCATGTGTAATCAGAAAACTGTATAAATTACCGCAATGAGCAAAACGGCCTGTTTGTCCCTGAGCAACAAAGATATTGTGAACTATCCTGAAGCATCAGATGGATAACTGGAGGGCGCCGCATGCTGGGGGATTAAGGCATGACTGACATTGAATCTGGTTTAGGATAGGAGACAGCATAGAAAATAATACAGCTGAGTCATCACATTGTGCTCCACCTGGCTCCATTCTTCATCCATCCGAAGCTGCAGCTGGTTATTAAAAAAAAAAGAGAGTAGTGAAGGCGCTGGATTATAAAAGTAACCGTGTGTATTTTTTAAAACAATATACTTCCCTTACACTTAGGCAAGGGTAGTGCAGCTACGAGGCAGAGAGGTACAAAACACAGTTCAAGCAGCACAGACTCTCAGGTCAGTGAGCCAGATGGTGAAGAGCCGGACCAGCCAAAGAGTATGCCACCGGCAGCGTCTCACAGCCTTCCTCGAGCACTCCAAGTCAACAACCATTGCTGGGATGTACAGTGCCTTGCAAAAGTATTCACCCCCTTGGCTTTTTACCTATTTTGTTACATTATAGCCTTTAGTTCAATGTTTTTTTAATCTTAATGATATGTGATGGATCAGAACACAATACTCTAAGTTGGTGAAGTAAAATTAGAAAATATATACATAATACTATTTTTCAGAAATAAAAAACTTATAGTTGGCATGTGCGTATGCATTCACCCCCTTTGTTATGAAGCCCATAAAAAGCTCTGGTTCAACCAATTACCTTCAGATGTCACATAATTAGTGAAATGATATCCACCTGTGTGCAATCTAAGTGTCACATGATCTGTCATTACATATACACACCTTTTTGAAAGGCCCCAGAGGTAGCAACACCTAAGCAAGAGGCACCACTAATCAAACACTGCCATGGAGACTAAGGAACTCTCCAAACAAGTAAGGGGCGATGTTGTTGAGAAGTACAAGTCAGGGTTAGGTTATAAATAAATATCCAAATCTTTGATGATCCCTAGGAGCACCATCAAATCTATCATAACCAAATGGAAAGAACATGGCACAACAGCAAAACCTGCCAAGAGACGGCCGCACACCAAAACTCACAGACCGGGCAAGGAGGGCATTAATCAGAGAGGCAGCACAGAGACCTAAGGTAACCCTGGAGGAGCTGCAGAGTTCCAAAGCCGAGACTGAAGTATCTGTACATAGGATGACAATAAGCCGTACGCTCCATAGAGTTGGGCTTTATGGCAGAGTGGCCAGAAGAAAGCCATTACTTTCAGCAAAAAACAAAATGGCATGTTTTGAGTTTGCGAAAAGGCATGTGGGGGACTCCCAAAATGTATGGAGGAAGATACTCTGGTCTGATGACTAAAATTGAACTTTTTGGCCATCAAAGAAAATGCTATGTCTGGCGCAAACCCAACATATCACATCACCCAAAGAACACCATCCCCACAGTGAAACATGGTGGTGGCAGCATCATGTTGTGGGGATGCTTTTCAGCAGTTGGGACTGGGAAACTGGTCAGAGTTGAGGTAAAGATGGATGGTGCTAAATACAGGGATATTCTTGAGCAAAACCTGTACCACTCTGTGTGTGATTTGAGGTTAGGACGAAGGTTCACTTTCCAGCAGGACAATGACCCCAAACACACTGCTAAAGCAACACTTGAGTGGTTTAAGGGGAAACATGTAAATGTGTTGGAATGGCCTAGTCAAAGCCCAGACCTCAATCCAATAGAAAATCTGTGGTCAGACTTAAAGATTGCTGTTCACAAGCACAAACCATCCAACTTGAAGGAGATGGAGCAGTTTTGTAAGGAGGAATGGACAAAAATCCCAGTGGTGAGATGTGGCAAGCTCATAGAGACTTATCCAAAGCGACTTGGAGCTGTGATATCCGCAAAATGTGGCTCTACAAAGTATTGACTTTAGGGGGGTGAATAGTTATTCACATTGACTTTTTCTGTTATGTTGTCCTATTTGTTGTTTGCTTCACAATAAGAAAAAAAAATCTTCAAAGTTGTGGGCATGTTCTGTAAATTAAATGATGCAAATCCTCAAACAATCCATGTTAATTCCAGGTTGTGAGGCAACAAAACACGAACAATGCCAAGGGGGGTGAATACTTTTGCAAGGCACTGTAGGCAGGCACTACAGGTTTCAGAGGCCCTATCCCTTTGTTAAGTATACCTGAGAGGAAACAAGAGCCGTTATTAAAGTGGTTCTAAAGGCAGGAGTTTTTTTTTTACCTTAATGCATTCTATGCATTCAAATAAAAAACCTTCTTTGTGCAGCAGCCCCCTAATACTTACCTGAGCCCCATCTTGATCCAGTGATGTGCATAAGAGCCCTGGCTCTCCTGGGACTCTCCCTCTTCATTGGCTGAGACAGCAGCGGGCACCATTGGCTCCCGCTGCAGTCAATCAAAGTCAGTGAGTCAATGAGGAGAGAGAGGGGGCAGGGCTGAGCCAGGGCCCCGTGTGTGAATGGACACACAGGGAAGAGTCGGGAGCAGTCGGGAGCAGAGGCGGGGGACCAAAAAAGAGGAGGACCAGGGCTGCTCTGTGCAAAACCACTGCACAGAACAGGTAGGTATGAGATGTTTGTTATTATTTTGTTTTTAAAGATATCCTTTAATATCACTTTAAGCCAGTAGATGAAGGGGAGCTTCTCATGTATTTAAAGGGGAGCTCCAACCAAAAGGGGAAGCTATGCTTGTCTGCCTCCTCCCCACCTCCGCTGCCATATTTGGCACCATTTGGGTGGGGGGAATGGGTACCTGGTTCTTACAGGTACCCACTCTCACTTCTGGCTCAGTTTGCTGTGGCAAACTGAGCTGGAAGTTCAGCCCCCCCTCCTACTTCCCTCACAGCCAGTCCATTCACAAAGCACAGTGCATGAGCAGTACGGAACTGGCTGTGAAGCTGCAAGGCTTCACTCTCGGTTTACCTTAGCCGAGCAGCAGCACACAAATGAAAACTCAGCTCGGGTGAGGGCACTGCTGGGTTCCTGGACAGGTAAGTGCCCTAATATCAAAAGTCAGCAGCTACAGTATTTGTAGCTGCTGAATTTTAGTTTTTTTATGAAGGAGCCTGGAGCTCCCCTTTAATAGTATTATAGGACTGTACAAAGCAGGTCAATATCTGCACTACTTAATAATGTTAGAGATAGTATTATGATCAGCCAGCACAATTTGTTAATCAGCAAAACATAAGAATATAAAAGTCCACATGCGGCGCTAAATGAAAAGTAAATCCAAGGGGAGGGAAGAGTCGATAAACCCGTCACCAGCTTCAGTGTGTATAAGAAAGCACACCGTACCACGTGGAAAACCAATCTGCTTACCAGACAGCTGTAAAAAGCAGGCATGTAATAGACAGACAAAGACCACAGCTCTGTTCTCCAGCTTTAAGTAGTGGGTATGTAGAATCCAGGCCACAGCTAATCGTCAGACATTCTCATACAGCAAAACTTCTTTGAGCTCTCATATGGGATGTAATAACATTCATCCAGACGGCCAGCGATACCCAATGAAAAGATAATGCAGCCAACAGCGAAGCCCGTAAAGTAATAAAAAAAATGTATTCGCAGCAGGGCTTTTTTTCAGCAGGAACTAGGGGGAACTCAGTTCCACCACCTCTGGCTCAGGTCTTCTGCTCCCTGCTCACCACTATTACTTGGTAACACTGAAGTCCAGCTTCTGCATTTACAAGTGATAGCTTATCTCAGGTGCCCAGGGTTCAGTGCAGTCATGGGCAGGAGAGGGTGCGTGGTAGGCTGCACCCTCTGTGGTCTCTATTTTTTCCCTGGTGACCAGTTGTTGATGCTCCTACTGCATGATCTCCCTTACAAGTGACTGTAGTATAATATAGTATGCTGGGAGGTATTACAGCCGGATAGGTGTTTCAGCTTAATATTGCAACAAAGGTAAGACATATGACAGATGGTGGAGCTTTTAAGGAGGGGGGAGAAAATGAGGGCAGTGGAGGGAGGAGGTTGTATGCAGAGGGAAGAGCTACTGTTTGATTCCATTTGGCAGGTATGTGTGTGGCAGGCATGGTTGAGTTCCTGCACCTATTCTCTGAGAAAATAGATTCATAGTAACTTACAGTTTAATACAGAAACAAGTACATCATGATGTTCAAATGGCCGCGGCTCTCAGCGTGCTAGTGTCAGCCCGCCTGACATGTTTCATCCAACAGGATTTTGTCAGAGGCGTGGCTATGTGACACTAGCACGCCCTTTTATCTCAATAACAAATGACGCTCATCCCGCAAAAACGAACTCTCGGGATGACGCGTCAGCCGGAAGTAAGGTCAGTGGAGCGCAACATGTGCCATGCTTGCGCTCCACCGCCAAGCGGTCTCACATGGATGACATCACTCCAGAAAAGCACAGACCAGATGTGACAAGTGACCGGACGGTGCTGAGTGAGCATCATACATATTGGCAGACGTTTTAAAAAAAACGGAATAAAATACACACTTTGATTAAACATTAAACGAACTTCAATGTGTCCTTAAGGGTAGCTAATATAACATTATAGGAGGCTAACTGGGGAACAATCGATAAAGCAGAAATCAATATTTAGAATGATGTTTAAACGAATACTAGTAAAAGGACCATCTAGTGGCAGACCAGAGAAACTGCTAATGCAGATAAACCCAGATAAATATAGTAAAGAAAAGAGAAATGTTACTATTGACTGGATCAACAATTATTAATAAAACTGTTCACATCCCAGTCAACATTTAACCCAAAGGGAGTATAACAGTTGAGGTTCATCCAGCGAGTTTCCAACAGCGAGATCTCTCTCTTTGTCATACTCCCTCGCCAATGAGGTGTAAATCGATCTATGGCTATGAAAGTAGTTCCTACTGGATTTTTATTATGACATTCCAGGTAATGGCGAGAAACAGTGTGTTTGGGGAACCCTTTCTTAATATTTGCCAGATGTTCCTTAATCCTAATATTAATAGCTCGCATAGTGCGGCCTACATATTGTAGACCGCATGGATAAATCAATAAATAAACCACATTTTTAGACATACAGGTTATGAAAGTATTGATATTGTACACCTTGGCAGTGGTGTGGGACTTAAATTGACAGATTTTTCTATCTTTGTTTTTGTTAACATAACAAAAGGCACATTTTCAACAAGGAAAAAAGCCTTTACAGTTTTGGAAAAAAGAAACCCTATTGGGGGCATCCAAAACATTTGGAGTAACTTGGAACTTTAAAGGTGGTACTCCCCTAAAGATAACTTGTGGACGTTCAGGTAAGACAAGGCCCAAAATTTTATCATTCTTGAACACTGCCCAATGTTTGTTCATAATCATTCTAATGTCGTAATGTTGTTGCGATTATGTAGTAATCATAGAACAATTAAGAACATTCTCAGCACCTTGGGATTTGTCTTTGCCTTTTAGCATAGTGGCCCTATCCATAACAGCCACTTCATTTATCACTTTATCTAAATCGGTAGTCACATACCCCTTCTCAATAAATTTGTTCTTATGGATTGAGGCTTGCTCCATATAATCTTTCTTCATGGTACAGTTTTGCCTTAAGCAAACAAACTGGCTTTTGGGCATCGATTTCAGCCATGTGGGGTGGTGTCAACTTCCCTGCCCAATATATCCGTTTCTGTCTGTACTTTTGAAGAAAGTGGAGATGTTGAAACTACCATCCTTGATTTCTATATTAAGGTCAAGGAAATTAATCTTTTCTTTACTGGTCTCAAATTGTAAAGCAATACCCAAAGAGTTCTCATTAAGCTGCTGTATAAAGGTAGATAGTGATGTCTTATCACCATCCCATAGAAGGAGGATGTCATCTATATACCTCCCCCAGAACACCAGTTCAGGCCTCCTGTTGGAGTAGACGACATCCTCCTCCCATTTAGCCATAAACAGGTTTGCCATGCTCGGTGCAAACTTTGCACCCATTGCAACCCCTCTGTTTTGGAGGTAATAGGCCCCTCCAAACCAGAAGTAATTTTGAGACATGGCAAACCTGAGTAAGCTCACCACAAGCTCTCTCTGTGGTGAAATCAAAAGATCATCTCTCCCAAGAAACATGTCAACAGCCTCTAGTCCATCCAGATGTGATAGAATACTATAGAGAGAGGGTCACATCCGCAGTTGCCACGATGTAGATCTCTCTCCACTTCATAGACTCTAGGGTTTGGATAACTTGGGAGGAGTCCTTGAGATATGACGGGGTCTGTGACACCAATGGCTTTAAAAAGCCATCAATATATTTCCCAATTCGGGAAGTCACAGAGTCCAGACCACTGATGATAGGTCTCCCTGGTGGATTGACCGAATTTTTTCGAACTTTAGGGAGAAAATATATCACCGGTATTCTTGGGGCCATAGGAACTAGATATGCCCTTTCTTTTTATTAAGTAAATGGTCATTAAAACTTGCTTCAATGAGTTTGGTAAGCACTTTTTTATATTTACCCGTCTGGTCATAATGTAAAGGAACATAGGTATCTCTATCAGAAAGGATTTTATTCATTTCCTCTACATACGCTATTTTATCCAATACCACGATTCCACCCCCCTTGTCTGCGGGGCCAATAATAATATCCTTTCTTAGTCCCTGACAAGACCTGGAATTGTTATGATCCCTTGTAATTTTAAGTTTGTCAATATACTTTAAAACAAATTCCTTAAAGACTGAAACCACCCTCCCAGCTGGCTGCGACAAAAAAATGCCTTTTTAATATTAATTTTCCTGATGTACCTTTGCACATCAATAAAGGCTCCACATTTGCTTAGAGGCTTTTCAGGGGAAAATTTAAGCCCATGATTGAGCACATATTTTTCATTGTCAGTTAGTGAATATTTGCTCAAACTAAAAATCCCAACATCTTTTACATCCTCCTCCTTTTTCGTTATGTGCCTCCTCCCCCCTCTGGTCCCTCTTTTGGTTCTCCATCCCATATTTTTTTTTGAGAACCCTTTGGAAAAAAAGATGAATAACCAGGTGGTGGGGAATCTTCAGTGGATTATTGTGGTCTCCTAGGGGGATAGAAACCAGGGCTATCCCACCCAGAATATCCACGACCTTGATGCATATTTCTTGGTGTTTGTTGAAATGGGTGTTGGACAATATATCTATTGTCATAATCATCTGTATAATCATCATAACCATTATCTAGAAGCTCATAGTGGTTATAAACAGGTGCTCCGCCAGGGTTGAGTCTTGGTGGATGGTTATATTGAACACGATCATTCCTCATATTATTATTTACATGGCTAGATCTAGCTTGTGGATGGTTGGGATTAAAAGGTTTTTTTGGTCCCAATTTCTTCCACCCTCCTCCTGGTGTATTGATATTATTATGCCCCCCTCCTCTCAGTTGAGAAGTGGAGGTATTTGGCCCCAAGTTTGTAGCTGGTCCTGAGGTTTGCTCCGCCCCTCCATTGGCTAGAGCTGCCCTCCTGACCTGCCATTTACAAACTTGGTTGGTCTTATAGTCATCCAAGTCTCTAATATATTTCTTGTTCTTTTTTGATCTCTGGTCTAAATCCTCTTTCTCTAAAATCTTTTTAAGATTGTCAGACTTGTTTTTGTACTCATCTAATTCTTTATATGATGATAATTTATTTTTAACATCAACTAAATGTTCATCAAGTTTATTTAACTTTCTTCTCTTTCTGGCTATTAAAAAGCATAGAGATCAAGTCCCACGTCATTAAAATATTTGTACCAACCTAGGGGGTCTACTTCATCATCCTGAGGTGTTATCTCAAACCTTATGCTTCTGGGGACCATTTGGTCATCTAAGTATTTCTCTAAGAATGCCCCGTCCCAGTTCCCATGAACCTCTGCTACCATAAGGTTTTTTCATCTCATAAATAGACCTCCTATGTCCAGATTCTGTTGGTCCTCAGTATTGTTAAAAACATCTTTAAGATCTATAGAGCTTGAACTTCTAAAATCAAAGATATATCATAGGACTACAAGTGCCAGCAAAATCAAACTATGGCTTCTATGGCCAGCATTAACAGATAAACTGTTTTATCTACAGGAACCAGCACAAATACCTGGGGGATAATGACAAGGTGCCTCACTGATGTGGCCGGACTACAAGTAAATACATAACTGACCTTTACAGAAAAATTATGCATACGGTATATATGTTAACAATAAATATAATAAGTGAATAAAAATAAATAAATTCAATCATAGATGGACAATCAGTTAACTATTTTCAATACATAGTGCCAATACATGTGCCAATATTATGAATAAATAGAATAAATCCATGAGATTAAAAATAGAATTAAAAAATATAAATATAAAAGGCAATAAAAATTCCTTATAATAAAGTAATAGGAATGATAATAGAAAAATACAGAACGATTCATTAATTTTTTTTCAAGAAGATTTGTATTACCTAATATTTCTTTAATTAATTATTACGAAAAAAAACTATTTTTATATATTAAAAAGTATACTAAATTACATAAATCTAAAAATGTGATTGTATATGTATTGCAGTCATGTTTTATGTATTATATCTTCTCTTTGGGCCTAAGAAATATCAAGTATCACAGAAAGGATGAGTATAATAAGAAGTACACTGGAAAAAAACAAAAAAAAGGACTGTGGTTATATTATAGTGTAGACCTCCAGTTCTTCGTTTAATCCTTTGGGGGCAAGGGTATTCAGTGTGAATATCCAGAATGTCTAACGCATGCAGAGTTTGTGAAGTCTCTAAGCAAAAGAAGTGTGTCGGGAATTAATTCAATGAGCCAGACCCGGAAACCTCGAGTGGATTTATTATGGTGGAAGGTGAAATGTCTAGGGACGCTGTGAACAAAGTCCCCATCTTCGATTAATATCTTGTACTCTCCAAATCTAGCCCTGACTGTGCATATAGTGTTATTTACGTAAAGAAGATGCTTGAGCTGGAGAGACAGTAGACTACAGTAGACTACAAAAGTAGTGGCACATGTGAAAAAATTGTGATGATGTACTCCTTTTTTGGTTATTTGGAAAAGAGCATAAATGCTCAAGCCTGTATTTAAAATCTTTTTGGGTCCACGTCACTTAGGGAAATCGGCAGTGAAGCCATGTGTAAGCCACGCTGCACGTTGTGAATGGTCCCGCAGTCTTTTGAGACCTGTGATGTGTCCCAGAAGGCTACGGGGGAAGGTGGTGGGGAGTAAACTTCTGCTCGGATCACCACGTCGATCTAACCAGAAGTGGTATCGGGTACCTTTCAAAATCAGGTACCCCCCAAAAAAAGAGTGGCAATGATTAAAGAGGAGGGGTATGCAAATAAGCGTGACTTCCCCTTTTGGGTGAAGTTCTGCTATAAGTGCATTGTAGCGCTATCCCCAGACGAGCCACTAAATTGCTTTGTGATTTCTCTACACAGCTGAAAATTACACACCTCACTCACCCACACACCTTGGGGTATTTCAAACAATTTATTAGGCCATGCATAGCATAAATATAGAGAGGTTTAGAGAAGAGAGGGTGCTCTCTAGTACAGTCGGAACTCACCAGGTATCCAAATCACAGCTCTCAAGGTTCTCAGGCTCTTTGGTTCCTAGAGTGCTCAACTGATTGTGGCCAGCTATGGAAGGGATCCACTTATCCGGCAGCAGCAGCAGCAGAGTGGCCCTCACAATGTATAGGAAAATGCGATTAAATATAGAGGCCTTCAGCTGGAAAATGTGGATTCTGGCCATTTTGTTTGTTTATAAGCCTGCTTTTACAAAATTTTTCTTTTTCGGTTCCTAGCAAACGTTTAAAAAAAGCCAAATACCTGCTTTGTCGAACATTTGAGTTTATAAAGACTGTATTACCCTACTTGCTGCACCTTGTTGGGACTCTCTCATTGTGCAGTTAAATTTTATTTGGGATATTTTGCTGTTTTCTTTCCACTTTGCACCATTTTTTACGCTCTTATTTGGCATAGAAAAATTCTGAGTCAGAATGAAAAGCAATGTTGAATGATAACTATAAATAAGCCTCAAATAGGTGAGCAAGGATCCAGATGAGCATCTACCTCTTGGCTGTGACATTGAAAGTTTTCTTCTCCAAAAGGCACAACAGGCTGGAATGCTGCAAATCTAATTACTATGCAAATCCATGCTAATCAGTTGAGCCTTGAATGGCGCTAGGCGGATCCTCTCTCCAGTAACGCAATGTAATGAGAGTGAAAGGCGAGTGCTCCAGGTTATTCTCCTTCCTTTCCTCCAGATGTCACTTTATATCCCACATTGCTGTGCAGGGATTATTGAAGATTATTTCAATATATAGACTGGCTGGTGTATGTAGTAGAGATTTGTGTTGTCATATAGGTGTTATACATCTATCTATATCAGAGGTCTCAGTTGTCCATCATTGGCATCTGAATTCCTCAGTCCCTCTCTCCTCCTCTGATCTGTAGACTTCTAATAAATGTCTTCTTCAACTACTAATAGCATTATACTGCACTAAAAAATTCATCCAGATTATTGCATCCGTTAAAAGCCAGTATAATAGAAAGGTAGTGGTGCAAAAATGCACTTGTGGGGTTAGCCAATATTTTTTGCATCTTAGTACATTATAGTTTGCATAACTGGGGGCATGGCAGAGATGTGTCCTTTGCTTATATACTTTGTGCTAAAAGGTTATCCTCTTTCACATCTCAGAGAGTTGGGAGGCAGTAAACAGCAGGGCTGGGACAAAGGGTGGGCAGGAGGGGCAGCTGCCCTGGATGCAGCAGTAGGTGGGGCACCCCCTCACCGCACACATGTTCCAGATCAGTGGCTGGCAACCACTGGGCCACGGCTTCATGTCTGAAAGCTACTGCTCCAACATGCCCACACTCCATCCCATCTGCTTATGGCTGACACAAAAATACCTGCATGGGCAGATGCCCTCTAGCTCCCAGATATCAAGTGATTGGCCATGCATGTGCAGTGCACATTCCATGCCAACCATGAGCAGCTGGAGCAAGGGGGCAGAGAATCGGCGCAGAGCAGAACGCCCATTCTATGCAATACCAGCAGGGGAAGGGTGCAGTTTTGTATCCTTTCTCTGTGCGCTGGACAAACATGTCCTGGTTCTGGTTAACACATCCAGTTACTATTCAAAGGTCTTGTTAATGGATTGGCCAGCAGGGTGGACAGGAATCTCAGAACACTCCCAGTCACTTGACTTACAATTGCATATCGTCTCTGCTCAAGTTTTAAGGGTAAACTCCACTTTACTTAATAAAAAATAATATAGCATATGCTATCGCTATACAAGCCATTTTTTACCCTTCATAGTTACATAGTTAGTCAGGTTGAAAAAAGACACAAGTCCATCTAGTCCAACCAAAAAAAAATCATACAATCCCATGTACACAATTCTTCACCACAGTCGATCCAGAGGAAGGTGAAAAACCCCAGCAAAGCGTGATCCAATTTGCTACAGCAGGGGAAAAATGCCTTCCCGATCCCCCAAGGGGCAAACATATTTTCCCTGGATCAACTTTAACTATAAATGTCAGTATCCAGTTATATTATGTACATTAAGGAAAGAATCCAGTCCTTTTTTAAAGTAATCTACTGAGCTGGCCAGTAGGGAGTGTATTCCACATTTTCACAGCTCTTACTGTGAAGAAAACCTTTCCATATTTAGAGATGAAATCATTTTTCCTCTAGACATAAAGAGTGCCCCCTTGTCCTCTGTGATGACCTTAAAGAGAATAACTCAACTCAGTTCACTATATGGACCACTTGCGTATTTATAAATGTTGATCATATCCCCCCTTATTCTCCTCTTCTCAAGAGAGAATAAATTCCGTTCCTCTAATCTTTCCTCATAGCTGAGCTTCTCCATGCCTCCTATCAGTTTGGTTGCCCTTCTCTGCACTTTCTCCAGTTCTCCGATATCCTTTTTGAGAATTGGTGCCCAAAACTGAACTGCATATTCCAGAGGAGGTCTTACTAATGATTTGTACAGGGGGGAAAAAATATCTCTCTCTCTCTGGAATCCATACCTCTCTTAATACAAGAAAGGACTTTGCTCGCTTTGGAAACTGCAGCTTGGCATTGAATGCTATTATTGAGCTTATGATCTACCAAAACCCCCAGATCATTCTCCTCTATGGATTCCCCCAGTTTTACTCCCCCTAGTATGTATGATGTGTGCAAATTCTTAGCCCCCAAGTGCATAACTTTACATTTATCAACATTAAACCGCATTTTCCACTTAGTTGCCCAATTAGACAGTGCACTGAGGTCAGCTTGTAAATTGAAGACATCCTGTAAGGATGTTATTCCACTGCATAACTTGGTGTCATCTGCAAAGACAGAAATGTTACTTTTAATCCCAGACCCAATATCATTTATAAAGATATTATAAAGTAAGGGTCCCAGCACTGAACCTTGGGGTACACCACTGATAACCTTAGACCATTCAGAGTTATGCCCCGTACACACGATCGGATTTTCCGACAACAAATGTTGGATGTGAGCTTGTTGGCTGAAAGTCCGATGGTGTGTATGTTTCCTCGAACATTTGTTGTCGGACTTTCCGCCAACAAATGTTGGCTAGCAGGTTCTCAAATTTTCCGCCAACAAAACTTTTGTGTGTACACAAGTCCGACGCACAAAAGTTCACGCACGCTCGAAATCAAGCAGAAGGAGCCGCACTGGCTATTGAACTTCCTTTTTCTCGTCTTACGTCTTGTACGTCACCACGTTCAGACGTTTGTAATTGTTGGCCAACATTGGCCAACATTTGTGTGACCGTGTGTATGCAAGACAAGTTTGAGCTAACATTCTTCGAACAAAAATTCACGGTTTTGTTGGCGGAAAGTCCGATCGTGTGTACTGGGCATAAGAGTCATTAACCACTACTCTCTGAATTCGTTTTTTGAGCCAGTTTTCTAACCATTTACAAACTGATCTTTCCAAGCCTGTAGACTTTACCTTACACATTAGCCGTGTGTGGGGAACTGTGTCAGACGCTTTTGCAAAATCCAAGTATACCACGTCCACAGCCACCCCTCTGTCCAAGGTTTTACTTTCCTCCTCACAAAAATAATTCAGATTTGTTCTGTCTTTCATGAATCCATGCTGTCTGAGCTTAAAATATTTTTTTCCAGCAAGAACTTGTCTATGTGGTCTTTTATTAAACTCTCCAGTATCTTCCCAACTTTAGAAGTTAAACAAACAGGTCTATAGTTACTTAGTAAAGATCCCTTTTTAAATATGGGCAACACATTGGCCCTACGCCAATCCAGTGGTACCATTCCAGTCATTAACGAGTCCCTAAAAATTAGAAACAATGGCTTTCAAATGACAGAGCTTAATTCTTTTAGGATCCGTGGGTAGGTGCAATCTGGTCCAGGTGCTTTATCCACATTTATTCTGTCTAAATATTTCTGGACCATATCACTTGTGAGCCACTGTGGATCATTTGGGGCTATGTCAATACCATTCCCATTATAGCCATGAGCTCCCCCATGCTCCTTTGTATACACAGAGCTGAAGAAAGTATTTAATAAATTTGCCTTCTCTTTGTCCCCAGTCACCCACTCCAGATTATTTTGTAAAGGGCCTACATGCTCAGACCTAATCTTTTTACTAATAATATATTTGAAGAATTTTTTTCTGTTTCTTTCATAGAAACATAGAATAGTTATAGCAGAAAATACAGAGAAGCCCATCAAGTTTTTTTTTTTTTTTGTTTGTTTGATTTATTTTTTCGGTAACTTTTTTTGTCCCAATATGGATCTATGTTTATCCCAAGCATGTTTGAAGCCATTTACTGTTGACTGGCTCACTACCTCCCCCAGACCTTTCACCATTTTTGTTACCTGTCTCTGGACTTGTTCTATCTTATCAATATCTTTTTGTAAGTGAGGTTTCCAGAACTGGACACAGTATTCTAAATGAGGTCTCACTAAAGATTTATCTAGAGGAATCAGGACCTCCTTCCTCCTGCTGGTGATCCCTCTAGTGATGCCTCCTATAATTCTATTCGCTTTCCCCACTGCCTGGTCACACTGTTTGCTCATTTTGCAATCATCTACAATAAGAACCCCCAAATCTTTTTCTTCTGTAGTACTGGCCAACACTGTATCCCAATATTGTACTCTCTCAGGGGATTCTTTTTCCCTATGTGCATTATTTTACATTTAGAAACATTGAACTGCAGTCTCCACTGCTTTGACCAATCAAAGGAGACTTCCGGTCGCGGCCGAGATGTGATATCCCAACGGCTCCTTTCCCTCACGCGTATCGTCACTGACCACGTGACTTTTTCACACCCTTTGATAAGTCACGTGGTCAGTGATGATACGCGTGAGGGAAAGGAGCCGTGGCGACATCACTTCCGGTCGCAGCCGAGCCCGGAAGTCTCCTTTGTTTATGCTGTTCATTTGTTTCATCAATTGTAAGTTGTTACTACATTATTATTAAAATTATTTGATAAATACTACACTATGGAGTGCTCCTCTTGCCTTTGCCTTTCCATGCCTTACCATTGAGTGCTGCCAATCTGAGAGCCTGATTGTTCCTGACTTACTGAGGAATTGATCTACCAGATATCGATCGACTAGTGTGGAATACTCAAGCTTAATTTCTTTCTATATGAGGTGAGAGGCTTGGGGAAACTTTATCACTCACAGTGGATGGCTTACCCTTATTAGAGTGTGGCACATGCACTGTATGTTCGGAATATTTGAGCTTGATTGATTTCTATATGAGGTGAGAGGCTGGGGGAAACAGTATCACTCACATCGGATGGAGTACCCTTATTAGAGTGTGGTACATGCACTTTATATCTGGATGCACTGTATATTGGATGAACTGTCCTGTTTAATGGGATCCAGCACCGCTTTTTTGGGCTTATTACACTTATAAAGACTGAGTTGTAACAAGACTGTGTTGTCACAAATTGATTGCATTTGCACTTTTTGGAAGTTTTTTACTGTCACTTTGCACTTTACTTTTGGATATTATTACACATTCACTCCATTACTGGTATTCATACCAACTGGTTTATTTCTTGCACTTTAATATATAGCTGCTATTGTTGCACTGTTTGCACAGATATATATTTCTATTTTTTATTGATAATTTATTTAGTCATTATTTATTTAGCGTTATCTATTTAGGATTTGCTTAGCTATTAGTAAGCGCCACAATCTTTAATTCTGACCACAGATTTTCTATTGGATATAGGTCTGGGCTTTGACCAGGCCATTCCAACACATTTACATGTTTCCCCTCAAACCACTCAAGTGTTGCTTTAGCAGTGTGTTTGGGGTCATTGTCCTGCTGGAAGGAGAACCTCCATCCTAGCCTCAAATCACACACAGAGTGGTACAGGTTTTGCTCAAGATTATCGCTGTATTTAGCACCATCCACCTTTCCCTCAACTCTGACCAGTTTCCCAGTCCTGACTGCTGAAAAACATCCCCACAGCATGATGCTGCCACCACCATGTTTCACTGTGGGGATGGTGTTCTTTGGTTGATGTGATGTGTTGGGTTTGCGCCAGACATAGCGTTTTCTTTGATGGCCAAAAAGTTCAATTTTAGTCTCATCAGACCAGAGCACCTTCCTCCATACATTTTGGGAGTCTCCCACATGCCTTTTCACAAACTAAAAACGTGCCGTTTTGTTTTTTGGGAAAGTAATGGCTTTCTTCTGGCCACTCTGCCATAAAGCCCAACTCTATGGAGCGTACGGCTTATTGTCGTCCTATGTACAGATACTCCAGTCTCTGCTGTGGAACTCTGCAGCTCCTCCAGGGTTACCTTAGGTCTCTGTGCCGCCTCTCTGATTAATGCCTTCCTTGCCCGGTCCCTGAGTTTTGGTGCGCAGCCGTCTCTTGGCAGGTTTGCTAAAGAGAATGTGATGTTGTCCCTCGCGCTATATTGAGTATAAGGAATATGTCAATATTCGAATAAAATAATAAAGTGTTACAAAATAGTAGAAAATAGTGTAGGTAGTGATGATGTCTCTGTGGACTGCAGCAAAATCAAAAGTGTTCACATACACTCAACATAATAATAATAATAGAGAGATTTCGCGCTTCAAATCTATCACATAAAAGCATAAATAAACATAGATATGTTCTAATGCATGCAATTATAATGGTTAAAAGAATCAGTGTGCTCGGTGGATATGTGCAAACAGTGCAAACAGAATTAATCCAAAGTGCTGATATGCGTAAATACTCTCTTCATAAATCAAAAAAGTTCATAATGATGTGTCCCATCCACTGGGATCAGATATGGGGGGGAGCCGGGCTCTCTAGACTCTCACCTCAAGAAAGGTAAACATAGGCATCAAACAGGTTCCTTAGTGGATGCTGTATGGTATGGTTTATCAGTTGTTCAGGTGGGACTTCTCTGATGGCTGGATGGTCCTCCCGGTATACAGATACCTATTAAAAATAAAGGAGGGGTTGCCCACCTGGGCTCCACCGGTCCGGTGGGATGTACAGGGAAGGGAGAGAAAGAGGCCTCCAATAGTGTAGTATAATTAAATATAATGGAGTTTATTAAAGTATTAAGGTGGTCTCTTACATTTAAATAAATAAAAACAGCATGAATAGCAAAAGGATTGACAAGAGCGGCATCTGAGGCGCCTCCTTACTGACTTCCGGTTACGTCTGCTCTCTGCCACGCCCTACGCGTTACGTCACCGCTCGTGACTTCATCTGGGGAACCGGATTGGCCCGAGAGGGATGTTATCTATATTGTGTTACCGGGAGTGCCATAGCGGCCATTTTTGTTATGGTTAAGTATATTTGTGTTGTCGCGGCCATCTTGCAGGTGGCAATTTGTGCGGAACGGCAGCCATGTTTAAGAGGATCAAGCTAAATATGGCGCGCTAGTGTGTGCGAGCTATAACAATGCTAACGCTTTTTGAGGTGTAATATAGATCGATCTTATTAAATAAGGGGGAGATGTAAATAAAATACAATACTGTTCAATTGCTGTATGAACAATATGCGAACTTGAAGTTAGATATCGGCCATTTTCATGTAGTCCCTGATATTTTTCACAACATATGTTTACCTCTATGTCAATAGGTCCATATGGATGGCGGCCATTTTTGGGTGGTTAATTGTGTTGTCGTCCGCCATGTTAATGTACGCAATGATGTCGAATTGTTATTTTGTGTGTAAGTTATGAGAGTTATTTTAGCTGGGGGCGTCAGTCGTAACCTGAGTCCCCAAGGAGATGTCTCTACATTCATGTCCTCATTCTCTTAGGCATAACTATATACTAAATGTCATTCTTGTTACAACCATGTTATTAAATAAGATAACAATAAATATAGATAAAAATAAATATATCTCAAAATTCTGATTTGAATGAATATCTCCTTCCAATACACTTACAAATAGACCATAGTATATATAAAAATGGAATGAAATTTAAATTAAAAATACACATTAAGTGATTATTAAAAATGGGATGTGGTTATTAAAACATAATGATTAAAAATTATTTAAGAAACAATTTAAGTCGAACTCTACGTTCATTCCTCTAGGTGTTAGCGTACGTAGAGTGTGTATCCAATATGACTCCCTTTGGCTTATACTTCTGATTTTGTGGCTACCTCTCCATGAACCTTTGTATTTCTCAATTCCCCAGAATTGAAGTTGTGAAGGATCTTGATTATGTGCTATCGCAAAATGTTTTGATACATTGTGTTTGGGATTACCTTTCATAATATTTTGGATGTGTTCCTTGATCCTTACTTTAACCTCCCTGGCGGTATGATTATTTCGGATTTTAGGTGCTGAAAGCGGTACCATTATTTTGCATGGAAATTTCTCGTTTTATATTGTAGGTCTGTAATTCTTAACAATAACACACTTAAATATGTCCAAACAAGAGTCTAGTAGATATCCCGGGTATGATAAAGTTTGAAACACAAAAACATAAATTATAATATAATAAATAAAAATAAATAATTAAAAAAAATAAAAATAAATAGTAATAAAATAAATTTCCCCACGATTCACTATCGCTCAATTCTGCAAGTGTTCTAATTTACTATCGCTGTTTTCTAGCTGGTCTAAAGCCATTTTTGACGTAAAGGGACACTTTTTGGTTGCTATGGACAATCTCCAGTTTCCAGGCAGAAAGAACAGTATATATCACATAAAACTGCATGCAGGGCATTGGCCAAAGCACTGGGGACAAAAGGGATGTGAAATTATTTCATACAGTACTGTAATCTGTAAGATTACAGTACTGTATGTGTTATGATTTTGACAATTTTTTGAATTTGCCGCCAGGCTCCGCCCCCGTGCGTCGCGACGCTCGCAGGAATCGGAGCCTGGCACAGAGAGGCTTCGGGCAGAGGACACAGCCCGCGGACACTGCGGGGGACATCGCAGGATCCCGGGGACAAGGTAAGTAATGCCACACCAGGATCCTGCAATGTAATCCCGAGTGTGGCTCGGGATTACCGCTAATGATCCTGATTTTTAACCCCGAGCCACACTCGGGAAAACCGCCAGGGAGGTTAAGTGCTCTTTTGGTTTGTCCTACATATTGTAGTTGGCAACTGCACTGGAGAACGTAAACCACCCCCTCTGTATGACAACCTACAAAATCCTTAATTTTGTGTGTCTCCTGTGTTGTGGTGCATGTAAATTCCTTTCTTTTACCCTGAAATGTTTTAGCGTGGCTACACGCAAAGCAATTTCTGCAAGGGTAAAAGCCTTTGCCTGAAAAAAAGGAATATGTTGCTTGTTGTGGAGGTTCAATGACTGATTTAACTACCATATTTCTAATGGTCGGTGCTTTCTTGTATATAATATTTGGTTGTACTGGTAATATTTTGCTCAGATCTTTATCATTTTTAAGAATATACCAATATCGTTGGATGATTCGTGATACTTGTTTGTGTTGTACACTATAATCGAAGATGAGACTCGGTGCTTCTTGATATGATGTTTCTTTAAAGTTCTTTTCCAGCATTTTGGTCCTGTCCATATTGTTTACTTCTTCTATTTGTTTGTTGTGTATCCAAGTAGGTTCATATCCTTTCTCTGTGAACCTGGACCCGGCCTGTTCTTTGTAGTCTTTTTCACTCGTGCAATTTCATTTAATCCGGAAGAATTGTCCTTTCGGTATATTATATAGCCATGTTTTGTGGTGGCAGCTATCTGTGGATAAGTAGCTGTTGGTATCTACTTGTTTGAAAAATGTTTTGGTGACCAATTTGTCTTCTTCTAAAATGATTTCTAAATCAAGAAATTCCACAGTTTTTTCATTAATATTCCACGATAGATGGATGTTCTTTTCACTTCGATTCAGTTTTTCTAGAAACTGTTCTAGTGCTTCTCTTTTGCCATTCCAAACTATAATCACATCGTCGATGTATCTTTTATATAGGGTGAGTACTGGTGGGGTGTCTATGTAGATAGATTGCTCCTCCCACTGGGCCATAAACGCGTTGGCCACGCTTGGTGCGAACTTAGCACCCATTGCAATGCCTATAGCTTGTTTATAGTAAGCTTGATTATGCCAAAAATAATTGCATTTTAGGCAAGTATCCAAGCATTTAATGAGAAATTTTCTCTGTTTACAAATAAGATTACTATACTTCCTGAGAAGCCACTTAGTTGCTGAACATGCATCATGATGTTGTACTATAGTGTATAGCGAACTTACATCGGCCGTGGCTAGTTATGTTCTTCCCTCCAAGACTGGTGTTGTAGTTAATAGTTGTAATACGTGCTTTGTGTCTTGTAGATAGGCTGGTGTCTGTTGTACTGCTGGTTGAATAAATTCATCCAGATATCGTCCTACTCTGGACGTAAGGGAGTCTATCCCATTCACGATGGGTCTACCCGGTGGGTTTTCTCGGGACTTATGAATTTTTGGGACAGTGTAGATAATTGGTATCCTGCATGCCTCCGGGACTAAATACTTTGATTCTTTCTTATTGAGTATTTCTTTTTTCACTCCCAATTGTATTAAATATTCTAATTCTTTTTTATATTTATTCGTGGGATTACCCAATAATTTGATGTACGTGTTCTCATCTTGTAATTGTCTCTCTAGTTTGTTAACGCACTGTTCCTTTGATAGTATCACTGTTGCTCCTCCTTTGTCGGCCGGCCGGATTACAATATCCTTTCTTTCTTTTAGGGATTTAATACCTTGCTGTTGTACCTTGTTCTTTCCATTTGGTTATGATGCATTTGATGGTGCTACTAGGGATCATCATAAGATTTGGATATTTTTTTATAACCTAACCCTGACTTGTACTTCTCAACAACATTGTCTCTTACTTGTTTGGAGAGTTCCTTGGTCTTCATGCCAGTATTTGGTTAGTGTTGCCTCTTGCTTAGGTGTTGCAGCCTCTGGGGTCTTTCAAAAAGGTGTGTATATGTAATGACAGATCATGTGACATTTAGATTGCCCACAGGTGGACATCATTTCACTAATTATGTGACATTTGAAGGTAATTGGTTGCACCAGAGCTTTTTATGGGCTTCATAACAAAGGGGGTGAATATATACACACATGCTAATTATAAGTTTTTTATTTCTGAAAAATAGTTTTATGTATATATTTTTCGAATTTTACTTCACCAACTTAGACTATTGTGTTCTGATCCATCACATATGATTCAGATTAAAAAAACATTGAACTAAAGGCTGTAATGTAACAAAATAGGTAAAAAGCCAGAGGGTGAATACTTTTGCAAGGCACTGTATGTATAGTGGGTATCATGTGAGGTGTGTGGCGGGTATCATGTGAGGCGTGTAGCGGGTATCATGTAAGGTGGGTGGCTGGTATCATGGGAGGTGTGTGGTGGGTATCATATGAGCTGTGTGGCTGGTATCATGTGAGGTGTGTGGCGGGTATCATGTGAGGTGTGTGGCCGGTATCATGTGAGGTGTAGGGTGGGTATCATGTGAGGTGTGTGGCGGGTATCATGTGAGGTGTATCTATATATACTGGGTATTATGTGAGGTGTGTGCTAGGTATCATGTGAGGTGTGTGCCGGGTATCATGTGAGGTGTGTGCCGGGTATCATGTGAGGTGTGTGGTGGGTATCATGTGAGGTTTGTGGTGGGTATCATGTGAGGTGTGTGGCGGGTATCATGTGAGATGTATCTATGTATAGTGGGTATCATGTGAGGTGTGGCGGGTATCATGTGAGGTGTGTGCCAGGTATCATGTGAGGTGTGTGGGGGGGAATCATGTGTGGTGTGTGGTGGGTATCATGTGAGGTGTGTGCCGGGTATCATGTGAGGTGTAACTATGTATAGTGGGTATCATGTGTGGTGTGTGCCAGGTATCATGTGAGGTGTGTAGTGGGTATCATGTGAGGTTTGTGGTGGGTATCATGTGGGGTGTGTGGTGGGTATCATGTGAGGTGTATCTATGTATAGTGAGTATCATGTGAGGTGTATGCCAGGTATCATGTGAGGTGTGGGATGGGTATCATGTGAGTTGTGTGGCGGGTATCATGTGAGGTGTTTGCCAGGTATCATGTGAGGTGTGGTGGGAATCATGTGAGGTGTGTGGCGGGTATCATGTGAGGTGTGTGGCGGGTATCATGTGAGGTGTGGTGGGTATCATGTGAGGTGTGGAGGGTATCATGTGAGGTGTGGAGGGTATCATGTGAGGTGTGTGGTGGGAATCATGTGAGGTGTGGTGGGTATCATGTGAGGTGTGGAGGGTATCATGTGAGGTGTGTGGCGGGTATCATGTGAGGTGTGTGGCGGGTATCATGTGAGGTGTGTGGCGGGTATCATGTGAGGTGTGTGGTGGGTATCATGTGAGGTTTGTGGCGGGTATCATGTGAGGTGTGTGCCGGGTATCATGTGAGGTGTGGTGGGTATCATGTGAGGTGTGTGGTGGGTATCGTGAGGTGTATTGGGTATCATGTGAGGTGTGGCGGGTATCATGTGAGGTGTGGCGGGTATCATGTGAGGTGTGTGGCGGGTATCATGTGAGGTGTGGCGGGTATCATGTGAGGTGTGTGGTGGGTATCATGTGAGGTGTGTGGTGGGTATCATGTGAGGTGTGTGGTGGGTATCATGTGAGGTGTGGTGGGTATCATGTGAGGTGTGTGGTGGGTATCATGTGAGGTGTGGAGGGTATCATGCGAGGTGTGTGGTGGGTATCATGTGAGGTGTGGTGGGTATCATGTGAGGTGTGTGGTGGGCATCATGTGAGGTGTGGTGGGTATCATGTGAGGTGTGTGGTGGGTATCATGTGAGGTGTGTGGTGGGTATCATGTGAGGTGTGGTGGGTATCATGTGAGGTGTGGTGGGTATCATGTGAGGTGTGGTGGGTATCATGTGAGGTGTGTGGTGGGTATCATGTGAGGTGTGGTGGGTATCATGTGAGGTGTGTGGTGGGTATCATGTGAGGTGTGGTGGGTATCATGTGAGGTGTGGTGTGTATCATGTGAGGTGTGGAGGGTATCATGTGAGGTGTGTGCCAGGTATCATGTGAGGTGTGTGGTGGGTATCATGGGAGGTGTGTGGTGGGTATCATGTGAGGTGTGTGGTGGGTATCATGTGAGGTGTGTGGTGGGTATCATGTGAGGTGTGTGGTGGGTATCATGTGAGGTGTGTGGTGGGTATCATGTGAGGTGTGTGGTGGGTATCATGTGAGGTGTGTGGTGGGTATCATGTGAGGTGGGTATCATGTGAGGTGTGTGGTGGGTATCATGCGAGGTGTGGTGGGTATCATGTGAGGTGTGTGGTGGGTATCATGTGAGGTGTGTGGTGGGTATCATGTGAGGTGTGTGGAGGGTATCATGTGAGGTGTGTGGAGGGTATCATGTGAGGTGGGTATCATGTGAGGTGTGTGGTGGGTATCATGTGAGGTGTGGTGGGTATCATGTGAGGTGTGTGGTGGGTATCATGTGAGGTGTGTGGTGGGTATCATGTGAGGTGTGTGGAGGGTATCATGTGAGGTGGGTATCATGTGAGGTGTGTGGTGGGTATCATGTGAGGTGTGGTGGGTATCATGTGAGGTGTGTGGTGGGTATCATGTGAGGTGTGTGGTGGGTATCATGTGAGGTGTGTGGTGGGTATCATGTGAGGTGGGTATCATGTGAGGTGTGTGGTGGGTATCATGTGAGGTGTGGTGGGTATCATGTGAGGTGTGTGGTGGGTATCATGTGAGGTGTGTGGTGGGTATCATGTGAGGTGTGTGGAGGGTATCATGTGAGGTGTGTGGAGGGTATCATGTGAGGTGTGTGGAGGGTATCATGTGAGGTGGTAGGTAGGTGGTAGGTGCATACAGTAATAGGAATCTGCTGTTTGGTGGTAGTTGGGCTCTGACCATTGAATGGTAGCTCTTCTTCTCTATGTGTAGAATGTCTCCTCAGGAATATAAATGAAGTCAGTGATGAGCTCTATGGACACACAGGGCTCTCATGCTGTTTTATACAATTGAATGAACACTTTGATCGTATTCTGAGGTGGTTCTGGCACAAGTTTTCCATTTTTCAGTTAAAAAGATAGATTTTATTTAATTGATTTTCAATGTTCAAAAGGATTGAATTTCAATGATAGCAAAGATGTTACAACCCCATCACAGTACAGCTAAAGATTCTCCAATCGGGCCTATCGCTTCCTTTCAGATCAACCAAAAATGTATGAAAGGACGGCCACATGTGTTTAGGTGTTTCCCAGATCTGATGAGAATGTAGAAAATGGAACATTCTGAGCAAATGGACAAAACAGACACCTTAAAGAGAGACAATAATGGAGGCAGTCATGTCCTGAGCTTCTGCTTTAATGTTGACTTAATGACCCGGAACAGTTAAAGAGATTAAAGAATTCTGACACTTTACTGACATTCATTTACCAAATGCTTATTTTGGGTCCGTGACTTAAAAATACACAGAGAGATGGAGAGAGAGGAATTCATCATCTTCAGAAACAGGACGGCGATTGCAGCCACACATACTTTCATAACCTTATACTGTATAATGTATATTATATGTATGTAGGAATGACACATGCACTATTATAGTAGTTCCCCAATGTCTCCACAAGGTGGTAGTATTGCAACACATCAAATCTCAGGCGCTGTACATACAATGTTGTCCTCTATATTATAGAATACGCAGCTTGCTGACTCCCACACATTACACTTCTTGGCTAAATTAGAATTATTCATTGCCGGATCTGTAAAATCAATAAAACTCATTAAAAGCAGTATTAAACCCAAAACCAAAAATATAATAAATTGCAGCTTACCAATCCTTAAATGTGGTGGCTGCATTCGTTTTCTTTTTTTTTTAAGCTTTTCCCCCCCTCTGTTTTCATCTGGTGATCTGGCCAGTAACACACCTCCTGTACTATAGTGCCACTCTGGATGGAGGGGCACCTTTGGACAGCAGAATTGTCAGTCTGGGGGGAGGGGAGTAAAAGATGTACTAGCAGATTTAAAATACACTAACACATTGAAGCCACACTCAAGCGAACACTTTAAAAGCATTTGCAGCAGTTATTTTTCCTTTTTTCGGTTAAAGGTTTTGTAAATAAATAAAAGCTAATCATTGTAAGCACCCCTGCCAGTGTTAAATGGTTTGTTTCATCTCTGTAAATAATACGTTCTGCTAGAGAGCTTGATCTTTTGAAAAACAACACACTTACTGGCTGGATCACTAGGTGAAAATAGAAGAAAGAAAGCCTAAAAAAGAAAATGAATGCAGTCATTGCATCTAAGATATGGTAAGCTGCAATATATTAACCACTTATTGACCACTCTTTTGCCAAAAGACAGCTACAGTGTGGTCGTCAAGTTCTAGGAGGGTGTCTATTATTGTTTTCCAGAACCCTGCCCCCTCGGGGCACACATCGGGCGCACGCTGGATTGCTGTGTCTTTTGAACACAGCTGATCACAGATCGAGGTAAAGGGCCAATCACAGTGACCCTTTACCATGTGATGAGCTGTGTCCAATCACAGCTAAACCCATGTAAACAAATGCTGGTTATTAGCATTTCCCTTCCCCAGCGTGTGAGTAAAGGAAAGCCGATAACTGGCAATCTTGTGACAGTACACATTTACACTGATAATCGGTGCCCTAATTATCAGTGCAGCCCCATTAGTGCCAATCAGTGCCCATCAGTGCAACATATCAGTTCCCATCAGTGCCGCCTGGTCAGTGCAGCATCATCAGTGCCTATCAGTGCTGCCTCATCAGTGCAGCTTTATCAATGTCCATCAGTGCCGCCTCATCAGTGCAGCTTTATCAATGTTCATCAGTGCCGCCTCATCGGTACAGCTTTATCAATGCCCATCAGTGCAGCCTCATCGATGCCCGTCAGTGCAGCCTCATCAGTGCCTGTCAGTGCAGCCTCATCGGTGCCCGTCAGTGCAGCCTCATCGGTGCCTGTCAGTGCAGCCTCATCAGTGCCCGTCAGTGGACATCAGTAATGAAGAAAAATGAATTATTTTCAAAATAAAACTTTTTTTTTCTCAAAATTGTCAGGCTTTTTTTCGTTTGTTTAGCAAAAAATATAAAACCCAGTGGTAATTAAGTGCCACCAAAAGAAAGCCCTATCTGTCTCAAAAAAATTATAAAAAGTTCACATGGGTATAGGGCTGCTTGCCTGCACAATTGTCATTCAAAGTGTGACAGCGCTGAAAGCTAAAAATTGACCTGGGCAGGAAGGGGGTAAAAGTGCCCAGTAGGCAAGTGGTTAAATGTGTGCTTTTGGGTTTTATACCACTTAAAATGTTTTGGTATTGGTGGAAGGAACACAAACACTTTGGGGGGGGGGGGGGGGGGCGGGGGGATTGAATATAGCCCAAACAGCACTACTCTGATGGTAGTTCCCTCAAAGCCGGCCATACATGAATCGACATCCGGCCGGTTAAGCAGGGACCGGCTGAATTTTGATCCATGGATGGGCACAGTGTGTACTGATTAACTTCTGTACAACTGTCCTGCTGGATTTTCCCTGCTCGATCAGTGCTGCAGCCTATAGCCTGCAATGCTGATCAGTGTATCCTGACAGCAGACTACAGAATACTACAGACTACAATAGCTCAGCAGGGAGGATTCCCCCATCCACCTTGAATGTGTGGATGGGGGAAGCGGATAGTTTTTTAATTTTTTTTTTCAACCCTTTGGCTGAAGGAAAAAAAAAAAGAAGAATGTATAGGCTGCCTAAGAACTACCTGCGCCTAATTCAGTCAAGCGTTTAAGCCAGTTTTGGTAACATTACCGATACATGCGTCAAACTAGTTCTTACTACCGCTAATTTAGGAATCTGTCACTTTGGGAGGGACAAATCCTTAAAGCATTACCACCATTTCGCTGATTTGAAAACTGCCCATAATTAAAGTGGTTCTAAAGGCAGAACGTTATTCACCTTCTGCATGCAGTCCCAGCCCGCCTTATACTTACCTCAGCCCAATCTTGAACCAGAGCAGAGTCTCTCTCTTCTCATTGGCTCCTGCTGCTGTCAATAACAGCCAGGGACGAGGGAGCAGGTGGCGGGGCTGAGTCCTGCTGTCTATGTCAATAGATGCAGACAGTCAGGCTTGGGAATGAGCCCGCACAAGTGCCCCCATAGCCAACAGTTTGCTATGGGGGCATTCAGCAGGAGGGAGGAGCCAGGAGCGCAGGCGGGGGACCTGAGAAGAGGAGGATCGGGGCTGCTCTGTGCAAAACCATTACACAGAGTATGTATGTATAAGATGTTTGGTATTTAAAAAAAAAGTTTAGGATCGCTTTAAGACCAGCTCTGACCCATTGTTCAGTGGTACTCAGCACTCAAACCTGTGTAGGGAGACTGTCATGGATGTGCACAGTTCTGTGCCCCTGGCCCCATTAGCCTGTCGGCTGGAGATTCCGTGGCTGACAACTAAATGTAAACAGGAGATGCAGATGATGTCATTACCCAGGTATGGGCAATGCTTCTCCTAGACTTGTCACTGGGTGGGCAAAGCTTCTCCTAGATTGTAAGCTCTAACGAGCAGGGCCCTCTGATTCCTCCTGTATTGAATTGTATTGTACTTGTACTGTCTTCTCTAATGTTGTAAAGCGCTGCGTAAACTGTTGGCGCTATATAAATCCTGTATAATAATAATAATACTTTTGATTGACAGCGCATGGCAGTGGGCAGATTTGAAAGCCGCTATTGGATTCAATATGTTGTGTCAATTAAATGTAAAGGGGACCTGATGGGGAACTATCCCATCAGGCTCTGTCCATCCCTAGTACAAAACCCCTCGGCCATGCACCTGTCAATGCAAGTGCACTGAGAAAGACACACAGAGTGAAATGTACTAAAATTGGAGCACTCCAGAATCTAGGGCAGCTGTGCATAGTAGCCAATCAGCTTCTAACTTCAGCATCCCACCTGCCGTATAGTGAAATGATGGGCGGCAGGAGCATTCTCATTTTGGGAGGACATCATATGACATCCTTCCATTCTTGCCGCGCATGCCTTGCCGTGGAGGGGGGGGGGGTGTTGCGCAGTGATCAGTGTTGCACACAGCACATCACCAATCACGATAAATAGCCTATGATGTAGGGTCTTTACCATGTGATCTGCTGTGTCCAATCACAGCTGATCACAGTGTAAAAAGGAAATTACAGTTAGGATCGTGTAGAAGGATCTGGACAGCCGCACGCCGGGATAGGCAGATAAAATTCTTCTTTATTGAATGAATATAAGGTACATAAGACACCACTGGATTGATACAGCTTTAGCCGCTAACACGTTTCACACTCGTACAGATCGCTTATTCATAGTTCATAGAAATTACAGTTATCGGCATTCCTCTCCTCACGCTGACAGCGCGTGAGGAGAGGAGAGCCAGTAAGCGGCATTCCTCAGTTGGGACAACTGCACTGACAATCAGAGCACTGATCATTAGTGCCCTGATTATCAGTGCAGCCCCAATCAGTGCTGCCCTTCAGTGCCCATCGGTGCTTCCTGTCAGTGTCCATCAGTGCTGCCCTTCAGTGCCCATTAGTGATGCCTGTCAGTGTTCATCAGTGCTGCCTTTCAGTGCCACCTATCAGTGCAGCCTCATCAGTGCCCATTAGCAACAACTATCAGTGCTGCAAATTAGTGCCTCCTCATCAGTGCCCATCAGTGCAGCCTCATCAGTGCCCATCAGTGCAGCCTCATAAGTGCCCATCAGTGCAGCCTCATCAGTGCCCATCAGTGCAGCCTCATCAGTGCCCATCAGTGCAGCCTCATCAGTGCCCATCAGTGCAGCCTCATCAGTGCCCATCAGTGCAGCCTCATCAGTGCCCGCCAGCGAAGAAGAAAAATGAGTTATTTACAAAATGTTATAGCAGAAACTACAAAACTTTTTTTTTTCCGTTTGTTTACATTTTACATTCAAATCAAAAATTTACATTCAAATCAGGTGAACGGTGTAGGAATTACAACAGTTTGTATATGTGCCTCCCACTTTTTAAGGGACCAAAAGTAATAGGACATATTAACAATCATCCATCAAACTTTCACTTTTTAATACTTGGTTGCAAATCCTTCGCAGTCAATTACAGCCTGAAGTCTGGAACGCATAGACATCACCAGATGCTGGGTTTCATCCCTGGTGATGCTCTGCCAGGCCTCTACTGCAACTGTCTTCAGTTCCTGCTTGTTCTTGGGGCATTTTCCCTTCAGTTTTGTCTTCAGCAGGTGAAATGCATGCTCAATTGCATAACATTCCACTTCTTTCCCTTAAAAAACTCTTTGGTTGCTTTCGCAGTATGCTTCGGGTCATTGTCCATCTGCACTGTGAAGCGCCGTCCAATGAGTTCTGAAGCATTTTGCTGAATATGAGCAGATAATATTGCCCGAAACACACAGCATTCATCCTGCTGCTTTTGTCAGCAGTCACATCATCAATAAATAACAGAGAACCAGTTCCATTGGCAGCCATACATGCCCACGCCATGACACTACCACCACCATGCTTCACTGATGAGGTGGTATGCCTTGGATCATGAGCAGTTCCTTTCCTTCTCCATACTCTTCTCTTCCCATCACTCTGGTACAAGTTGATCTTGGTCTCATCTGTCCATAGGATGTTGTTCCAGAACTGTGAAGGCTTTTTTAGATGTTGTTTGGAAAACTCTAATCTGGCCTTCCTGTTTTTGAGGCTCACCAATGGTTTACATCTTGTGGTGAACCCTCTGTATTCACTCTGGTGAAGTCTTCTCTTGATTGTTGACTTTGACACGCATACACCTACCTCCTGGAGAGTGTTCTTGATCTGGCCAACTGTTGTGATGGGTGTTTTTTTCACCAGGGAAAGAATTCTTCGGTCATCCACCACAGTTGTTTTCTGTGGTCTTCCGGGTCTTTTGGTGTTGCTGAGCTCACCGGTGCGTTCTTTCTTTGTAAGGATGTTCCAAGCAGTTGATTTGGCCACACCTAATGTTTTTGCTATCTCTCTGATGGGTTTGTTTTGTTTTTTTCAGCCTAATGATGGCTTGCTTCACTGATAGTGACAGCTCTTTGGATCTCATATTGAGAGTTGACAGCAACAGATTCCAAATGTAAATAGCACACTTGAAATGTACTCTGGACCTTTTATCTGCTCCTTATAAATGGGATAATGAGGAAATAGCACGAACCTGGCCATAGAACAGCTGAGCAGCCAATTGTCCCATTACTTTTGGTCCCTTAAAAAGTGGGAGGCACATATACAAACTGTTGTAATTCCTACACCGTCCACCTGATTTGGATGTAAATACCCTCAAATTAAAGCTGAAAGTCTGCAGTTAAAGAACATTTTGTTTGTTTCATTTCAAATCCATTGTGGTGGTGTATAAAGCCAAAAAGATTAGAATTGTGTCGATGTCCCAATATTTATGGACCTGACTGTATATAGTTGTATATAAAATGCACTTTTTATCTTTCAAAAAGTGTTTCCCAGCGCTAAACCTTTCATCCAATTTTTAAATTGCTGCATTTGTGAACTTCAAAAGCTAATATAAAGGAATAGTAGTGGTAAAAAAAGCACTCGTGGGTTATACTAATATTTTTTTTTTGTATAATGCTCCTTTAAGGGGGCGTGGCAGGGGGTGTGTCCTATGCCTACATACATTTGCTAATACGTGTTCCTCGCTCCCATCTCAAGAAGTTGGGAGGTATGTGCGTGTTGTGCATGTTACCAATAAAATTCTAGGTAGTGCCCATTTTGCTAGAAATCAAAGATACAACAAGCAAGTCTTTTTTTTTTAAAGCATTGCACCCACAGCACACCTAAAATCCGCAGATGTGAACAAGGCCAACACTTCATACTGGGCCAGGGGACCATAATCCACATTCCCAGGTGTTCTGGATTAGAAAATAACTTTTTTTTTCTATTTAAACCTTTGTAGTCTTCAATAATCAATAGTTCCTTGTAGAAAATAGCAAGGGAAATAAAATTGCAGTGTGATGAGAGAAAGGAGAATTGTTATGAAATCAGTCAAGTCTTACCTGGAAAAGTCCCTAGAAACAGATTACAGACACCAGGAGGTCATTTTATATAAAAAAAAATACTTTCCGAATATCCCATCAATCGTACAAATAATATAATAATAATATTTGTAATATGTGTGTAAATGTTCTTTTTTTTTTTTTTTGCCCGGTGGAATGCCTACACTCTGGATGAAGGAGCAACAGAAACACCTTTAGGTGTTTATCAGTCCTGGGGGGGGGGGGGGGGGGGGAGTGTTAGATACTCTACCACGTTTAAAGTGGAGTTCCACCCAAGAATGGAACTTCCGCTTTTTCGGAATCCCCCCCTCCCCGGTGTCACATTTGGCACCTTTCAGGGGGGAGGGGGGAGCAGATACCTGTCTAATACAGGTATTTTGCTCCCACTTCCAGGCATAGATACCCGCGCCACCCGCGGGTATCTGCGCCACTTCTGGCGCCTTCTTCTCCACCCCCCTGCTGTCCTCTGGGAGACACACAGTTCCCAGAAGACAGCAGGGACCAGTGGGATAGCGCAGCGCGAGTCACGCATGTGCAGTAGGGAACCAGGAATGAAGCCGCAAGGGTTCACTTCCTGATTCCCTTAACGAAGATGGCGGCGGCAGCACCCAAGAGCTGAGGGAGAGATCGGCTTTGGGTGCCGACATCGCGGGCGCCCTGGACAGTTAAGTGTCCTTATTTTAAAAGTCAGCAGCTGCAGTATTTGTAGCTGCTGACTTTAGAAAAAAAAAAATTGGTAGAACGCTGCTTTAAGGCCCGTACACATGATGCGAACTTCGGAAGGGAATTGTCGTTCGATGGCCTATAGTCCGAAATTCTTACCGTTAGTACGCTCCTTTCGACGTCCGATTTTTATTTTTCGTGAGAAAAAAGCTGGATGAGCAGACTAGTAAAATTTTGACGAATGACAGCTCAATGTCCGATTTTCGGATGGCCAGTACAGAAATCGTCACACAAAAGTTCGAAAGTACAAACATGCATGATCGGAGACAAGGAACGACCCGGAAGCGGTCGGTCTTGTAAACTAGCGTTGGTAATCTAGAATTAACATTCGTGACACAGCGATTGATGAAATGTCGAAATGCAGCGCACATTCTCATCTTCTTTAACCACCTCAATACTGGGCACTTACACCCCCTTCCTGCCCAGGCCATTTTTCAGCTTTCAGGACTGTCACACTTTGAATGACAATTGTGCGGTCATACTATACTGTAAAAGTGAAATTTTGATCATTTTCTTCACACAAATAGAGCTTTCTTTTGGTGGTATTTAATCACTCCTAGGTTTTTTATTTTTTTATTTTTTCCTAAAAAAAAAAGGTTTTCTTAGTTTCTGTCAGTAAATTTTGTAAATAAGTAATTTTTCTCCTTCACTGATGGGCACTGATAGGCTGCACTGATGGGCACTGATGAGGTGGTACTTATGGACATTGATGAGGTGCCACTGATTAGGTGGCACTGATGAGGAGGCATGAATATGCTGCACTTATAGGCACTGATAGGTGGCACTTATATGTGGCACTGATGAGCACTGATATGCTGCACGAATGGGTGGCACTAGTGGGCACAGGCAGCACTGGTGGGCACAGATAGGTGTCACTGATGGGTGGCATTGATGGGTGGCATTGATGTGCAGCAGTGATAAGCATTGATGGACAGCAGTAATGGGCATTGATGGGCAGCAGTGATAGCCAGCACTGTCTGGCATCACTAATGGCCATTGACTGCTGGCACTTGTGGGCACAGGTTGGTGGCAATTGTGGGCACTGGTTGGCACTGATTGCTGGCAGTGGTGGGCAATCATTGCTGGCACTGGTGGGCATTTAATTGTAATCAGGGCACTGATGATCAATGCCCTGATTACATACCTAGCTGTCCCCTGTGAGGAGATGCCGCTGATCGGCTCTCCTCTCCTCACAGTCTGTCAGTGTGAGGCGAGGAGCACCGATTACCGGTATCTCCGTGTTTACATGTGACCAGCTGTGATTGGACACAGCCGATCACATGGTTAAAGAGCCAAGGCCACAGCTCTTTACACAGATCGGGGTCGCGCTGTGTCCCAGCAACACGGCTCGGCCGCGATCGCCACGCTGCACGCCCATGAGGGCACGCTAGAGCGGTCGTTCTGGGAGGCCGTCATGTGACGTCCACCCAGAACGAGGGCCACACCGCCCAGAGGTCATGTGACAGTGGGCGGGCAGCAAGTGGTTAGTAGGATAATAATGAAGCTGCTTTGCTGGTGATACTGATGGAGTTATGCCAAACGTATTTTAAAAGGCTTTTGTTTTGTAGTGATATAAATAATATTAATATTATGGTTGTTGTTTGACTTTTTGGGCAAGTTACCACAACATCATTATCCTGGAGTTTTTAAGATCAAAGATACAACTATGTTGGTGTCCTTTGTTAGTTTTCCATTGTGTTGTTTTTAATGTAACTGCCTACTCCCAAACTGTCATTTGAAGATCTGAAAATCGCGAATCAACACTCACCAAACTTCTACTAACGGGAAATTAGCAGAAGGGGCCCAAAGGGTGGCGCTCGAGAAATGAACTTCCTCTTCATACTCTCGTAGTCACTACGTTCGTGTTTGTCGAACGACAATTTGCATATAGTTAGTACGCTGGACAAAATCCTGCACATGCGCTTTTGACAAAAAACAGACGCTCGGTCGTACGACAATTGAACCTGTGTGTACGAGGCTTTAGACACACTAAACAAACTGAAGCTGAACTCCAGCTAATGCTTTACAAGCGATCACAGTTTTGTTCCTTTTGGGATAAAAGTTTTACATAAATAAATAAATGCTGATCATTGTGAGCACCCCCTGCAAATGATTTGTCTCGACTCTCCAACTTCTACATCTGCATGACAGCTTGTTCTGTTGAAAAAAAAAAATAGACTTACTGGCTTAATTATCAGGCAAGAAGAAAAGAAAGAAAGCCTAAAACGGAAAACAAATGCAGCCATTACGTCTACATCATATTAATTCTATGTTACATCAATTCATATATGAACAATGTTAAAGTGCTCCCAGTGTTTGTTCAATATCATATAAAATTAACCTTCAAGCAAATGTGACATTAAACCACAAATTAATTAAGAACTAAAGTGCAAAAATCAGAAGTGCAGAAATCTTTCACACCGCTGTGACAATCTAATTATATGCATACAATTCCATTTTTAAGTGTTCGGTGCATAAAAAGTTCATAAGACATCTTCATCCACTTCAAGATGATCCCATGTGTGAACCACTATATCCAACAATGTTGAACATCCACCATGTGCTTCACCCTAATGTGCACATGGCCGCTCACCTTCAAGCTAGACCTATATTCTCATACAGATCAAACAAGCTGGTTGGTGCACTTCTCCTCAGTGCTAGGATCTCCTATGTACTTATTGTATACCTCTGCTCCCGTTCTGCCTCTCCAAATGTTTCCCAGATATGGTCACACATAGTGTAAAACCATATATATTTTTTTTAAATAGATGCTTTTACACTCACAATCCAATTGTACAAGAAAGTGCAGCACGTACAACACACTTGTGGTCTGACCGTGACATGGAAGTGACGTCACCCGACTCCTCGCGACGCGTTGTGTCACAACACTCATCATCCTTTATCACTTATACTTATGGTGACACATGAATCTATTGTGAGCAGCTGCTTGAATTAGAACAATATCATCACCTAATAACCAAACAATCTAAAGTGGTAGCACATAGGATTTCTTACAATAGCAAATCATTTAGCTTTCAGCGGCTTAGGCCTCCAGCACACTGCAGGCACATGGTAGATTTGCCTAGGGGGCCCGCAGCCCCCCTAGGCTGTGATCTTCTACTCAGGGAAAAAGATCAGGCTGCTCACAGTTTTAGAGTATTTATACAGACTCCCAGTCACCATCTGGGCACCTCTCCTCAGAGATTAACCAGGGCTGTATGAATATTCAGCTGATGATTAGACTCTTCCTGTCCACTATTTTTCAGAACATTTCTGGACCGGCCAGGGGGAAGCAATCAATCCTGCAGCCACTGAAACACAGACCAGACCAGAACAATCAACATAGCCACACTGTGAGCCAAATGAGCCCAAACTAAATTTGCCTAGCAACAAACTGCAGCTCTACTGGAGACAGTGAGCAGGAAGAAAATGTACCTAATTCTAGGAGAGTGCTACAAATAGATAGCTTTTAGCTGAATGTAACAATAGAGGATATGCTGGTGTGATATACAGAACTAACAATACATAGAGTGGAGCGGAGTGTGACAATGGAGAATAAACTGCTGGGATGTACAGAACTGTTACTACACTACACAATGCAAATGAGGATTTAAATACTGAGATGTATAGCACTGACTGTATATATAGAGCAGAGCTGGGTGTGACAATGGAGGATATACAAAACTGGCACTACATAAAGTGCTGTTGGGTGTGACAATGGAGGACGCAATGCTGGGAATGTACAGAATTGAGACTACATAGAGTGGAGCTGGGTGTGAATATAGCCGATACACTGCTGGGATGTATAGAGTTGATAATATATAGAACATAGCAAGGAGTGAAATGGTGGACATTAGACTTGTGCAATTCGTTTCGTTCCGAATTCGTTTTTTAACAAATTTCGACAAATCTGTTAACTTGGAAATATCCGAATCAACGAAAGACTGTTTCATTAATTTTTCAGAATATTCGAATATTCAAAGATTCGTAAATTTATCAATTCGAAAATTTGGAAATTCGAAAACCAGAAAATTTGAAAATCTGAAATAATAACTAACTAATAATAACTTAACTATTACTAACTAATAAATCATAGGTATTGGAATTTCCTTTCAAACTTGGCTGTTAGTGAACGTTACGAATACGAATTTATCCAAAGTTACGAATGCCGTATCTAAAGGAATGGAACGTAACAAAGTAATAATAATAAATAACAATAATAATAATAAAAACCTTTTAATATCATTGTTAATATTTATTATTCATTTGTTCCGTTCCATTTGTTTAGATGCGGCATTCGTTATTTTGGATAATTCGTTACTTCGGATAAATTCGTATTTGTTACATTCACTAACAGCCAAATTTGAAAGGAAATTCCAATACCTATAATTTAATAGTTAGTTATTATTAGTTCGTTAGTTATTCTTTCAAATTTAATACCTATAATGTAATAGTTAGTTATTATTAGTTAGTTATTCTTTCAAATTTCGGGATTTTCTTTCTACTTTTCGTATTTTTGAATTTACGAATTTGCGTTCATAACGAATGACCGGAAAAACGAAAAAAAACAAAAAACAAATGAAACAAAAAACAAACAAATTTTTCGACAGTGCACATTTCTAGTGGACATCGCCAGCAAGAAGAGAAGGATTTTGTGTAGGCCATGTAGTTAGGGTTGCCACCTTTTCTTCAAGTCAAACCCGAACACTTCAGAGTCACACACCAATTTTTTTTCATAGTATGCATAGATAGACTATGCATAGATGTTGTTATTAAATAACATTTCTGTGTGTTTTGTTTTCTATGTATATAGTTTCTTTAATTGCTGCAAGTATTCATTTTTGTTTGTTGTCTGTTTTTTGAAAATTAATAAAAACGTATATTTAAAAAAAAAAAAAACATTTGTAATCATATGAAGTTAATCACAAGAGTTCCCCTTTACATCGGAGTCCACAGAGTTCCCCTTTTACATCTGAATCCGCAGAGTTCCCCTTTTACATCTGAATCCGCAGAGTTCCCCTTTTACATCTGAATCCGCAGAGTTCCCCTTTTACATCTGAATCCGCAGAATTCCCCTTTTACATCTGAATCTGCAGAGTTCCCCTTTTACATCTGAATCCGCAGAGTTCTCCTTTTACATCTGAATCCGCAGAGTTCCCCTTTTACATCTGAATCTGCAGAGTTCCCCTTTTACATCTGAATCCGCAGAGTTCCCCTTTTACATCTGAATCCGCAGAATTCCCCTTTTACATCTGAATCTGCAGAGTTCCCCTTTTACATCTGAATCTGCAGAGTTCCCCTTTTACATCTGAATCCGCAGAGTTCCCCTTTTACATCTGAACCTGCAGAGTTCCCCTTTTACATCTGAATCCGCAGAGTTCCCCTTTTACATCTGAATCCGCAGAGTTCCCCTTTTACATCTGAATCCGCAGAGTTCCCCTTTTACATCTGAATCCGCAGAGTTCCCCTTTTACATCTGAACTTGCAGGGAAGCTCTGATGTAATGAGTGCTCTGAGAAACCATAGTGAATGAATGAATGAATGAATGATTTGTATAGCGCTGCAAATGCGAACTGAATCGCCTCAAGGCGCTTAGTGTACTCACTTTGAGGTAGGAGAGAGAAGGGGGGAGGGGGAGACTTCAGTCACAGACAGGGATGGATGGTGAGCTCACTCACCCCTTGGCAGCCAGCATCTCTCATCCAGATGTATCTGAGGCTGCTGGGCTTCAAATTTCCCATCCCTACTTTTCTTTTCTGAGGTACAGTGCTGGGGATTGGAGTGTGAGCAGACACAGAGGGGTAGAGGCTGGAGAAAGAGGTTTATATTGAGCCCTCTCTCCTTTCCCATCTGTCTGTGTGTGTTTGGTGGGGGGTTGTTAGTGTTGGCTTTGGGCAATGGGAAAAGAGTGTAACAGACACTCTCAGATTAGACTACTGCAGTCAGCAACCCTGCTGGGAAACCATAGTCCGGTTTGAATAATGGGTCCGGGTCTCCGACAGTCTGAAACCCGGACGCATGATTCCAAACCCGTACTGTCCGGGTGAATCCCGAACAGGTGGCAACCCTACATGTAGCATTGCAATATGTACATTGCATGTGAGAGACAAGGTATGATGGGTACAGGAACGAATGAAAGGGTGTAGAAAAGATAGAGAGGAGGATTACAGGAGTGTAAACAATGCAGAGGATGGGGGAATTCAGGGATGTGCAGGTTAAGGGGGGTAATAATGTGCAGTGTGAGAAAGGTAGGCAATTATGAAGAGAAAAGGCAGGGGTTTGGAGGGTGATGGAGACATACACAGGGTTTGCAGAATGAAGAGGAAAGAGGTGCACAAGGTACAGAGAAGAGCAGTGCACAGGGGCAGAGGAGAGGGGGGCCAGGGTGAGAGGTTTACATCATGTGCAGAGGAAAGTTGTGTAATGGGTACAGAGGAGAGGGCTGTATTGGGTGCAAACAAGAGGGGTGCACAGGGTGCAGAGGAGAGGGGTGTACAGAGTAGGGTGACCACGTGTCCCGGATTGCCCGGGATTGTCCCTGAATTCATATTTGTGTCCCGTGTCCCGGGCACCTTCATTCCGGGACAATACAGTGTCCCGGAATGAAATAAGGACACACGGCCACACTAATGAACAGCTCGGACAGGGGGCGGATCTGCTTGGCTCGGGCTGGGGCCAGATCGGCTCGGTTTGGGCAGGGAGCATGTCCGCTCCGCTCAGCCTCAGACAAGCTAGAAGCTACACAACACAAGCCGCCTCCCCCAGTCATCTCTATGGAGGGCTCCGTGTGCCGCGCTGCATGCTGGGAAGTGTAGTTTCCAGCGCAGCAGCGGCAGCCCTGCAGATTCTCTTCTCACTAACATTGCAGACAGGAGGTGCGGAGGGGACGCTCGCCTCGTCCCAGGACAGCAACAAGGAAGAAGAGTCTGGCAGGGAGAGCGCAGGCTTCAGGGAACAGCCTACTAGGAAGAAGGGAGAACCGAGAGGTCAGGGAGAAACTCAGAGACAAGTCCGCATGTGTAAGTGTCCCTCTGTCCATCCCTCTGTCCCTCTGTCCATCCCTCTGTCCCTCTGTCTGTCCCTCTGTCCATCCCTCTGTCCCTCTGTCCATCCCTCTGTCCCCCTGTCCATCCCACAGTCCCCCTGTCCATCCCACTGTCCCCCTCTCCCCTGTCCATCCCTCTGTCCCCCTGTCCATACCACAGTCCCCCTGTCCATCCCTCTGTCCCCCTGTCCATCCCACTGTCCCCCCTGTCCCCTGTCCATCCCTCTGTCCCCCTGTCCATCCCACTGTCCCCCTGTCCATCCCACAGTCCCCCTGTCCATCCCACTGTCCCCCTGTCCATCCCACAGTCCCCCTGTCCATCCCACTGTCCCCCTGTCCATCCCACTGTCCCCCTGTCCATCCCTCTGTCCCCCTGTCCATCCCGCAGTCCCCCTGTCCATCCCTCTGTCCCCCTGTCCATCCCTCTGTCCATCCCACTGTCCCCCTGTCCATCCCTCTGTCCCCCTGTCCATCCAACAGTCCCCCTGTCCATCCCTCTGTCCCCCTGTCCATCCCACAGTCCCCCTGTCCATCCTACTGTCCCCCTGTCCATCCCTCTGTCCATCCCTCTGTCCCCCTGTCCATCCCTCTGTCCCCCTGTCCATCCCACAGTCCCCCTGTCCATCCCTCTGTCCATCCCCCTGTCCATCCCACTGTCCCCCTGTCCATCCCTCTGTCCCCCTGTCCATCCCACTGTCCCCCTGTCCATCCCCCTGTTAATCCCTCTGTCCCCCTGTCCATCCCACTGTCCCCCTGTCCATCCCTCTGTCCCCCTGTCCATCCCACAGTCCCCCTGTCCATCCCACGGTCCCCCTGTCCATCCCACGGTCCCCCTGTCCATCCCACGGTCCCCCTGTCTATCCCTCTGTCCCCCTGTGTATCCCTCTGTCCCCCTGTGCATCCCTCTGTCCCCCTGTGCATCCCTCTGTCCCCCTGTGCATCCCACTGTCCCACTGTGCATCCCACGGCCCCCTGTGCATCTCACTGTTTAGAACCTATTTAGAAAATAAAAAACGAACCTTTACAACCCCTTTAAGCCATCCAAAGGTATGTAAGGTCTTTTACAATCCTATTGTCTATATAGTGTATACTACAAAAAAAATGCAGTGCGGCAGAAAAGTGTTCGAGTCTGGCTTGAACAACAGGTGGTAACCCTAATCAGGAGGTGGTATTGCACTCCTCTTCCTCCTCTCTGCACTAACTACCCCCCGGTTATACTACCCCCGGCCATACACTCCGCACTACACTCCGCGTACACTCCGCACTCCTCTCCTGTACATATTACCCCCCGCCATACACTCCGCACTCCTCTCCTGTACATATTACCCCCCGCCATACACTCCGCACTCCTCTCCTGTACATACTACTCACACCATGCACTCTGCATTCCCTATTTAACATTACCACATTCTGCACTATATAAGTCATCTCAGACTCTCTTTATCAAGACCCCCCTTTAAGCCAATATTTAGTGCAATTTAAGACATGTCCACTGTTCACCACGACGCTCTTTGCGCGCCATATTGTTGTTCTTCTTGATGCCTAGGGCCCACTTTTGATCTTGCACACAGGCCCGCTGATTTCATACGCCCCTGCCCCAAAAATCGGCAAAAAAAATGTCAAAAATCATCTTTTTTGCGGGGGGGGGGGGGGGGGGGGGGTGTCCCTGAATGGCAGTTTGGAAATGTGGTCACCCTAGTACAGAGTACTGAAGAGTATTGTACAGGGTGCACAGGAGATGGGTGCACAGGGTGCAGAGGAGAGGGATGTACAGAGTACTGAAGAGAGTATTGTACAGGGTGCACAGGAGATGGGTGCACAGGGTGCAGAGGAGAGGGGTGTACAGAGTACTGAAGAGAGTATTGTACAGGGTGCACAGGAGATGGGTGCACAGGGTGCAGAGGAGAGGGGTGTACAGAGCACTGAAGAGAGTATTGTACAGGGTGCACAGGAGAGGGGTTACAGGGTGCTGAGGAGAGAGGTACACAGTAGACTTGTGCACAATGGAAAATGTTGTTTAGTTTCATTTCATTTTTTTTCATAATTTCGTTCTGTTACATTCGTTATGTTCCGTTAATTCATTTTCGGATAATTCATTATTTCTGTAGAGTGTCGATATTCGTTATACTGAATCTTGAATCATGTCGAATTCATTCGTTATATACGTTATAATTTCTTTCGTATTAGTTGAAATTTGAAATTTATGTATGTATATATATATTTGTGATAATGATTTGTAGTTTGGAAAGTCGTTTGTTTATTGAATCTATTAACACACAATGACAATATCTCTTCTCCTCTGCTCAAATACAATACAACACCCTTCTCACTCAGTTCTCAGGAATGCACTTTGCCAGTAATCCAACCTCCAGCCCAAAATTGATCAGCTGATTGGACTGTAAGATTTACTTTGAGTTGACCTTTTGTTTCATTAGATCTTTAACGAATTACCGAATCATGTCGAATTCATTCCTTATATCCGCTATAATTTCTTTCGTATTAGTTGAAATTCATTATTTTTTTATTCGGAAGCATCCGAATGTCCGAAAGATGCAAAATTAGGCCAAATTTCGATTTGTTGCAAAACTAATTGCACATGTCTAGTGCACAGAGTTTTACGGAGAGGGGTGTACAGGGTGCTGAGGAGAGTTACAGTATGTGCAGGGTGCAAAGAAGAAGGGTGTACATGGTGCATAGTAGAGGTTAGATACTGTAGGGTCAAGAGGAGAGTTGCTTTGTAGGGTGCAGAGTGCAGGGTGCAGAGAAGAGGTGTGCATAGGATACAAAGGAGTGGAGTGTACATGTTGCAGAGGAGAAAGGTGTACAGGGTGCAGGGAAGTGGGGTGTAGAGGAGAGGTATGTACAGGGTGCAGAGGAGACATATGTTCAGGGTACAGAGGAGAGGTATGTTCAGGGTGCAGAGGAAAGGTATGTACAGGATGCAGAGGAGAGGTATGTACAGGGTGCAAAGAAGAGGTATGCTCAGGGTGCAAAGGAGACATATGTTCAGGGTGCAGAGGAGAGGTATGTGCAGGGTGCAGAGGAGAGGTATGTACATGGTGCAGAGGAGAGGTATGTTCAGGGTGCAGAGGAAAGGTATGTACAGGATGCAGAGGAGAGGTATGTACAGGGTGCAAAGGAGACATATGTTCAGGGTGCAGAGGAGAGGTATGTACAGGGTGCAGAGGAGAGGTATGTACAGGGTGCAGAGGAGAGGTATGTTCAGGGTGCAGAGGAGAGGTATGTACAGGGTGCAGTGGAGACATATGTTCAGGGTGCAGAGGAGAGGTATGTTCAGGGTGCAGAGGAGAGGTATGTACAGGGTGCAGAGGAGAGGTATGTACAGGGTGCAGAGGAGAGGTATGTTCAGGGTGCAGAGGAGAGGTATGTACAGGGTGCAGTGGAGACATATGTTCAGGGTGCAGAGGAGAGGTATGTACAGGGTGCAAAGGAGACATATGTTCAGGGTGCAGAGGAGAGGTATGTACAGGGTGCAGAGGAGAGGTATGTACAGGGTGCAGAGGAGAGGTATGTTCAGGGTGCAGAGGAGAGGTATGTTCAGGGTGCAGAGGAGAGGTATGTACAGGGTGCAGTGGAGACATATGTTCAGGGTGCAGAGGAGAGGTATGTTCAGGGTGCAGAGGAAAGGTATGTACAGGATGCAGAGGAGGGGTATGTTCAAGGTGCAGAGGAGAGGTATGTACAGGGTGCAGTGGAGACATATGTTCAGGGTGTAGAGGAGAGGTATGTTCAGGGTGCAGAGGAAAGGTATGTACAGGATGTAGAGGAGAGGTATGTACAGGGTGCAAAGGAGACATATGTTCAGGGTGCAGAGGAGAGGTATGCACAGGGTGCAGAGGAGAAATATGTACAGGGTGCAGAGGAGAGGTATGTACAGGGTGCAAAGGAGACATATGTTCAGGGTGCAGAGGAGAGGTATGCACAGGGTGCAGAGGAGAAATATGTACAGGGTGCAGAGGAGAGGTATGTACAGGGTGCAGAGGAGAGGTATGTACAGGGTGCAGAGGAGAGGTATGCTCAGGGTGCAAAGGACACATATGTTCAGGGTGTAGAGGAGAGGTATGTTCAGGGAGCAGAGGAGAGGTATGTTCAGGGAGCAGAGGAGAGGTATGTACAGGGTGCAGAGGAGAGGTATGTACAGGGTGCAAAGAAGAGGTATGCTCAGGGTGCAAAGGACACATATGTTCAGGGTGCAGAGGAGAGGTATGTTCAGGGTGCAGAGGAAAGGTATGTACAAGATGCAGAGGAGAGGTATGTACAGGGTGCAAAGGAGACATATGTTCAGGGTGCAGAGGAGAGGTATGCACAGGGTGCAGAGGAGAAATATGTACAGGGTGCAGAGGAGAGGTATGTACAGGGTGCAGAGGAGAGGTATGCTCAGGGTGCAAAGGACACATATGTTCAGGGAGCAGAGGAGAGGTATGTTCAGGGAGCAGAGGAGAGGTATGTTCAGGGAGCAGAGGAGAGGTATGTACAGGGTGCAGAGGAGAGGTATGTACAGGGTGCAGAGGAGAGGTATGTACAGGGTGCAAAGAAGAGGTATGCTCAGGGTGCAAAGAAGAGGTATGCTCAGGGTGCAAAGGACACATATGTTCAGGGTGCAGAGGAGAAGTATGTTCAGGGAGCAGAAGAGAGGTATGTACAGGGAGCAGAGGAGAGGTATGTACAGGGCTCAGAGGAGAGGTATGTACAGGGTGCAGAAGAGAAGTATGTTTAGGGTGCAGAGGAGAAGTATGTTCAGGGTGCAGAGGAGAGGTATGTACAGGATGCAGAGGAGAGGTATGTACAGGGTGCAAAGAAGAGGTACAGTGGGGACGGAAAGTATTCAGACCCCCCCCCCCCCTTAAATTTTTCACTCTTTGTTATATTGCAGCCATTTTCTAAAATCAATTAAGTTAATTTTTTTTCCTCATTAATGTATGGTCCTAAGTATTCAGACCCTTTGCTGTGACACTCATATATTTAACTCAGGTGCTGTCCATTTCTTCTGATCATCCTTGAGATGGTTCTACACCTTCATTTGAGTCCAGCTGTGTTTGATTATACTGATTGGACTTGATTAGGAAAGCCACACACCTGTCTATATAAAACCTTACAGCTCACAGTGCATGTCAGAGCAAATGAGAATCATGAGGTCAAAGGAACTGCCTGAAGAGCTCAGAGACAGAATTGTGGCAAGGCACAGATCTGGCCAAGGTTACAAAAAATTTCTGCTGCACTTAAGGTTCCTAAGAGCACAGTGGCCTCCATCATCCTTAAATGGAAGACGTTTGGGACGACCAGAACCCTTCCTAGAGCTGGCCGTCCGGCCAAACTGAGCTATCGGGGGAGAAGAGCCTTGGTGAGAGAAGTAAAGAAGAACCCAAAGATCACTGTGGCTGAGCTCCAGAGATGCAGTCGGGAGATGGGAGAAAGTTGTAGAAAGTCAACCATCACTGCAGCCCTCCACCAGTCGGGAATTTATGGCAGAGTGGCCCGACGGAAGCCTCTCCTCAGTGCAAGACACATGAAAGCCTGCATGGAGTTTGCTAAAAAACACCTGAAGGACTCCAAGATGGTGAGAAATAAGATTCTCTGATCTGATGAGGCCAAGATAGAACTTTTTGGCCTTAATTCTAAGCGATATGTGTGGAGAAAACCAGGCACTGCTCATCACCTGTCCAATACAGTCCCAACAGTGAAGCATGGTGGTGGCAGCATCATGCTGTGGGGGTGTTTTTCAGCTGCAGGGACAGGACGACTGGTTGCAATTGAGGGAAAGATGAATGCGGCCAAGCACAGGGATATCCTGGACAAAAACCTTCTCCAGAGTGCTCAGGACCTCAGACTGGGCCGAAGGTTTACCTTCCAACAAGACAATGACTAAGCACACAGCTAAAATAACGAAGGAGTGGCTTCACAACAACTCTGTGACTGTTCTTGAATGGCCCAGCCAGAGCCCTGACTTAAACCCAATTGAGCATCTCTGGAGAGACCTAAAAATGGCTGTCCACCAACGTTTACCATCCAACCTGACAGAACTGGAGAGGATCTGCAAGGAATCGTAGAGGATCCCCAAATCCAGGTGTGAAACACTTGTTGCATCTTTCCCAAAACGACTCATGGCTGTATTAGATCAAAAGGGTGCTTCTACTAAATACTGAACAAAGGGTCTGAATACTTAGGACCATGTGATATTTCAGTTTTTCTTTTTTAATAAATCTGCAAAAATGTCAACAATTCTGTGTTTTTCTGTCAATATGGGGTGCTGTGTGTACATTAATGAGGAAAAAAATGAACTTAAATGATTTTAGCAAATGGCTGCAATATAACAAAGAGTGAAAAATTTAAGGGGGTCTGAATACTTTCCGTCCCCACTCTATGCTCAGGGTGCAAAGGAAACATATGTTCAGGGTGCAGAGGAGAGGTATGTTCAGGGTGCAGAGCAAAGAAGTGTACAGTTTGCAGGGGAGAGGGGTGCACAGAATACATAGGAGAAGTATATATAGAGTGCAGAGGAGATGTATGTATAGGCTGCAGAGGAGAAGTATGTGCAGGTAAAAGGGGTGTACATGGCACACAGTAAAGAGAGGTATGTACAGGGTGCAGAAGAGAGGTGTGTACAGGGTGCAGAGGAGAGGTATGTTCAGGGTGCAGAAGAGAGGTGTGTACAGGGAGCAGAGAAGATGGGGGTAAAGGGTGCAGAAGAGGGGACTATAGGGTACAGGACGCTTGCTTCATCTTCCCAGAAAAATGTGATCTGGTGCCCTTGGGATGTTCAGGCTGCTTCTGCTCCACCAGCATAATGAGTGCGATTACTCAGTGTCCACTGCAGCTGGATGAGTGATGTGCGGGGGACAGAGGCTGATTAGGAGAGCGCCATATCGATCCCTGGACGGGAGGAGAACACTGCCTGTAATACAAACAGTGTCAGCTCAGCCAACACAGCCACAACTCACTGACACAAATGTCCACACCAACTAGTATCCATCCATCCATCGCTATCCTTCTTTCCTACCATCCATATATCCATTCACCCATCTACCCATTTTTCCATTCATCCTTCCATCTATCGTTGTTCTTCCAGCCATACATCCATCTCTTACCCTCCATTCATCCCTATCCTTTTATCTATCTATATTTCTATCTGTAGCGCACCCCCTAAGGAGCCGCAAGTAGAAAGGGATCCCCCACCCTGCACAGCCAGGCAAACTGCATTTCACAGCACACTTGAGGCAAGGAACAGTCCAGAGCTTTGATTTGTATTTTTATTAGAGGGTTAAACTTGGATAGAAAGAAGGGTAATATGCCCTCTTGACTTTAGAAGAACTTTCAGGGACAAACTTATTCTGTACAGCTATTTACACCCCTCAGCTTCCTCCAGCACAACACTTGCTTGAAGCACTACAACTCCCAGGACCAGCTGGCACTGTTGGATAGGTAGCAAATGCCCTTTACAGACAGGGACTGGTCGCCCCCTGTTTGTGTAGCAAAGTCCTAGTGTCCAGCTGTCCTTCTGTGGCCACTGATCCCAGCACCACCTCTTCAGACACTGCCAGGCCTCCCGGCTGCAGCTGCCCCTTTATCCAGCCCTCCCAGCGAAACATCCACAGTCCTCCCAGACTGACTCTGCATCCATCCCAGACTGCTTCCACCCAGTCCACTCAGGCATGCCTCTCAGTTCTCCCAACTGTACACTCACCAGCCCACCTGGTTGTCCTGATTTAACCGGTAGTGTTCTCCTGCGGTCCTTCTCCTCCTCCTGTGCCTCCAGTCAGGACACCCCTGTGTGTCGTGAAGAAGGTCCCTTCCACACCCAAGCCCAGGCCCGAGGAGGACCCCCCCCCCCCAGACTAGGGAGTTACCCTTAAGGGCCACCGACAGCCTAACACTCTTTCTCCAGCTTCCACCTGAACTCCTTCCCCAGCTGGGCTGAACCAGAGAATTTTGAGGGGGCCTGCCCCCTGTCAACCCATATTTTGGGGATCCGTCAGGGCCCTTATGAATACTCCAGGAAGCTCCTCCTCACCTCCACTCCCATTCTTCTGGAAGTTTCCATCAAGTTCCAGAAGTAGGGGGAGGTCTCAGAGATGCTGCCTGTGAGTCATCCAGCCCTCCCTGAGTCACTCACTCAACCCAGACAAAAAACACAGCCAAGCCTAAACAATTTTCCTACACTAACAAAAACCTATTCTAGCACACTAGAGGGTGCTACGTATCTATCTGTCTACCCATCCATACATCTTTTTATCCATTCATTCCTTCCTCCATCCATCAATCCGTCTTAGGATTTTGAGTATGTAAACTTCCATCCATCCTTTTATTCAGTCCCTCTTTTCCTTCGACCCAGAAGAATTTCACTAATGACAAATCGTGACTTTTGTTATTAAAAATATGCTAATCCCTTAAGTGGCTAATGACAACCGTGCACCAATGTGGGGCTCTTGGCATTGCATTGCACTCAGATTGCCCAGTTATACCACTCCAGTATGTTGAGAAATCCCTTGATACAGACTGTGATGAATTGGAGGGGAACAGCTTTGATAAGTGTCTCCTCTGTCCCTCTTGGACCAAGTTGTATAAATAAGTTTTGTTCTCTGTGAAAGGGTGAATGTGCAGAAATGTGCCAGTTGCTTAGCAATCTTCCTGTCTCCTTTATTGTGATATGAATAGGAGACTCATGGCCTCTGCTCATTCTTAGTCTAGAATGGTCGGCCTATAGCTTGCCCACAAGTAGTCCGGGGACTGCAATGGATGAGATGGCTTAAGCAGCGCATAACATGATGTGGTTCACCTTTGTGCATTGTGACTGACAGGTCAAGCAGAATGTATTCACATGCAACAAGCCGCATCTATCCATCTTTCTTCTCCTCGGAGGGACTGATCTGCATTTGTTGTGTGTTTTTAGTATGCGGACTGATGAGGCCTCTCACTGTGCCCTGCCAATTAAACTTTCTTCCTGGGCAATGCTGCTAATGAACACAGTATCCTGTACACTATAAACCGCAAAGACATAAGTCATCTTGCTGTGCGGAGGAGCTGCTGACACATTGCTGGATGTACCAGTGTGCTGTGGAGTGGATACTAACCAGGGCAGAGATTAAGACCTGGGAAATGGAAGAAAACAAGAACACTTTGAATTCAGAAATGTTTTCAAGTGGTGATCTCTCCGTCTAAAGGGTTATATGTATCTTGCACTTCAGTCTCTGTCCTGGCAAGCTGCAAGTTTCTGTGGGTGACAGGTAAGCTGACTCTTGAAACAGCTGAAAACCTTACCCTGATTGGCGTTTCCAGTTTTCCTTGCTGATTGAGATTGCTTGCCTATGAAGGCAAGCTGCCAAGATCACCCATTTTAAACCAGAAGATTTCTGAAAAGAGTATAATGGCAAAACAGTCAAAGCTCAGCTAGAAAGGATGACAGATTAGTAGATATGAAATGTGAAATGCCACCAAACTTGATAGATTTATGATATATGAAAGGCATGTAATTATATTAATATTTAAAAATCCTCATACGATATTTTACATTTGTATTACTTTTTTTTGTGCAGCCGGTTGCTTTATTGCTTTATGTTAGCTGTCACTCTAGAGTAAAGGTGGGGCAAAAAATGACATCTGCCAATGACTGGTGGTCATCTGTGCGTTGAAATATATCTTCTCACTCTTTTCTATTTGCATATTTTTCATTTCTGTTTCCTGAGCTTTTTCGAGACAAAATCCATAAATGTCATAGTTCAGATAAACTCCCAGTAATATAATGTTATTTATAGAGATTCTCTCCAGCTTACTTTCATCAGCACTATATAAGAATGAAGTAGTTCCTTTAACCAACTATAGATGGACTGGCTCTGTCATTTATGTCCTTGTATGGGGTCAGCTCAAGGGTTTTCATTAAAAATGGACTTTCGCATATTTATCATGGGGTATGGAATGCCATAACCTTAGAATGTGGATTTTATGAAAACATGCTAGTCTAGAAGAAGGTCCTCTTGTGACACCAGAGAGTTTTCCCCTGTACTCCATGACGGCACCCTAAGAGTAAATTTCCTACATAGCTGCTGACTTCGAAGGAGAACTTCAGGTGAGACTCACTAAGAAAATCTTATTGCTTGAGACCCATATCCCCATTTGTACTTACTTGTTAAGCCCAGGTATTGGCAAGAGGGTATATAAGTCTATGTGTTGAATTTTGCAGATCCTGGTGGCCGAAGCCCACCTCCTATTTGGCAGTCTTACAGACCTTAGTTTACTTATTAATATGGCTGCATTAAATATATCTTCTGCCTGACACCAAATTCCCTTTCTATGGGAGCCCCATGTGGCTTCTGTAGTTGCACCTCTATGTGGTTCCACATTTTACCACAGACTAGAACTTTATAGACAATTTTCAGTCCAGGGTATTATCACACCAGGGTTTGGACAGATCACATAGTTGCTATCTGAGATGGGCTCAGGTAACAGATCCAGCTACAGAAGTGGAGGTTACATAAGCTCCTATACCTAAATTTAAACACTTGATCCTTTAATGCTAATGAAGCGCAACCCACGTAGGAGCCGCTGGTAATTTTGGGTCTTATGCTCTTCCTTTGGCCCTAGGCGGAGCCTCGCTTCTGCTGATAACACCAGAATACCTTGGCTGGGTACTCACAGCTGTCACACAAATATGGCACATGCTGACCATTAGAGAATAATAAATAAAGTAAAAAAAAAGTAACATGGCAGATCAGGAGTTCAGTGCCAACATGTGAGAAAATAGCACAATACAAATATAATGCAATTAACCCCCAGGTACCTTTTAAGGGTAGACTCAGCATGTACAGCTGTCCCAAGTACATAAAATAATAGCTCCCTGACTGAGTGATTACATACCAAGTGACTGTAAACGGCTAACGGTAGGTATAGCAGGCTAGTTCACTTGAGGGCTCTCAGACAAGAGGGGCTAGGCTTAGGCCTGTGAGTTTGATACGCTACCAACAACCCTGTTCTCCCGCACGGTATGCAACACGATTGGAAGTTTGTTGGCGTAAACTGCTGCCGGCACAGTTAGGGCCCTTTATTGCTGGCGTGCAAAAACAATGCAATGTTTCCAGGGCGTGAAATTTGAAAACAATTAAAAGAGCAGTTAGACTCAGTCACAGTGGATTTGCCCTTTTAGGCGGCTAGGTGACAGTAAACACGTTTAAAGAAAAGGGGAATGTAATGTGGGAGAAGATTGGAAGGAGTTAACGTTGGGGTATTCTGCAGTAAGTGGTGGTGCACAAGGAGTAATCAATGTCAGCAATCTGGAGTAATGGCTGCTTGGTGGGTGTCTCTGGCGTTATTAGCTGCTGTTATAAGTTGAAAATGACAGCAAGTGTGTTTGGCCTCTAATGGGAGAAATGTCAATGGAGGATAATTGTCTTCCCTCAGAAAACAGGAGTTAACTGATTGTTATGGTTGTTTTGCGGGTCAGAGACCCTCTCACCAGATCCTTCTGTAGCAGTCCTCTACAACAATGAGTAGTCTGTTTGGTTTGGCCCCCTTAAGCAGCGATGCAGCAATGGTGATCATGCTGAATATGGCTTGAACAGCGATTCCGGATGATGTATGCTCCACCTGTGGTTACTTCTACGGCTCAGTGCTCAGCAGTCTGCCCCTCAGCTCTGGTACAGCATCGTCGAATGCAGTTCAGCCTGGCCTGGTTCAACACAACACAGCACAGCACGGCTAACACACACCTTCTTGGTTGAGGTGTCTCCCTCCAACTGCCTCGCTTCTTCCCGGGCTTTTGTTTCTATATCATCCCTTTCCCCTTTCTGATGCTTGTGGGCCTTGTAGTTGTGACCCCAGCATCTCTGTGTTCAAGATCCTCCTTCGAGACTACATCTCCCCCAGACTGCTCTGGGTGTTTGTGTTAGAACTAGGAATAGGCAAAGTACTGGACAATGCCATCTTGTGGGCACATATGGTTCTGCATTTTAGTAACCAATGCCCAGGGTTACACTAAGGACAGTTTCCTAAGGGCTAAATATAGTGCTCCACACTACGCATGCTGCAGTGCCACATTGATTGGTGAGCATGGCGAAATGTGGGTGTTCCAAAAAGACATGGTATATCGTGACACATCTTTTCACATTTTGCAGTATCGGCTTACTCTGCGGCTCTTGGCATTCAGTCACATGACATCTTAGAGCCATAAAAAGCTGGTGCTGCAAGACTTCCTTGTACTAGATGCTGTGATCGCAGGTCTGAAGGGGGAGCAGGTAGCTATATAATGCTCACCATATGTCACTGGCTGAGGGTGCACTCTGAGAGGAAAGTATCTCTACTCAGGGCCTAAAGCCCAACCTATCTTATTAACAATGGCCCAAGGAGATAATGCTCTCTAGGACCCATATGTCTGTTAGTACGTGGTCAATATGACAGTTTTCGGTATTAGCTCTTGTGTGGTGTAGCATTATCTTTTGGCTGGAGGCCAAAATACATTACCGTGCCCCACACACAGAAGAATATCACCCTATACCGTGCCATTAACTCTTGTTCTGGAACTGACTACCGAGGCATTTTGAGGGAGATAGAGCTGAACACTAATCATACTCCACCAGTTCTTCATGACATGCACTGTACACTTACTGTTGTACAGCCTTAAAAGCACAACTGACAGGGCCCTGTATTCACATGGTTCCAGGCCCAGTCCCTAGGAGGATTCCATACCATAGCGGGTCCAATGATAGGAACCCTGCCGCACAGTAGAGTGCCCTGTGCCCAGGCCACCTCTACCTGCAGAATCTCCATCACTGGCCAGCACCTCTTCACACTCGAACTGGGTGCTCCTCCTTCTTGGCACTACTCAGCTCCTAACCCCAAGTTTTAACTGTAATTCAGACTTTATTCCATAACCGCAAGAGTTAACTTTGTTTTAGCACACTTCACTGCATAACCAGGAGAGTTAACACAGACAGGCCCTCTACATTCCCCAGTTCTTTTAATACACTATGAATACACCACTGGGTACACATTTGGTTCCTCTTCCCCAAGTAAATCAGACAGTTCTTCTGAAAGTGTTACTAAACCCAGGAACCTGCATTCACTGTATCTGGTTTCACACAGTGGACATAACATGGGAATGCAAACGCAGCTAAACGTGGCTAAATGCGGCATGTAACTGCGGCAAAACGGACGTTTTTAAACATCGGTTACTATCTGTCAAGTTACATAGTTACATAGTAGGTGAGGTTGAAAAAAGACACAAGTCCATCAAGTCCAACCTATGTGTGTGATTATGTGTCAGTATTACATTACATATCCCTGTATGTTGCGGTCATTCAGGTGCTCATCTAATAGTTTCTTGAAGCTATCAATGCTCCCCGCTGAGACCACCGCCTGTGGAAGGGAATTCCACATCCTTGCCGCTCTTACAGTAAAGAACCCTCTACGTAGTTTAAGGTTAAACCTCTTTTCTTCTAATTGTAATGAGTGGCCACGAGTCTTATTAAACTCTCTTCTGTGAAAAAGTTTTAACCCCATTGTGGGGTCACCAGTACAGTATTTGTAAATTGAAATCATATCCCCTCTCAAGCGTCTCTTCTCCAGAGAGAATAAGTTCAGTGCTTGCAACCTTTCCTCATAACTAAGATCCTCCAGACCCTTTATTAACTGTTGCCCTTCTTTGTACTCGCTCCATTTCCAGTACATCCTTCCTGAGGACTGGTGCCCAGAACTGGACAGCATACTCCAGGTGCGGCCGGACCAGAGCCTTGTAGAGCGGGAGAATTATCATTTTATCTCTGGAGTTGATCCCCCTTTTAATGCCAATATTCTGTTTGCTTTAATAGCAGCAGCTTGGCATTGCATGCCATTGCTGAGCCTATCATCTACTAGGACCCCCAGGTCCTTTTCCATCCTAGATTCCCCCAGAGGTTCTCCCCCCAGTGTATAGATTGCATTCATATTTTTGCCACCCAAATGCATTATTTTACATTTTTCTACATTGAACCTCATTTGCCATGTAGTCGCCCACCCCATTAATTTGTTCAGGTCTTTTTGCAAGATTTCCACATCCTGCGGAGAAGTTATTGCCCTGCTTAACTTAGTATCATTTGCAAATACAGAGATTGAACTGTTTACCCCATCCTCCAGGTCGTTTATAAACAAATTAAATAGGATTGGTCCCAGCACAGAACCCTGGGGGACCCCACTTCCCACCCCTGACCATTCCGAGTACTCCCCATTTATCACCCCCCTCTGAACTCGCCCTTGTAGCCAGTTTTCAATCCATGTACTCACACTATGGTCCATGCCATGGACCTTATTTTGTACAGTAAACGTTTACGGGGAACTGTGTCAAATGCTTTTGCAAAATCCAGATACACCACGTCTACATTCCTTCCTTTATCTAGATCAGGGGTCTCAAACTGGTGGCCCTCCAGCTGTTGCGAAACTACAAGTCCCATGAGGCATTGCAAGGCTAACAGTTACAAGCATGACTCCCACAGGCAGAGGCATGATGGGATTTGTAGTTAGGCAACAGCTGGAGGGCCGCCAGTTTGAGACCCCTGATCTAGATGGTTCAATGGTTAAATGGTTCAGGAGAGGTTGTAAAATGTCCCGTGTACATTAAGCTAGGACTTTCATAATTTTCCCAAAATAGTAAAAAATTAAAATTTCTTCCTCCATTCTCTGTTTGATACATGTTGGCTTTTTCTTACTTCATGCACAAAAGGTTGCCGGTGACACCTGGGTCGAGGATCCGCCTCCACCTCACCAATCACAAATGAAGATAATTACAAATTGACTGCCAGCGACAGTCCGGCTGATAATTGATTACAGCCTTTCAGACTGGCAGCCAAAGTTAATTAACCTTTACTTTAAAATACCAAACTGTGTCTGCTGATAGAGGAAGAAGACTGTGTGTTCTTCTTGGTAGTCCAGAATCTCTCTCTTCATACTGTACGAAATAGTACAAACCTGACCTCAGGAGTCTCACTTCCCACTAGGAACTCTCTAACAAAGACAGTTTGTGGTTATAATGGTGCTTGTGCCCGTCTGTGCTGGAATGGTGATGGTCGATGAGCCAACGCTAAGGACTAGTGGCCGGTGGCTCCCTTTAGCTGGAACAAACATATTTAAAAGAATTTCTTCAGTTGGGTCACCTGGACTTACAGTGCCTTAAAAAAGTATTCAGACCCCTTGAAATATTCCACATTTTGTCATGTTACAACCAAAAACGTAAATGTATTTTATTGGGATTTTATGTGCTAGACCAACACAAAGTGGCACATAATTGTGAAGTGGAAGGAAAATGATAAATGGTTTTCAAATTTTTTTTACAAATAAATAACTTAAAAGTGTGGCGTGCATTTGTATTCAGCCCCCTTCACTCTGATACCCCTAACTAAAATCTAGAGGAACCAATTGTCTTTGGAAGTCACCTAATTAGTAAATAGAGTCCACCTCTGTGTAATTTAATCTCAGTATAAATACAGCTCTCTCTCCAATCTGACAGAGCTTGAGATATTTTGCAAAGAAGAATGGGCAAAAATGTCACTCTCTAGATGTGCAAAGCTGGTAGAGACATCCACAAAAAGACTTGCAGCTGTAAGGGCACTTTCACACTGGGGCGGGCGGGTGTTCGTCGGCGGTAAAGCGCCGCTATTTATAGCGGCGCTTTACTGTCGTTTTTGCTTTTCGCCCACTAGCAGGGCGCTTTTAACCCCCGCTAAAAAAAAAAACGAAAAAGGGTTAAAAGTGTCAGCAAAGCACCGCTGCCGTGGCGCTGCCCATTGATTTCAATTAGCAGGGACGCTATAGGAGCGATGTATACACCGCTCCCACAGCTCCTCAAAGATGCTGCTTGCAGGACTTTTTTGAGCGTCTTGCCAGCGCACCGCTCCAGTGTGAAAGCACTTTGGCTTTTGCACTGGAGTGAGAGGAGAGGCGCTTTGCAGGTGCTATTTTTAGTACTATAGCGCCTGTAACGCGCCTCAGTGTGAAAGTAGCCTAATTGCAGCGAAAGGTGGTTCTACAAAGTACTGACTCAGGGGGGCTGAATACAAATGCACGCCACACCTTTCAGATATTTATTTGTAAAAAAAATTGAAAATTATTTTCCTTTCACTTCACAATTATGTGCCACTTTGTGTTGGTCTATCACAGAAAATCCCAATAAAATACATTTACGTTTTTGGTTGTAACATGAAATTATGTGGAAAATTTCAAGGGATATGAATACTTTTTCAAGGCACTGTATGTAGAACAACTTGGCCAATAAAAAGCAATCAAATTTAAGAAAATGATTTATTACTCTCAGAGAATAGGTGCAGGAACTCCCCCTTCTGAGTCACCCCTTGTCTCCGCCCCCTACCCACCTCTGAGCACTGTTCCTTGGTTCCACCCCCTACCCACCTCTGAGCACTGTTCCTTGGTTCCACCCCCTACCCACCTCTGAGCACTGTTCCTTGGTTCCACCCCCTACCCACCTCCCAGTAGCTCCTCTTTTAGAGAATACAGAGCCAAGTTTGTGGGACTAAGTAATTTGGATGGAATTTGTTAATAACAAAAACAGTAGCAAAATTGATCCTCAACAGCAATAATGGATTCACCCGGAAACAATAGACCGCTCCAGCAACAATGGACTCCCACAACAAAATACCACCCCAGCAGCAACAACAGATCTCCCAGCAGCTAGCAATCAATCGACTCTCCAACAGCCAGCAACAATAGACTCCCTCCCTTAACAGTAGATCTCTTCCAGCAACAATTGACCCTCCATAAATAATAGATCCCACACCAGTAACAGTAGACCTCCCCAGCAACAATAGACCGCCACGCAAAAAAAGATCCCGCACCAGCAACAATAGACCGCAATACAAAAAATAGATCCCCACCAGAACAATAGACCTCCCTAGCAACAATAGACTGCCACACAAAATAGATCCCCTTCAGGAACCATAGATCCCCCAGCAGCTAGCATCAACAGACCCTCCAACACACTCTAGCACTCCTTGCTATTGCATACATTCAGTGCCGGAGGTGCCGGAACTGTGTTACCCCTCGCGTTCTCGCTGAAAAAAAGCCCTGATTACTCTTATTGAAAAAGAACCCTGGTTAACTGGTATGACATCACAGACATTTTGGAAGTCCAGTGGCTGTTCATGGGAGGTTCTCCCGATACACATTGGTAGTTGTGTGGTCAGCAAAGAGAAGATAAATTGCAAGCATTTGTAGGTCAGCTTTACCCTTGTTATATCATCACCTTTGGATTAATGAGTCTTTAAAAAAATTACATTTACATGGGAAAACCATCCAGAGTCTTGTGCAAATATTCCAACAATATATATTTTTTTTATAATTGTTTCTTTCTGACCTTTATTTCATCAGTAATCCAGTAATAATTCACTCATTTATTTTCTGAATGTTTGGAAAGAGAAAAAAAGTGTTGGATCCCCTGTCTGTTTTTTATGTGTCTCACTGGGAATATCCCCCTTCCTGTCTCAGAGACAATAGGAAGTAAACAGAAAATCTCCTTTATAGGCCACTGTCACTAGAACAGGTGCCCCTGATGGAAGATTTCCCATCACCTCCTGTTCTGGTGAACAGATATGAAACTTTGAATATTTAAAATCCAAAAGCCATTTATATCACTTTCCACAACCCAGATCCATTTTATCTAAATGATCAGCTCCCCCCCCCCCCCCCCACCCCTAAATCCTGCAAGCAGCTTAATTAGTGCTGTGCGTTGGGCGAGAGGCATGTAAATCAGAAATCTATTTTGACAGCTCTCTTAAAAATAAACTGCTTGTACTGTTCTAAAAATGTATGTACAGTGTCATAAGTCGGATTTTTATACAGCACTGCAGGCATGATGAGCCAAGATCCACTCTGCCAGTTTATGTGCTCAGTCCAAAATAACTTCTACTCATCACGATGGCACCATCTGGGCATTAAAAAGAACCCCCGATACTCTGTGTTTCTAAAACTTGACACAGTTCCTGTGTGCTGCCAGGCTCATTGACAACTGCTCTTCTGTAGTTCTGCATCCTCTAGTCTGCCAAGCTTGTGCAACTTCTGTACCCAAGAGTGGGCTTAGTACTGTGACTGGTGCAGTCCTGGCATTCTGTACCGCTAGATATTGTATCAGGGATGGGCACTGTAAAACTGCCATATGTCAGGAAAGGGCACTGTATACCACTAGATATCAGGAAAGGGCACTGTACACCGCTAGATGTCAGGTAAGGGCACTGTACACCGCTAGATGTCAGGAAAGGGCACTGTACACCGCTAGATGACGGGTAAGGGCACTGTACACCGCTAGATGTCCGGAAAGGGCACTGTACACCGCTAGATATCAGGAAAGGGCACTGTACACCGCTAGATGTTGGGTAAGGGCACTGTACACCACTAGATGTCGGGTAAGGGCACTGTACACCACTAGATGTCAGGAAAGGGCACTGTACACCGCTAGATGTCAGGAAAGGGCACTGTACACCGCTAGATGTCGGGTAAGGGCACTGTACACCGCTAGATGTCAGGAAAGGGCACTGTATACCACTAGATATCAGGAAAGGGCACTGTACACCGCTAGATGTCGGGTAATGGCACTGTAACCACTAGATGTCAGGAAAGGGCACTGTACACCGGTAGATGTCGGGTAAGGGCACTGTACACCACTAGATGTCAGGAAAGGGCACTGTACACCGCTAGATATCAGGAAAGGGCACTGTACACCGCTAGATATCAGGAAAGGGCACTGTACACCGCTAGATGTTGGGTAAGGGCACTGTACACCACTAGATGTCGGGTAAGGGCACTGTACACCGCTAGATGTCAGGAAAGGGCACTGTACACCGCTAGATGTCGGGAAAGGGCACTGTACACCGCTAGATATCAGGAAAGGGCACTGTACACCGCTAGATATCAGGAAAGGGCACTGTACACCACTAGATATCAGGAAAGGGCACTGTATACCGCTAGATATCAGGAAAGGGCACTGTACACCGCTAGATGTCGGGTAAGGGCACTGTACACCGCTAGATGTCGGGTAAGGGCAATGTACACCACTAGATGTCGGGTAAGGGCACTGTACACCGCTAGATGTCAGGAAAGGGCACTGTACACCGCTAGATGTCAGGAAAGGGCACTGTAAATTGCTAGATGTCAGGAAACAGCCCTGAATACTGCTAGATGTCAGAAAGGTCACTGTAAACCCCTAGATATCTAGTTATATACCACATACCTTCCTCATATCAGGAAGTGGCCCTGTATAACACTAGATGTAAGGAAGGAGCAGTGCATACCACTAGATGTCAGAAATAGCACTGTAAAAAACTAGAGGTCAGGAAGAGGCATTGTATACCACTAGATGTCATGAAGGGGAATTATATACTGCTAGATGTCAGGAAGGGGGACTGTATAACACTAGCTGTCAGGAAGGAGCATTTTATACAACTCGATATCAGGAAAGGGGTACTGTATGTCGCTAGATTTCAGGAAACAGCACTGTATACCCATGATGTTAGGACACAGCACTGAATATCGCTAGATGTCAGAAAGGGGCACTGTATAATGCTAGATGTCAGGAAGGGCACTATATACCCAGGGTTGGTGCCCATCAATGTAGCCTACCAGCGCCCATCAATGAATGTTTGCTTGCTTCCATTCATTTGGGAGTCGGGACACATACACAGTCCTCCGCCGCTGCTGCGCCTCTGACACTATGTGCGAATGGAACGGCGGCTGCCTGCTGAAGCTGAGACTTAGCTGCTTGCTGCAGAGAGAAGTAGGAACACCAGTGGCAGGGCGCCCTAGGCAGAAGTGCGCCCTAGGCGGCTGCCTAGTTTGCCTAGTGGTAGCACGGGCCCTGTATAGACCACTAGATGGCAGGAAGGGGCACTATATACAAATAGATGTCAGGAAGGGGCACCGTATATCACTGGATATCAGGAAAGGGCACTGTATATTGCTAGTTGTCAGGAAAGAGCACTGGATTCCACTAGATGTCATGAAAGCACACTGTATATCCCTATATGCCATAAAACAGCACTGTATACTGCTAGATGTCAGGACTGGATACTACTGGATGTCAGGAAAGGTCACTGTGTAACTCACTGTGTAAATCTAGAGGTCAGAAAGGGGCACTGTATTCTTATTGATATCAATGTCAGGATGGGGCACTGGATAGTAAGTGAGTAAGCGCTCCGCAGATTTATTTACAATAAAGAAATTTCGTTGGATTATATTCTCCTGGTGTGCGGCTGTCCGGACTTTTTTCTTCCCTCACAACATGGGGCACTGGATACCCCTAGATATCAGGAAGGGGCACTGTATAGCACTGGATGCCAGAAATAGGCTTTTACCAATATACATAATTTTTTTTGAGCAATGATTGCAGTAACCATAGTGACCTGATATACGGTTTGTAGCCTTTATCTAGTGCTAGACTCCTGTGGGTTTCTGATGTTTTGCAGTTTTCTGACTGGTGAGTCTTCAGAAAATGGCTTGCAGGCTGGTTATTGTCAGCTCCAGATCTTCATTGTGTGTGCTGGTGTAATAGTGCCTCCAGTCCTCATATTATCAGAAGATTGACTAATCTGTAAATGTTTTCATTGTAGTGAAATACTAATTTCGGCCCATTGAAAGGAAATAACAGTACAAAGATAAATCTGAAAAAAGAAGATGTAATGATATGACCGATTACAAGCACTGTGAGGGAGATGTCTCCATCCTTGTGGGATGAGGTGGTCTCAGCTTGGAGAGAAATACTCTCAGATCTTCGAGTCTGATGCCTCTGGTCAGTGCCTGGGAGCTCCAGATTACAGCGCTCCCTACAGGCTGTACTCTATGATGGGCTGCTGACAGGGAGGATTTGAGGGGAATAAATCTAACAGGCACATTCAATAAGGGTCAGTCCACCCAACACACCGTATATTTTTAGCCCAGCCAGATACACCATCCATCTATAGCACAGCCAGATACACCATCCATCTATAGCACAGCCAGATACACCATCCATCTATAGCACAGCCAGGTACACCATCCATCTATAGCACAGCCAGGTACACCATCCATCTATAGCACAGCCAGATACACCATCCATTTATAGCACAGCCAGGGACACCATCCATCTACAGCACAGCCAGGTATACCATCCATCTGTAGCACAGCCAGGTACACCATCCTGGCCCTATAGCACAGTTAGATACACCATCCTGACACCTATCCATCTATAGTGCAGCCAGTTACACCATCCATCTATAACACAATTAGATACACCATTCTGACACTCATCCACCTATAACACAGCCAGGTACACCATCCTGACACCATCCCTTTATAACACAGTTAGATCCTGACACTTGTCAACCTATAACACAGCAAAGTACACCATCCTGACACTATCCTTCAATAATACAGTTAGATGCACCGTTCGGACATTCGTCCACCTATCATGTAGTCAGATACACCATCCTAACACCCTCTGTCCATAACGCAGGTGGATACACCATCCTGACACTCCTCCACCTATAACACAGTTAGATACACCATCCTGACACCATCCCTCTATAACACAATTAGATGCACCATCATCCATCTATATCAGAGTTAAATACATTATCCTGACACTTGTCCGTCTATAGCACTGCCAGATGCACCATCCTGACACCTGTCCATCTATAGCCATTAAAACACTGATCTCATTAATAGACTGGAGGTTGTAAGGTAGAGACGTTCACTTATACACACATTAATTTAAACACTTGTAGCCAATTAACCTCATTCATAAAAAACACAGCTAAACATATAGCATTGCCACAGTATAACCACATCATATAAACTCACACAAGGGCACACAAAATGCAAGTCCCAATATAAATACAATCATTAGGTTATAAACCAGGACCATTTTTAAGGCAGGGCAAAGGGGGCAGCTGCCCTGGGCCCTATCATTGTAGTGGGGCCCAAAGCAGCTGCCTAATACTTGACAACTATCTCAGTTTAAATTCCCTTATCCCTTGAAGTTTCAGTCACGTGCTGTGTCCCGATATCTAAGTGTAAACTTCTGCTGCTGCTGCCCAGCTCTTCTCTATTGACATGTACAGATGACTCACCTGCAGACTCTGTGTTTACATGTAAATAACCTGCATTGATATGTAAATAGTGGCGGCATTAATATGTAAATAGTCGTGGACCGCTGCATTGATATGTAAATAGAGGCGGCATTCATATGTCTATCATGTCCCCCTGAGGTCACATCCACCATCACTTCTGCTGAATGCTGCCCACTGGGGAGGTAAAGGAGCATGCTTGAAAGTCCTGCCTACAACTGTGATCACTAAGCCTAACATCAGCCTGTTCTGCAAAAGTAAGCAAATTGGAGGTGTGACCCTTCTTCAAATTAACATGGTGCCACAGCACTCTGAATTTTGGTGCATGTGAATACGCAGGCAGGCAGTGAGGAGATGATGTGCACTAACCTCTTGCAACCAATCAGTGAGCGGTAATAATGTGCAGTAACCTCTAACAACCAATTAGTGAGTGGTATAGATGTTCAGTAACCTCTAGCAATCAATCAGTGAGCAGTAATAATGTGCAGTAACCTCTAAAAACCAGTCAACAAGCAGATCTCATGTGCTGTAACCTCTAGAAAATAACAGTGAGCCATAATGTGTGCTGTAACCTCTAGCAGCCAGTCAGTGAGCGGTAATGATACACTGTAACCTCTGGCAACCAATCGCAATCGCTGCCTGATCTGATTCAGTAAGCTGATTTTAAGTCTAGCTGCTATTTATTGTATGTTTCAAAGCATATGCATATGGAGAGTGAAATTGCGTGGAAGAGGGGGCCCAAGAAAATGTTTGTTTGCCCAGGGTCCAATAAATATTAAAGACGGCCCTGTTATAAACCAATCACTATACATACCTGTGTAATTTCTATATATACATCAGTTTCTTTATCATAATCCTTACCCTGAAACAACCCTAAGATCGTTAACTTTTGTTAAAGAAATAAGTGAAGCAAAACTCAGATCATTGTGTATTGGACTAAATATTAAATGTCCATATAAAGAACATTCCATCATACAAAATTCATATAGTCAGAATACAATTCTGCATGTACATAATTACATCTTTAATATCAAAATGACCCATTATCGGAGGAAGGTGGAGCATGGAAGGTGTCTTTTTTTTCTCTAATGTTGCACCATCCCGACACCCAACCATCTATAGCATAGCCAGATACACCATCCTGACACCCATCCATCCATAGCATAGCCAGATACACCATCCTGACACCCATCCATCCATAGCATAGCCAGATACACTATCCTGACACCCATCTATCCATAGCATAGCCAGATACACCATCCTGACACCCATCTATCCATAGCATAGCCAGATACACCATCCTGACACCCATCTATCCATAGCATAGCCAGATACACCATCCTGACACCCATCCATAGCATAGCCAGATACACCATCCTGACACCCATCCATAGCATAGCCAGATACACCATCCTGACACCCATCCATCTATAGCATAGCCAGATACACCATCCTGACACCCATCCATCCATAGCAAAGCCAGATACACCATCCTGACACCCATCCATCTATAGCATAGCCAGATACACCATCCTGATACCCAACCATCTATAGCATAGCCAGATACACCATCCTGACACCCATCCATCTATAGCATAGCCAGATACACCATCCTGACACCCATCCATCCATAGCATAGCCAGATACACCATCCTGACACCCATCCATCCATAGCATAGCCAGATACACCATCCTGACACCCATCCATCCATAGCATAGCCAGATACACCATCCTGACACCCATCCATCCATAGCAAAGCCAGATACACCATCCTGACACCCATCCATCTATAGCATAGCCAGATACACCATCCTGACACCCATCCATCCATAGCATAGCCAGATACACCATCCTGACACCCATCCATCCATAGCAAAGCCAGATACACCATCCTGATACCCAGCCATCTATAGCATAGCCAGATACACCATCCTGACACCCATCCATCCATAGCAAAGCCAGATACACCATCCTGACACCCATCCATCTATAGCATAGCCAGATACACCATCCTGACACCCATCCATAGCATAGCCAGATACACCATCCTTACACCCATCCATCTATAGCATAGCCAGATACACCATCCTGACACCCATCCATTCATAGCATAGCCAGATACACCATCCTGACACCCATCCATCCATAGCATAGCCAGATACACTATCCTGACACCCATCCATCCATAGCATAGCCAGATACACCATCCTGACACCCATCCATAGCATAGCCAGATACACCATCCTGACACCCATCCATAGCATAGCCAGATACACCATCCTTACACCCATCCATCCATAGCATAGCCAGATACACCATCCTGACACCCATCCATCCATAGCAAAGCCAGATACACCATCCTTCTATCCATTTGTCTATAGCAGAGACAGATACACCATCCTGACACCCATCCATCTATAGCACAATCTAATACACTATTCTGATATATATCCATCTACAGCACAACCAGATATACCATCCTGACACCTGTTCATCTGTAGCACTGCCAGATACAGTGCCTTGAAACTGTATTTATACCGCTTGAAATTTTCCACATTTTGTCATGTTACAGCAAAAACGTAAATGTATTTTATTGGGATTTTATGTGATAGACCAACACAAAGTGGCACATAATTGTGAAGTAGAAGGAAAATGATAAATGGTTTTCAAATTCTTTTTACAAATAAATATCTGAAAAGTGTGGCGTGCATTTGTATTCAGCCTGCCTGAGTCAATACTTTGTAGAACCTCCTTTCACTGCAATTTCAGCTGCAAGTCTTTTTGGGGATGTCTTTACCAGCTTTGCACATCTAGAGAGTAAAATTTTTGCCCATTCTTCTCAAGCTCAATCTCTGTCCGATTGGATGGAGAGCGTCTGTGAACAGCAATTTTCAAGTCTTGCCACAGATTCTCAATTGGATTTAGATCTGGACTTTGACTGGCCATTCTAATATATGAATATGCTTTGATTTAAATCATTCCATTGTAGCTCTGGCTGTATGTTGAGGGTCATTGTCCTGCTGGAAGGTGAACCTCCGCCCCAGTCTGAAGTCTTTTGCAGACTCTAATGGGGCGTACACACGGTCGGACTTTTCAGCTACAAAAGTCCGACAGCCTGTCCGACAGACTTTCGACGGACTTTTGGCGGACTTTCGACGGACTTGCGGCGGACTTTCTAACGAACAGACTTGCCTACACACGATCACACAAAAGTCCGTCGAATTCTTACGTGATGACGTACACCGGACTAAAATAAGGAAGTTCATAGCCAGTAGCCAATAGCTGCCCTAGCGTGGGTTTTTGTCCGTCGGACTAGCATACAGACGAGCTGATTTTTCGACCGGACTCGAGTCCGTCGGAAAGATTTGAAGCATGTTTCAAATCTAAAGTACGTCGGATTTGAGGCTAAAAAAGTCAGTTGAAAGTCCGGAGAAGCCCACACACGATCGGATTACCAGCCAGCTTTAGTCCGTCAGCGTCCGTTGGACTTTTGTAGAAGAAAAGTCCGAGTGTGTGTTCGCGGCATAACAGGTTTTCTTCTAAGATTGCCCTGTATTTTGCTTCATTCTTCTTCCCATCAACTCTGACCAGCTTCCTCGTCCCTGCTGAAGAAAAGCATCCCCACAACATGATGCTGCCACCACCATGTTTCACGGTGTCGATGGTGTGTTCAGGGTGATGCGCAGTGTTAGTTTTCTGCCACACATAGTGTTTTGCTTTTAGGCCAAATAGTTAAATTTTGGTCTCATCTGACCAGAGCACCTTCTTCCACATGTTTGTTGTGTACCCCACATGGCTTCTCGCAAACTGCAAACAAGACTTCTTATGGCTTTCTTTCAACAATGGATTTCTTCTTGGCACTCTTCCATAAAAGTCAGATTTGTGACTAATAGTTGTCCTGTGGACAGATTCTCCCACCTGAGCTGTGGATCTCTGCAGCTCCTCCAGAGTTACCAAGGGCCTCTTGACTGCTGCTCTAATTAATTCTCTCCTTGCCTGGCCTGTCAGTTTAGGTGGACGGCCATGTCTTGGTAGGTTTGCACTTGTGCCATACTCTTTCCATTTTCAGATGATGGATTGAACAGTGCTCCGTGAGATGTTCAAAGCTTGGGATCATTTTTTATAACCTAACCCTGCTTTAAACATCTCCACAACTTTATCCCTGACCTGTCTGGTGTGTTCCTTGGCCTTCATGATGCTGTTTGTTCACTAAGGTTCTAACAAACCTCCGAGGGCTTCACAGAACAGCTGTATTTATACTGAGATGAAATTACTTACAGGTGGACTCTGTTTACTAATTAGGTGACTTCCAAAGACAATTGGTTCCACTAGATTTTAGTTAGGGGTATCAGAGTAAAGGGGGCTGAATACAAATGCACGCCACACTTTTCAGATATTTATTTTGTAAATAATATGGAAAACAATTTATTATTTTCCTTCCACTTCACAATGATGTGCCACTTTGTGGTGGTCCATCACATAAAATCACAATAAAATATATTTAGGTTTTTGGTTGCAACATGACAAAATGTGGAAAATTTCAAGGGGGTGTGAATACTTTTTCAAGGCACTGTACACCATCCTGACATCATCCATTTATAGCACAGGCATGTCAGTGCTTGCTATCTCTGTAAATGAACAGAGGACAATGTAATGGTGTATGTCAGCTCCTGCTATCTTGGTGTATATATAATGGTCAGAGTCATAGCGCCTGCTGTCTCTGTGATAATAGAGATTCCTATAGAAGTCGGGGCAGTCATATCATCTGCGGCTCGTCAGTGCATCTTACAGATATTCTATTAGTGGGAAGTGAATAGAGAATTAATGTTGGCCCTGGGAATTCTCTATCAAACATTGTAATTAAATTATCCTCATTGTGATTGAAGCAGAGGGACCACATAGCAGCCTATTCAGTGTTCCAGTACACAGTGGAATACAGGAGGGAGTCAGTGACTGATGTCTGCACTGATGTGCAAACTGAGTGGAAGCAGATATTTGCCTTAGGATTTAGGCAGTATGTGAATACATGTGTGTTGACATGACACTGAGCGGGAAATATCAGGATTGCAGGGGACTCTGGGCTGACTGTCTGCTCTTGCAATTTTCCAATAGTCTGCTCTTCCAGCTTTGTATTAGTTTGCTCTTCCAGGTTTATGATAGTCTGCTCTTCCAGCTTCATAAATGACTGCTCTTCCAGTTTTACAATAGTTTGCTCTTCCAGATTTATAGTAGTCTGCTGTTCCAGCTTTATAATAGTCTGCTTTTCTAGTTTTATGATAGTCTGCTCTTCCAGTTTTTTAATAGTCTGCTCCTTCCGTTTTATAATACCCTGTTTCCCCGAAAATAAGACCTAGCGTGATTGTGGGTGATGGCTGCAATATAAGCCCTACCCCCAAATAAGCCCTACCCTGTTTCCCCAAAAATAAGCCCTACCCTGAAAAGAAGACCTACAAGGACTTTAACTAGGGCTTATTTGGGGGGTAGGGCTTATATTGCAGCCATCACCGACAATCACGCTAGGTCTTATTTTCGGGGGAAACAGGGTAGTCTGCTCTTCCAGATGTATGGTAACTTGCCCTTCCAGCTTTGGAATAGTCTGCTCTCTCAGCCTTGTAATACCTTGCTCTTCCAGCTTAATAATAGTCTGCTCTCCCAGTGTTATGATAGTCTGCTCTTCCAGTTTTAAAATAGTCCGCTCTTTCAGTTTTTATGATAGTCTGCTTATCCAGTTTCATAATTGACTGCTCTTCCAGCTTTACAATAGCCTCCTCTTTCAGCTCTATATTGCCCTGTTCTTCAAGTTTTAGAATAGTCTGCTCTTCCAGTTTTATGGTCTTCTGCTCCTGCAGTTTTATAATAGTCTGCTCTCGGCCGTCTTAATAGCATCATGGGCCCCTGGGCAAAGTAATGCTCTGGGGCCCCTACAACGGAGACAGCGCAGATAAACAGACATCAAGTAGGTAGGAGGCAGACAAGCAGAGCTTCCCCTTTTGGGTGGAGCTCCGCATTAACTACATGAACAATCATTCTGTACAGCAAAGAAACAGTGGGAAAATACTACATACATAAAGTAACAAAGCTGTCCTGTACATATAATATACAGTATCTGCTAGATTGATGCCTCCTCATCACTCTGACCCCTCTACACCCCAGATACCCCCCCCCCCCCAGCACTCTGATCCCTCTACACTCCAGATATCCCCCCAGCACTCTGGCGCCTCTACACCCCTGATATCCCCCCAGCACTCTGGCGCCAATACACCCCAGATATCCCTCCAGCACTCTGACCCCTCTACATCCCAGATATCCCCCAGCACTCTGACCCCTCTATGTCCCAGATATCCCCCAGCACTCTGACCCCTCTACATCCCAGATATCCCCCAGCACTCTGACCCCTCTACATCCCAGATATCCCCCAGCACTCTGACCCCTCTACATCCCAGATATCCCCCAGCACTCTGACCCCTCTACATCCCAGATATCCCCCAGCACTCTGACCCCTCTACATCCCAGATATCCCCCAGCACTCTGACCCCTCTATGTCCCAGATATCCCCCCAGCACTCAGACCCCTCTACATCCTAGATATCCCCCCAGCACTCTGGCCCCTCTACACCCCAGATATCCCCCCAGCACTCTGATCCCTCTACACCCCAGATATCCCCCCAGCACTCTGACCCCTCTACACCCCAGATATCCCCCCAGCACTCTGACCCCTCTACACCCCAGATATCCCCCCAGCACTCTGACCCCTCTACACCCTAGATATTACCCTCAGCACTGTATCCATATACCATAAGATACCCCTTGTATTGTGACCCCACTTCATCCCTGATACCCCCTACACTGTGGCCTCTCTACATCCCTGATACCTCTAGCACTATAGCCACCCAAGCTACCTCTAACATTGCTACCCCCTATACACCCCAGATCCCCCTCAGCATTGTTTTCCCCCATACACCCTTGATATCCCCCAGCACCACTATTCCATCCATGTAGTACCCCCTTTTCCAGTGGAGATACAGTGCATGTAAACTTTTTTGTGCCCACCTCCAGCACTGCACTCACCTCTACCAATCAAGCAGGCAGAAGGAGGAGGGAGCATCCCTCTGGGTATTCCAAGCCCTTCAGTGCAAACAGTGCTGGACAGCTGGGCTTACCACGACACCATCCACAATGCTACTTCTGCAGGTGGGCTCTCAGTGCTGCCGACTCAGCAGCTCCCACTCCAGCTCCTACCCCGCAGTCTGCGAGTCCCGAGCATTCAAGCTGCATGGGGCGGGGTCAGAGCATCACTGGCACTCCGGCCCCACCCCTCCCTGCTGGCTGTGAAATAATAGGTATCGTTCTGCACAGCACGGCGCACCGCTGCCAGTCTGCCTCCCCTGTGTATCCAGCACTCTCAGTGCCATCATGGGGCCCCCAATTTTTGGGCAGCGTGGGCTCGAGGACCAGCTGCTTTGGGGTAAGTGCAGGGGCCCCCATGCAGCTGGGGCCTCTTGGCAGTACCTAAGTGTGCCCACTCATTAAGACAGACTTATAGTCTGTTCTTCCAATGTTATGAAAGCCTACTCTTCCAGCTTTAATATAGTCTGCTCTTCTAGTTTTATAGTAGTCTGCTCTTCCAGACACAATACAGTCTGTTCCAATGTATGTATTCATTAGAGTATTCAAAAACCAGCCTATTAATTTTATATGTAATATCCCTAGGTGGGCAATACATAGACAAGGTAGAAAGTTACAGACTAAAACATACACAACCAATCAGTATTATAAATAAAAGGGATAGAAGTTACAGAACAAAGGATTTCTCCTGCTTCTGGAGATATATAGAAAACATGAACCGTAACTGCTGCATAAATGGGGATCCTTCAGATATGATCAAGATCAATGATCGTCTTGGAGGTGTGTTTGGGGTTGTTATCATGTTGGAATACTGCCCTGCGGCCCAGTCTCTGACGGGAGGTGATCATGCTCTGCTTCAGTATGTCACAGTACATGTTGGCATTCATGGTTCCCTCAATGAACTGTAGCTCCCCAGTGTCGGCAGCACTCATGCAGCCCCAGACCATGACACTGCCACCACCATGCTTGTCTGTAGCCAAGACACACTTGTCTTTGTACTCCTCATCTGGTTGCCGCAGCACATGCTTGACGCCATCTGAAAGTAAACTTCTCAGGACAGAAGAAGAGCTGCCATTGCCTTATTCTGGATTTCATCCCTAGACTAGCAACAAGTATGCAGGACAGGAGCTTGCATTTTTTGCCTTCTCTTGCTGCGTGCTTGCGCCCTGTCAGGAATTTGATAAAGGGAAGCCAGGATGAGGATGATGTGATTCATAAGCAACAGGGCAATGGAATCTTCAAACAGGATATCAGAGAGACATTTTTATCTCCACAGTAAAAAAAAAAAATCCAGATTACCCCCATAGATTCCAGCATTGCCTCTCCAAGGACGGCTTTTATTATCACCATTAAAATCAGACTTGGGACAATATTTCAGACCCAGCAGACACTGAGTAACACCCAGAGGGTGCAAAAATGATCACCAGTTGGGAAACAAGTTTTTTTTATTCCTTCACCTCTCCAAACACATTGAACCTTATAAAGTTTTCATGAGTTGATGCCCTTTCTGGAGGGGATGTCATCAGAATGTTGGCAATATTGTCACCTTATGATGAACAGAACATTGACAGAAAATAACCTTTAAACTGTACGCAGTATAAAACTTGTACAATGGTGTCAAGTTTATAGGATCTCATAAGCTGATAGATGTCACCATTATTAAGAGGGTGCTCAGGGTGAAAGGAAGTCTCTTCTGCTCAGTGGGAAAGAATTCCTGTTGTATAAAGAATAAAACAGACATAGAGAAGATATTGTGCGACAGCAGCCTGGTGTCCCTGTGGCTGAGATATGATGGACACAATGGTGCACAAGTAGAATACATATTAGGCCAGGGTGATGGACACATTTGCAAGATTTGGTACCTTTTCCTGTCTACAGATGGTGACAGTTGTGTGACAATCCACTGGCGTTTGCTGGAGGTTTATATCATCTGTACAATTATTACGGAAATGTGTAGATGTCCTTCCCCCTTAACCCTGCCTGCAAGACCCTCTGACACTGCCTTGACATTACCATCCAAGAAAGGGAGGCCCTGGCAGCACAATGACAGCTGTATCTTTCTCTTTTCCTGACATTGTGGATCAGCAGACTGCTGTCCACAAGCGATAAGTTCTCTTTGATCCTCTGGACCTCTGGGGATCCTCTGATCTTTTATTAATAATAACACATCCTTTTGGCTGTCACAGACTAGATTCTGGGTATGTCATGCAGCACAGAGAGGTAAAGGTCCTTCACAATATGATGGCTTCTAGCCCTCTACAATCATCCTGCCATATTTAAGTATTTCATTAGTGTAGCATGTGTGTACTGAATCCTGTCTGGACTTCTCAGAGAAGAGACACCCAAGCCAGATATACCATCACGATACCCAACCATCTAGAGCAGGGGTAGGCAACCCTAAAGAGATGGAGATCAACCTAAACAACATGGGAGAAGTCAAAGATCACCTGGCAGAGTGCTGGATAGTGTCCCCTCCTCACACCTGATTTAAACCTCATTTGCACTTTGCCATAGAGCTCTATTATATCCTGCAGGCGTGGTTCACTTTCTGAAAGCGCACCAAAACCCCTGAATGCAGGAAAGCTGCAGGTACACTGCACTGTACCCGCGGTGTGAGTAAACCGCAGCATATAAGTGTGAAAGCAGCCCTATACTATTATGACCAGTGTATTGCTTCACACTGACCTGAAGATCTCTTCTTTCCTGCTGCTGGGACCACTCTGGAGACCACTAGCCGGGATAAGAGATGGAGTGCATCTCTTATCGCATGGGACAGGAGCCAGCACTTCAGAGGAAGCATCAGCTTATGCAGCTCCTGCACCCTACTACAGCTCTAACCTTACAAGTAGTGCCTCTGCATTGCACTCTGGTGCTCTGGAATAGTGGGTCAGCAAGCCCAGACCATGACCTACCAGTCACCTGTCTGTGATCTACTGGTAGATCGTGATCTACAGGTTGCTGACCCCCAGCAAGGACAGAGAAAGATGTAAAAATGTAGCTCTCTCATCCATTCACAGAGACAGAAAACACAAGGGCAGACTTCACAGTGACGGAACACTGTGATAGCCAATCAGAGGCTATCTGGTGACCCAGAATCGGACGTTCCAAGTCCTGAACCTTAGAACGAGGCTCTTGGTGAGACCCCAGTCTCTGTGCTGGGAGCGTGCCGTGCGGCGCTCACCCAGCACAAAGGGAGATACGCAAATATGCGGCCCCATGGAAAAAAGCCCAGTGCAGTGAGCTACACCGTCATTGTTTTTTTTACCCCTATTATGCATGGGTACACTTTAGTGTAGTCTGGGGTGAAGTGCATTTTGTACTTCTTTTTTTTTTTTTACTCTGCCATGATGGTTCTGCACTGCCACTAATACCCCTGGCCCTGCCTGTGTAGTATCACATTTTTGGGGCTCAGATTATGATTATTCGGAAATAATAAAAAGCACAAAAAATTGTGACTCATTTTAAATTTGCATCAGCAATGGTATTGTTTGTGGTTTGTAAAGACACCTGTGTCAGTTTGGGTAAAGATTGTTGTGAGATGGAGAGTAACAAGTGAAAGTGACAGAGAAAAAATGATTTTATCAAAACATTCCACATTCTAGCATTCTTAAAAACAAAATAGATTAAGTAGAAGCAACAATGTTGCAAAGGAAAATTTATTTCAGAGAAAGATACATTTCATCTCAACATTAAAAGGATTTATTTGGGGAAGTTACAATTGTACCATTAGAATCAATTGCTAAAACTTGCATTGGACTATAATAGCTCTGATTTTCACTCCCAAAAAAATGCTCTTTAACACTGCTCTCATTCTGGTATTTACTATAGCACCCTGTAAAAAAGACACTGGAGCTAAAATGAGATCTATTTCCAGGTATGAGCATGCTCAGTTGTGTTGGCACCTAGTTGTACAAAAACAGGGAATTTATCTCTTCTCAGACTTTTAACCGCTTCAGCCCCGGAAGATTTTACCCCCTTCCTGACCAGAGCACTTTTTGAGAATCGTCACTGCATGGATTTAACTGACAATTGCGCGGCCGTGCAACGTTGCACCCAAACAAATTTGACGTCCTTTTTTTCCCATAAATAGAGCTTTCTTTTGGTGGTATTTGATCACCTCTGCGTTTTTTATTTTTTGCGCTATAAACAAAAAAAGAGCGACAATTGTGAAAAAAACACAATATTTTTTACATTTTGCTATAATAAATATCCCACAAAAATATATAAAAAAACAATTTTTTTAGGTTGATATGTATCCTTCTACATATTTTTGGTAAAAAAACAACGCAGTAAGCGTATATTGATTGGTATATATATATATATATATATATATATATATATATATATATATATATATATATATATATATATATATTGATTGGTTTGCGCAAAAGTTATAACGTTTTAAAAAATAGGGGATAGTTTAATGGCATTTTTATTATATATATATTTTTTTACTAGTAATGGCTGCGATCTGTGATTTTTATCGGGATTGCAACATTATGGTGGACACATCGGACAATTTTGACACATTTTTGGGACCATTGGCATTTATACAGCGATCAGTGCTATAAAAATGCATTAATTACTGTAAAAATGTCACTGGCGGGGAAGGGGTTAACACTAGGGGACGATCAAGGGGTTAATTGTGTTCCCTAGTGTGTGTTCTAACTGAAGGGGGGAGGGGACTGTGTAGGGGAGATGACAGATCGCTGTTCATACTCTGTATGAACAGACAATCTGTCTGTTCTCCCCTCAGAGAACCGAAAACTGTGTTTACACACACACAAATCCCGGTTCTCCGTGTGTCAGCAGTGATCGTTGGAGCCCGTCGGTGATCGTGACCGACAGGCACTCGCATTGGCTCCGGGGGCGAGCAGCGGGTGCACGCGCACCCACAGGGCGAAGCGATGTAACATAACGTCACTTCGCCCAGCCGTGCCATTCTGCTGCAATACATATATACTACTAGATGTTTCAGTGTAGAAATAACTTTTTCACACAGTTTAAAAGCAGATTATCTTTAAGTAATATACCACATATTTCAGTACTATTTAGGCAATTATATCATGCTCTAAAGATTATTTCCATGTGCACTACTCCAGGTTTTAGCAGAGTAATGCCGCGTACACGCGATCGGACATGACATTCCGACAACAAAATCCATGTTTTTTTTCCCGACGGATGTTGGCTCAAACTTGTCTTGCATACACACGGTCACACAAATCTTGTCGGAAATTCCGATCGCCAAGAACGCGGTGACGTACAACATGTACGACGAGCCAAGAAAAATTAAGTTCAATAGCCAGTGCGGTTCTTCTGCTTGATTCTGAGCATGCGTGGAACTTTGTGCGTCGGAATTGTGTACACACGATCGTAATTTCCGACAATGGATTTTGTTGTCGGAAAATTTGAGATCCAGATCTCAAATTTTGTTTGTCGGAAATTCCGACGGAAAATGTCCGATGGAGCCTACACATGGTCGGAATTTCCGACAAAAAGCTCACATCGAACATTTGTTGTGGGAAAATCGGACTATGTGTACGCTAGAGCTGCATGATTCTGGCTAAAATGAGAATCACGATTTTTTTTTCTTAGAAGGTAGATCACGATTCTCTCACGATTCTCGCGGCGTAACATCATCTTTCACATTAAAACAAAAAAAAGATTGGGCTAACTATACTGTTTTTTTTTTTTAAATTATTATTCATTGAAGTGTATTTTTTCTAAAAAAAATTGCATTTAAAAAACCGCTGAGCAAATACAGTGTGACATAAAATATTGCAGCAATTGACATTTTATTCCCTAGGGTCTCTGCTAAAATATATATAATGTTTGGGGGTTCCAAGTAATTTTCTAGAAAAAAACATTGATTTTAACTTAAGAAAGAAGTGTCAGAAAAAGATTTAGACTTTAAGAGGTTAAACTTCCTGCATTTACACATTGTTGAAAACTTGGCAGACTGCCCGGATTATTTATTTACACAGAAGTTCTATCCCTTTGATCTAAGAAGGAAGCTTAGTTACAATGTTTCAAGTTAAAGACTTGGCAGACTGCCCGAATGCTTTCTTTTGACAGCTGAGTGAGCAGATAAAGTCTCTCCACTTGTTTATATGAAAGAATCGGTAACCTCTGCAGGAGAGATCGTCAGGGGAGGTGAATCGAGATCACGATTTTTAAACGATTAATTGTGCAGCTTTAGTGTATGCGGCATAAGGGTTTGGGCGATATTTGGTTTCAGGGAACTATAGTAAATTCGATTTTGGGAGTATTTTTTCTTACCAGCACTATAGTGAATACAGTTTTAGCGCTAATTAGCGGTAATTAGCGCTGCAGCGCTATAGTAAATGACCCCCAATGTGTGTAGTCACATGTAGCCATGCAACACTGAAGAAAAAAATGTCTTGGTGGGTAAACAAGAGTGTCTACCCCCTAGAGCAGTGACTACCTACAGAGACTATAATGGAATAAACCAGTGTTTAATCAAAAATAGTAAACTTTATAAATAAATGTGTCTAAAAAGGGTAAATAAGTGTAAATTGCAAGAGTAAAGATTACATCCATTACCAATATAAAGACAACATTGTCTTCCCAAAAAAAAGTCCCCCCCCCCCCTCCAAAGACATCAAATAGTAACCACACCAAGCGAGTAAATGAGTGGAGGACAAAGTAAACCATTGACTCATCAACACTGCATAATGTGTTATCACCTCTCGGAATTAACAAAACACTGCAATATAGGCTAGCCAAAAAAGGAGGTCCAGAGGAGTATAATTAGTACATTGAAGACTCAGTAGCGTCGGTTATGTGATGGTGTGTACACAGCAGTAACTGCTTGTTAGTGCACGCTGTCTTCTTAATATAAAGCGTTGTGGGAAGACAACGTTGTCTTTATATTGGTGATGGATGTGATCTTTACTCTTACAGTATACACTTATTTACCCTTTTTAGACAAATTTATTAATAAAGTGTAAAGTTTACTATTTTTGTTATTATTAAACACTGGTTTAGTCCGCTAAAGTCTCTGTAGGTAGACACTGCTGTTGGGGTTAGACACTGTTGTTTACACACCGTGACATTTTTTTTTTTATAGAGGACTAGAAGCTCCTCCTGCCACTGTTTCCCTGCAGACAGGCTGGGAAAGAGCTGAGTCATATGACACCTGTATATCGAATAGGAAAAAGGTACTTAGATTTTTTTTTTAATTAAAATACCGTAATTACAGTGACATCATCCACATAGAGAAATAGAAGAGTTAAGGCTGAGAACTGAGAGATCAAACACCGCTGATCACTCAGTTCTCCCCGCCGCTCTGAGCTCTGACTGTCAGTCTCGCTCTCTGCTCTGTCCCCCTGTGCTCACTGGAGCGTGGAGGGGGCGGGAGCGGTTGGCTCAGGCTCTCAGCGGCTCGCTGAGAGGCTGAGCCAGGTGTCAGTCCAGGCTGGTCCTGGGTGGATCTCAATCATATGGGTCACGGGAGTGCAGAACAAGCTGCACTCCTGTGATTCACTGGAGAAGTACAGCCAAACAAGCTTTGGCTGTACATCTCCTTTAAGAGGAAGTCGTCTTCAGTCCTTGGCGGAAAGAAACGTTGTTGCAATTGTAGATGTCACCGAATCAAGTAATTACTTGGACACTGTTTTTTTTGTTAAATTACCTTTTGGAACGTTGCTTTATTCAAGTCCTAAAAAGTGGGAATAGTCTACAAAGGAAAAGTATTGTATTTCTTTGTTATTTCATTGCATCAATTTGGATAAAAGTTTCTTGGACTGGAGTTTTTGTGAGTCTAGCATTAGTATTTTTGGTGCTGCTTCTGGCACCTACCTACTTCTTGAGTGTTATGTATATACACTATATTGTCAAAAGTATTGTGACGCCTGCCTTTACACGCACCTGAACTTTAATGGCATCCCAGTCTTAGTCCGTAGGGTTCAATATTGAGTTAGCCCACCCTTTGCAGCTATAACAGCTTCAACTCTTTTGGGAAGGCTGCCACAAGGTTTAGGAGTGTGTCTATGGGAATGTTTGACTATTCTTCCAGAAGCACATTTGTGAGCTCAGGCACTGATGTTGGACGTGAAGGCTTGAAGGCTTGGGTCACAGTCTCTGCTCTAATTCATCGCAAAGGTGTTCTATCGGGTTGAGGTCAGGAATCTGTGCAGGCCAGTCAAGTTCCTCCACCCCAAACTCGCTCATCCATGTCTTTATGGACCTTGCTTTGTGCACTGCTGAGCAGTCATGTTGGAACAGGAAGGGGCCATCCCCAAACTGTTCCCACAAAGATGGATGCATGAAATTGAGAGTTAATTAAAAAATTGAACTTGAAGAGTTCCCTTCACCGGAACTAAGGAGCCAAGTCCAACCCCTGAAAAACAACCCCACACCATAATCCCCCCTCCACCAAATGATTTGGACCAGTGCACAAAGCAAGGTCCATAAAGACATGGCTGAGCGAGTTTGTGATGGAGGAACTTGACTGGCCTGCACAGAGTCCTGACCTCAATCCGATAGAACACCTTTGGGATGAATTAGAGTGGAGACTGCGAGCCAGGCCTTCTCGTCCAACATCAGTGCCTGATTTCACAAATGCGCTTCTGGAAGAATGGTCAAACATTCCCTTTGACACACTCCTAAACCTTGTGGACAGCCTTCCTAGAAGAGTTGAAGCTGTTATAGCTGCAAAGGGTGGGCCAAATCAATATTGAACCCTATGGACTAAGACTGGGATGCCATTAAAGTTCATGTGCCCCAATACTTTTGAAAATATAGTGTAGTATGTCCAGTGGTGTCTGTTGTGCCCATTTATTTCTGAGTAGGGGGAATATGTGCTGAAGATGTTTGTCAGATGTTAAAGTGGTGCCAGGTAATGCAAAGCTCCATCTGCTTCTGCTGCCCTTGTCATGTCTGCTTTAATGATATGACTATTCAAAAGCTGAGCACATTGCTGACTAGATTGGCTGGGAAGGTCAATGTGCACATAATTTGAAGCTTCAAATGAACAATTCTGTTCCTAAAAAATGAATCGCAGTAATTGGATGTGATCTCACCGGACAGAGATTTATCCAGATTGCGACCAGCAACATCAGGAAAGATGGTTAAGTGCGCACCGCAGTTTGCAAACAGTATATATATGTATATATTATTCATATTCTGATCTACTTCATAGACCTTTGTGCCAGCGAGTGGCTGTCATCTTTTTTCAAGATTTCTGTCTTTTCTCCACAAGCTGTTGGAAGGACAATGCATAGAAGTGACCCCCTGCAACATTAAAAGTCAAAATGTCAGCATTTGCTGAATGTCACAGTCAGTGACAAGTTCTCTTCATGTGGCAAACAGCTGTTTAACGTGATAAATGGCAGCGCAGCCGGGAGTACGGCCATTCTGGAGGGAGAAGTGTCAGTCTTCTCTCACCAACTCCTTACTGGAGAAAGGATGTTTTACATACTATAACGTCTGTCAGTTTCCCAGCATTCTGCCGTTCTGATCCCTTTATTCAATGCTCAAGGGAAGCACAAGTCCTCTCCAAGGCTGCACTGGGCCTTAAAGTCTGCACATTTTCAATAGTGTTATGGACAATACAAGTATCCTAACAGTTTTGTCAAATACCAGAATTAACTTTTCACCATCCATGTTTCTCTGACATTTAACTGCACCTGCAAACTTCCATGGTTGGCTTCTGGCAAGATAAAGTGCATGGCAAAGCTGGGACAGGCATGGCTGGTAATACAGCCTGGTCCAGTCCCACCTAGTAGAGAGGCCTTATCGGAACTAAAATAACCATTTATCTTCTTACCTTACAATTCATTTTGATTATCTCAATGACCAGAAATCTGCTTCTTTAAAATATGCACTAGTAGAGCTCAGAAGAAGTCAGGAATAGTAACTGTATTTAAAAATAACATATCTGCAGGCAACTTACTCCCTTCAAGACAGAAATGTGCAGGTTGGATCTCCTACTAAAATAGACAGCTCACCCACAGCTCTGTACACCACGAAGCCAGGAAACTTGGAATAGGCAACTGCACACCGAAACGGGATACCAATAAAAACTCCTTTATTGTAATGTAGGCAGACACAGTCGAAGGGGCGAACGGAAGGTTAACATGTTTCACACATCTTGTGCTTAGTCATAACCATAGGTTAACATGTTTCACACATCTTGTGCTTAGTTATAACCATGGGTTATGACTAAGCACTAGATGTGTTGAACATGTTAACCTTCTGTTCATTCCTGTAATTACATCCGTGTAAAATACAAAAAAGAAGTTTTTATTAGTATCCTGTTGCGGTGTGTGAATGCCTATTCCAATTTTCCTTGTTTGTCGAGATGGGGAGCCGGACCAGCACCTGTGGGGTTACCTGCTATGGGATCTCTTCGGCTCACCTGGAGCTGTGATTTCTCCTCTGCCTTCCTGCCACCATTAGGCCTACTGAAAGCATAGCAGGAAACCTTTTCAGACATATGTGGCAAGTGGATCTAAAGGACAAACTATTCTTTATTTAACATCCTGGATCAGGGATCTGAGGGTATGCAGCCTTCGTTGCCCATCCTAGATGGAGATCAGGGAGCCTCCATCTTTCTATTGCTATCCTAGATGGCTTCCATCCTGAAGGCTTCCATACTTCATTTACCACCTCAGTTGGAGAGCTGATGTCCTCCGTGCTTAATTTACCATACTAGTTGGGGAACTGAGGGCCTTCATCTACTTTCCTGGATAGAGAAGTGCCGGCCTCCATCTTTTATTAACCATTCTAGATGGAGATCTGTGAGCCTTCATTTACCATGCTAGACTTGAAATCTGAGGGCCTCCATTTTAGAGGGAGCTCTGAGGTTCTTTATTCTTCAATAACTATCCTAGACAAGACATCTGAGGGACTCTATCCTTCACTGACTATAGAACGAAGATCTGAGGGTCGTCATTGTTTATTTACCATTCTAGACAGAGAGTTAAGAACCTCCATCCTTTATTTACCATCCTTGACAGAGATCTGTGGGCTTCCATGCTTCATTTACCATCCTAGACCTAGGTCTAAGAGCCTCTATCCTGTATTTACTATCCTAGCATGAGCTCTGAGGGCCTCCATTCTTTATTTTCTATCCTAGACCTCAGATCTAAGAGCCAAAAAATAAACTCAGCGCTCATTTGAGGAGAGACCCTGGAGGTGTCCACAGATCAAATAAATGTGATTAAAAGAGTCTCCCAATAGGAGGGACAAAGTCCATAGCAACAGTCTCTAAGATGAAGAGAGAGAGGAATCCATGTACCAGCACTAAGGGCAGCCAGTGTGAAGAGCTAGAAGCAGTCTCTGCAATGCAACAAAGGAAAAGAAACCCAGCGCCTCTAAGTGCAGTATTGATAAACCATTTAATGATAAGTCAAAAGTGAAACTACTCAAAAAGGGTGCATAAACACAAGCATGATAGTAATCCTGCAGCAAAATCCGGGGGTGGTTTTCTCCTAAACGTCAGTGTCTCTGAAGTGCAGCTGACAGCTCGTGCAAGTGGATTCCAGCATTCGCAGCCTATGAGAACAGCAGGGAACACAGGAGCGATTGGAGATGATGTCACTTCCGGGTGCAGGGTGAGAGGAGGTGGCTTCGCGTTCAGAGCATGCTTGCTCCTTCCTCAGGCCATAGAGGTAGGAATATTATCATGCTTGTGTTTATGCTCCATTTGTGAGTAGTTTCACTTTTGACTTATCATTAAATGTTTTACCAATACAGGCGCTGTGTTTCTTTTCCTTTGTCAGATCCAAGAGCCTCCAACCTTTGAGATGTCTGGGGCTCCATCCTTTCTTTGCTACTATACAGTAGATGGAGATCTAACAGCCTCCATCTTTCATTTAATATCTGCAATGGAGATCTGATGGTCTCCATCCTTCATTTTCTATCTGTGATGGAGATCTGAGGGCCTCCGCCCTTCATTTACCATCCTAGACTGGAGATCTGAAGACCTCAATCCTTCATTTACTTTCCAAAGCTGGAGGTCTGAGGGCCTCCATCCTTAATTTACTATCTGAGATCAAATATGTATCTCTTCACTTACTATCCTAGACCAGAAATCTAAAGTCCTCCCTTCTTCATTATCTATCCTAGACCAGAAATCTGAGGGTCTCCTTCCTATATTTACCATACTAGACAAAGAGGTGAGGGTCGCCATCCTTTTTTTTTTTTTTACCATCCTATACCAGAGTTCTGAAAGCCTCCATCCTTTATCTATTCTTAGATTTCTTAGAGATTGTAGACCAACGATCTGAGGGCTTGTATAATTCCTATTATCCTAGTCCAGTGATCTGAGGGCCTCCATCCTTCACATACTATCCTTGACCGGAGATCTGAGGCCCTCCATCTTTCTCATAACCGGCCAGCTGATCTAAGGGTTTCCAATCTTCATTTACCATCCGAGACCAGAGATTTGAGGGCCTCCTTCCTTCATTTACCATCCTAGACAAAGAGGCGAGGGTTGAAATTCTTTATTTACCGTCCTTTACCATAGATCTGAAAACCTCCATCCTTTATCTACTATCTTAGACCAAAGATATGAGGGCTTTTATCCTTCAGTTACTATCCTAGTCCTATGATATGAGGGTCTCTATCCTTCACATATTGTCCTAGACCAGAGTTCTGAAAGCCTCCATCCTTTATCTATTCTTAGATATCTTAGAGATCGTAAACCAACGATCTGAGGGCTTGTATCATTCCTACTATCGTAGTCCAATGATCTGAGGGCCTCCATCCTTCACATACTATCCTTGACCGGAGATCTGAGGCCCTCCATCTTTCTCATAACCGGCCAGCTGATCTAAGGGTTTCCAATCTTCATTTACCATCCGAGACCAGAGATTTGAGGGCCTCCTTCCTTCATTTACCATCCTAGACAAAGAGGCGAGGGTTGAAATTCTTTATTTACCGTCCTTTACCATAGATCTGAAAACCTCCATCCTTTATCTACTATCTTAGACCAAAGATATGAGGGCTTTTATCCTTCAGTTACTATCCTAGTCCGATGATATCAGGGTCTCTATCCTTCACATATTGTCCTAGACCAGAGTTCTGAAAGCCTCCATCCTTTATCTATTCTTAGATATCTTAGAGATCGTAAACCAACGATCTGAGGGCTTGTATCATTCCTACTATCGTAGTCCAATGATCTGAGGGCCTCCATCCTTCACATACTATCCTTGACCGGAGATCTGAGGCCCTCCATCTTTCTCATAACCGGCCAGCTGATCTAAGGGTTTCCAATCTTCATTTAACATCCGAGACCAGAGATTTGAGGGCCTCCTTCCTTCATTTACCATCCTAGACAAAGAGGCGAGGGTTGATATTCTCTATTTACCGTCTTATACCATAGATCTAAAAACCTCCATCCTTTATCTACTATCTTTTTTTTTTAAATTGCTTTTATTTACCTTTTGTGGCAATAAGAATAACAACAAGGTTACATGTTTTACATACCAAAGTGCATTTGAAGTGCATATATTACAGTAATAAAGCCTAGTGCAGACACTGTAAAAATATATTTAAAACCCCCGTTTTGCGTGTTTTTTATACTCCAAAATGTTTTTAAATGTGCCTTCATAAATATATATCCATATTTTGTGTTGTGCCACGTTTATCCCCTTTTTTCTTACCCTTCCCCTCTAAACCCCTATCTAACCCACCCTCCGTTATGCACTGATCCCCCTACCATCCGCCTCCCCCCACCCCGTCCCGAGAGCACCATACCTATCAAGAACGCATCGAGAAAGGGACGAGGAGAGAGGAGGCGGAGGAGGGGGAGGAGATCAGCAATAAGGAAAAAAGAAGAAAAGAAGGACAAAAAGAAAAAAAAGAAAAAGAAAAGAATAGGAAAAAGAAAAGAAAAAAGAAATACCTCCAGCAATCGCAAGATATTATATCTAACTAGCCCCCAATGGGGGCTATCCCACCGCTTAGGCTTTTTCAGCACTGGCTATGCATACGCCCCACTAGGCAGTTGAAATGCAGAGATGTTTAATTCAGAGTAGTTGGCGGGCATTCAATTCCTGCAGCCAGGGTTTCCATAGTCCAATAAACTTTCTATAGTTCCCTTTTCTAATATAAACTGTCCTCTCTGTCCAGACTAGGGAATCTACCGTTTTAATCCAGTCCTCTATGGTTGGGGGTTTTCTCGAGAGCCAGGACTGTGCTATCAGCTTTCTAGCCTGGTATAAGCATCTAACCGCAGCTGTGACTGATTTAGTGTGACCTACAGTATCTCCCACCAGTCCCAGCACACATACCTTAGGATCCAACGCTAATTTGATTCTAAATCTGCGATTGATCGTCCTGACCACTTCCGTCCAATATCTTACCAATTTTGGACATCTCCAAACCATATGTATAAGGTCCCCTGTATTGTTGCACCTAGGGCATTTGTCATCTGGCCTACCCCCAAATCTATATAATCTTCTAGGGGTATAGTAGGCTCTGTGTACGAGGAGTAGGTGTGAGGCCTTCTGTGAGGGCGAGATTGATACCGACTGACCCAGCTTCAGTGTTCTTCGCCACTGAGCATCTGACAGCTTTCCCACGTCCGCCTCCCACCCTGCTCTGGGCCCGGCTGCTGCACTTTGAGGTAGTATTTTGTCCACTATCTGTGCGTACCCGGCTCCAATCAACCCCTTGGCATTTATTGCTTTGACAACTTTATTAAGGAGTGGCGTTTTACTTTGCTCCATGGGGCTAGACCTAAATTGGGTGCTCAACGCGTTCCCTGCCTGAAGATATTTATAGAATGTATTACTTGGGATACCAAATTCCGTTCTGAGGTCCATGAAGGATTTCAGGGTGCTACCAGTATATAACTGCGACAATCTATAGATTCCATGGTTTTCCCAAACGGGGTGCTTTTCTATAGCCCTTAATTCCCCCAGGGATTCATTAGACCATATTGGCGAGTATTCTGTAATGCCCCTGTACTCCATGATCCGCTTGACTGTTTGCCAGACTTTGCTTACTAATTTAGGTGTTGGTAATTTTTTCTGGAGGGAGCCTGCCTCAAGTGCATCTACCAGGCATCTATGTGGACTGCCTTCCAGCATTATTTTATTACTAGCGCTTAATTCGCTACTCGATTCGCACCCCCCCAGGTGCTGCAGTTGAGCAGCCAAAAAATATCCATACGGGTGTGGAATTGCTAACCCTCCCTCCCAGGCAGGGCGCTGCAGCGCCTGCAGTTTGATCCTGGCCTGGCCTTTCTTCCAGAGGAGATCCCTAAATAAGGAGTCTATTTTTATAAACCATTTTCTCCCGATCCACACCGGGGAGTTATGGAGAATATAGAGGATTTGTGGTAACCAGATCATTCTGATCAGGTTTGCCCGCCCTGCCAACGACAGGGGGAGCCGGCACCAGATATCGCATTTTTTTTTAAGTTTCGCGATTAGAGGGACCAGATTATCCCGAATATAAATATTGGGATCGCTGGCCAGCTCTGTTCCCAAGTACTTTATTTTATCACTTATTTTTAGCCCAGGAAGGCGGTCGGTGGGGGGGCTATTAATTGAGTCCATCTGTAGTAGTACAGATTTATCCCAATTAACTACTAGGCCCGACACTTTCCCAAATCCTTCCACCAATCTCATCATTCCTTCCAAGGAGGGGCCTGTGTCCCCCAGGAATACCAGAACGTCGTCCGCGTAAAGTGCGATTTTTTCTTCCCCACCCCTCCTCCTGAATCCCTGTATATCCAATGCCCTCCTCATGCCCTCCGCCAATGGTTCCATCGCCAGGGCAAATAGGAGGGGGGACAGCGGACACCCCTGCCTTGTGCCCCTCTCCAATGTCAGACTGTCTGTATACTCGTTATTGATTTTTAACTTAGCTGATGGGTGACTATATAGAATTTTTACCCATTCAACAAAGACAGGGCCAAACCCAAATTTGTCCATTATTTCCCAGAGGTAGCCCCATTCCAGGCTGTCAAAGGCCTTGGCAATATCCAGCGAAACAACTGCTCTAGAGCCTCCGTCTGCTACTGGGGCCTGCAAATTCAAATAAGCTCTCCTAATATTTACACTGGTAGACCTATGGGGGATAAATCCCGTCTGGTCTGGGTGGATCAATTTGCCAATGCACTTGCTTAGCCTGGTTGCCAAAACCTTTGCAAGGATTTTAATATCCGAACAAAGCAGGGAGATTGGTCTATATGAGGCCACCTCTAGTTGGTCTTTCCCTTCCTTTTGAATGAGTATAATATTGGACTCTGACATTGAGGAGGGGAGGCCGCCATCCGCCAGCGCCCCCTCTAGTGTCCTCAGAAGGGTGGGGAGCAAAGTCTCCCCATAATATTTATAGATCTCCAGGGGGAGTCCGTCTGGGCCTGGGGCTTTGCGATTAGGCATAGCCGCCACCGCGCTCCTAAGTTCCTCCAGAGTGATGGGGGCCTCTAAGTTCATCTTATCTATTGTAGTTAACGTTGGTAATGTAATTCCCTCCATTAATTTATCTAGCACGCCATTACCCGCAAGCTGTTTCGTTTTGTACAGGGAGCTATAGAAATCAAAAAATATCTCCCTTATCTTCCCAGGATCCGTAACTATTTCCCCCTTTGGGGATCTAATCGCAGAGATTGTTGAGGACGGGGAGTTGGCGCTAGCCACCGCGGCGAGCGTGCGCCCCACTCTTTCCCCCTCCTCAAAAAATCTCCGCCTCTGAAAAAGCCTTTTATTTTCTGCCTTTCTCATTATTACCGCTTTATATTCCTGCTGCTTCTTAACCCATGCCTCCCTTAATTCTATATTGGGGCACAGAACATACTGCCCTTCCAGGTCTATAACCTCCCTTCTAATGCGGTCCTCCTGCGTTTTTGTTTTTCGCTTTGCTCTTGCTATTTGTTGGATTAGGAGTCCTCTAAGAAAGGCCTTTAGTGCGTCCCATACCACCCCCCCTGCCGCCGTGCCCAGGTTACTCAAGATGAACTCCTGTAAGCTGGTGGAGATTTCTTCCTGGTTCCAAATTACCTCTAACCATACTGGGTTTACTGACCAAGGCCTATGTATCTGTCTGTCCCCGGTACTCAGCATCAATTTTAAGGGTGAGTGGTCTGATAACCCCCTTGGGCCATAATCTATTTTATATACTATAGGGAGCGCTTCTTTATTACCTATAGCTAGGTCTATTCGGGATAATGTGCAGTGCGTCCCTGAGTAACAGGAGAACTGTCTGGCATTTGGGTTGCGGATTCTCCATAAATCGCACCACCCCACTTCTTCTAGGAACTGCTTGAGTCTCCCCGCCGTCGTTCTCCCTATCCGGGTACCTGATGAGAATCTATCCTGCCGGCTATCAAGGACGGTGTTAAAATCGCCCATCAGAATCAATGGAATTCCTGCCTTGTTCTCCATGTATTCTAGTAAATGGTATAGAATTTCCAGCTTGCTAGGCGGGTGAATATATATATTTGCTATGACCAGTTCTCTCCCACCTAATAAGCAGTGTAGAAAAATATAGCAGCCCAACGTGTCAATCCGCGCACTCCTGCAGGTAAACGTCACCCCTTTTTTAATCAATATACTTACCCCTCTCGAATAGGAGGAGTAAACCGCATGAAATTGCGCTTGAAATTTCCTTCCCCCCAGTTTTGTCTTAGTTTCATTTGTTAGATGCGTCTCCTGCAGGCAGAGCAGAGCGACACCCTGAGCCTCCAACTCTGGTAAGACAGCGGACCTTTTATCGGGATCGCCCAGCCCTCTGACATTCCATGAGCATATACCAATCGTACTAAGCATCAGTAAAAATAAAAATAAAAAAAAGGTTCTTAGCAGGAATATAAGTAGCAACCATATTATTCAGTGTACAACGCGTACCGCATTTTAGCTCCCGCCCCGGGGCACCCAGCTTCTTAATATTTATCCTAGCTCCATTCTGAATCCTAAGCCTACCATCAGTGTTGCGACAGTATTTTGGGGGGTTGTGGAGGGAGGGAGGAGGGGGAAAATCCCTCTCTCTCCAATCCCCCCAGACCCCCTCTATTCCCACTCTTTCCTTGTGCATAGAAATATAATCCAACCCCATATTTACATTACTACCCTCCCTCCCCCCCTGATATATTTTGTTAATGTATTTGGGTCCCAAGTAGGGACTACGTGACTCTTTATCCAGTGAATTTCCCTTTATCCCCCCGTGCCTGATTCGGCTCGCCCTGAGGGCTTTTGTAGTGACCCAATCTACCCAATGCCTCCCTTTCACTCCTACTGCCAACCATACCCTCCCTTCACCCTCCTCCCGCTCCCCACCCCCCCTCCCCCCACCCACAACAGTATCCCCAGGGAAAACCCCGAGGTGCTGAAACAAGTGTAAAAAAAGAAAGCAAAACAAAACACTCCACATCCCAGGTCGTGCACCATCCCACATTTAAGACTTACACAACCTCTACATCTCACTCTCCCCCCCACCTCCGGCCCTTCCTGAGAAAAATTTCAATAAACCCTCCCCCCGCCCCTCAATCTCCTCCCACCCTTCACTTTTTAATACTAGAACATCTTAATCTGTCCTCTTTATACTCTTCTTTTGCAGCCCTCTTATCTTCTCAGGGTTGTAGAGTCCCTTGATGGTCCTCCAGCCATGCTGCGGCCTTATCAGCTGCGTGGAAGAAATGAACTGACCCCGAGGCTTCCACCCTCAGTCGTGCTGGGTATAGTAAGGCATATGGAATTTTGTGGATCCGCAAAGCTCGTTTCACCTCCAAAAAGCCTGCCCTTTTTTTTTGGAGATCCGGGGAGAAATCGGGGTACAGTGAAATCCTACTGCCATTATGAGAGATATCCCCTGACTCTCTTGATTTTTGCATCAACACCACTTTGTCCTTATAGCAGAGCAGTTTCAGAATCATTGGTCTAGGGCGTCCCCCCGATGCAGTTGGTCTAGTAGGAATTCGGTGTGCCCTCTCAATAGCAAAAAAGGGTGAAAATGAATCGGGCCCAAAAAAGCCTTTAAGCAGCTTTTCCATAAAGATTTCAGGACAGGGGCCTTTGCTTCCCTCCGGGAGACCCAGGACCCGAACATTGCATCTGCGCATCCTGTTCTCCAATTCATCCAATTTATTTCTATACATTTCAAACTGCGTTTGTATATTCTTGAATTCCCGCTGCATCGGGAACACTGTGTCCTCAATTTGGCTCAGTCTCTCTTCTATAAGGGCAGTCCTCTCCAATACCTTCTGGAGCTCCAGACTCATAGAATGAAGTTCTACCTTGAGGCCCCCCAGTTGGTCGCACAGATCACGCAAGGACCCCTTGCAGGAATTTACCGCGGCCAGTACCTCTTTTAGAGTGGGTTCTGGCTCAGTTATTTTTATAGGGGCAGCTGAAGCCCCGCTATTTTGAGGGGTTGCTTTCTCCAGGGGGACTGTCTCTGGGCTTTTTTTGTTTGATGCATTTTTAGTACCAGCTGGTGTTGCAGCTGGGGCTGTTGACATTCTGCCCACGCTTTTTCGCTCACCAGGTGGCCCTGTCTGTGTTTTCTCGTGGGGAAGCTGGTTGCCTTTAACGGGGGTATGAGCAGGGGTATGTGCGAACTTTTCCAATTTTGCTGCAGCTGTTGCCGCTAAGGGTGTCGGTGCTGCCGGGCCCCCCCTGTCCTTGGCAGAGCGAGTTGCCTGTGCTGCTAGATTTTCATTAAGCTGTTGGGGGTCCTCTCCCTTTTTTCTGGTCATCATTAGGGGTGCTCAACAGGGGTGAGGGAGGAAGAGGAAAACGTGGTTCCGGTGGCGACTTGCCCCTTAGCTTCAGTGTAGTATAACCAAAGGTTGTCACGGGTCCCCCACTGCCGCACACCCTATGAGGGGGCCGTATCAGTCCCAGAACCTCAGAACAAAGCTTGATTAGACTTTCCTTCTTTCCTTCCTTTCTCTTCCTATTCACCCTCTTCGTCCACTGCTTTTCCCAGGGGCTTCTTTACCCTCCTTGCTGCACTCTGTACTTCTCTTTCCCCACTCCCCCTGCCTCTTACTTCTTCTATATTGTCCAAGGCTTAGATACCAGCCGCTGTGTGAAGCATAAAGCATGGAATATTGCAGGGTATAAGCTGGCGGTCTTGTAAACAACAAAGTACTGAGAAAATGTCCCTTATGATCTAAGCCCACAGTATGCTCATACCTGTCCTGTCGGTGCTTCAGGGCGACTCTCTCCCAAGTGCATCTGGTGAGCGTTTGTCATTGGGTGAAGTCAACTTCTGTTGCTGTAGCTGTGGTTGCGACTGAGGCAAAGGAGGGGGGAGGTTGGATTCGATGCTGGAACTGAAACAGGCACTTTGACTGAGGTTCCCGGATCTTCAGCGCCAAGCTCCAGCGGCTCCCGCAAGTCTCGCGGGTTTCCAGGGGACGCTAGGCAACCATCCCACGCCGCCACGGAAGAGGGGGGGCTTACCGCGCGGACCGTGTGTAGTGCAAACCAGGCAAGCCCAGACCAGTGTCCTTAGCGCGATACTACAGGAGTGGCGGGGGTGAGAAGCGGCTATCTCGGCAGCTGATAGTTACAGGTGGCAGACATCCAAAGCCGGGAAGCGAATCAGGCCAGCAGCCGACTAGATGGCAGGGAGGGGAGGGTCAACGGAGACAGGGCTAAGCGGCATGCTAGCCGGAGCTAGGAGGGAGCTCTCTCACACACACCCTCTCACAGCGGCATCCGGTCACGCCCCCTTTATCTACTATCTTAGACCAAAGATATCAGGGCTTTTATCCTTCATTTACTATCCTAGTCCGATGATATGAGGGTCTCTATCCTTCACATACTATCCTAGACCAGAGATCTGAGGGCCTCCATCTTTGTCATAACCCTTTAGACATACACGGCTGGCTGATCTAAAGGGTCTCCATTCTTAATTTACCACCCCAGACCAGAGATTTGAAGGCATTCTTCCTTCATTTACCATCCTAGACAAAGAGGGCCTCCATCCTTCACATACTCCTTCAGACATATGCAGTCAGCTGATCTAAGGGTATCCATTCTTCATTTATGACCCTAGATCAGAGATCTGAGGGCCTCCATCCTTCATTTATGTTCCTAGATGGAGATCTGAGGGCCTCCATCCTTTATTTGCTCTCCTAGATAGAGGTCTGAGGACATCCTTTTTTTATTTACCATCTTAAACAGAGAGGTGAGAGTCACCATCCTTTATTTATCATCCTAGACCAGAGATCTGAAGCTCTCCATCATTCATCTACTATCCTAGACCAGAGATCTGAGGGCCTTGATCCTTCTTTTACTAAACTACTGTAGAATAGTGATCTGAGGGTCTCCGTTTGTAGGCAGCTACTGGTTTCTGAAATAATTTTGGTGGAACGCCAAGAATTTTTTTTAACTTGTGGTCTGGAAGCTCAGCTAATAAGAATGCCCCTCTCCCTTTTATTGAGGGAAATACTAAGACAGCAAATTGACCCTTCCTGGCTCCATCTAATTTTAAAAATTAAAGAGAAAAAGAGAGTTTTAGCTGCCCACATCTACAGTATAATCATAGTAGCCTAAATCTAAAATCTTTTTTTTTTGTATTGACTATTGACAGAAACCCAGCTACTGTCAAGTGTACTGTCAGCTGATGTCATTGCATCATTATATAGTATATCATCGGCTAATGTCTTTGCTTAGGTCAGCCGTAGTCAGCTCACGGTGCTGTCTCTGTATAGTTCATGGAAGAAGGTGATGGAGGAGGCCGGCTGTGCTTTATTGGTGTCAGAGTGCAATGAATTACTTATAATCCAGTGTTAAGGTGTCACCAGTATTGGGATGTATATGGAACTATATCTGCATTTGTGGGATTATCTGACAGCTCTGTAAACATTGCTTTTTCTACATTGCTCTGTCCTCATTGTTTGTCCTGCACTGTTAGTTCCTGTACTAACGGGGTGACTTTGGATGATACTGGAGATTCCTACAGAGGGTTAATCTGAGCATCGAAGTCTCCTCTTTGCTGTTATCTCTCATTGCACCCTGTCACTACAGCACAACTGCTCATCATTGCAAAGCTCAGGCTATGCGTTATTCACTCCCTGACCTCTGATCTGAGAGTGACAAGAGAGAACCAAAGACGGGCAACAATAGAGATTACCTATATATATATAGAGAGAGACATAACACACTGTCAGTATTTACAGACCACTCTACTGTGAGAGCACCAAAACACACCAGACCCACTTTATATAGAGGCCACTGTACTGTGGGAGCACCAAAACACACCAGGCCCCCTGTTCACACAGATTGCTCTACTGTGACATCACCAACATATACCAGACTGTCTGCATATAGACCCCTCCATTGTGACATTACCAACACATACCAGACTGTCTGTATACAGGGCCGCTGATAGAAATCATGGGGCCCTGTACAGCCTACCTGATGGGGCCCCCTTCAGCCGCACCCTCAACCCCACCCCTGGCCCCTCCCCAGAGCCCACCAGACAAATTGGACACCTGACACTTTTTTTAGGAACCAGTGTCACCAATACAGTGATCAGTGCTATAAATATGCACTGTCACTGTAATAATGACACTGGCTGGGAAGGGGTTAACATCAGGGGTGATCAAAGGGTTAAATATGTGCCTAACAAGTGTTTTCTTACTGTGTGGAGGAGGTGGTTTTACTAATGGAAGGCATAGATCGTTGTCCCTGCTTTGCAGGAACACAGAATCAATGTATTCCATACTGACAAAACGGCAGTCTGTCTTGTTTACATAGGCAGACTGCCATTCTGCCTGTGTACAGAATTATCGGCAGGTGCCAGTGGACATCCAGTACGCTGGACCCGCTGGTCAGTTCTGATACCCGAAAATGCAGATCACACATATATATATACGCGTAATCCTGCACAACGCGACCACCCTGCAGCAGTAAATCTCCTACGGGGCAGTCGGCAACTGGTTAAGATCATGAGCATTATGATAACACACACAGGTAGCAGGCTCTCTATCATGGCTCTGGCTGGCACTGTCAGTGTGTCACATAACATTGCTGTTGGGTGATGACCTTGTTAAATTATGACCAATAAGTTAACAAATTCAACACCCAACAGTCATATTATGTGACACGCTGACAGTGCCAGCCAGAGCCATGATAGAGCGCCTGTGTGTTATGATACTATCCATGCCACAATGTGCTGCAGACAGTGCAATGTAGTATATTCACCCCCAAGCACACATGTGTTGAAGGCAGAGTCTCGCTCTCCGCCTCAGGCCCCACTACTGAGTGGGGAGTTGAAAAAAGATCACTCCGCCAGGGAAGGCAAGGAGGTAGGCAGGCGGCCGGCCAGGACTTGAGCCTAGCCACATGAATAGGCAGAGCAGGTGCGGAACAGACATGCGCCCGAAACTGAAGAAATAGTCCCTCCACTCCCACCAGCAAATCCTCGGAGAGGGGCTCAAATAATGGAAAATATACACTCCCCTAAGCTAGTAGAAGCGTCAAATCAGTGCTGTAATTCATAAAGGCAGTTTTTTTTTTATTATGCACTGACTGCCTTTGAGATTTCCCGGGGCCCCCCTGCTGAGCTGAGGATGCTGGGCCCGGGCCCCAACAGGGATGGTTATACTGGCTTATCAGCGGCCCTGTCTGTATATATAGACCACTCTATTGTGACACCAACACATGCCACACTGTATAGAGCGATCACTCTATTGTGACATCACCAACAAATACCTGACTGGCTGTATATAGAGGGCCCTGTATTGTGCGAGCACCAACACACACCAGACTGTATATATAGACCACTCTATTGTGACAGCACCAACACATACCACACTGTGTAGAGAGATCACTCTATTGTGACAGCACCGACACACACCATACTGTATATATATATATATATATATATATATATATATATATATATATATAAAGAGTGCTGTAATGTGGGAGCACCAACATCAGACTGTATATATATACACCACTCTAATGTGAAAGCACCAACACAATCCAGACCACCTGTATATAGAGATCCCTGTATTGTGGGAGCACCAACACACACCAGACCACCTGTATATAGAGACTGCTGTATTGTAAGAACGCCAACACACACCAGACCACGTGTATATAGAGACTGCTGTATTGCGAGAACGCCGTCGCCAACACACACCAGACCACTTGTATATAGAGACTACTGTTTTGTGGGAGTACCTACATGTACCAGACCGCCTGTATATAGAGACTGCTGTATTGTGGGAGTACCTACCTGTACCAGACTGCCTGTATATAGAGACTGCTGTATTGTGGGAGTACCTACATGTACCAGACCACCTGTATATAAAGACTGCTGTATTGTGGGTCTACCTACATGTACCAGACGGCCTGTATATAAAGACTGCTGTATTGTGGGTCTACCTACATGTACCAGACGGCCTGTATATAGAGACTGCTGCATTGTGGGCGTACCTACTTGTACCAGATCGCCTGTATATAGAGACTGCTGTATTGTGGGTGTACCTACATGTACCAGACCACCTGTATATAGAGATTGCTGTATTATGGGAGCACCTACATGTACCAGACCACCTGTATATAGAGACTGCTGTATTGTGGGAGTACCTATATGTATCAGACCGCCTGTATATAGAGACTGCTGTATTGTGGGAGTACCTACATGTACCAGACCACCTGTATATAGAGACTGCTGTATTATGGGAGCACCTACATGTACCAGACCACCTGTATATAGAGACTGCTGTATTATGGGAGCACCTACATGTACCAGACCGCCTGTATATAGAGACTGCTGTATTGTGGGAGTACCTACATGTACCAGACCACCTGTATATAGAGACTGCTGTATTGTGGGAGTACCTACATGTATCAGACCGCCTGTATATAGAGACTGCTGTATTGTGGGAGTACCTACATGTATCAAACCGCCTGTATATAGAGACTGCTGTATTGTGGGAGCACCAACATACAGAGGCCATAGCTGTTTTGGTGGGAGCTGTCCAGGCTGATGCAGTCATGATCTCATTTCATTGTGAATGCTGTATTGAGGGAAGGGGTATTATAAAACAACTAATACCTGGAGTCAGTGGGCTATATTCGTAGCATGGACCTATAAAAGAACACAAACTCCTTTAGATTGATACAAAATGTATATATAAGTATATAAGAACACTGTATATAAGAACACTAGGATCTTACAGATAAAACTGTGTAACAAATTCCAACTGTGACAATGTTGCAATTATCAAATAAAAGTCCAAACAAGTAAAAGTCTTAGTTTGTTTATTTTACTTTATTTATTTATGTATTTATTTTTTGCACAGTTACACAGTTACACAAGTCCATCTAGTTCAACCATAAAAATAAATAAATAAAAAATAATATCAAACAATCCCATATACCCAATCCTTAACCCACAGTTGATCCAGAGGAAGGCGAAAAACCCCAGCGAAGCATGATCCAATTTGCTACAGCAGGGGAAAAAATTCCTTCCTGACCCCAAGAGGCAATCGGATATTCCCTTTTATGCATTTTATACATGTTGATTATACCCCCCCCCCCCTTAATCTCCTCTTCTCAAGAGAGAATAAAATCAGTTCCTCTAATCTTTCCTCATAGCTGATCTCCTCCATGCCTCTTATCAGTTTGGTTGCCCTTCTCTGCACTTTCTCCAGTTCCCCGATATCCTTTTTGAGAACTGGTGCCCAAAACTGAACTTCATATTCCAGATGAGGTCTTACTAATGATTTGTACCAGGGGGGGGGGGGATGATATCTCTCTCTCTGGAGTCCATACCTCTCCTAATACAAGAAAGGTCTTTGCTCATCTTTTACTTGTTTGGACATTTATTTGATAATTGTAACATTGTCACAGTTGGAATTTGTTACACAGTTTATCAGTGAGATGAGATCCCAGTGTTCTCATATAGAGGGATATCTTGTAATTTGAATTTGAGACGTGATGATCATTTGCAATATCTTTGTATTTCATTGTTTTATTAACACTTAGAAGAGATGAGCACCTGCTTTTGTGTTATTTGATACGCATTTATTGATAGCACAAATTATTTCACTACATTTATTGTGTACAATGTAAAGAGAGAAGGGGTGAATCTGGCACTGTGTAACGTGTACAGAGAGCTAAAAGAGAGACTCTGGCACTGTGTAAGATGTACAGGGAGAGAAGGGAGACGATAGCACTGTGTAAGATGTACAGAGAGGGGGAGAGAGACTATGATTATTGTATAAGATCTGCAGAGAGGGAAAGGGGCTCTGGCACTGTGTAACATGTACAAAGAGGAGGGGATATGAAGAGTGGGGCACTATGTAAGGCACAGAGAATAAGGAAGGAGGAGGAGGATTATGTAGGAGATAACTCTGGCACTGTGTAGGGTATATGAAGAGTGGGGCAATATGTAAGACACAGAGGATGGAGATGAGAAGGATGAGGGGGTAGGAGGAGGAGGAGGATAGGAGATTACTCAAGCACTGTGTAGGGCATATGAAGAGTGGGGCACTATGTAAGACACAGAGGATGGAGATGGGAAGGATAAGGGAGGAGGAGAATGGGATATAACTCTGTGTCTTACATAGTGCCCCATATACCCTACACAGTGCCAGAGTTATATCCCATCCTCCTCCTCCCTTATCCTTCCCATCTCCATCCTCTGTGTCTTACATAGTGCCCCATATACCCTACACAGTGCCAGAGGATGGAGATGGGAAGGATGAGGGAGGAGGAGGATGGGAGCTTACTCTGGCACAGTGTAGGGTATATGGGGCACTATGTAAGACACAGAGGATGGAGATGGGGAGGATAAGGGAGGAGGATGGGATATAACTCTGACACTTTGTAGGGTATATGGGGCACTATGTAAGACACAGAGGATGGAGATGGGAAGGATGAGGGAGGAGGAGGATGGGAGATAACTCTGTCACTGTGTAGGGTATATGGGGCACTATGTAAGACACAGAGGATGGGGATGGGAAGGATGAGGGAGGAGGAGGATGGGAGATAACTCTGGCACTGTGTAGGGTATATGGGGCACTATGTAAGACACAGAGGATGGAGATGGGAAGGATGAGGGAGGAGGAGGATGGGAGATAACTCTGGCACTGTGTAGGGTATATGGGGCACTATGTAAGACACAGAGGATGGAGATGTGAAGGATAAGGGAGGAGGAGGATGGGAGATAACTCTGGCACCGTGTAGGTCATATGGGGCACTATGTAAGACACAGAGGATGGAGATGGGAAGGATGAGGGAGGAGGAGGATGGGAGATAACTCTGGCACTGTGTAGGGTTTATGGGGCACTATGTAAGACACAGAGGATGGAGATGGGAAGGATAACGGAGGAGGAGGATGGGAGATAACTCTGGCACAGTGTAGGGTATATGGGGCACTATGTAAGACACAGAGGATGGAGATGGGAAGGATAAGGGAGGAGGAGGATGGGAGATAACTCTGGCACTTTGTAGGGTATATGGGGCACTATGTAAGACACAGAGGATGGAGATGGGAAGGATAAGGGAGGAGGAGGATGGGAGATAACTCTGGCACTTTGTAGGGTATATGGGGCACTATGTAAGACACAGAGGATGGAGATGGGAAGGATGAGGGAGGAGGAGGATGGGAGATAACTCTGGCACTGTGTAGGCTATATGGGGCACTATGTAAGACACAGAGGAAGGAGATGGGAAGATTAAGGGAGGAGGAGGATGGGAGATAACTCTGGCACTGTGTAGGATATATTGGGGCACTATGTAAGACACAGAGGATGGAGATGGAAAGGATGAGGGAAGAGGAGGATGGGAGATAACTCTGGCGGCACTGTGTAGGGTATATGGGGCACTATGTAAGACACAGAGGATGGAGATGGGAAGGATAAGGGAGGAGGAGGATGGGAGATAACTCTGGCACTGTGTAGGGTATATGGGGCACTATGTAAGACACAGAGGATGGAGATGGGAAGGATGAGGGGGGAGGAGGATGGGAAATAACTCTGGCACAGTGTAGGGTATATGGGGCACTATGTAAGACACAGAGGATGGAGATGGGAAGGATGAAGGAGGAGGAGGAGATGTGATGGAGGGAGGAAGGAAGGAGGGAAGAGGGAGGGAGGCAGCCGCTCGCAGACTGTATCACGCACAGTACTCTCTCCTCTATACACAGTGCCAGGCTGTGTGCCCCTGTGCTGGTGCCAGGCTGTGGACATGTAGCAGAGGGGGGGCAGCCAGTCAGTCAGTGTTTGCGCTCTCTGTGCTCTCACAATGGGGGTTGCCCCCTGCTGGAGGTGGCTACTTGCCCTGGGTCTCAGGCTGCTTTTTCTTGTGCCCGCAGGAGTGCCAGTCCGCAGCGGAGATGCTGGATTTTCCAAAGCCATGGACAACGTGACGGTGCGGCAAGGAGAGAGCGCCATCCTCAGGTAGGACCCTTCTATTACCTGTGTGATCGGGGGGGGGGGGGGGGGGGGGCCGTGATCGGGGCTCATGCATGGTTCGATGTCCTCAGGTGGGAGCCTCCTATTACCTGTCCGGTCGGGGGGAGGGGGGGGGGGGCTGTGATCGTACAGATCGGTTGCTGTGCAGACTAATGAAGAGATAGTACGATGTGTATTGTATGGTGTGTGTATTCCAGATCACTAGTAGTACTGCATGTCCCAGCATGCACTGTCATTGTTATGGAGGTGTTCAGTGTGGGGGGGTTCTCTGCCTTCTAATTCTGCTCCTATCCCAGTGCTCTTCTCCTACTTCTACACACTTCTACAAAGATGCTACCAGCAGTACCAACCCTGTCATCAGGAGGCGCACTCAGCATTGCCAACCCCATCAGCAGGAGGCACACTAAGGGCAGTGCTATGGCCAGGGGGCGCACTGCGTGCAATACCAGCTCTATCCAGCAGGGGGTGCACTCAGCATTGCAATCCCCATCAGCAGGGGGCACACTAGGGCAATGCCAGTGCGATGGTCAGGGGGCACACTGCGAGCAATACCAGTTCTATTAGCAGGGGGCGCACTCAGCATTGCCATCCCCATCAGCAGGGGGCACACTAAGGGCAATGCCAGTGCCATGGTCAGGGGGCGCACTGCGAGCAATACCAGTTCTATCAGCAGGGGGCGCGCTCAGCATTGCCTTCCCTATAAGCAGGGGGCACACTAAGGGCAATGCCAGTGCCATGGTCAGGGGGGCGCACTGCGAGCAATAGCAGCTCTATCAGCAGGGGGTGCACTCAGCACTGCCATCACCATCAGCAGGGTGCACACTAAGGGCAATGCCAGTGCCATGGCCAGGGGACGCACTGCGAGCAATAGCAGCTGCATCAGCAGGGGGCACACTCAGCAACGCCAACTCTATCAGCAGGAGGCCTACTAAGGGCAATGCCAGCAGCAGGGGGCGCACTGATAAAAATGCCAGCAGGGAGTGCACACAGCAATGCCAGCTTCATCAGAGGGCACACCGAAAGCAATGCCTTCTATATGACCAAAGGCCTTCTCAGAGCAATGTCAAGTCCATCAGCAGGGGGCACAATGCAAGCAATACCAGCTCCTTCAGTAGGGGGGTGCACTCATCACTACCTGTCTTTCAGATTTACACCGACTAAGGGCAGTGTCAGCTCCATCAGCAGGGGACTGCTAGCAGTATCAGCTCCATCAGCAGGGGGCACACTCAGAGCAATGCCAGCTCTAGCAACAGGAGGCCCATTAAGGGCAATACCAGCTCTATCAGCAAAAGGCGCACTTTGAGCAATGCCAGCTCTATCAGCCAGGGACCTACTCAGAGCAATACCAAGTCCATCAGCAGGGAGTGTACCAAGGGTCTTGCAAGCACCACCAGCAGGAGACCCACTGATGGCAATGCCAGCTACAACAGCAGGGGTGCAATGATTAAAAAGGCCAGCTCCATCAGCAGGGGGATCACTGAGAACAATGCTAGGTATATCATTAGGTGGCACACTGAGAGTACTGCCAGCTTCATTAGCAAAGGGGGGAACTTAGATCATTGATATCCCCAGCAGCAGGGGGCACACTGAGAGGAATGCCACCTTGATTAGCAAGGTATGCACTGAGAGCAATATCAGCTTTATCAGCAGGGGGTGCATTGAGAGCAATGCAGACTCCATCAGCAGGAGGGGCCTATTGATAAAAATTGCACTTCCATAAGCAGGGGGCACACTGAAAGCAATGCCACATACACCAGTAGGGAGTGCACTGGGAGCACTGCTACAAGTATGTACAAGGGGCACACATAGAGAAATGCAAATTGGATCAGTAGGGGGGCGCTCTCAGAGCAATGACAACTCCATTAGCAAGTGGTCCACTCAGAGCCATGCCAGCTTTAGCAGCAGGGGGCCCAGTAACAGCAATGCCAGCTCCTTTTGCATAGGGTGCACTAGGAGCAATGCCAGCTTCATCAGCAAGGAGAGCACCAATAGCAATTTCGGGTTCATCAGCAGAGGACGCACTTAAAGCAGTGCCAAGTACACCAGTGGGGCATGCACTGAAAGCACTAATGGGCACACACAGACACAGCGGTGTCAACTGCGTCAGTGGGCGGGGTACACTGAGAAAAATGCCAACTGTATCAGTGAGGGGTGCACTGAGAGCAATGCCCACTTCATTAGCAAGAGCCACACTGAGAGCAATGCCAGCATTAGCAGCAAGGGGTGCATTAAATGCAGCATCTTTTGCAGAGGGTGCACTGAGAGTAATGCCAGCTCCATCAGCAGAGGGCCCACTAAGAGCAATGCCAGCTCCATCAGCAAGAGGAGCAGCAAGAGCAATTCCAGGTTCACCAGTAGGGGGCGCAGTATGAGCAATGCCAGATACATCAGTCCTAATAAAGGCTTCTTAAAGTGCAGTAATGCATGACAGCCCAGCAGGAACTGTGTCACATCTGGTGCAACTGCAGTACACTAAAAAAAATGGTTGCCATGTGTTACCATGTGTTATGTGTCTGACCTTCTCTAAACTCCTCTTCTACCCTTCTCTGTTTTCCAATCTTCTCTTTCCCCTGTTATCCCCTATTGTCCTCACAGTTAGCCTCTTCTCCCATCTCCCCTCCTTTCCGCTTCTCTGCTTTTATCTACACTCCTACCCTCCTGTTCTCCCCCTCTCCATTTCTGTCAACTCCTTCCACCCTTTCCTCTCTCTTTCCATTCTTCCCTCCTAATCTCTCCTTCCTCACCAGTCTCTGCAGCTTCTCCATATTCTCTTTTCTCTTTCCCCTCCTTTCCTATAATCTTCTCTCCTCTTCCTGTCCTCTATTTTTCCCCTGCTTCCCTCCTCTCTCTCTTTCTGTCCTCTGCCCCTCCATTACTCGTCTCCTTCCCTCTCCTTCTGTCTTTTCAACCCTTCCGCCCCTCTCTTTAATTTACCTTACTCTTCTGTTCCTCTCCTCTGTTTCCCTCTCTTCCATCTTCTCTTTTCCACTTTTCCTCCTCTACCTTTTCACGTCTTCTCCTCTTCCCTCTTCTCCTCTCCTCGCCCACCCTCTCTTCACTTTTCTCTCCTTACCTCTCCACCCTTCACTTCCTCATCAGTCTTTTCCACTCCTCCCCCTTTCTCTCACTTTCTCTTCCCCTCTAATATTCCTTTACTTGCTTTTCTTCTCTCACTTCCTCTATCTTCCTCCCCTTCTCATTTCCCTACTTCTACTCTCCTGTTCTATCCTCTCTTCAACTGGTTTCCTGTTCTCTTCTCCCTTTCTCTACTCTCCTGTACTCTCCTCCATTCCTTTACTCTCCTATCCTCTCCTCTTTTCCTCTTTTTTCTCTCGTCCACTTCTCCCTTTCTCTACTCTCCTATCTTCACCTCTCTTTTTCTCCTCTCCTGTTCTCTCCTCTCTACCTTTACTCTTCTGCCCTCTCTTCTCTTCCTCTACTCCCCTATCCTTTTCTCTTTTCCCTCTATTCTTTTGTCCTCTTCTCTCTTGCTCTACTCTCCTATCCTTTCCTCTTTTCCTCTACTCTCTTGTCCTATCTTTTCTTCCTCTGTTCTCCTGTCCTCTCCTCTCTTTCTCTACTCTCTTGTCCTCTCCACTCTTCCTCTGCTCTCCTGTCTTTACTTTTTTCCCACCCCACTTCCTCTACTCTCATGTCCTATGCTCTCTTTCTCTATTCTTCTATCCTCTCCCCTCCTCCTCTACTCTCCTGTCTTCTCCTTCCTTCCCCTGTTCTCCTCTCTCTTTTTCTACTCTCTTGTCCTCTCAACTCTTCCTCTGCTCTCCTGTCCTCTTCTGTCTTTATCTACTTTTTTCCCTGCCCCACTTCCTCTACTCTCATGTCCTGTGTTCTCTTTCTCTACTCTCCTATCCTCTCATTTCTTCCTCTCCTCTCCCATCCTTTCCTCTCCTATCATCTCATTTATTCTTCTCCTCTCCCATCCTTTCCTCTCCTATCCTCTCCTCTCTTCCTCTACTTTTCTGTCATCTTCTCTCTTTCTCTACTCTCCAGTTTTTACCTCTCTTCTTTTACACTTCTGTCCCCGCCTCTTTTCCTCTACGCTCTTGGCATTTCCTAACTTCCTCTACTCTCCCATCCCCTCCTCTACCCTCCTGTCCTTTCATTCCTTCCTCTACTCTCCTCCCCTCACTTGCTCTCAACTCCTCTCCCTTTCTTTGGTCTCCTTCCCTCCTGTCATCTCTTGCCCCCCCAGTCCCCCCCCATCCACACACTTCTGTCCCCGCCTCTCTTCCTCTACGCTCTTGGCATTTCCTAACTTCCTCTACTCTCCCGTCCCCTCCTCTACTCTCCTGTCCTTTCATTCCTTCCTCTACTTTCCTGTCCCCTCCTCTACTCTCCTGTCCTTTCATTCCTTCCTCTACTCTCCCATCCCCTCCTCTACTCTCCTGTCCTTTCATTCCTTCCTCTACTCTCCCGTCCCCCCTCCTCTACTCTCCTGTTCTTTCATTCCTTCCTCTACTCTCCCGTCCCCCCTCCTCTACTCACCTGTCCTTTCATTCCTTCCTCTACTCTCCCGTCCCCTCCTCTACTCTCCTGTCCTTTCATACCTTCCTCTACTCTCCCGTACCCTCCTCTACTCTCCTGTCCTTTCATTCCTTCCTCTACTCTCCCATCCCCTCCTCTACTCTCCTGTCCTTTCATTCCTTCCTCTACTCTCCTGTCCTTTCATTCCTTCCTCTACTCTCCTGTCCCCCCTCCTCTACTCTCCTGTCCTTTCATTCCTTCCTCTACTCTCCCACCCCCCCTCCTCTACTCACCTGTCCTTTCATTCCTTCCTCTACTCTCCCATCCCCTCCTCTACTCTCCTGTCCTTTCATACCTTCCTCTACTCTCCCGTCCCCTCCTCTACCCTCCTGTCCTTTCATTCCTTCCTCTACTTTCCTGTCCTTTCATTCCTTCCTCTACTCTCCCGCCCCCTCCTCTACTCTCCTGTCCTTTCATTCCTTCCTCTACTCTCCCATCCCCTCCTCTACACTCCTGTCCTTTCATTCCTTCCTCTACTCTCCCATCCCTTCCTCTACTCTCCTGTCCTTTCATTCCTTCCTCTACTCTCCCATCCCCCCTCCTCTACTCTCCTGTACTTTCATTCCTTCCTCTACTCTCCCGTCCCCGCCTCTACTCTCCTGTCCTTTCATTCCTTCCTCTACTCTCCGATCCCCTCCTCTACTCTCCTGTCCTTTCATTCCTTCCTCTACTCTCCCATCCCCTCCTCTACTCTCCTGTCCTTTCATTCCTTCCTCTACTCTCCCGTCCCTTCCTCTACTCTCCTGTCCTTTCATTCCTTCCTCTACTCTCCCGTCCCTTCCTCTACTCTCCTGTCGTTTCATTCCTTCCTCTACTCTCCTGTCCCCTCCTCTACTCTCCTGTCCTTTCATTCCTTCCTCTACTCTCCTGTCCCCCCTCCTCTACTCTCCTGTACTTTCATTCCTTCCTCTACTCTCCCGTCCCCTCCTCTACTCTCCTGTCCTTTCATTCCTTCCTCTACTCTCCCGTCCCCTCCTCTACTCCCCTGTTCTTTCATTCCTTCCTCTACTCTCCCATCCCCTCCTCTACTCTCCTGTCCTTTCATTCCTTCCTCTACTCTCCCTTCCCCTCCTCTACTCTCTTGTCCTTTCATTCCTTCCTCTACTCTCCTGCCCTCATTTGCTCTCAACCCCTCTCCCTTTCTTTGGTTTCCTTCCCTCCTATCATCTCTTGCCCCCCCAGTACCCCCCCCCCCCCATCTATCTTCCACTTTTGTCCTCTCCTACTGCATTGCACAGGGTCCAAAATCAACTGGACCTGCCTATACAATTTATATCTCCACCCCAGGGCCACAGCGGTCTGCAGAGCATTGCATCAGGGCAGGCAATAATATGACCACCTGTATGTCTTCCCCTGAGTTGGTTAGTCCTGCAGACCATTGCACAGTGACAGGAAGTGTCTGGTCCCCCCTATACCAACAATATCTCCTCCCCAGTTTTCCAGAGCTCTGTAGAGCATTTCATGTGATCCCTCAATACCACTCGTGGCTTCGCCCCAGGGTCAGGAAGGAGCGCAGAGCATTGCACAGCCTGGCAGTTGTTAGCTGTCTCCGCTGTGTTATATGATTAGAGAGATGTAGAGGCAATAGATTATAAAGATGTTGCTCATTATAATATTCATCTAGAAAGAAACAAGGCCTTTCTTCATGCAGCGTTTTAATAACTTGGCTGCCATAAGCCCTGCTCCTTCTAGCGCTGTGTGATTATCAGACATTATGAAGTTTATAGAAGGCCTGTCACTTCTCATCATGCTGAATAGTGCTATTCTCTGGAAGCGTGTGATTGTGTATCTCCACAGCGGACACTTACTAAAACCTCCCATTGATGAAATGCCTGAGAGCAGATTAAATGGCCCCTTATTGTAGGAATAAGGCAAATAGAGGAAGGGACAGTTTATAAAATGTCACACCATCCTTTCCTTATACTTCACAAAACTAAAAGGTAAAGGGTAAATAAAAAATAGCAAATAAAAAAATAATGTAGTGTATACACTTATGACATGTCATATTGTAATTTCTTTTTATTAGCAAAATGTCCTTTCCTTTCCAATCTGCAACGCTGTAATTTTCTGTAAAATGCAATGCAATATGGCAACCTGGAGGTGTTCTGTACACAGGTGGTGTCAGGAGTGTGCCCCCCCCCCCCCCCCCCCCGAAATGTATTTTCCTGCTTGTGTCATTGGCTCACTGATTTTTCCCAGAAGTCTGCACTGACATACAAATCAGATTTTGGGCATCCCCTACAACAAAAATGTTATTTTTGGTGAGATACTCACAAAGGGAAAATCACATCTACCCTGTCTCCCCGAAGATAAGCCCTAGCGTGTTTTTCGGGAATGGCTGCAATATAAGCCCTACTCTGAAAATAAGCCCTAGTTAAAGTCTTTGTAAAAACTTGTGTAACTTTAATAAGGTATTTTCCACAATAAAGTTACACAAGGAGACACACTGCACATTATATAATGTTTTAACAGAATAGATTACATCATTTTACATGGATTTTACCCAGGTTTTTGTATTACAGAATTTCATAATGCTGACACCTGAGCTGACAGGCGAGAGAAGACAGGGGACACAGGAACTTTTTTAAAAACATTTTATTGTTTTATTCCAGGTTTTTTAGAACATAGAGAGGGGTAAACGACACAGCACAAGCACTGTGCTGTCTATCATGCTTTAAAGGATCAAGATTAAATAAATATATATATATATATATATATATATATATATATATATATATATATATATATATATATATATATATATATATATATATACACACACACATTTTTTTTTCCAGAAGAAGCTGACATGACTGTATTTGAATAAATGAAGATTATTGTACATACTGTAAATAAATAAGACATCGCCTGAAAATTAGCTCTAGTGTGTTTTTTGTAGCCAAAATTAATAGAAGACCCGGTCTTATTTTCAGGGAAACACGGTAATGGGATGCAGACCCTGACACTTCCCTCAATAGAACCCTGCAAGGCAGCAGCTGATTAATAATTATAAAATCACTGCCATTCACATTCACTCTTCACATGGTCACAAGTCCTTAATACAGACAGCTTCATATATCAGTATCTTTAGATACTGTATAGACAGACCCACATTAGGAAAGCTGAATTTCTTCTGTAGAATGGCCTTTATATAGGACACTTCTTTTAAATTATATTTTCACTGGTGAAAACCATTTTAGCTGCTTCTTGCTGACTGGCAGAATTTGATGGGGCACAGTAGGGACAATTGATGGGCACACTACCAGCAGTTGATGGACACACTGACAGCAATTGATGGATACAGTAGCTGCGTTTGATGGCACAGTGGCTGCGTTTTATGGGCACAGTGGCTGCGTTTGATGGGCACAGTGGCTGTGTTTGATGGCACAGTGGCTGCGTTTGATTAGCACAGTGGCTGCGTTTGATGGGCACAGTGGCTGCGCTTGATGGGCACAGTGGCTGCGTTTGATGGCACAGTGGTGGCAATTGATGGGCACAGTAGCTGCGTTTGATGGGCACAGTGGCTGCATTTGATGGGCACTGTGGCTGCGTTTGATGGCACAGTGGCTGCGTTTTATGGGCACAGTGGCTGCGTTTGATGGGCACAGTGGCTGTGTTTGATGGCACAGTGGCTGTGTTTGATGGCACAGTGGCTGCGTTTGATTAGCACAGTGGCTGCGTTTGATGGGCACAGTGGCTGCGCTTGATGGGCACAGTGGCTGCGTTTGATGGCACAGTGGTGGCAATTGATGGGCACAGTAGCTGCGTTTGATGGGCACAGTGGCTGCATTTGATGGGCACTGTGGCTGTGTTTGATGGCACAGTGGCGGCAATTGATGGGCACAGTGGCTGCGTTTGATGGGCACAGTGGCTGCGCTTGATGGGCACAGTGGCAGCATTTGATGGACACAGTGGCTGTGCTTGATGGGCACAATGGCAGCATTTGATGGGCACAGTGGCAGTATTTGATGGGCCCAGTGGTGGCAATTGATAGGCACAGTGGCAGCATTTGATGGGCACAGTGGCAGCATTTGATGGGCACAGTGGCTGCGCTTGATGGGCACAGTGGCAGCATTTGATGGGCACAGTGGCGGCATTTGGTGGGCGCAGTGGCTGCATTTGATGGCACAGTAGCGGTAATTGATAGGCACAGTAGCTGCGTTTGATGACACAGTGGCTGCAATTGATGTTTTTTTCTTCAGTTTGTTTGCGCCCCCCAAAAGATTTTGAGCACCAGCCGCCACTGATACAGCACTATATGTGGCCAGAGGTTCGGGAGCAATGGTGGCTCCCAGCACTTCCTGGAGAACTTGGAGACTCTCGGGAACTGTTGACATAAATTCAGGGTGCTCCAAACACACATTACACCCGCCCCACCCAGCTGAGGGTGTCTCTGGGTGTCTCAGCTTTACTGTACATATACACAGTGGCCTTACATGGATGAACACCAGACTCCCTAACATTGTGAGTGTAATGCCCTGTACACACGGTCGGACATTGTTCGGACATTCCGACAACAAAATCCTAGGATTTTTTCCGACGGATGTTGGCTCAAACTTGTCTTGCATACACACAGTCACACAAAGTTGGTCGGAAATTCCGAACGTCAAGAATGTGGTGACATACAACACGTACGACGAGCCCAGAAAAATGAAATTCAATAGCCAGTGCTGCTCTTCTGCTTGATTCCGAGCATGCGTGGCACTTTGTGCGTCGGATATGTGTACACACGATCAGAATTTCCAACAACGGATTTTGTTGTCGGAAAATTTTATAGCAAGCTCTCAAACTTTGTGTGTCGGAAAATCCTATGGAAAATGTGTGATGGAGCCCACACACGGTCGGAATTTCCAACAACAAGGTCCTATCACACTTTTTCCATTGGAAAATCCGACCGTGTGTACAGGGCATTATTCTTATTTTTTCACAGTAAAACTACTGCTCTTATATCAAGACAAAAAAATAAAAAATGTTGCTTGTCCTTAAAAATGCTCGTATACACCGTTACTCGTAAACCAAGGTATTTCTGTACATTACACTTGGCCACTGTTTTCCCCATCATGGAACCCGTTCTGAGAAATGCCATGCAGCCATTACTCTAGAGAAAGAGGATGCAGGAGATCAGCAGTATGGGGAAAAGGATGAAAATAAGGTAACAAACAAAATGGTAATAACTTCTGATGCACATGGCTTTTAGAAATGAAACATCTTCCTGTTTGTGTTTACCTTTGCTTAAAAATGTAAGTGCACCATTATTGAGGTCTGCACCTTTATTGGTGGCCTGTGGCTATTATCATGCATTGTGGTATGATGTGGATTGACCTATTAATACTTATAATATAATTCTTAAAATAGGACGGGTGGCAACTCGGATGCTCTTGAATAAAAGTACTTTATTTGTTACATGGGTACAGGCTATACACTGACGCGTTTCGGCTATGAAACCTTCGTCAAAGCAAGGAAAATATAATCATATATTGTGGTATGTTGGTAATCAGCCTATGGATATTTTTATTTTGTATTGTGGTATGTTTGGATCAGCCTATGAATAATATTATCATGTATTGTGGTATGTTGGGGATTAAACTATGGATAATATTATGATTTATTGTGTCATAGTGTGTATTGGCCTATAAATAAATGACCACTTGTTGTGGTATGCTTGGTATTGGCCTATGACTAATATAATTATGTTTAGTGGAAAGTTGGGGATTGGAATATGGATAGTAATTTCATGTATTGTGGTATGTTGTGGATTGTCCTATGGATAATATTTCATGTATTGTGGCATGGTGTGTATTGGCCTATAAATAAAGTATCAAGTATTGTGATATGCTGGGGATTGGCCTATGACTAATATAATCATGTTATGTGCAATGTAGGGGATTGGCCTATGAATAATGTCAAGTATTGTTGTATGTTTTAGATTGGCCTATGGATGATAAAATCATGTATTGTGGTATGCTGAGGATTGGCCTATAGGTAATATTATCATATATTGTGGTATGCTGTGGATTGGACAATGTATAATGTTATTATGTATTGTGGTATACTGGGGATTGTCCTATGGATAATATAATTATGCATTGTAAAAAAGTTGAAGAATGGCCTGTAGATAATAATTTCATGTATTGCGGTACATTGTGGGTCGGCATATTGACAATATAATCATGTATTGTGCTATGTTGTGGATTGGTCTATGGAGAATACTATCGTGTATTGTGATATGTTGTATGTTGGTCTATGAATAATATTATCATGTATTGTGATATGTTGTATGTTGGTCTATGGATAATATTATCATGTATTGTGGTATGTTGTGGATTGGTCTATGGAGAATACTATCGTGTATTGTGATATGTTGTATGTTGGTCTATGAATAATATTATCATGTATTGTGATATGTTGTATGTTGGTCTATGGATAATATTATCATGTATTGTGGTATGTTGGTCTATGGATAATATTATCATGTATTGTGGTCTGTTGTATGTTGGTCTATAGATAATAATATCATGTATTGTGGTATGTTGTGGATCGGCCTATGGACCATATTATTATGCTTGCTGTATGTTGTGGATCGGCCCATTGGCAATATTACCATGTACTGTGCTATGTTGCATATTGGTCAATGGATAATATCTTGTATTGGGCAATGTTGTGGATTGGTCTATGGAGAATACTATCATGTATTGTGATATGTTGTATGTTGCTCTATGAATAATATTATCATGTATTGTGGCGTGTTGCGGATCAGCTTATGGATAATAGTATGCATTGTGGTATGTTGCATATTGGTCTATTGATAATGTTATGTATTGTGGTATTTTGTATATTGGTCTATGGATAATATTATCATAAATTGTGGTATGTTCTGGGTCAGGCTATGGATAATGTTATCATGTATTGTGGTATACTGGGGATTGTCCTATGGCTAATATAATTATGTATTGTAAAAAAGTTAAAGAATGACCTGTGGATAATAATTTCATGTATTGTGGCATGTTGTGGATCAACCTATGGATAATAGTATGTATTGTAGCATATAGGGGAATGGACTATGGAAATATTATTATGTTTGTGGTATGTTGTGGATCAGCCTATGGATAATATTATCATATTTTGTGGTGTCTGGTAGATCAGCCTATGGAGAATACTATCATGTTTTGTGGTATTTTGTATATTGGCTGTGGATAATAATTGTATGTATTGTGGCATATTGTGGATCAGCCTATGGGCAATATTATTATGTTTGTGGTATGTTGTGGATTAGCCTATTATCATATTTTGTGGTGTATTGTGGATCCGCCTTTTTGACAATATTATCATGTATTGTGGTATGTTGTATATTGGTCTATGGATAATATTATCATGTAATGTGGCATGTTGTGGATTGGTCCATGGATAATTATTAATTAGTTTCATAGTTACATACCCTGTTTCCCCGAAAATAAGACCTAGTGTGATTGTCGGTGATGGCTGCAGTATAAGCCCTACCCCCCAAATAAGCCCTACCACGTTTCCCCGAAAATAAGCCCTACCCTGAAAATAAGACCTACAATGACTTTAACTAGGGCTTATTTGGGGGTGTAGGGCTTATATTGCAGCCATCACCGACAATCGCGCTAGGTCTTATTTTCGGGGAAACAGGGTAGTAGGTGAGGTTGAAAAAAGACACAAGTCCATCAAGTCCAACCTATGTGTGTGATTATATGTCAGTATTACATTGTATATCCCTGTGTGTTGTGGTCGTTCAGGTGCTTATCTAATAGTTTTTTGAAACTATCGATGCTCCCCGCTGAGACCACCGCCTGTGGAAGGGAATTCCACATCCTTGCCGCTCTTACAGTAAAGAACCCTCTACGTAATTTAAGGTTAAACCTCTTTTCTTCTAATTTTAATGAGTGGCCACATGTCTTGATAAACTCCCTTCAGCTAAAAAGTTTTATCCCTGTTGTGGGGTCACCAGTACGGTATTTGTAAATTGAAATCATATCCCCTCTCAAGCGTCTCTTCTCCAGAGAGAATAAGTTTGGTGCTCGCAACCTTTCCTCATAACTAAGATCCTCCAGACCCTTTATTAGCTTAGTTGCCCTTCTTTGTACTCGCTCCATTTCCAGTACATCCTTCCTGAGGACTGGTGCCCAGAACTGGACAGCATACTCTAGGTGCAGCCAGACCAGAGTCTTGTAGAGTGGGAGAATTATCGTTTTATCTCTGGAGTTGATCCCCTTTTTAATGCATGCCAATATTCTGTTTGCTTTGTTAGCAGCAGCTTGGCATTGCATGCTATTGCTGAGCCTGTCATCTACTAGGACCCCCAGGTCCTTTTCCATCCTAGATTCCCCCAGAGGTTCTCCCCCCAGTGTATAGATTGCATTCATATTTTTGCCACCCAAATGCATTATTTTACATTTTTCTACATTAAACCTCATTTGCCATGTAGTTGCCCACCCCATTAATTTGTTCAAATCTTTTTGCAAGGTTTCCACATCCTGCAGAGAAGTTATTGCCCTGCTTAGCTTAGTATCATCTGCAAATACAGGGATTGAACTGTTTACCCCATCCTCCAGGTCGTTTATGAACAAAATAAATATTATTGGTCCCAGCTCAGAACCCTGGGGGGACCCCACTACCCACCCCTGACCATTCAGAGTACTCCCCATTTATCACCACCCTCTGAACTCGCCCTTGTAGCCAGTTTTCAATCCATGTACTCACCCTATGGTCCATGCCAATGGACCTTGTTTTGTACAGTAAACATTTATGGAGAACTGTGTCAAATGCTTTTGTAAAATCCAGATACACCACGTCTATGGCCTTCCTTTATCTAGATCGCAACTCACATCCTCAGAGAAGGTTAATAGATTGGTTTGGCAAGAACGATTCCATGCTCATTACTGCTAATGAAGGTGAACGGAAAACTCTGGACAGCCACACTCCAAAGACAATTTCTTGTGCCTTTTATTGAAAAATTGGGATCACACTGTACAAGCCACAGCAAAGTGATACAAACAAGAGCTGATGCGTTTCACACTACAGAAAGTGCTTTCTCATAGCTGAGCTATAACTCAAAGCTATGAGTAAGCACTTTCTGTAGTGTGAAATGCATCAGCTCTTGTTTGTATCACATTGCTGTGGCTTGTACAGTATGATCCCAATTTTTCAATATAAGGCACAAGAAATTTTCTTTGGAGTGCGGCTGACCGGAGTTTTCCGTTCACCTTCATTTGCTATATGCATTAGCCAGCACCTGGGGCTCTTCAGTTCTAGAGGAATAGTTTTTGTTTCGGCTGACCTACCTGGAGTGGTGGTCTCTCTCTCTGATTACTGCTAATGATACCTTTCTCATTACTAAAATCTTGTATATAGTCCCTTATCATCCCCTCCAAGAGCTTGCATACTATTGATGTTAGGCTAACTGGTCTGTAATTCCCAACTGGTCACCTGGTACCATTCCAGTCAGTAGACTGTCAGTAAAAATTAGGAACAATGGTCTGGCAATTACTTAACTGAGTTCCCTAAGTACCCTCGGATGCAAGCCATCTGGTCCCAAGTCTAATTTTAATTCTGTCCTCTGTTAACCATGGAGGTGCTTCCTGTGCTGTGTCACAAGGATGAACACTGCAGTTTTGGTTACTGAAGCCCCCCAATTCCCTTGTGAAGACTGAGGAGAAGAATAAATTCAATACTTTCACCATCTCCCCATCCTTTGTAACCAGATGTCCTTCCTCATTCTTTATGGGGCCAATATGGTCTGTCCTACCTTTTTTATTGTTTACATACTTAAAGAATTTCTTAGGATTTTTTTTGCTCTCCTCCGCTATGTATCTTTTGTGTTCTATCTTAGCCGCCCTAATTGCACCCTTACATTTCTTGTTGCATTCTTTTTAAAGTCTGAAGATGATCCCTCAACCTTGAATTTTTTCAAGGCCTTCTCCTTTGCTTTTATATGCATTTTTACATTGGAGTTAAGCCATCCAGGACTTTTGTTCGCTCTTTTAAATTTATTGCCTAATGGGATGCATTGGCTAATGCCCTTATTTAATATGCTCTTAAAGCAAACCCATCTCTCCTTCGTGCTCTTTGTTCCTAAGATTTTATCCCAATTCATGCCTTCTAACAAGGTTTGTAGTTTAGGGAAGTTGGCTCTTTTGAAATTTGGTGTCTTTGTATTCCCCTTATGTTTCCTATTTGTGTGATTTATACTGAAGCCAATTGACCTGTGATCGCGGTTTCCTAAATTGCCCCGTATTTCCACACCCGTGATCAGGTCTGTATTGTTGGTAATGAGTAGATCCAGTAACGCTTTATTTCTAGTTGGTGCCTCTACCATCTGAACCATAAAATTGTCCTCAAAAGAGAAAAAAAATCAACCAGCGCAACAGTAATCACTAGAGCAAAAGCAGCTGAAATACTGAGCTTCAAAATATGAAATCCCATACAACAGAATTCTAAAAAAGCAGTACAGCGCTTTAAAATTAAAATTAATACTGATAAAGAAAGTCCATAATCTGAAAAGAAAGCACAGACAAGCTTCCAGTGTTGAAAGTGAAGAGATGCACAATATATGGTGACTTCCGTGACACCCTCCACCAACGTAAGGATTGGCCCCTCACCTCATGACATGGACCCCTGAGTTTATCAGTCAGGTCTAATACAGCATTCGTCGGACATCGTATGATACGTTCATGACGTCACTCGCGTTACGATGCTGATTCCCGCAGACACGCTGTGTTTATGTTTGCTGCCGATCCTTATCACTGGGGTACAGTGCCTTGCTTGTGAGTTTTTATTCTATTTTAATAAACAGACATAAGATTTGAAATACAGAGAGCACTAGATATTGCTTATTCTATTACATGTATTTGAATGGAGTTGAAGAAGATCTTTCAAACTGACTGTCCCTACACTGAAAGTTATGATGTGTGCATAACGACCCACTAATGGGAATGCTGTATTAGACCTGACTGATAAACTCAGGGGTCCATGTCATGAGGTGAGGGGCCAATCCTTACGTTGGTGGAGGGTGTCACGGAAGTCACCATATATTGTGCATCTCTTCACTTTCAACACTGGAAGCTTGTCTGTGCTTTCTTTTCAAATTATGGACTTTCTTTATCAGTATTAATTTTAATTTTAAAGCGCTGTACTGCTTTTTTATAATCATGAAATTGTCCTGCAAGACATTTAGGAACTGGCGAGGCTTAGACGAATGCGTGGTTCCATCCGCCCAGTCTATGTCTGGATAATTAAAATCCCCCATTATGATAACACTTCCCATCCTTGATGCTAATCCAACTTGTGATAGGATGCCCTCCTCCCTCAGGTTAGGGGGCCTATAGCATACTCCCAGTATTATTTTTCCCTTAGCTTCATCACTTTGGAGCTCTCCCCTTAAGGATTCGACCTCCTCCCTAACTCCCTTAGTGATGTCATCTCTCACATTCACTTGTACATTATTCTTGATATATAGGCATACCCCTCCCCCTTTTTTACCCTCTCTATCCCTGCAATAAAGGGTATACCCTTGAATGGTTGCCAGCCAATCATGAGAGCTATTGAACCAGGTCTCTGAAATTCCCACAAAATCCAAATCCTTCTTGTAGAACAGTATCTCTAGTTCACCCATCTTGTCCAACAGGCTCCTGGCATTGGTGAACAGGTAGTTTAGACCGGTCGCATACTATCCTCTTATTGGGTGTTCCAAGATTGCAACTAGGACTTGTTACGATACTTACCTTGGGTTTATGTGCTTTAGTAAACCTACTACTAATGCCCCCAATACTACCCTCTGGAATATGTTCCGCGCTGTCTATCTCAACCTCTGGGCCCTCCCCCCCGCGCTGTCTATCTCAACCTCTGGGCCCTCCCCCCCGCGCTGTCTATCTCAACCTCTGGGCCCTCCCCCCCGTCGCCTAGTTTAAAAACTTCTTTAACTTTTTGGCCATCTTCACTCCCAGCAGATCTGCACCCTCCTCATTTAGGTGCAGTCCGTCTCTTCTATACTACTGGTGATCGACTGAGAAGTCGGCCCAGTCTTCCAGGAACCCAAACCCCCCTTTATTACACTAGCTCTTCAGCCACTTTTTTACTTTCCTAATCTCCCTCTGCATTTTTGGTGTGGTTCGATGTATCGGTAGTATTCCTGAGAATACTACCTTGGAGGTCCTTTTCCTCAATTTATCTCCCAAGTCCCTAAAATCATTCTTTAGGACACTCCATCTGCCTCTGACTTTGTCATTGGTGCCAACATGCACCATGACAGCCGGGTCTTCCCCAGCCCCTCTCAGTAATCTGTCCACCAGATCCGTGATGTGCCGAACCCGAGCGCCCGGTAGACAACATACAGTTTGGTGCTTCAGGTCTTTGTTACAGATTGCCCTCTCTGTCCTTCTAAGAATTGAGTCCCCTACCTAGAATCTGTCTTTCCATACCCTTCGCTTCCCCCCCACTCTCACTGGAGGAGTTCTTCCCCCAGCAGCTAGAAGAGTCCCTCAGCCCCAGCAGTGTTGGTCCCTCACTGGTTTCACCAATGTCACTCAATGAAGCGTACTTATTGGGTTGCTTCAGCCCTGGATCGGCCTCCCTGGCACTTCTGCCTCTACCCTTCCTGACTGTCACCCATCTACTCTTTCTTGGTGCCTGCACCTCTTTGTCTCCACCCGCCTCTGTGCTGCCCCTGCAGGCACCTGCTGTACATGTTCCTGGCTCTCCTTTAGTATGGAGGGACTTCTCAGTGCTGACAGTTGCTCCCCCAGATTCAGAACCTAGGCTTCCAAGGAAACAATGTGCTTACATTTTGCACAGCGGTATTCACCCACAATCAAGGAACGCATACATGCCGCAAGATGTACATCGAGTTGCATCTCCACACACACTGGGCATCGTACCTACTAATTTAATGAGGATTGGGGATTATACCCTGTCCAAATTACCTAACAACTAGCTTCCTAACACTAAACAACACACAGGTACTCAACAAGACAATACACAGGTACTCGCTGACCAACGTGTATTGTGGTATGTTGTGTAATGGCCCATGGCTTTGGCTAATAGTAGCATGTAGAGTAGTATGTTGGGGATTGGCCAATGGAAAGTAATAATATGTATTGTGGTTTGCTATGGTTTGGCCTATGGATAATCCTTTCATACTGTATAGTGTGGTACATGGTGTATTGGTCCATGGATAATATTATCATGTATTGTGGTATGTTGTGTAATGGCCTATTGATAATGGTAGTATGTTGAGTAGTATGTTGGGGATTGGCCAATGAAAATTATTATCATGTATTGTGGTTTACTATGGTTTAGCCTATGGATAATACTATCATACTGTATATTATGGTACATTGTGGATTGGTCCATTGGTAATATCATCATGTACTGTGGTACTTTTTGGATTGGTCCATGGATAATATCATCATGTACTGTGGTACTTTTTGGATTGGTCCATGGATAATATTATCATGTATTGTGGTACTTTTTGGATTGGTCCATGGATAATATTATCATGTATTGTGGTACTTTTTGGATTGGTCCATGGATAATATTATCATGTATTGTGGTACTTTTTTCATTGGTCCATGGATAATATTATCATGTATTGTGGTACTTTTTTCATTGGTCCATGGATAATATTATCATGTATTGTGGTACTTTTTTCATTGGTCCATGGATAGTATTATCATGTATTGTGGTACTTTTTGGATTGGTCCATGGATAATATTATCATGTATTGTGGTATGTTGTGTAATGGCCTATGGATAATGGTAGTATGTAGAGTAGTATGTTGGGGATTGGCCAATGAAAATGATTATCATGTGTTGTGGTTTACTATGGTTTAGCCTATGGATAATACTATCATACTGTATATTGTGGTACATTGTGGATTGGTCCATTGGTAATATTATCATGTATTGCAATATGTTGGAGAACAGCCAATGGCATTTTGCTAAATTGTGATAAAATGGGTTGTATTGTGTAAGTTTGTGGTCCATTGTTTGTTACTGGACAGAATTGGAAAAAAGGTGAAGTAGCACTGGACCATGATGTGTACAGTTGATGGGAAGGTTTTCTATTGTGTTATTTTATGTTGGAGTCATGTAGCCCCCCAGATGTGAGCGGCACTTTGATGCTGAATGAATGTGTTTTTCATGTACAATTGGCATTTCCTCCAGATGGGTTTAATCACTGGTGTTTAACCTACAAAATGCCTTTATACCATGTGAGTGTGGCTGACGCGGGGGCTCCCGTATTAATTGGCCTGTTTCTCTGGGGACTTCCTGCCTGTCTAAGCAATCACCTGTCTACGTAGTGTCAGCAGAGAAAAACAAAGGTGATTTTTTTTTCCGCCTTTCTCTTAAATCTAACACTTTCCAAAAGCAGATAAATGCAATTACTCTGTTTCCCTGCAGGCAAGGCGGCAGAGAGATTAATGTCGCTATTTTGGCAGCGGTATAAAAAGAACTGGGTCACAGAAACAATGCGAAATTGTAGAAAAAAAAAAAAGATGATAAACCTTAATGTTTGGAACGGGGAGCCGCTTGCTGGATATTTAGTACAATACAAATGAAATAGATCCATCCCATTAAAATGCTGTGCTTAGTTGAAGTAATGCTGCGGGGGGAGTCACCATGATTCCTGTAGTTATGTCATGTTGTAGGCTGCTGAGTAGACACATAACGCACAACGCTCCTTATCGGCACAGGTAACACTTCCCATCAGTGAAAATTGCACTGGGAAGGTAAGAAAGAAGCCTTCTGGCTGTTGTGGAAGATTTAGGCAGAATTACACTGACGTTAGTGTGAAATGAGGTCTTTTACAATCTGCATAATTATCTGGATTCATGGAAATGTGGCGCAGGCTCCAGCCTACGGGCTGCAAGATACAGGGGCAGCAGGTTGCATTTCCTCATGGGAGTTCTTTTCTTCCTGTTCATGTCCCTTATTTTAAGAATAATATTTCTTTCTTCACAGCTTGAAGTGGTACTGGGAATAAGACTCCAAGTTAATGTGTCAGTAAGGAAACAGTGTGTGGTTTGGGATTAATGTGTCAGCAGGGGCGGACTGACTATTGAGCCACTCGGGCACTGCCCGAGGGCCCTGGGCCACTAGGGGGCCCCATCAGGGTTGCCAGCCTTAGTAAAACCAGGGACAGTATGTATAAATCTGTGTTCTTTTTACATCTGTCTGTGTATACTGTGTGTACATGTATGTGTATACTGTGTGATTGTATACTGTGTGTTTGTATACTGTGTGGCCCCATAATCTCTGATTGCCTGGGGGCCCCATAATCTCCTATTGCCCGGGGGCCCCATGAGTTATCAGTCCGCCCCTGTGTGTCAGTAAAAAGACTTTGTACGATTTAGGATTAATATGTCAGTAAGAAGACGTATGACTTGGGATTAATGTGTCGGTAAAAAGACTTTGTACAATTTAGGATTACTATGTCAGTAAGAAGATGCATGACTTGGGATTAATGTGTCAGTAAGAAGATGTTGTATGATTTAAAATGGACGTGTCACTAAGATGACGTATGACTTGGGATTAATGTGTCAGCAGGAAGACATGGATTAATGTGTCAATGAGAAGACATTGTATGACTTGGAACAAGTACGTCAATAAACAGTGTATGACTCAGTATTAATGTGCCAGTAAGGAGACGTTGTATGATATGAGATTACTGTATCAGTAAAAAGATGTTTTATGACTTGGTATTAATGTGTTAGTGAACAGTGTATGACTCAGGATTAATGTGTCAGTAAGAAGACATTGTATGATTTTGTACTGATGTGTTAGTAAGCAGACCATGTGTGGCTCAGAATGAATGTGTTAGTAAACAGATGGTGTGAGATTTGGGATTGATGTGTCAGTAACCAGTGTAGGATTCTGGATTCATTTTTCAGTAAGCAGCCATTATTTGACTCTAGATTACTGTGTCAGTAAAGCTACTGTACATTCACGCTGGCTCCAGACTGCATGCTGCAAGATACAAGGGCCTCCTGATTGTGTTCCTTATTTAGGAATAATGTTTATATCTTCCTAGCTTGGAGCAGTAGGGAAATTAGTGGAAATTAAACTTCAGAATAATGTGTCAGTTAGAAGGGTGTGCAAAATGGGATTGATGTGAAAAAAGTAGTAGATGCTATATGACTCAGGATTCATGTGTCAGTAAGGAGGCATTGTATGACTCAGAACTGATGTGTTAGTAAGGAGATGTTGTGTGACTCAGGATTGATGTGTCAGTAAGGAGGTGTATGACATAGGATTGATGTGTAAGTAAGGAGGTGTTGTAGGAGTTAGAATTGAATGTGTCAGTAAGGTGTTGTTATATGCCTCCGAACTGATGTGTCAGTAAGGAGGTGTTATATGACTCAGAAATTATGTGTTAGTAAGGAGGTGTTATATGACTCAGAAATGATGTGTTAGTAAGGAGGTGTTGTGTGACTCAGGATTGATGTGTCAGTAAGGAGGTATTGTATGACCCAGGATTGATGTGTAAGTAAGGAGGTGTTGTAGGAGTTATGATTGATGTGTCAGTAAGGTGTTGTTTTATGCCTCAGAACCGATGTGTCAGTAAGGAGGTGTTGTGTGACTCTAGGTTGATGTGTCAGTAAGGAGGTATTACGTGGCTACAAGTTGATGTGTCAGTAAGGAGGCGTTGTAAGACTCTAGATTGATGTTTCAGTAAGAAGGTGTTGTATGACTCGGACCTGATGTGTCAGTAAGGAGGGGTTATATGCCTCAGAACCCATGTGTCAGTAAGGAGGTGTTGTGTGACTCTAGGTTGATGTGTCAGTAAGGAGGTGTTGTGTGATTACAAGTCGGTGTGTTAGTAAGGAGGTGTTGTGTGATTACAAGTCGGTGTGTCAATAAGGAGGTGTTGTGTGATTACAAGTCGGTGTGTCAGTAAGGAGGTGTTGTGTGATTACAAGTCGGTGTGTCAGTAAGGAGGTGTTGTGTGATTACAAGTCGGTGTGTCAATAAGGAGGTGTTGTGTGATTACAAGTCGGTGTGTCAGTAAGGAGGTGTTGTGTGATTACAAGTCGGTGTGTCAATAAGGAGGTGTTGTGTGATTACAAGTCGGTGTGTCAGTAAGGAGGTGTTGTGTGATTACAAGTCGGTGTGTCAGTAAGGAGGTGTTGTGTGATTACAAGTCGGTGTGTCAATAAGGAGGTGTTGTGTGAATTCAAGTCGGTGTGTCAGTAAGGAGGTGTTGTGTGATTACAAGTCGGTGTGTCAGTAAGGAGGTGTTGTGTGATTACAAGTCGGTGTGTCAGTAAGGAGGCGTTGTAAGGCTCTAGACTGATGTTTCAGTAAGTAGGTGTTATAAGACTCTAGATTGAAGTATAAATAAGGAGGTGTTGTATGATTCGGAGCTGATGTGTCAGTAAGGAGGCGTTGTGTGCCTCTAGGTTGGTGTGTCAGTAAGGAGACGTTTTTAGACTCTGAATTGATGTGTCATTAAGAAGGTGTTGTAAAATTCAAGGTTGATGTGTCAGTAAGGAGGTGTTGTATGATTCTAGGTTAATATGTCAGTAAAAAAAACTTTTATCTTGCTAATCAGCAGGTTGTGCACTGGCTTCAGAAAGTTTGTTTTTATACATGACATTTATTGCTATACCGGATTTATACAGAGCCAATAGTTTGCACAGCACTTTCAAAAATAGAGGGTGACACAACAATTACAATAAAACAGAGTGTAAAATCGCCAAATAATTTAAAATTGTACAGCTTTATTGTAACAACTTTAAAACGAGCAGATTAAAAAAAAAAAAAACTTAAAATCTCAGTGATTTCAATGTAAAATGCATAGCCAGTAACAATTCATATCCTCCTTTTTGCTGGGTGCCATCTTTGATCCATGTAGTGAGAGCCTGAGTCCGCCATTTAGAGTTGCCATCTCATCCCTTTAAACCCGAACACATATGAATTACACAGGTTCTGAGGCTAATTAAATGCAGATAAGGCACCAAGTGAGTTTAATTACCACCCTAATCAGCCACAGAACCTGTGTAATTAATATGTGTTCGGTTTTAAAGGGATGAGGTGGCCACCATACGGCCATTGTTTGTGTGGATGTACACACTTCACCACATCCTTGAAGTATTAGAGATACCAGATTTGTAACATCATTTTTTGACATACGCAGCAGGATCTGTGTTTGTTTATACATGGAGACCGGTGGGAGTTGGACGGTTTTGAAAAAAAAAAAAACAGTGTTCCGTAGATTTTTCAACTTGTGATGGATTTATTTTTACAAAAATAGAGGTCAAGACATGCCATTTGAGTAACTTATTCAGTTATGAAAAATAATGAAATTTAGATGATGACCATCCTCCTAAATGCAGCTTCCAATCCTTCGCTTCAAATTGTCCATCACTCGGGCCAACAGCTTGTTGATCAATCGTGAGCACTTCTTGTCGGATGGCTTCCTTCAATGAATTCAGATTACGGGGTTTGTGAGTGTACACACGGCTCTTCAGGTACCTTTGTTACTGGGCTCCCGAAAATCCTAGGAACACTCAAGAAAGACCTCTCTACTCTGCACGTGTTACGTTGCCCCTTTCAGAGTTATCGGCCCGTATATTTTCAAGGAAAGTGGCGTAACGGTGACTGTTAACTGCGAAGACGACTAATAAACATGAGAAATGTTTATTTTCAGCAGGATGGTGCCACAGCGCCTACTGCCAACACACTAATGGAAGTTCTTCTAAACCCTGGGTGTCTCATTTCTCGTTTGGACGATGTCCCATGGCTTCCCAAGGTCTCCTGACTTGTCATCATGTGATGTCTTCCTACCCTGTTTCCCCGAAAATAAGACCTAGCGTGATTGTCGGTGATGGCTGCAATATCAGCCCTACCCCCCAAATAAGCTCTAGTTAAAGTCCTTGTAGGTCTTATTTTCAGGGTCGGGCTTATTTTCGGGGAAACAGGGTATAAGGGTACCTGAACAGCCGTGTGTACACTCACAAACCTCGTAATTTGAATGGATTGAAGGATGCATTCCGACAAGAAGTGCTCACAGTTGATCAACAGCTGTTGGCCCGAGTGATGGACAATTTCAAGCGAAGGATTGGACGCTGAATTCAAGAGGATGGTCATCTAAAAGACATTATTTTCATAACTGAAGAAAGTAACTCAAATGACACGTCTTGACCTTGGTTTTTGTAAAAATAAATCCATTTCAAGTCGAAGTTTCACGTTTTTCAAAACCGTCCGACTCCCGTCGGTCACCCTGAAGTATTTCCTCATTTGATTGGCGGTAAATTCCACATGGGCCGGTAGAATTTGATATTTTTCTACATACCATAGGATCATGATTTGATAAATATGTATCCATCTTTATGTATAATTGAGATCCATGGTCCTGATGAAGCGAAGGATCCCACGAAACGCGTTGACCTTTAGATGGGGATCTCATTGGACCCTTTCATGCTCTTTTCTTCGCCTATCTCAATTTGAGGACATGTATTGTTACTGACAATGGATTTTACATTGAAATCTCTGAGATTTTACGTTTTTTTCAACCTGCACCTTTTAAAGTTGTTACAATAAAGCGGTACAATTTTTAATTATTTGGTGTTTTTACATTCTATCTTTAGAGGTATATGTAAATGTATTTTTTTATTTTCTGTGTATATGGGGATGATACCTTCCAAAGATTTATTATCTTTGTAAACACCCCTCCTTCTCCTTTCCAAACAACAATTACAATACATTTCAATGCAGGAGAGTTAAGAGGACCATGCTAATGAAGGCTTGCAATCTAATGCTGGTCAAATACAGTATTTAATTCAAAAACGTTCAAATTTTCAGAACATTCGTCCAATTTTTTGTGGTTAGTGGGGTCAAATTGCTGTTTGTTTTTGACCATAGTGAAAATTTTTTTGAAGGAGCAGGATGGAATTTTTTCTTTTGGATGAATGTAATTCTAACTGTAAATGTCATTTTCATTCAGTAAAAATGTATAAATTGAATGTACCAGTTTCTGTGACGTCATGACTGATAATAAGTGTCATGTCTATACAGAGATAGCATTATGTAGGAACTTCCAGTATATCTGTACTGTTTTTTTTGTGACATTAAAAGGAGTCAAAGCCTTATATATTAGATGTTGTCGCTCCCCATGTATCCAGTATTTCACTATTTTTAGTGGAGCCGAGGAGCGCTCTGAATGCGGTACAATATTCAATACCTTCCTCCACCTGGAGAGAGAACTATTGACTATGTGTATGATTGTGTACTCCGCACAGCGAGGAAAGACGCCTTAATCCGATTTACCATTAAACCTCGCCGACAAAAGTTTGTCTCTAATCCTCAGTCCGCCACAACAACTGAAACAAGCCCTTTATTCTGTGTTTTACTAAACGTAGTATACTACTGTGACTAGGGCTGTTTACAGAGCGGATAGGACTGCTTCAATACCAGAACACATTATACTCTATACTTCATATATACTGAATTATAAGGCTTTGTAGAAGTCTGATCCTCTCCACATTGACACATTTTTCTATTCTCCAGATGTTATTTAAATAGGTGAAGCTGTTCTGTCTGACTCCTATATGATGCTAGGGCTTGTCTGGTCAGCTTAGGACATGTCCTAGATAACACAACGGGATGGTGTCAGGGACTGAGGCGCCATGAGCTGAATTTTAAGGCAGAATTTTAACAGTGATGACCTTAGTAACTCCTGTAACCCCTCAAATCCCAAAAAGTTGACATCTATGCTTTGTAAAAGCCACCAAACTGCCCTAGAAGTAGTAGGGTAGCCAGGCCTCGGTATTCATGCCACCACTGAAATCTGCATTAAATAGCTCAGTGCCTGTCTCCCCGGGGAGAGGCCTTAAACTTCTATGTTACACATTTTGCCTCAGCCATAAACAGCCACTGCCTCATCCCTCTGCCACTGCCTCATGCCTCTGCCACTGCCTTATCCCTCTGCCACTGCCTCATCCCTCTGCCACTGCCTCATGCCTCTGCCACTGCCTTATCCCTCTGCCACTGCCTCATCCCTCTGCCACTGCCTCATGCCTCTGCCACTGCCTTATCCCTCTGCCACTGCCTCATCCCTCTGCCACTGCCTCATCCCTTTGCCACTGTCTCATCCCTCTGCCACTGTCTCATCCCTCTACCACTGTCTCATCCCTCTGCCACTGCCTCATGCCACTGTCTCATGCCTCTGCCACTGCATCATCTCTCTGCCACTGCCTCATCCCTCTGCCACTGCCTCATGCCTCTGCCACTGCCTTATCCCTCTGCCACTGCCTCATCCCTCTGCCACTGCCTCATGCCTCTGCCACTGCCTTATCCCTCTGCCACTGCCTCATCCCTCTGCCACTGCCTCATCCCTTTGCCACTGTCTCATCCCTCTGCCACTGTCTCATCCCTCTACCACTGTCTCATCCCTTTGCCACTGTCTCATCCCTCTGCCACTGTCTCATCCCTCTACCACTGTCTCATCCCTCTGCCACTGCCTCATGCCACTGTCTCATGCCTCTGCCACTGCATCATCTCTCTGCCACTGCCTCATCCCTCTGCCACTGCCTCATGCCTCTGCCACTGCCTTATCCCTCTGCCACTGCCTCATCCCTCTGCCACTGCCTCATCCCTCTGCCACTGTCTCATCCCTCTGCCACTGTCTCATCCCTCTACCACTGTCTCATCCCTCTGCCACTGCCTCATGCCACTGTCTCATGCCTCTGCCACTGCATCATCTCTCTGCCACTGCCTCATCCCTCTGCCACTGCCATTGTCTCATGCCTCTACCACTGCCACTGCCTTATCCCTCTGTCACTGCCTCTGCCACTGTCTCATCCCTCTGCCACTGCCTCATCCCTCTGCCACTGCCTCATCCCTCTGCCACTGTCTCATCCCTCTGCCACTGTCTCATCCCTCTACCACTGTCTCATCCCTCTGCCACTGCCTCATGCCACTGTCCCATGCCTCTGCCATGAGACACTGCCTCATGCCTCTGCCACTGCATCATTCCTCTGCCACTACCTCATCCCTCTGCCACTGCCATTGTCTCATGCCTTTACCACTGCCACTGCCTTATCCCTCTGTCACTGCCTCTGCCTCATCCCTCTGCCACTGCCATTGTCTCATGCCTCTGCCACTGCCTCATGCCACTGCCTCATTCCTCTGCCACTGCCTGATCCCTCTGTCACTGTCTCTGCCTCATGACTCTGCCACAGCCTCATGCTCCTGCCGCATCCCTCTGCCACTGCCTCATGCCTCTGCCTCATCCCTCTGCCTCATGCCACTGCCTCTGCCTCATGCTTCTGCCACTGCCTCATGCCTCTGCCACTGCCTCACCCCTCTGCCACTGCCCCATCCCTCTGCCACTGCCTCTGCCTCATGCCTCTGCCACAGCCTCATGCCCCTGCCACTGCCAAAATCCCTCTGCCACTGCTGTTGTCTCATGCCTCTGCCACTGTCTCATGCCTCTGCCACTGCCTCATCCCTCTGCCACTACCTCTGCTTCATGCCTCTGCCACTGCCTTATCCTTCTGCCATTACCACTGCCTCATGACACTGCCTCATCCCTCTCCCACTGCCTCATCCTTCTGCCACTGCCTCATGCCTCTGCCACTGCCTCTGCCTGATCCCTCTGTCACTGCCTCTGCCTCATGACTCTGCCACAGCCTCATGCCTCTGCCACAGCCTCATGCCTCTGCCACAGCCTCATGCCTCTGCCACTGCCTTATCCCTCTGCCACAGCCTCATGCCCCTGCCACTGCCGAAATACCTCTGCCACTGCCTCATCCCTCTGCCACTGCCATTGTCTCATGCCTCTGCCACTGCCTTATCCCTCTGCCACTACCTCTGCCTCATGCCTCTGCCACTGCCTTATCCCTCTGCCTCTGCCTCATGCCTCTGCCACAGCCTCATGCCCCTGCCACATCCCGCTGCCACTGCCTCATCCCTCTGCCACTGCCATTGTCTCATGCCTCTGCCACTGCCTCATGCCTCTGCCACTGCCTCATGCCACTGCCTTATCACTCTCCCACTGCCTCATCCTTCTGCCACTGCCTCATCCCTCTGCCACTGCCTCATCCCTCTGCCACTGCCTCATCCCTCTGCCACTGCCCCATCCCTCTGCCACTGCCTCTGCCTCATGCCTCTGCCACAGTCTCATGCCCCTGCCACTGCCAAAATCCCTCTGCCACTGCCTCTGCCTCATGCCTCTGCCACAGCCTCATGCCCCTGCCACTGCCAAAATCCCTCTGCCACTGCTGTTGTCTCATGCCACTACCTCTGCCTCATCCCTCTGCCACTGCCTCATCCCTCTGCCACTGCCTCATCTCTCTGCCACTGCCCCATCCCTCTGCCACTGCCTCTGTCTCATGCCTCTGCCACAGTCTCATGCCCCTGCCACTGCCTCATCCCTCTGCCACTGCCACTGCCTCATCCCTCTGCCACTGCCGTTGTCTCATGCCTCTGCCACTGCCTCATCCCTCTGCCACTACCTATGCCTCTGCCACTGCCTTATCCCTCTGCCATTACCACTGCCTCATGCCACTGCCTCATCCCTCTGCCACTACCTCATGCCTCTGCCACTGCCTTATCCCTCTGCCACTGTCTCTGCCACAGCCTCATGCCCCTGCCACATCCCGCTGCCACCACCTCATCCCTCTGCCACTGCCTCATCCCTCTGCCACTGCCATTGTCTCATGCCTCTGCCACTGCCTCATGCCACTGCCTCATGCCTCTGCCACTGCCTCATCCCTCTCCCACTGCCTCATCCTTCTGCCACTGCCTCATGCCTCTGCCACTGCCTCATGCCTCTGCCACTGCCTCTGCCTGATCCCTCTGCCACTGCCTCTGCCTGATCCCTCTGTCACTGCCTCTGCCTCATGACTCTGCCACAGCCTCATGCCTCTGCCACAGCCTCATGCCTCTGCCACTGCCTTATCCCTCTGCCACAGCCTCATGCCCCTGCCACTGCCTCATCCCTCTGCCACTGCCATTGTCTCATGCCACTGCCTTATCCCTCTGCCACTACCTCTGCCTCATGCCTCTGCCACTGCCTTATCCCTCTGCCACTGCCTCTGCCACAGCCTCATGCCCCTGCCACTGCCTCATCCCTCTGCCACTGCCATTGTCTCATGCCTCTGCCACTGCCTCATGCCTCTGCCACTGCCTCATGCCACTGCCTCATGCCACTGCCTTATCCCTCTCCCACTGCCTCATCCTTCTGCCACTGCCTCATCCCTCTGCCACTGCCTCATCCCTCTGCCACTGCCTCATCCCTCTGCCACTGCCCCATCCCTCTACCACTGCCTCTGCCTCATGCCTCTGCCACAGTCTCATGCCCCTGCCACTGCCAAAATCCCTCTGCCACTGCCTCTGCCTCATGCCTCTGCCACTGCCATTGTCTCATGCCTCTGCCACTGCCTTATCCCTCTGCCACTGCCTTATCCCTCTGCCACTACCTCTGCCTCATGCCTCTGGCACTGCCTTATCCCTCTGCCACTGCCTCTGCCTCATGCCTCTGCCACAGCCTCATGCCCCTGCCACATCCCGCTGCCACTGCCTCATCCCTCTGCCACTGCCTCTGCCACTGCCATTGTCTCATGCCTCTGCCACTGCCTTATCCCTCTGCCACTGCCTTATCCCTCTGCCACTACCTCTGCCTCATGCCTCTGCCACTGCCTTATCCCTCTGCCACTGCCTCTGCCTCATGCCTCTGCCTCTGCCTCATGCCTCTGCCACTGCCTAATGCCTCTGCCACTGCCGTATCCCTCTCCCACTGCCTCATCCTTCTGCCACTGCCTCATCCTTCTGCCACTGCCTCATGCCTCTGCCACTGCCTCATGCCTCTGCCGCTGCCTCTGCCTCATACCTCATGCCTCTGCCACTGCCTCATGCCTCTGCCACTGCCTTATCCCTCTGCCACTGCCTCTGCCTCATGCCTCTGCCACAGCCTCATGCCCCTGCCACATCCCGCTGCCACTGCCTCATCCCTCTGCCACTGCCTCTGCCACTGCCATTGTCTCATGCCTCTGCCACTGCCTTATCCCTCTGCCACTGCCTTATCCCTCTGCCACTACCTCTGCCTCATCCCGCTGCCACTGCCTCATCCCTCTGCCACTGCCTCTGCCACTGCCATTGTCTCATGCCTCTGCCACTGCCTCATGCCTCTGCCACTGCCTAATGCCTCTGCCACTGCCGTATCCCTCTCCCACTGCCTCATCCTTCTGCCACTGACTCATCCTTCTGCCACTGCCTCATGCCTCTGCCACTGCCTCATGCCTCTGCCGCTGCCTCTGCCTCATACCTCATGCCTCTGCCACTGCCTCATGCCTCTGCCACTGCCTGATCCCTCTGCCACAGCCTCATGACTCTGCCACAGCCTCATGGCCCTGCTACTGCCGCATCCCTCTGCCACTGCCATTGTCTCATGCCTGTGCCACTACCTCTGCCTCATGCCTCTGCCACTGCCTTATCCCTCTGCCACTGCCTCTGCCACAGCCTCATGCCCCTGCCACATCCCGCTGCCACTGCCACTGCCTCATCCCTCTGCCACTGCCATTGTCTCATGCCTCTGCCACTGCCTCTGCCACTGCCTCATGCCTCTGCCTCATGCCACATGCCTCTGCCACTGCCTCATCCCTCTCCCACTGCCTCATCCCTCTGCCACTGCCATTGTCTCATGCCTCTGCCACTGCCTTATCCCTCTGCCACTACCTCTGCCTCATGCCTCTGCCACTGCCTTATCCCTCTGCCACTGCCTCTGCCTCATGCCTCTGCCACAGCCTCATGCCCCTGCCACATCCCGCTGCCACTGCCTCATCCCTCTGCCACTGCCTCTGCCACTGCCATTGTCTCATGCCTCTGCCACTGCCTCATGCCTCTGCCACTGCCTAATGCCTCTGCCACTGCCTTATCCCTCTCCCACTGCCTCATCCTTCTGCCACTGCCTCATCCTTCTGCCACTGCCTCATGCCTCATGCCTCTGCCGCTGCCTCTGCCTCTGCTTCATGCCTCATGCCTCTGCCGCTGCCTGATCCCTCTGCCACAGCCTCATGACTTTGCCACAGCCTCATGGCCCTGCTACTGCCGCATCCCTCTGCCACTGCCATTGTCTCATGCCTCTGCCACTACCTCTGCCTCATGCCTCTGCCACTGCCTCATTCCTCTGTCACTGCCTCTCCCTCATGCCTCTGACACAGCCTCATGCCCCTGCCACTGCCGCATCCCTCTGCCACTGCCTCATACCTCTGCCATTGCCTCATGCCTCTGCCACTGCCACTGCCTCATGCCTCTGCCACTGCCTCATCCCTCTGCCACTGCCTCTGCCTCATGCCTCTGCCTTATCCCTCTGCCACTGCTTCTGCCTCATACCTCTGCTACAGCCTCATGTCCCTGCCACAGCTGCATCTTTCTGCCACTGCCTCATCCCTCTGCCACTGCCATTGTCTCATGTCTCTGCCACTGCCTCATGCCTCTGCCAATGCCTCATGCCTCTGCCACTGCCTCATGCCTCTGCCACTGCCTCATCCCTCTTTCAGTGCCTCATGCCTCTGCCACTGCCTCTGCCACTGCCTGATTCCTCTGCCACTGCCTCATGACTCTTCCACAGCCTCATGCCTCTGCCACTGCCACATCCCTCTGCCACTGCCACATCCCTCTGCCACTGCCTCATGCCTCTGCCACTGCCTCATGCCTCTGCCACTGCCTCATGCCTCTGCTGTATTTCATGCAGTGACCCTTACCCATAGCTCCAAACTGTCCCTAATTCCAAGGGACTGTCCATGATTTGGAACAAAGTCCCTCCGTCCCTCCTCATTTGTCCCTCTCTTTGGTCTGATTTATATCATTGTATATAAATTGCACTATTTATCTATCAAAAAGTGTTTCACAGTGCTAAACCTTTCATCCAATTTCTTAATTGCTACACTTGTAAATTTTAAAAGCCACTGCTGTCAGTCGAATGCTGTGACACGGGAGTCGGGGGCGGAGCTGAGTCCCGCTGTCTGTGTCAATGGATGCAGTAGCAGGACTTGGGAGCGCGCACGCACGCACGAGTGCCCCCATGGGAAGCGGCTTTCCATAGGGGTACCCAATGAAGAGGAGGAGCCTGGTGGAGACCACAGAAGAAGAGGATTGGGGCTGCTCTGTGCAAAACAATTGTACAGAGCAGGTAAGTATAGGCATGTTTGTTGTTTATTTCTTTTTTTAATCAAGCAATTACAACCACTTTAATCTGTCAGTAGTCATAAAGTTATGGCTGATCGGTGTATACTTATAGACAAATACACACAATGGTATATAGACACCCATTACAAATGTAGCAAGGTCTCTGTGCTTGTCCAGTCTAATGAGGACCTCCAAGGCCAAAGATAGCTGACATCCTTCAATATGTGGTGGGTTGTGAGGCGTAGTGGGTGCAAAGATGGTCAAAGTCATTGGGCGCCAGACACTTCTTGGATGTAAAAGAGGTTTTATTTCTTTTGACAGTCCTTTTTGTATTTTTGGGGGAAAGAGGGTTAGGTCCAGGACACCCTTAAGTAGTTGTAGATTCAATTGGCAGACTTGGAGACTTCAATAGGAAGACAGCCGTGCAGGGAAAGGCCCCAGCAAGGCGCCACTTCTGCACATGCAGGATTGCTGTCTCCTATGGTAACAGTCTTTAAAGGTTCCTAACTCAAACGTAACAGTTATTTCAGCTCCACTACAACTGCCTCTTGTAGTTCTTCAACACTGAGCTCCCGGTCTCTTACTAGACCCTCTGATTCACTAACTCTGAATTCCTTGAGCTCCTCCATGGTTTGCGGTGGTATCCCCTCAAGCGTCACCCACGCTTCCCTGCTGGGTCCCCCAGCTTGGCACTCCAGATACTTCTCAAGCTTCACCCCTGCTAACCGTGCCCTTTCGGTGAGAATGTGGTTCCGGTACTTTCTTCAGTTACTCACTGTGGTCCCTGGTAAAGGTGGTTGGTCCCTATGTGGCGACAGCTTCCCTTCCACCCCCGACCACTGACAGGTTCTCCGGCCGGCAGAACCGTCACTTCTGGTTGGACTGCAAGCCGCAATCCCAACCCTGCGCTGCTCTCTTTACTTCTAGATAAGCCCTCACACAGCCCAGCAGCCAGATGCCCCCGGGATAGGCCCAATCTCCAGCCTAGCAGCCCGGGGCGTACCACACACGTTCACCCAGACAGCCGTCCAGGTGGCACAGAACATAGATCACCTGACCTCATCGAATATATGGATTCTCCCAGCAGGCGAAGGGATTCAAGAAAACCCCTTCCCCATTGGCTGAGATACCCCATATACATATAACCTGACCTTGGGTTGCCCTTCTCATATCTAGTACTGCCAAGTACCCGGCCACCTAGTGGTACAAGAGAAAAGTGCAACAATGCCAAACAGAGAGAAATCAATAGATCTCTATCATTTGACCAAGATAACTACTCCTGGCCAGTAAATTTGTGAAGAGCTCCCTGACTAAACCCCAGGGCGCTACAAAAATAAGCACAAACCCAGTGGAATACACAACCATACACACAATGGTATACAGGTTCACACCCATAAAATATATGCGCACACACTATAGGGTTGATTTTACTAAAGACAAATACACTGCACTTTGCAAAGATCTTTGTACATGAGGTAAAGCTTCACTTTGCAAAGAATACCCAATCACACCCAATCACATGCAAAGAAAATGAAAAAAAAAAATGCATTTTTTGCTTGCACATAATTGGATGATGAAATTCAACAGACCTCTCCCTCATTTACTAAGCTCTGGAGCAATTGCACTTGAAGAGTGCAACTGCACTTTGCAAAGTGCACAGTGCATTTGCACTTTACTAAATCAACCCTATAGATAGTGTACATATTGTTTACATGCTCACACACACCATATGTATATACTGTATTGTATATAGTATATACTGTATATGCACACACAAAGGCAGAGACAGGGCTCCATCTCCCAGCTCCCTCTCTCAGGAGACATCTGCTCCTCGGAGGGTCTCCGCCACTGACTCATTTTGACGCCAATTAGAAGCATATTGAGAGGGAGATGACGTGTTGATCCAGAGATGTTAAACATCCAGAGGGGGAACAAATACTCAGCTGGGTGTTAAGACGACATCAGCCATTCACAGAGAAAATGAAAGAGGAATGGGCTCATTTACAGCCCGCGGCGGTCTCATTTATCGCCAGCGCGCGGCGATGCCAGGCTGATTGCTGCTACTCAGAAATTCCTGTACAGGGTAAAGAGCACCTGTCATTACAAAGTGCTATCACAGGAAGGGGCCTACCTGCAGCTCTCTCATGCCTCATGGAATGCTCAGAGGATGAACGCACAGGGGTTGATTTACTAAAGGCAAATAGACTGTGCACTCTGCAAGTGCAGTGCCTCCAGAGCTTAGTAAATGAGGTAAAGCTTCACTTTGCAAAGAATACCCAATCACATGCAAGGAAAATAATAATAAAAAAGAAAAACAGCATTTTGCTTTCACATGATTGGATGATGGAAGTCATCAGAGCTTCTGCTCATTTACTAAGCTCTGGAGCAACTGCACTATGCAAAATGTACAGTCTTTTTGCCTTTAACCACTTGCGGACCAGCCGCCGCAGTATGGCACGGCTGGGCGAAGCAACGTTATGTTACGTCACTTCGCCCTGTAGCCACTAGGGGCGCGCACGTGCCACCGGATACCCGCTGCTCGCCCCCGGAGCTGATGCGAGTGCCGTGATTGCAGCTGACACACGGAGAACCGGGATCTGTGTGTGTAAACACACAGTTTCCGGTTCTCTGAGGGGAGAAGAGACAGATCATCTGTTCATACAGAATATGAACAGCGATCTGTCATCTCCCCTACACAGCCCCCTCCCCCTTCAGTTAGAATCACCTCCCAGGAAACACAATTAACCCCTTAATCGCCCCTAGTATTAACTCCTTCCCTGCCAGTGACATTTTTACAGTAATCAATGCATTTTTATAGCACTGATCGCTGTATAAATGCCTATGGTCCCAAAAATGTGTGAAAATTGTCAGATGTGTCCGCCATAATGTCGCAGTCCTGATAAAAATCGCAGATCGCTGCCATTACTAGTAAGAAAAAAAATAATAATAAAAATGCCATAAAACTATCGCCTATTTTGTAGACGCTATAACTTTTGCGCAAACCAATCAATATATGCTTATTGCGATTTTTTTTTAATACCAAAATATGTAGAAGAATACATATCGGCCTAAACTGAGGAAAAAAAATGTTTTTTATATATATATTTTTGGGGGATATTTATTATAGCAAAAAGTAAAAAATATTGAGTTTTTTTCAAAATTGTCGCTCTTTTTTTGTTTTTAGAGAAAAAAATAAAAACCGCAGAGGTGATCAAATACCACCAAAAAAAAAGGTCTATCTGTGGGAAAAAAAGGACGCCAATTTTGCTTGGGTACAACGTTGCACGATTTTGTGCATGCGCAAAATCGCAAAAAGTGCTCTGATCAGGAAGGGGGTAAAATCTTCCGGGGCTGAAGAGCTTAAAAAATAAACCCCAAAATGTGATTGGTCCGGATATGAGCTATGCCCTGATTTACAGTGAACATTTCTTGTAAAGGGGGCCTCACATGTATCAATATGATCATAAAATCAACTAATCAGTGTAGCTAAACTGGTCAAATTGAATAAAAATCCTACACCAAAGAGCGTCCAATTGATTTAGTGAGCTATTGATCAATTTTGACTCAATTTTGATGATCACTTCTGATTTATTGAACAAATATCAAGGTGTGCATGTGTAATATTAATTCAGATTGATTAAATGATCATTTTTTTTTAGATTGTTTATATAGATTATATTTTGATTCAGTGTTTTCAGTCAATCTCAAAATGCAGAACAATCGTATGTTATGCATTGTTCATGTTTTTATTCATGGATAGATCGCTTGTATGCAAATGCTTGTATCTAAATTGATGACAAATCTCTACGTGTATGGCCACCTTTAGGTATAGGTGGGCTGTACAGTAACAGGTGTCAGGGCGATAGAGATGTAATTCTATCCACAAATCTTGTTATTTATGTTAATCTCAGACTTTCATTTCACAAGCCATCTGCAGCCTCGGATTGTGTGAATGACATTCTTCGCTGAGGTCGCTACTTGTAGAGCCGCGTACAAAATGCCGCCTTTTATTGCCTTTAACATTTCTATTTGTTTTTCGTGTTTTCTTTGGTGCTTGTCATTTTTTTTCCCAATGTATTTCTTGGAGGATTGATGATAAGCTTGCAACATGCAGAAATTCGATTTCTACATACAGAAAGGCTGCTAAATATTATTGTCATGGATCACGGCTGCAACTCAATATGCAGAAACATTTCTCAGATCTATCATGTAAAATTATTTATCAGACATGCTACAATCCAATTCCTAAATTTGGTGAACATGATTAGCCTGTATATATGGAGGCTGAGCCATCCATCATGGAGCTTTCCAGGTCTCTCACAATACTGCATAAATAAGGCAAGAATCAGCATCAGTTGCAGCCAGGCATGGCTGTACATCTCCTGTACCCCACATACAGACCTTTCTACCAATCACTGTACATCTCCTGTACCCCACATACAGACCTTTCCACCAATCACTGTACATCTCCTGTACCCCACATACAGACCTTTCCACCAATCACTGTACATCTCCTGTACCCCACATACAGACCTTTCCACCAATCACTGTACATCTCCTGTACCCCACATACAGACCTTTCCACCAATCACTGTACATCTTATGTACCCCACATACAGACCTTTCCACCAATCACTGTACATCTCATGTACCCCACATACAGACCTTTCTACCAATCACTGTACATCTCCTGTACCCCACATATAGACCTTTCCACCAATCACTGTACATCTTATGTACCCCACATACAGACCTTTCCACCAATCACTGTACATCTCCTGTACCCCACATACAGACCTTTCCACCAATCACTGTACATCTCCTGTACCCCACATACAGACCTTTCTACCAATCACTGTACATCTCCTGTACCCCACATACAGACCTTTCTACCAATCACTGTACATCTCCTGTACCCCACATACAGACCTTTCCACCAATCACTGTATATCTCCTGTACCCCACATACAGACCTTTCCACCAATCACTGTATATCTCCTGTACCCCACATACAGACCTTTCTACCAATCACTGTACATCTCCTGTACCCCACATATAGACCTTTCCACCAATCACTGTACATCTTATGTACCCCACATACAGACCTTTCCACCAATCACTGTACATCTTCTGTACCCCACATACAGACCTTTCCACCAATCACTGTACATCTCATGTACCCCACATACAGACCTTTCCACCAATCACTGTACATCTCATGTACCCCACATACAGACCTTTCCACCAATCGCTGTACATCTCCTGTACCCCACATACAGACCTTTCCACCAATCCCTGTACATCTCCTGTACCCCACATACACACCTTTCCACCAATCGCTGTACATCTCCTGTACCCCACATACAGACCTTTCCACCAATCACTGTACATCTCCTGTACCCAACATACAGACCTTTCCACCAATCGCTGTACATCTCCTGTACCCAACATACAGACCTTTCCACCAATCGCTGTACATCTCCTGTACCCCACATACAGACCTTTCCACCAATCACTGTACATCTCCTGTACCCCACATACAGACCTTTCCACCAATCGCTGTACATCTCCTGTATCCAACATACAGACCTTTCCACCAATCGCTGCACATCTCCTTTATCCTTCATACAGAACTTCCCACCAATCGATGTGCGGCTTCTATACCCTACATACAGAACTTTCCACGAATAGCTGTACGTCTCCTTTACCCTACATTAAAAACATTCCACCAGTCACTGTTCGCCTCTTATAACCTACATAGGGAACTTGCCACCACTCGCTGTATGTCACATGTACCCAACATATAGTCCTTTCCATCATATGCTGTATGTCACCTGTATAATACATACAGAACTTTCTACAAAACGCTGTACGCCTCATGTACCCTACATAGAGACCTTTCTACCAATCACTGTATTTCTCCTGTACCCAACATGCAGACCATTTTACTAAATGCTGTAAGTCTCTTACGCCCTATATACAAACGTCTCCACCAATCATTGTACGTCATCTGTACCCTATACAAAGACCTTTTCACAAATTTCCACTAGCCACTGCCTATAATAGAGAGGGATAAGCACGGCATACAACAGAGAGGCATGAGGAGTAAATCCAGTAGGGAGGAATGAGTATAATAGGGAGGAATAAGTTGTACCGCCCAAAACTACCATACTAAATATAGGACTCTCATACTTTATCTGGACCCTGAGGGGAGCTCAGACCCCAAGAACCACCCAGTTGGAGCTCCTCATGTTCATGAAAAAGATTCACAATCCCAAACTACATGGAGATGCAGTAGTGGGCATGAGGGTCACCTTCTATACCTTTGCCCCTCAGGAACGATGACAGGTCGCCAGCCTGGGTAGAATTCACATTTAAAAAGGTGCCAACTCCACTCTATTTTATGTGGAATCTTGGTGGTTCAGATGCTTACTCAGTTGAGAAGGATACACACTACGTGTAATAGGGATGAGACACTTTCCGTGACCTAGAGAGATTCAGACTGCGCACATTAGAGAGATGAGGCCCTGCCTGCGAGGGCTAAATGCTTGTAATCTAATGTAATAGAGAGGGATGAGGCCCTATGTGAAACAGGGCTGCCGTTAGAAATCACGGGGCCCCATACTGCTTACCTGACTGGGCCCCGCTCCCCCCCCCGACCCCCCAGATTACATCAAATTATATTTTTGCTAAAAATACACTAAAATCATTATTACATGACATATTTACCTGCCCCTTCCCCCCGCTCTCCATCCTGCAACATACCCTTGTGTGCCTGCAGCAGTTGCCGGTGGGAGAGGAGAGGAGGGAAGCCGTAAAACAGGGGGATGGGGTTGCGGATGTGGATGCTCAAACTGATTATACCCTCCATTGGATTGCTGGATGTTGAAGCGAGCAGTCACAACAAACCTCTGCCTCCTAGAGCTGCGACCATACGCTACCTCATCTGCTCTATGTAGAAACAACTCTACCATCAACAGGGCTTCCCCTTTTCCCAACCCCAGTGTGTCTTCGGGCCTCCCCTGCACCCCAGCCTGGTCATCCCTCCCTCGGCGGAGGAGGGGGTTTTTGGTTTAACGGCAGACTCCTTTCTGGGTCTGCACACACTTACGCCTTTGGGGGTCTCCTGAATGGAAAATTAAAAGGCATACATACTCTCGCATGTTTTTAAAGATACAACTATTGGAATGTTGACCACATTGTTACAACACCTAAATATAGTTTCTTATTGCTTACACCCCTGAAGAAGGAGACCACTTAGTACTCTGAAACGCGTCGGCTGCAAGAAATCATAAACTGTATTGTATAATTTTATATTGATGGTGAAAAAATTGCAGATGTGTTAAAGCATTCCATGTTTTTATATATACTTTTCTATATATTTTCTAAATAAATGTTTTTTTAAACTATCATAATACCTCACTAAAAATCCTTTGAAAATTAGCATGCCTTAAAAGTCCACCACATAGGGGATTCCTTTCCTTTTTTCTAGAACTGATCATCCTGCAACACAGCTGCAGGGAGGGAGTGGAAAAGAAGCCAGCAAACCTGCAAGGGGAGACAAAAGAGGATCAGGGGTCGATTTACTAAAGACAAATAGACTGTGCACTTTGCAAAGCACAGTTGCACTCTGCAAGAGCAGTTGCTCCAGAACTTAGTAAATGAGCAGAAGCTCTGCTGACTTCCATCATCCAATCATATGCAAGCAAAAATGCAGTTTTTTTTAATCTTCCTTGCATGTGATTGGATATTCTTTGCAAAGTGAAGCATTTACTAAGTTCTGGAGCAACTGCACTTTGCAAAGTGCACAGTCTATTTGCCCTTAGTAAATCAACCCCTCTGCGTATCCCCCCCCCCTTCCTACCCACATCCGAGCACTGACCCTTGGTTCCGCAATAGACCCCCCCAGCAACTATAAACCCCTAGCAGCATCAATAGACTCTCCAGCAGCCAGCAACAGTAGATCCCTCCCAAAACAGTGGCAGCAACAGTGCAGCAACAATTGACCCCAGTAACAAAAGATCCTCCACCAGCAACAATAGAGTGCCACGCAAAAATAGATCCACTCCAGCAACAATAGATACCCCAGCAGCCAGCATCAGTAAACCATCCATCACACCCCAGCACCCCTTGCCATTGCAAACATTGAGTGCTGGAGGTGCCAGAACTGCATTCCCTCACGTTCTCCCTGAAAAAAAGCCCTCTGTATGTGTAGGTCAAAGCTCTTCCACCAGATGCAAGGAGTGCCAGCTTTTCATCTGTGGCACTTCTCACCAGATGGTTTATGCAAATAGGGGGAAAAGTGTGGGGCACAGAGTAAATGGTATGATTAGGGCAGATTGTAAGTCTGCTAACACCACAGAAAGATCCACGTGAGATCAACACACCTCCAGACAATACTAGTCAGATGGGGTGAGCAGTCTTTTCTGTGGGTATCCCCCAATTTGTTGGTGAGAGGTCAGCGTTGAGTGTGGCAGAATCATTAGAGACAGGCAAGTGGCAGTCAAATTTCTCATCTGTGTAGCTCTATCATAGACCGCAAGGCTGTGACCCTGAATGCACACGAGCAGTAATAATTCATGGCTGCTGTGAATATATTAGGCCCTCCGGGTGTTTGGCCGTTGTGCCGAATCTCTGATCTGTGTCATTGTACAGCACATTATTAATATCATTATTTGTTTCTATTTCTCGGCACCAATGGCAAACATTCAAAAACTGTCTGTCATCACTATCGGAGAGACAATCGCTGTATCTGCTGCCTAATGATGCTTTTCACTGACATGGCTGGTAATGAATCCCATGGCAAACACTCCAGGATTAAGGAGATTCCAGCGTTCGATTGAATGCGGAGCGGTGCTCACTGTACATAACATCTAAAACAGTGACAAAGTAATAGTCCTAGGCTATGTGTCAGCAATGCAGCACCCCACTTGTCAGCACCCCAACAATGATGGGATTCTCAGGAGATCAGGGTCCAGGAATATTTCTAATCTGCTTCATACTGACCTCATCCTGCACCTGAAGCTTATAAATCCCCAGCATGCCTTTCCTATACTGAAACCATGCAGCACCAAGATCCCAGAACTAAAAAAAGTCACTCTATAAAAACTGCACCCACACATACCCAATCATTTTATCCAGAGAAAACCCCATGAACATCTCTATATAAAAAGTAACATCTTTGCCCTCAGTATAAAAATGATTCCACAGTTGTGCAACATTAAACCCCCAATATTAAAGAGGTCCAAAGCTCTTAGAAATAGACTCAGCCCAACGGTCACCCAGTCAAGCCACTGCAAAAATAGGCAACTTTTCATTCCTCTGTCTCCGGGATTGTGATCCAATTCCTGAACATATCCTCAAAACAAGCCCCAAATTGCCACAAAAGAAAAAGGATCCATAATACATTATCACCAAATAAACTGTTGTTTATTAAATAAATACATACTCACAAATGGAGATAATACAATCAAATGGCAATCATTCCATTGAGGACATCTATGTGGACGAAACATATAGGGGTAGGGTTTTGGCGCTGACATTATCATGCATGCATGCTGGGACAGGCGGCATGCCGGATTGCTATATATGATTGTAATATTTCCCCGTATATGAAGGAAGTGTGGATACAATGTACATGGAACAGTGTAATTCTAACTTAACTTGATGCTAAACTCTTCTTGTGTGTCTAAATCCAAAATGTTAAATGTAATATATAGCAGATTACTAGTCTTTGGTGTGGTAGCTGCAGTAGTTTTCTTTTTTTCCCCAGGCTTTCTTTCTTTTTATTTTCACCTGGTAATCCTGCAAATAACATACTTCATGTCCCTGAGTGGCTACATCACTCCTCAGTTGTATCCATAGTGGAAGCCATGGCTGGTCTCCTGATAGGACTAGAAATACACTATATTACCAAAACTATTGGGATGCCTGCCTTTACACACACATAAACTTTTATGGCATCCCAATCTTAGTCTGTAGGGTTCAATATTGAGTTGCAGCTATAACAGCTTCAACTCTTCTGGAAAGGCTGTCCACAAAGTTTAGTAGTGTGTCTATGGGAATGTTTGACCATTCTTCCAGAAGCGCATTTGTGAGTTCAGGCACTGATGTGGAATAGAAGGTCTGGCTTGCAGTCTCCACTCTAATTCATCCCAAAAGTGTTCTTTCAGGTTGAGATCAGGACTCTGCAGGCCAGTCAAGTTCCTCCACCCCAAACTCGCTCATTCATGTCTATGGACCTTGGTTTGTGCACTGGTGTGCAGTCATGTTGGAAGGAAGGGGCCATCCCCAAACTGTTCCCAAAAAGTTGGGAGCACGAAATTGTGCAAAATGTCTTGGACAATGTCTTGGACACCAAACATCACCAGACACCCGCAAGGTGAGAGCGCCCCTCCCCTGTCTATCTGTGGTACTGGCAATCCGCTGAAAGCGGTCACATGGTAGAACAATATTCAGACACGGGGTACTGATAAGTTCTGTATAATCCATACTGCTGACTGCCTTACATGCCTACAGGATGGAGCCATCCTGTCTGTCTCTGGTTTCATATTGGGAAGTCGTGTTGTGATGGTACCACTGATTGGGCATCAGGTTGCTATACAAGCTTATACAATCTTGCCCTCTGGTAAGCGTGCAATTTATACTGTGGTGGATCTCTTTACATGGTGGTATCTGTGGGACTGATAAACCTAATTTTTACCTCTACTGAACATCACTGGATGTTTTATTCACGGTCTTCATATTATTCTTTTATTGTTGGGACCGTTCATTTGTTTTTCCATCACTTTAAATTTTTTTTGGTGCTTGTTTTTTGATACACGTCTGGGTCCTTCACGGATCTTTTTTCATTTATTTTCCACATTTGTTTTTTCGTAGTGCAGCTCACGTCTTTTTACTACCCCTTGGTATGCTGATACCTTAATGCCCTGTACACACGGTCGGACATTGATCGGACATTCCGACAACAAAATTCATGGATTTTTTCCGACGGATGTTGGCTCAAACTTGTCTTGCATACACACGGTCACACAAAGTTGTCGGAAAATCCGATCGTTCTGAACGTGGTGACGTAAAACACGTACGTCGGGACTATAAACGGGGCAGTAGCCAATAGCTTTCATCTCTTTATTTATTCTGAGCATGCGTGGCACTTTGTGCGTCGGATTTGTGTACACGCGATCGGAATTTCCGACAACGGATTTTGTTGTCGGAAAATTTTATAGCCTGCTCTCAAACTTTGTGTGTCGGAAATTCCGATGGAAAAAGTCCGATGGAGCCCACACACGGTCGGATTTTCCGCCAACAAGGTCCTATCACACATTTTCCGTCGGAAAATCCGACCGTGTGTACAGGGCATAAGAGTTCCCTTCACTGGAACTAAGGGGCCAAGCTCAACCCCTGAAAAACAACCCCACCCCATAATCCCCCCTCCACCAAATAATTTGGACCAATGCACAAACCAAGGTATATAAAGACATGGATGAGCGAGTTTGGGGTGAAGGAACTTGACTTGCCTGCACAGAGTCCTGATCTCAACCCGATAGAACACCTTTGGGATGAAATAGAGCAGAGACTGTGAGCCAGGCCTTCTCATCCAACATCAGTGCCTGACCTGACATATGCGCTTCTGGAAGAATGGTCAAACATTCCCATAGACACACTCCTAAACCTTGTGGACAGCCTTCCCAGAAGAATTGAAGCTGTTATAGCTGCAAAGGGTGGGCCAACTCAATATTGAACCCTACGGACTAAGACTGGGATGCCAATTAAAGTTCATGCGCGTGCAATACTTTTGACAAGACAGCGTATGTGTACTTTGGTGTGTTGGTGTGCCGTTATATGCTGTGTCAGCTGTCAGAATTTCAGAGTCATTAGCTCCCAATCACTTTCTAGTAATGATTATCGTATGTACGGCACGTGTTGAATCTGCTGTGACAAAGAGAAGTTGCAGCAACTCCATAATCAGACACCTTCATTCTAATATCAAGTGACTGCGGTGCTGCTCGTTCCCAGCCCAGCAGAGTCTGCACATCCCTGATCATCTGATGACAATCCTGAATTCCTGGAGAGTATTGCATGTGAGCCGCTCTAGAGATGACCCTGGCGGCTCCATTATCCCACTGGGCATGCCAGATTGAGGCTTCCAATTGGTTTCTCTATCTGCCCTTTTCTATCTTCACATTAATGGAAAGAGACCAGACTATGGCCGGCAGCCAGTCACAAACACTACGCAGAGTGGACTGTACGTTGCTGATTTTTTTTTTTTTGTTCCTCCTGTGAGATCAGTAAACACATTCTGGATACATCAGCTCCAAAAGGCAATGAACTTATTTCCTGTGAGCAGGGAGTGAACCTAAATATGTGTCTGGAAATTCTTCCATGATGTGTGATTTGATTTATTAAAATGTGATAGGAATCATGGCGCCGTGTGGTCACATGACTGTCCTGCAGGAAGATAAAGCCGCTGAACTGTCATGGACGCTCTCCACCTTAACCATAATTTCCTGTGATTGGAATCATGCCGCTGTGTGGTCACATGACTGTCCAACGGTTCTTCTACACGGCTCTTATGTGATGTCCTTTGACCCCCTGCACACAATGTCCCGTTACGTCTCATATGTGATATATTGTGACCATGTACACATTGTCCCCTATCATAGCTCATACGTGATGCTCTGTGACTCCCGTACACAATTCCCCCCCTATGATGGCTCATGTGTGATGTTCTGTGACCCCTGCGCAAAATGTTCCCGTTACAGCTCATATGTGATATATTGTGACCCAATACACATTGTCCCCGATCAGAGCTCATATGTGATGCTGTGTGACCCCATACACAGTGTCCTCCCATCACGGCTCATATGTGATGTTCTGTGTCCTAAATACACAATGTCCCCCTTCACAGCTCATATGTGATGTTGTGGGACCCCCATACAAAATGTCCCCCATCACGGCTCATATGTGATGTTCTGTGTCCTAAATACACAATGTCCACCTTCACAGCTCATATGTGATGTTTTGTGACCCCCGTACAAAATGTCCCCCATCACGGCTCATATGTGATGCTATGTGACCCCCATACAAAATGTCCCCCATCACGGCTCATGTGTGATGCTTTGTGACCCCCGTACAAAATGTCCCCCATCACGGCTCATATGTGATGCTATGTGACCCCCGTACAAAATGTCCCCCATCACGGCTCATATGTGATGTTGTGTGACCCCCATACAAAATGTCCCCCATCACGGCTCATATGTGATGATGTGTGACCCCCGTACAAAATGTCCCCCATCACGGCTCATATGTAATGTTGTGTGACCCCCATACAAAATGTCCCCCATCACGGCTCATATGTGATGATGTGTGACCCCCGTACAAAATGTCCCCCATCACGGCTCATATGTGATGATGTGTGACCCCCGTACAAAATGTCCCCCATCACGGCTCATATGTAATGTTGTGTGACCCCCGTACAAAATGTCCCCCATCATGGCTCATATGTGATGTTCTGTGTCCTACATACACAATGTCCCCTTCACAGCTCATATGTGATGTTGTGTAACCCCTGTACAAAATGTCCCCCATCATGGCTCATATGTGGTGCTATGTGACCCCGGTATAAAATGTCCCCCTTCACGGCTCATATGTGATGTTATGTGACCGCCGTACAAAATGTCCCCCATCACGGCCCATATGTGATGCTGTGTGACCCCCGTACAAAATGTCCCCCATCACGGCTCATATGTGATGCTATGTGACCCCCATACAAAATGTCCCCCATCACGGCTCATATGTGATGTTGTGTGACCCCTGTACAAAATGTCCCCCATCACGGCTCATATGTGGTGCTATGTGACCCCCGTACAATATGTCCCCCATCACAGGCCATATGTGATGCTGTGTGACCCCCGTACACAATGTCTCCCATCACAATTTATATGTGATGTTTTGGGACCGCTGTACAGAATATCCCCCATCACAACCCATATACAGTATGATGTTCTGTGACCCCCCATCAGTCACTGCCCTCAAGGAGCTTACAATCTAAGGTCTCTAACGCACATTCATATATACGTACACATAATAGGGCAAATTTTCCTACCAGCATGTCTTTGGAGTGTGGGAGGAAAAACACGCAGGCACAGAGAGAATATGCAAACTCCAGGCAGGTAGTACCAAAGTTGGGATTCAAACCGACAACCCTAGTGCTGCTAGGGGGAATGCTAACCACTTAGCCCCTGTGCTGCCCGATAGAGCTTATATGTAATGTTCTGTGACCCTCATACACAATGTCCCCATCACAACCCATACCATATGTAATGTTCTATGACTCCCCCCATACATATTCTCCTCCTTAACAACCCGTATGTGATATTCTGTGACCCCCCCCAACAAAATTCCCTCCAATATAGCTCATATGTAACGTTCTGTGACCCCCATACATATTGTCCCCCCTTTACGACCCATATGTGATGTTCTACAATCCCCATACAAAATGTCCCCCATCTCAGCTCATATGCGATATTCTGTGACCCCCCCTACACAATGCCCCCCGTCATGGCTCATACTGTATGTGATGGTTTGTGACCCCCGTACACAATGTCCTGCAGGACACCAGTATATGTCAGTCGATATTATCTTTCTTATTTCATGTAAGACATGTATGAGCATGGAAGTAACCCCCCCCCCCCCAATCCCTGGCAATGCAGTGTGTGAGGACTTATGTCCAGTACTTCCCTTTCCCTACGGGAATCCGTGTGTACGGAACACATTCATTTCTGGGATGAAACACACCGCGCAGACAATACACCACTCACTTCCATATTTCTGATGTCCAATCTTGCACAAAGCCGACACTTAATAAAGAGCCCTGAGAGCTGACTATTAATAAAATGGGACACGCTAGAGTCGCACACCAGACAATCTTATCTTCAAACCAGCAGATTACTATAAAATCTGAGATGATTTATTTCCCCCTCAGGCTACACCTGTCCTTCAGATAAGCCCTTCTGCTGACACCCACAACCCTTCCTAAAAGATAAGAAATCTATAGAATATACAGTCAGCAAACATACGGCTAAGGAACATATAGAATCTATAGAGTGAGAGGCCAGACAACACCTACATCTATAGGGGAATACACACGGCTCAGGAACATAAAAGATCTATAGAGTGAGGGGCCGGCCAGCACAAACATCTATAGGGGAATGCACAGGATATACATGGCTCAGGACCATATAGCATCTATAGAGTGAGAGGCCAGACAACACCTTCATCTATAGGGGAATACACACGGCTCAGGAACATAAAAGATCTATAGAGTGAGGGTGGACACATCTATAGGGAAATGCACAGGATATACATGGCTCAGGACCATATAGCATCTATAGAGTGAGAGGCCAGACAACACCTTCATCTATAGGGGAACACACACGGCTCAGGAACATAAAAGATCTATAGAGTGAGGGGCCGGCCAGCACACACATCTATAGGGGAATGCACAGGATATACATGGCTCAGGACCATATAGCATCTATAAAGTGGGAGGCCAGACAACACCTTCATCTATAGGGGAATACACACGGCTCAGGAACATAAAAGATCTATAGAGTGAGGGGACACATCTATAGGGAAATGCACAGAATATGCACAGCTCAGAAACATATAGCATCTATAGAGTGAGAGGCCAGGTAACACCCATATATTTAGAGGAATACCTATGGCTCAGGAACATATAGCATCTATAGAATGAGAGGCCAGACAACACCTACATCTATAGGGGAATACACACGGCTCAGGAACATAAAAGATCTATAGAGTGAGAGGCCAGGCAGCGCACACACATCTATAGGGGAAGGCACAGGATATACATGGCTCAAGAACAAATAGCATCTATAGAGCGAGAGGCCAGACAACACCCATATCTTTAGAGGAATACGTATGGCTCAGGAACATATGGGGCCTGTAGAGTGAGGGTCCAGCCAGCACACACACCTATAGGGGACTAGGCCAAATATGCACCATTCCAGAACATATAGTACTTTTAGAGTGAGGGGCTGGTCAACACACAGCTCTGGAGGGAAATACGCATAATATACATAGCTCAGGACCATATAGGATTGATAGAGTAAGAGGCCATCCATCAAACACACATTTATAGATGAAAAGTTGAATACACATAATATACTTGATACTGAAACGTATAGGATGGGGTCTCCAAAGGTTCTAAACATAGGACCAGTTTATTGTCATTCAGACTTTAGGAGGGATGGACTATGGCCAGCGGGAGTGGAAATATTCCTGGCATCAGTGGGAGCAACCATCACCATAATTGGTATTAAGGGGAAGAATAGTGTTTCAGCATTAGGAACAAAGGAAGGAATAGTGCCCCAATAATGGTATCAGTATTAGAAATGGTGTCCCATTGGCAAAATAATGTCTCGTATCAGTGGGAGGAATAGTGCCCCAAGGGCCAGATAAAAGCAAGCAAAGGGCCGGAGACCACTGATATAGGTTATGAGGGATGTACCATCAATCACACCCATCTATTGGGAAACACACCAAATATGAACAGTTTAGAAAGAAATAGGATCCCTAGAGTCAGAGGACAGCCAACACACACATCTATAGGGGATTGGGGAATACACAGCATAACCATGGCTCAGGAGCATATAGGCTCCACGAGGAACGGCCAGCTAGCATATACAGTATCTCACAGAAGTGAGTACACCCCTCACATTTTTGTAAATATTTTATTCTATCTTTTCATGTGACAACACTGAAGAAATGACACTTTGCTACAATGTAAAGTAGTGAGTGTACAGCTTGTATAACAGTGTAAATTTGCTGTCCCATAAAAAAATAACTCAACACACAGCCATTAATGTCTAAACTGCTGGCAACAAAAGTGAGTACACCCCTTAAAGAAAATGTCTAAATATGGGCCCAAAGTGGCAATATTTTGTGTGGCCACCATTATTTTCCAAAACTGCCTTAAGCTCTGGTGAACTCCGTGCCCAAGAGGGTTCACAGGACGCCACTGGAGTCCTCTTCCACTCCATGATGATATCATTGAGCTGGTGAATGTTAGAGAACTTTCGCTTCTCCACCTTCCATTTGAGGATGCCCCACAGATGCTCAATAGGGTTTAGGTCTGGAGACATGCTTGGCCAGCCCATCACCTTTACCCTCAGCTTCTTTAGCAAGGCAGTGGTGGTCTTGGAGGTGTGTTTGGGGTCGTTATCATGTTGGAATACTGCCCTGTGGCCCAGTCTCTGAAGGGAGGGGATAATGCTCTGCTTCAGTATGTCACAGTTAGGGTTGCCACCTTTTCTTCAAGCCAAACCCAAACACTTTTTTTATTATTTATTTATATTTTATTTTATTGCAGTAAACACTATAGGATTATAAAAGACCTGGGACACATTTGGGTGCCCCAAGGGGAATAGTAATGTAGCGCACAGAGAACACCAGTGGGTGTGGCCAAATTGCTCTTGCTGACATCATCACCCCACCCTTCAGTGATGCCAAACCTGCCCCCTAACAGCCACCCGCATCAGCAACAGATTTGTGTATGATTATCTCGGTTACTTGGGGAGCCACAGCCTGGTCTGAATAATGTGTCCGGGTTTCAGGTGGACTGAAACCTGGACACATGATTCAAAACCCGAACTATCTGGGTGAATCCTGGACAGGTGGCAACCCTAGTCACAGTACATGTTGGCATTCATGGTTCCCTCAATGATCTGTAGCTCCCCAGTGCCGGCAGCACTCATACAGCCCCAGACCATGACACTCCCACCACCATGCTTGACTGTAGGCAAGACACACTTTGTACTTCTCACCTGGTTGCCGCCACACAGGCTTTACATCATCTGAACCAAATAAGTTTATCTTGGTCTCAGCAGACCACATGACATGGTTCCTATAATCCATTTTCTTAGTCTGCTTGTCTTCAGCAAACTGTTTGCAGGTTTTCTTGTGCATCATCTTTAGAAGAGGCTTCCTTCTGGGATGACAGCCATGCAGACCAATTTGATGCAGTGTGCGGCGTATGGTCTGAGCACTGACAGGCTGACCCACCTACCCCTTCAATCTCTGCAGCAATGCTGGCAGCACTCATACGTCTATTTCCCAAAGACAACCTCTGGATATGAGACTGAGCACGTGTACTCAACTTCTTGACCTTCTTGACCATGGTGAGGCCTGTTCTGAGTGGAATCTGTCCTGTTAAACCGCTGTATGGTCTTGGCCACCGTGCTGCAGCTCAGTTTCAGGGCCTTGGCAATCTTCTTCTAACCTAGGCCATCTTTATGTAGAGCAACAATTCTTTTTTTCAGATCCTCAGAGAGTTCTTTGCCATGAGGTGCCATGTTGAACGTCCAGTGACCAGTATGTGAGAGTGAGAGCGATAACACCAAATTTAACACACCTGCTCCCCATTCACATCTAAGACCTTGTTACACTGACGAGTCACATGACACCGGGGAGGGAAAATGGCTAATTGGGCCCAATTTGGACATTTTCACTTAGGGGTGTACTCACTTTTGTTGCGAGTGGTTTAGACATTATTGGCTGTGTGTTGAGTTATTTTGAGGGTACAGCAAATTTACACTGTTATACAAGCTGTACACTCACTACTTTACATTGTAGCAAAGTGTCGTTTCTTCAGTGTTGTCACATGAAAAGATAGAATAAAATATTTACAAAAATGTGAGGGGTGTACTCACTTTTGTGAGATACTGTACATCTATAGGGAAATACACAGAATATACATAGCTCAGGAACGTGGAGGATATAGTGTACAGCATGGCATATTTGAAGGATTATACACACAATATACATGTCTCCAGAACATATAGACTCTATAGTGAGGGGCCATCCAGCCCACACATCTGTAGGGGAATACACAGAATATAGACAGCTCAGGAATGTATAGATATATAGAGTGACATGTCTGAAGGGGAATACACAGAATATAGACAGCTCAGGAATGTATAGAATATATAGTGAGGGGCCATCCAGCCCACACATCTGTAGAGGAATACAAAGAATATAGACAGCTCAGGAACGTATAGAATATATATAGTGACATGTCTGAAGGGGAATACACAGACTATAGACAGCTCAGGAACATATAGGATATAAAGAATTAAGGTCAATCATTACAGTGAAAGTTGTATATGAGGGTTGTTTCTGGACGGGAAAGGTTCACAGAGACCAGCATAATTAGTATGGCTCATATCACAGGAAGAGGTAAAAGCCTTTCCATAGGTGGCAGATCTGCTTAAGTATATTCCAATTACCGTGCATGTGATATGGGCAATAAAGAAAAGATGCACTTTTGCTTTAAAATTTAGGAACCCAAATATAGATTTTAGGGAAATGTCTGATTTTCACGTAGATGGTGTCTGGAACTTAGAATGTGTCTGCTGGGTGTTTGTAACATCTTGTTGACAGATTGTCTGATTTATGAAGCTTTGTCTGTCACCAGCGCAGATAAGCAGCTAATTTGTAAAATTATATTTGGTCCTCAGTAATTTTCTCTTGGATCTTTGATTGAATCTATTCTCTGTATGGCATTATATAGTGGATTCTGGTTCTCCGCAAGTTGACGAGACCCTTCAAGGCATGGGCGTCCGCAGCATAGGGCAAGGGAGGGGGGGGGGGGCAATTGCCCCCCCCCCCCCTGGAATCTTAAGAAGGTTTTGAAGAGTGAAGACAGTTGCCCTGTGTCACGCAATGGCTGCCGCGGCCGCCTCCGCGTCAGCGATGGACTTTTTTTTTCTACGTCTGCTGGCCTGGGGATGCTCTCAGTCTGTTCCGACTTATCACAGATTGATACAGACATCTGTCCCTCCCTCCCTTACCCCCCCCCCCGGCCCGATCATCGGATTGGCTCTGACTGCCGCTTGGGCCCCTGCTCGACATCTCGGCTGTTCCGGAACATGATTGGCTGCCTCAGCCTGCCTGTGTAACGTTGCTATGCCGATCGCTATGTCTAAGTGCCCAACCTTGAAAAAAGTTCTGCGGACGCCCATGCACGGAGGATATCTGAATAGTTTGATTCAAGCCGTGCAGCCTCACCTGTTCTACCCTTATGTAGATCCACATTGATATTCTTGGGTGTACATATGCTATGTATTGACAGATTGTTGATCACTAGACTCCTGAGGACATTTGTACATGATGTCATCCCTCTGGCAGATACTACTGCCCCAATTACTGTAAGGCCAGATTCACATTTGCATTGCAGTAACGAATCATTATTACTTTTAAAAAAGTCCAACATTGGGTGACATGAGGCTACTATTTCTGACCTTCCAAAAATGCTAGTTGCCTGGTTGTTATGCTGACCTTCTGGCTCTAATGCTTGAAACCACTGACCCAGAGCAAGTATTTGGATAAGAACTTACTTTCCTCTAACTTTCCTGATTTGCATACTGGGTCAGTAATTCAAAGTTGAAGCCGGGAGACTTTCTGAAGGCAATAGAGAGGTTCCATGTGGATTCTAAGTACCCTCTCATCTGTCTACGGTCCCCTCTCACTTGTCCTCAGCAGTGTTAATTTCATTGATGAAAATATGTTCGTCAGAGTTCTTGTCAGCTATGTGTTTTTAGTGAGGAACACTAAACAAAAAATAAAATTAGAATTAAGTCAATTGACGAAAACTATGACAAAAATCAATTCCAATTTTTATTTCATCAACTAAAATCTAATGGGTTTAGTGAAACTGTAATGCATTATTCAAGCATTTCTTTAGAATTTCCAAACTCATTATGTACTCCTGGAGTAAAACTCTAATAATATGTTATTATTTATGGTATTAAGGTTTAACTATGCACTACAGACACAGATTGAGCCTTTGCGAGATACAGTATACCATCTTTACAAATAAAACCTAGTTTCATAAACAATCAAAAATATTGCTTTTTAAAAAACAGAAATACAGAAATAAAATAAAATAAATAAATAAATTGTACACGCTGTTGGCTGTAATGTCAGGATGTGGGGATGGGGAAGTAAATGGGGGTGAGGGAGTGCACAGGGCAGGGTGCATTATACTTTGGGGATGGGGAGGTGATCTGCAAATGGGGATGGGGAAGTAAATGGTTGTGAGGGAATGCTCAGGGCAGGGTGCATTATACTTTGGGGATGGGGAGGTGATCTGCAAATGGGGATGGGGAAGTAAATGGTGGTGAGGGAATGCTCAGGGCAGGGTGCATTATACTTTGGGAATGGGGAGGTGACCTGTAAGTAAGGATAGGGAAGTAAATGGGGGTGAGGGAGTGCACAGGGCAGGGTGCATTATACTTTGGGGATGGGGAGGTGACCTGCAAGTGGGGATGGGAAAGTAAAACAGAGCGAGGGAGTGCACAGGGCAGAGAACTGGGCGGTCTGGGGAGGCTGATATTTTACACACTGCTAAGCACTGCTACCTTGCTAGGAGGGGAAACCCTCACCACGTCACCCGCGGATAGACAAGAATCCTACGGAGGAGTTCCTCTTCTGTGGTTTGCAGGGCATTGTTTTAGAACTCAAAGGCAGCAGGCAGACAGAGGGAGACTGCATCCCTCAGTCAATACAGCTTGCTGATAGAGTCAGGGAGTTGGGGCTTTAAGAGACAGGCGGAGCCCAGAGGAAAGCGGAAGTTCAGGTGGGTACTGGAGAGCACTGAACCTTTTCTCTCTGGAGAAGAGGCGCTTGAGAGGGATACATGATTTCAATTTACAAATACCGTACTGGTGACCCCACAATAGGGATAAAGCTTTTTCGCGGAAGGGAGTTTAACAAGACACGTGGCCACTCATTAAAATTTGAAGAAAAGAGGTTTAACCTTAAACTGCGTAGAGGGTTCTTTACTGTAAGAGTGGCAAGGATGTGGAATTCCCTTCCACAGGCGGTGGTCTCAGCGGGGAGCATCGATAGTTTAAATAAACTATTAGATAAGCACCTGAACGACCGCAACATACAGGGATATACAATGTGATACTGACATATAATCACACACATAGGTTGGACTTGATGGATTGTGTCTTTTTTCAACCTCACCTACTATGTAACAGTGGTCCTCAGTCCCCTTCCGCTTACCATCTCTTTCCATCTTTTTTAGTCCTTTTCTGCTCATTAGATGTCACCTACCTCCTACCTCCAGCCCTTAATTTTTATCTGCACTCACCATCATTTGTCTACAGATTCCCCCTACATGTCAGCTTCCATCTGTCTTTAGTAAATACATTTTATCCACAGTCTTCCCCAATCTGTCACAAGGATCCTCTTACATGTTAGTCTCCATTAGTCTGCAGTCCCTCCACACCTCTCTAAAGCCCCTTCCTACCACCTCAGCTGTCACCTTATATTGTCTTCGCCCTCTTCAACCTGTCTGCAGACCACTTCTGTCTGTCAGCTGTCACCTTCTATTGTCTGCAGTCCTCTTCTACCTGTCTGCAGACCACTTCTGTCAGATGTCGCTTTCTATTGTCTTCCGCCCTCTCGTACCTTCTTGCAGACCACTTTTGTCTGTCAGTTGTCACCTTCTATTGTCTTCCACCCTCACCTACCTGTCTGCAGACCACTTCTGTCTGTCAGCTGTTGCCTTCTTTTGTCTGCAGTCCTATTTTACATGTATGCAGACCACTTCTGCCTGTCAGCTGTCACTTTCTATTGTCTGAAGTTCTCTCCTACCTGTCTTCAGATTCCTCTTACCTGTCATCTGTCACATTTCATTGCCTGCAGTGTCAGCCTACCTGTCTGCAAATCCCTTCTATCTGTCAGCTTTCACCATCTGTTTGCAGACCCTTCCTACCTGTCTGCAGAATCCTCTGCCTACTTGTCCTCAGTCCCCTTGCAGGAATAGTGCGTTGGTTGAGTTGGGAACTGTCCGTAGTGCTGACTTACAAGTCTTTTCTCTGCTCGCTCGACTTGTCTGCACACAAGGTCCTGCCACATGAGTTTGTTCCAGTTAGAGCCCATTAATGCAGGACAGGCCTGTTATTAGTCACTTCCCTCTTTCCAGTAGCTGGATAATTACAGCAACCTTGTCATTCTCTGAATAAAATCGAGCCTCTCCGTCCTTGTATTATTTGTGTGTGAGATATGTTTCTTCTCATTACTATCACGCGGACTGTCTCTGCACACCCCAAAGGAGGGGGAAGCCATAAATCTGCTTTTGCATTAGACTAACTGTCAATAGGTGCTCCTCTTTCTTCCCTCTTGCACATACCCAACACGAACCTACAATACTTTACATTGAGCAATAGAAGGGCCCTAAGTGGAAACAGAGGGTGTTCTGAGTTTTGAAATCGGCCTGATAATAAAATATGTATTCTAAAGCATTTCATCATCTTCATGGAATAGCTTGGCAAATATTTGATTTGCTATTTATTACAGGTATTTATATGGTGCCGATAATTTACACTGCTCCTTGCATACTATTCATTTACACCAGTCCCTGTCCTCAAGGAGCTTTCATCCTAAGGTCTCTCTGTGATATAAGAGCGCTGAACCTTATGCAGATGCATTTTAGCGCAATGGTTGGTGAGTGGTTGTAGAGGCTGTTCACCAGCAACTATGAGATCTTACTTGACCCCCAGAGGAGTTTGTTGAAGTTTTGAAAGGATGGGAGCGCCCCCTGAAGTGGAATCAAACAGTATTTCTATATACCTGATAAGACCAGCTAGGTATAATCATGGCAATTACCACACTCACAAGACCCACTCAGTACTACAGTACTGAGGAGATAGCTTCTTTGTTAACACAAGAAGAGATGAGTCAAAGTCGATGTCCAAAGCTATCTGATTTAATTATGGGCGGGTATACAATTTATATACGTTATTATCAACCAATTATTGCATAGAACATGGGAGTGATTTAATACAGGGGTGTACATTTCATATCATTACATACAGTATCATCAATACTCAAATGCCCAACCCCTTAAACCATAGTGACCATGCCATCTGCTTCCATGACTCATAGTCATGCCTTTGGTGTTCCCTTTACACAGGAAAACATTCCAGACAACTCTTAAAACTAAAGCTTTATATAGAAAGGTGCCGAGCATAAATGCCGCTGTAAGCTATATTTTCTTATATGTGTGCCTTGCAAAAACTGTAATGCCCCGTACACACGGTCGGACTTTGTTCGGACATTCCGACAACAAAATCCTAGGATTTTTTCCGACGGATGTTGGCTCAAACCTGTCTTGCATACACACGGTCACACAAAGTTGTCGGAAAATCCGATCGTTCTGAACGCGGTGGCGTAAAACACGTACGTCGGGACTATAAACGGGGCAGTAGCCAATAGCTTTCATCTCTTTATTTATTCTGAGCATGCGTGGCACTTTGTCCGTCGGATTTGTGTACACACGATCGGAATTTCCGACAACGGGATTTTGTTGTCGGAAAATTTTATATCCTGCTCTCAAACTTTGTGTGTCGGAAAATCCGATGGAAAATGTGTGATGGAGCTTACACACGGTAGGAATTTCCGACAACAAGGTTCTATCACACATTTTCCGTCGGAAAATCCGACCGTGTGTACGGGGCATTATGCCGCGTACACACGGTCGGACTTTTCGGCTACAAAAGTCCGATAGACTTTCGACGGACTGTTGGCGGACTTTTGGCGGACTTGCGGCAGACTTTCTAACGAACGGACTTGCCTACATACGATCACACAAAAGTCCGACGGATTCGTACGTGATGATGTACACCGGACTAAAATAAGGAAGTTGATAGCCAGTAGCCAATAGCTGCCCTAGCGTGGGTTTTTGTCCGTCAGACTAGCATACAGACGAGCGGATTTCTGGGTCCGGCGTAGTTACGACGTAAAGATTTGAAGCATGTTTCAAATCTAAAGTCTGTCAGATTTGCGGCTGGAAAAGTCCGCTGAAAGTCCGGGGAAGCCCACACACGATCGGATTGTCAGCCGGCTTGGGTCCGTCGGACTTTTGTTTTGTTTTTGTGTACGCGGCATTACAGTCTGTGAATACAGAACTTAAATTAACTAGCAGATTAACCCAAGTTAATCTTATATGAACTTATAAAGATGGAGTCACTCCTGTTCAGTCATATTACTACACCCGCATCCTTTCAAAACTTCAACATTCTAAGGTCTTTATCCCACATACAAGTACACATACATTAGGGCCAATTTAGAGTATTGGAGGAAACCCACATAACCACAGGGACAATGGAGGACCAGAGTGCTGCAAGGCAGAAGGTTCAAGTAGGCTTAAATGACCTATTCGCTCACCCGATGTGCTGAATCTCAGGTTGTGCAGGATTACTACTACCACTAAATGCAACAGCTTCCCACTTAGGCCCTCCCTTGGTTGCTATAAGTTGCTGGCAACCAAACACACATTCCTGGCCCCATTCAACTGCCAGTTAGGGGATCCAATGGCCATACTTGGTCAGTGATGTCAGTCAGCATCCCACTCCTTGTTAGCTGCCAGGTGGAGATCTGTGGCAATGAGAGTCCATTTGTAGATCATCATCAGTGCATCTTATGTTGGAGAATCATCAAGATCAGCATTTATAGTGATTGACAATGGATCTACATCCCTGGATTATGTTATTGACCATGGATATAGTGGGGATTGGGGTGTGTGTGTTTTTTTTTTTTTAAATAAAGGAATTTACCACGATATGTGTTTATTTACTTTGTGATTTATTTATTTTTGTGAATGAGTAATCAGTATTACTTATTTACATAGGAGGGAGGGCCAGCTATCTGGCAGACACCCACATCTACTGTGCCAGAGATGCAAGGAATAGGCCCTTGTTCCACCCGGCAAGGTTATGTCCTCATGTTGAGGACATGTGGTTTGGTATGGTCCAGGAGAAGGAGGAGGGGGGGGGGGGGGGCACACTTGCTGACCTCCTTTCCTTGCCTGGTGGGCTGCGTGTTCAGATAAGGGTCTGGTAACATCATCAAGGGTCATGTATCCAGGCCGGTATACATTTTGTGGGTGGGACCACATGCGTTTTTTGCAAAAGAAAGTGAGCTAGCAGAGACATATAATTTAGCGGCAATTTTTTTCCTTACTTTCTAACATGTCATTTACATGACATGTCATGACATGTAGGTTTAGGGCATCCTCCAAGTATGTTATTTAAAGGAATTGTGCATTTTTATTGTTTCACTTCAAGACCTAAACTGTATTTTTTTTTTGTATTAATACATCTTCCCCATTCCTTTTGTTTGACAATCCCTTGCCTATTAGCCTTGAAAATGGAGAGAATTAATTTTCAAGATTTGCCCTCGCACCCCTTGACTTCAATGGATATGCATTTTGCATATGGGATGAGTTCACAACCTGCTGATTTTTGGGCACGTTTGCTGATCAAGCCTGCATCAAACCCAGTGAAATTTGCCCATCACTAATGAAGATGTAAGTTCCGGCTATCTGATGTTGAAGAATGTCCCTGACAGGCCCAAGTGGGACCCTCACTGAATATCTGAAAGAAAGCCAGTTGTAAAATGGACTTTTCTCCCGTCTGCCATCATCATTAGAGGCTCATTTCATGCACCAACTGGCTCCTAATTATACATGTAATTCACAAAAACTATTTTTAAGATAAACAAAGTGAACATAATCATCATTTTCTTTTCCCTTAAAAGTGGTATAATATCCATTTAATTAGTAGACAGAAAACTGGATGTGTTTGTGTTCTTCATTCCTTACAGAGTAATAGAGAGCAGAAGAGAGTCTGGAGTCCACTTCTACATGACAGTCAGCAATGACGAGCTCTCATTCCATATCTGTTAACCTTGGTCACTGGTTTAAAACACAGATTGCTCATGGACAGTGTGCAGTTCAACCAACAGTCCAGCTGCAGACTATGCTCAGTCTTAAAGGGTTAATGCTTTTGAGACCATCTCAGTGTCTTGAGGACAATCTTGGCATTTGGAGCACAGTGTTAGTGGAATCAGGACTATGTCAGTGTCATTGGGACTTATGTCAGGACCATGGCAATGTCATTGTGGCTATTTTAGCAATGTCATAACCATTCCAGTGTCATTGTGGCTATCTTAGTACATTGTAATTTCAGGACCATCCTAGTATCATTTTGGCTATCTTAATGATGTCAAGACCATCCTGGTGTCGTTTTGGCCATCTTAATGATGTCAAGACCATCCTGGTGTCGTTTTGGCCATCTTAGTGTTGTCAAGACCATGTCAGTGTTATTGTCTCTTCTTATTATTATACAGAATTTATTTAGCGGCAACAGTTTCACAGCACATTCACCAATGCTGGCTCACTATTCTTTCCACTGACACCAACAATAGGATGTTACTCCTCCCACTGACACCAATAATGGGTCACTATTCCTTTCACTGACTCCAATGATGGGTCATTATTCTTTCTAAAGACACCAATGATGGATCACTAATCCTCAAACTGACACCAATGATGGATCACTATTCCTTCCACTGACACCAATAATGGGGACTATTCCGTCCACTTACTCTAATAATGGGGTACTGTTCCTCTCAGTGACACAAACGATGGGTCACTATTCTATCCACTAACACAAACAATCGGTCACTATTTTATCCACTGACACCAACAATGGGGTACTATTCCACCCACTGACACCAATGCTGGCTATTCCTTCCACTGAGTGTCTTGAGGACAATCTTGGCATTTGTAGCACAGTGTTAGAGGAATCAGGACTATGTCAGTGTCATTGTGACTTACACTACAATATAAACGTGGACAATACAATTACAATACGCTTCAATACAGAAGGAATAGGAGGGCCCTGCTAATGGAGCTTACAATCTTAATGTCAGGACCATCTCCGTATCAATGTGGCTGTATAAGTAATGTTAGGAACATCCAAGTGTTATTGTGGCTTTCTTAGTGATGTCAGGACCATCTCAGTATCAATATTAGTGATGTCAGGAACATCTCAGTGTTATTGTGGCTATATCTTGTGATGTTGTCAGGAGCATGTAGCGGTCCTGTTCCATGTCAGCTGCTGGTCTCATTCCAGCATTCTGGTTTTGGCTGAGCTGTATTCTACCTGTCTGCCTGGCCATCAGCAAGGTGATTGATGTAGCCAGTCTCTGGGTGGAGACCAGGGGCGGACTGACCATTCGGCCACTCGGCCACTAGGGGGCCCCATCAGGGTTGCCAGCCTCAGTAAAACCAGGGACAGTGTATAAAAATATGTGTTTTTTTAACATCTGTCTCTTATGGGAAAGGGGAGCGTTTTACATCAAAGAGACATATAAACAAGTACATGTACCATCATCCCAAATATCTTATACAAGGGCAAGAGGCATGAGGTAGAGAGAGGTCGCAGGTAGCTGCCACTGTCGACCAGTATCTCAATACCGCATGCACTAAGGCAAAAACCCCTAAAGAGGGGGAAAAACGGGGGGACTATTCCGGTACCAGGTATAATCAATATTAATAATAAACGGTAATAGTGACGAGAACTATAATAAAATATAAAAATTCCATTTTAATAGAAAGCATAATTAAAAGATTGTAGCAATAGCACATACAGTTGCAATTAAAAAACGGGAGCAATGCATACAACCAGTTAAATTACAACTTGTAGTGAGGTAGACACAAATAGAGCTTGGATTCTCGACCGGTTTCGCGGTTTCACCGCTTCCTCAGGAGAGCAATATCTGTGGTGCAACATACAGTAATTGTAGTAAATACAATCGTACAAAAATTATACAAAAATATAAGAAAGCAGCAAGAACATTAGATAATACATTATATGATATACAATGTAGATAGAAAAAGGATGGGCTCACCCGTTCTATGGTTACCTGTGGGTACGCATGGCCCCAAGTGATTCCCCCTGCGGCGAACACAGGGGATGACTAAACAGACCCTGGATTGATAAATTGTATAATGAGGTAGAATAAATAAATGAGGAATCAATTAAAGGGAGGAGTAGAGTGGGGGGGTGCCAGTGATGTGTTTTTTAAAAAAATCAAACAGTGTGCAAATAAAGAGAGACCCACGGGAAGTGTGTGAATATAGGAAAAGTGGGAGGGAGGGGAAGGGGGGGGGGGAAGGAAGGGAAGGAGGAGGAAGGAGGGGGAAAAAAGGGGAGGGGAGGAAAAGGGGAAAAAAAGGGGGGGGTAGGAAGGGGGGGAGGGGAAGGGGGGGGAAGGGAGGGAGGAGGGAAAGGGGGGGAGGGGAAGGGGGAAACAAGGGGGGAGAAAAAAAGAGGGGAGGAAACGAAGGGGGGAAAAAGGGGGGGTGAAAACAAGAGGGGGGGGAGGGGGGAGGAAGGGGGGGGAAAGGGGGGGGAGAGGGGGGAGAGGGGAGGGGGGGAAAAAAGGGGGGAAAGGGGGGAGGGGGGGGGGAGGGGAAAGGGAAAGGAGGGAATGGGGAAAAGTAAAATAGGTGAGAGGAAACCCCACGAGTGAAGTGTGTGAGAAGAAAATAAAGAGAGGTTGCACACATAGATATGAACCGGCACTCACCCCTAAAATGCATGAACATGCGCATGGACTTGAATGAGGACCAAATGCAGATGATCGTATAATAGATGGAATGAGGCCACATCTGTCTCTTACCGACATCCTTTTGGTCTAAAAATTGAGAGATTATAGCTGCCCCACCTCTCCGGTACCTTCTCAGCCAATAGAAACATGTCTGTGTATACTGTGTGTACATGTATGTGTATACTGTGTGATTGTATACTGTGTGTGTGTATACTGTGTGGCCCCATAATCTTTGATTGCATGGGCGCCCCATAATCTCCTATTGCCCGGGGGGGGGGGGGCCCATGAGTTGTCAGTCTGCCCCTGGTGGAGACCAAACCTGTTTTAAGCCAGCCAACCCCTCAGTGTTTTGCTAGTGTGTGTAACACATGCTTCAAGCTCCCTGTTCTGCCCTGTTCCTGTGCCTACTAGTTTAGATTCTCTTGTTGATGATTTCAGATCGGATATCAACTACACTCAGAACTTAGCCTGTCCTGAACCCGGACTGTCACTGATCACTCTGCTTGTCTGCCAACCACAAGTATCTGTTCACTGTGCTCAGTTCATGCCTGCCCCGGCGTGGTAGCCAGGCACTATAGCATTGTATATAAGACCTGTGGGCAACCGAGTAGGCCCACTTGCCTTATGGGAAAGGGGGCTGCTATAGGTGAAGAACACAGAAGCCAACTATAGTGCCTGACCAGTGACCACCTACGCTAAAGGTAGGCATAAAAGATGTCAGGACCATGTCAACATTATTATGGCTCTCTTAGTGAAGTCAGGACCATCTCACTGTCTTTTTGTCTCTCTCAGTGATGTCAGGACAGTCTAATGCCCCGTACATACGGTCGGACTTTGTTCGGACATTCCGACAACAAAATCCTAGGATTCTTTTTCTGATGGATGTTGGCTCAAACTTGTCTTGCATACACACGGTCACACAAAGTTGTGGGAAAATCCTATCGTTCTGAACGCGGTGACGTAAAACACGTACGTCGGGACTATAAACGGGGCAGTGGCCAATAGCTTTCATCTCTTTATTTATTCTGAGCATGCGTGGCACTTTGTGCGTCGGATTTGTGTACACACGATCGGAATTTCCGACAACGGATTTTGTTGTCTGAAAATTTTATATCCTGCTCTCCAACTTTGTGTGTCGGAAAATCCGATGGAAAATGTGTGATGGAGCCCACACACGGTCGGAATTTCTGACAACAAGGTCCTATCACACATTTTCCGTCGGAAAATCCGACCGTGTGTACGGGGCATTAGTGTTTTTGTGGCATTCTCAGTGATGTCAAGACAATCTTAGTGCCGTGACTCTCTTAGTGATGTCAGGACGAGCTCAATGTTTTTGTGGCTGATATCAGGGCCATCTCAGTGTCACTTTGGCTCATGTCAGGACCATCTTAGTGTATTATTGCTGTCCAGAGCACCTCGACATCATTGGGGCTCTCATAGAGATGCTAGGATCATTTCAGAATCATTGTGGCCATCCTAGTGATATCAGGACCATGCCAATGTAATTGTGGCTCTTTTAGTGATCTCAAGATTATAGCTATCTTAAGATCTCAAGATTATGGCTATTATCTTAATGATGTCGGGACCACCTCTGTGTCTTTGTGACTGATGTCAGGGCCATCTCAGTGTTTTTTTAAACTGATGTCAGGATCTGCTCTTATGATGGTCTTGGTGTTGCTAGGACACACCAGTGTTGGTATAATCAATTTTCTGTAATATAATACATTTGACTAACTAATCATACTGCATTCAGCAGCAGAACGGAAACTTTAAGGTACTAGGGCATTCAATGCAATTAGCTGTAGATGATGGCCAAGTTAACACATGAATCTAGTAGGACGCAGTTGTGACCGAGTAATAAGCATTTTGTCTGTAGGGTGCATTAGTATAAAGGTCATCCCTTTGTCTGGGTGGGATATCTGGTCTGGATAGTAGTGTCAGATCAGATACCTTCTCTTTTATATAGACCTAGCAGTGAACACCTTGCATCCTTTATCCTTGTTTGATGGAGGATTTGATTTAGGATCTTGTTGGGTTTATTTAGTATGTTTTCTCAGCTGGTGGGTTGGGTGTTCCTGGTCCACTGACTCAATAAATGGTCTTCATATTCCCCTTATCTTACAGGATCTGGGGAATCTGGGCTGTTACCAGTATCCAGGGCTTTTTTTCTCAGACAATAGGTGCAGGAACTCCCCTTTTCCGAGTCACCCCTTTTCCCCGCCCCTACCCACCTCCGAGCACCATCCCTTGGTTCCATCCCCTACCCACCTCCCAGTACCACCCCTTTTAGACAATACAGAACCAAGTATCATTTTGTATGGAATTTGGTAATGATATCAAGAAAAGCAGTTAAATAGATCCCCTTCAGCCAGCAACAATAGATCCCCTAACAACAATGTACCACCCACAACAACAGATCTCTGCACAGCCGGTGTCTTGTCAAATACTGTCCCCCATCCGATAGTGTCCATCCTGTACTGCGCAGGCGCAGTACAGAGGACAAGCGAGAACCGAAAGTCTCCGAAGTTCAACAGCTGATCGTCAGCTGTACACGGCGCCTGCGCTTTTATTCTTACCCTGTGTTCAGGTTCATTCCCTACTATCCAAGTGGACATAGAGTAAGAATAAATAGATGCCGAGCGCAGCGAGGCCATGCCCGAAGCGTGGCGAGCAAAGCGAGCCCGCGAGGAGCCCTCTTACACAGCCATCACTAATAAGTGCCCAAGCACCGTGTACAGATGATGGTCAGCTTATCAACTTCGGACACTTTCGGCATCTCCTTCTCCTCCATACTGCGCAGGCGCTGCGCCTGTGCAGTACGGGATGGACACTATCTGATAGGAGGACACTTCTCGTCAGAACACCGGCATTAATAGACTCTCTGGCAGCCATTAACAATAGACTCCTCCCCCAGCAGTAGATCTCCTTCAGCAACAACTGACCCCCCAGCAACATAAGACCCACCCCTAGGAACAATAGGTCCCCCACCAGAAACAATAGACCTCCTCAGCAACAAGAGACCCCCCTGCAAAAATAGATCCCCTCTAGCTAGAATAGATCCCCCAGCAGTGAGCATCAATACCCTGCAGCACACCCCAGCACCCCTTGCCATTACATACAGTCAGTCCAGGAGGTGCCGGAACTGCGTTCCCCCACGTTCCCCCCCGCTGAAAAAAAGCCCTGCTGATATCAAGCAATCAGATAAAATGTAGAAAACCCTGATCAGATGGTGGTTGTTATGACTCCAGTTGTTTTTACTCTAGCTTTTGTAAAAGCACGCAGCATTACGGAGCCCCGTGACATGCATACAACGTGAGGTCGTCTACAGACGTTAGGGGTTTATAAAATAAGTGATACATACATTTTTGGAAGACAAAGAACGTTCAGATTATCTCAAACACGTGGGCCTTTTGCATGTATATTGCAGATAGTGATCTAAGCACTTTGTATATAGATGAAGTTGTTACAGGCTTCACACCTTCCAAAGGGTGACAGAATTCGCAGCTCCTAAGAAATTCTGCCATTTATTACATGCATATCGCACATATTGCTAAGTAATATACCTGGCGGAAGTGGCTTAGCGCAGACTCGGATATCAGCTGACGTATATACACCTCTCCTCTATAGCTGCAGCCAGCGCTTATTTCCCTCCAGCAGTGAAAGAGTGCATTATGCTATGACATTCATTTTCCAATGCTGCATTTATTTGGCACACTCTGTATAATTGGTGTCATTTGCTCAATTACCCTCATATGCAATCACGCCTATTATGAGAGTGAATGTGCGTTTTAGATAAAAGGAGAAAAGATTTCCCAGCACAATTGTTTTCCTCGCTTCTACCTCTGGCACAGTTAACCCCTTCCTTACTGCTACTTTCTATATTCACGCAGAAAGTCCCAGGTATTCCTTGCAGAATTTAGTCACTAATATGGTCGATAAGCACTTTGTATTATTGTTACACACTAATCTAGAGGAATCTGTTTTACATCTGTTTATTTTTTATGGTCCTGCAGTAGCAAAATGTAAAGCAGCAGCGACAATGCTGTGGAGTAAATATTAAAGCAGAGAAGAGAGCGCACAGCGGAGGAGGAACAATGTACCGTGTGGCACTGAGATTCCTGAATGCATACCATGAAGGCTAATCATCAGGGTTAGACAATTCATCTGTGTTTCATGCAGTTGCTAAGCATCAAATCAGAGTATTTCTATCACAGGGTCTACCCTGTGCTGTCCCATGTTGTCCTGTGCTGTCCGATGTTGTCCTAAATCCATCAGCTACCCTGTTTCCCCGAAAATAAGACCTAGCGTGATTGTCATTGATGGCTGCAATATAAGCCCTACCCCCCAAATAAGCCCTAGTTAAAGTCCTTGTAGGTCTTATTTTCAGGGTAGTGCTTATTTTCGGGGAAACAGGGTAGGGCTTATTTAGGGGGTAGGGCTTATATTGCAGCCTTCACCGACAATCACGCTAGGTCTTATTTTCAGGGAAACAGGGTAGCTTGAAGATCATCACTGTTCCCAGAGATAAGGGCTATACCTGGCAAGTCTGTTCAAGCATGGACATACACTATCATTAAGGTGTCCTTTTATGAAACTGAGATCAGCGGCGATCCCGAGTCTCACCGCTGATCTCAGCTCATTACCAGTTTATGAAACTGAGATAATCAGCGGAGAACATGTTCTCCGCTGATTATCTCAGCACAGTGAGAATTCACAGAAACGGACAGTTTATGAAGGTGCGATCTCGGCACCTCACTGGCGATCTGTGACAGAATTCTCACTTTCTGATTCACCATTTCAGAAGTGGAGAATCAGAGTGAGAAGCCTGAAACTGGCTGATATTCTGGAGAAAGCAAGAAGTCTTTTGACTTCTTTCTTTCACCAGTCAGAGCACATCTTCCCCACCATTACACACCCCAAAACCAGCAGGATAGGAATTTATAGTGTGTACATATATATATATATATATATATATATATATATATATATATATATATATATATATAGATATATATATATATATATTTTTTTTAGATGTTCACGTCTCTGGCTGGGTTCACACTTGTGCGATGCGTGAACCAGCGTGATTCCTGTGTGGGTTTTCACATCGCACCTACATTGACATCTGCGCACCACTGCGGGTGTCAATGTAAAGTTAATGACACCCCCAGATCATTTCACAGATCGCAGTGCAAACTATGTAATGGTGCAGGAATCGGATCGCATGCGTGCTCACACCCATGCGATCAGATTCCAGTGCGGACCAAATAAAGGGTCCTGTACCATTTTGGTGCAAATGCAATATGGTTTAGGGCCAGTTCCGACTGCTGCGGTGTCCAAGATCGGATGTGATTCGCACCGCACTGCAGTGCAAAATCACATCCGATCTCTGTGCGATGCGATTTCAGCCATACAGATAGTATTGCTAAATTTGCATTGCCCTCGGACCAAACTCTTACAGGACCCTTTTTTTGGTCCACAGCAGAATCGGATCGCATGGGTGTTCACACCCATGCGATTCAATTACTGTCTGAGTTTGCAGATCGCACTGCGATATGCGAACTGATTTGGGGGTGTTGTTAACTTTTAGGCCCAGTTCACACTTGTGCGATGCCGGACATCGCACAGGCATCGCATTTAATTCGCAGCACACTGCCATTCACATTACATGCGATGTCTGTGCGGTGCGATATCAGCTGTACAGATAGTATGGCTGATATTGCACCGCATTTGGTGCAAACACGCACAGGACCCTTTTTTCTGTTCGGACCAGAATCGGATCGCATGTGTGTTCACACATATGCGATCCGATTCATGTCCGGACTGTCAGTTCGCAGTGCGATATGCAAGCTGAACTGGGGGTGTCGTTAACAATGTATTGACACTCCCCAGCGATTCGCATATGGCAGTGTGAACTGACATGCGAGTCGGTGCGATGCGGTAACCCGCAGTGGATTCGCAGTGTTCTCGCATTGCACCAGTTTATCAATTTTTATGTTTATCAATTATGAAATATATTTTATTTTAATTTATTAATAAATATTTATACTTGTATACTTTATTAAAATTATTTTTTTAATGATTATAAATGTATTTTGCATTTATATGAATGGTGTATAGCTGCATTACATATGTGCATTACATTCATTTACTATACACCATTCATATTTAAATAAGGACATGTATGATCTTTAAATATTGATAAAAACAATGTTTTTTTATAATTAGGTTAATGTATATTGTGTAGGGGGAATTTAACGTTGTTATTTTATTAATATGTTGGGGAATAATGTGTGCTGATTTGTGTTACACTTTGTATTTTATGGTTCCTCATACTGTAATCCCGCTATATCACGCAAGATTATAGTGAGAGGAGCCGTTTCTCAGGAGTTCCTGGCATTTGTAGATCGCTTCTCAACTCAACATGAGAAGCAATCTACACACTTTCATAAATAGGCACTCAGAGGAGAGCGATCTCCCCTGAGAATGCCTGAGAACTGAATCGCGGTATTTTACCTCACTTTCATAAAAGGACACCTAAGTATGGTTGTACAATTATGCCATTGTCGCTCAACAGAACAACCGTGCCATCTGATATCTGTGGGGACCCCTGGAACATTCAGAAAGTTTTTTGGGTATCCAAAAAACTGTAGAGGCCAGTTAAAAAAAAAAAAAACGGAAAAAGGGAACACAAGCTGCATTGTTGCTCACGGTCATTGGTCTCCAAACTGCGGCCCAGGGGCCAGATGCAGCCCTTTGCTTGCCTTTCTCTGGCCCTTGGGGCACTTTTTCCTCACACAAACAATGGGGCAAAATTCCTGCTACTGACATCAACAACGAGGTACTATTCCCCAAATTGACACCAACGATGAGGATCTATTCTGCCCACTGACAGAAACAATAGGGCACTATTTCTCCCACTGATACTAACGATGAGACAGTATTCCTCCCACTAATACCAATGATGGGGCACTATTTCTCCCACTGACATCAATGATGGGGCACTATTTCTCCCACTGACATCAATGATGGGGCACTAATCCTCCCACTGACAATAATGGGGCACTATTTCTCCCACTGACACCAATGATGGGACACTATTCCCCCCACTGACACCAATGATGGGACACTATTCCCCCCCACTGACACGAATGATGGGGCAATATTCCTCCCACTGACACCAATGATGGGGCACTATTCCTCCCACTGACACCAATGATGGGGCACTAATCCTCCCACTGATACCAACGATGGGATACTGTTCCTCCTACTGATACCAATGATGGGGCACTATTCCTTCCACTGATACCAGTGATGGGCACTATTCCTCCCACTAATACCAAAGATGGGGCACTGTTCCTCCCACTAACATCAATGATGGGATCCTATTCCTTTCACCGACACCACAATGGCGTTCTAATCATCCCCCTAATACCAAAGATGCATTGGTTACTCCTACTGATGCCAGGACAATTTCTACTCCCAATGGTGACAGTCGGGCCCCCCTAAAGTCTGTGGGACAGTAAACTGGCCCTTTGCTTAGAGAGTTTGGAGAACCCTGCTCAAGGAAAACAATCAGCTTCTTTTTTTTTTTTTCAGTGATAAAAGAAGAAACATTTTTGGTCACTCTGGGAAACAACTTAACATTTGTTTGCTCCTTTTTTTTGCTAGTTCTTGTACACCAAGTTTGTCCCTATGCCCATGATGAAGTACAACGTAGAATATTCCCATCACAATCATCTCCCTGGAAATGGCTTGTGGCAGGTGGGTACCGTAATGAATAGCAGCTGATAAATAGTAGGAACTCCAGCAGGGAGCTGGTATCCAAAAGTTTATTAAAGTTTATTAAAGTGATCACATCCCAGCAGATCATTGTAATCCTCTGCTGTGATGTGATCAACTTTTGCATATAATCAAAAGGGGTGAACAGCACTGATCAGCAGACATAAATAGGACCCTCAGAGGCAAAGTAAAAAACTTTTTATTATTGTTAAAAAATAAAAAATGTTCACCAAGGCATACAGCAGTCGATTGATGGTCATGCAGAAACTTGGATTAAAAAAACTGACGGTACCTGGAGGCTGGAGCCGCATGGATGACACAGGGGCTTAGGGAAATCCAGCACAAAGCCGTTGGACAAAGAACACAGGAGCACCGCTGGTGGGGGGGCCCGTCCAGGACCGTAAGGCCAGGGGTCCGATGAAGGGGGAACCAAACTGCAGGCACAGGAACTGTTGGGACTAGTATACAGCGGCCGTTCGCACTGTGTACGAAGCGCGGAAGTGATGTCACAGCCTGGCGGGAAACAGCCAAAGGAATCTGAAGAGTATGGGCAAACCCTGCTGCTGGAGCCAATTGGGAACTGCCGATGCCAAGGGAGCAAACAGAGTCACACATCGCCAACTGGGGTTCTATTCTTTATACCCAGAATGAGGAACAATGCAAACTTTTCCAATCTTGTCAAAGGGTAACTCCACTTTCGTGGGGAAAAAAAATAGATAATAAAGAAAAAATAATATAGCGTATACTATTGTGACACAAGTCATACTGTAATTGAATGTTATTAAAAACTACCTTTCCTTTTTAATCTGCAGCCGCTGTAATTTTCTGAAAATGCAATGCAATATGGCTACCTGGAGTTGTTTTGTACACAGAATGTGTACTGGCCACACCCAGAAACATACTTTCCTGCTTGTGTGATTGGCTAACTGATTTTCCCAGAAGTCTGCACCAAGATACAAGTCAGATTTCAGACATCCCAGGAACAAAAATGTCATTTTTGATGAGATACTCCCAATTATAACACATCTAAAGGGATGCAGGCCCTGCAGATTTCATCATCGGTGCTCTGCAGGTGCCACAGCTGATTGGCAATTATGAAACCACCCCCATTAGATTTATTTTCCCATATGGGCATGAGAAACAGAGGGATTTCTTCAGAACAACAAACGGTAGGAATCTGCAACAAAGGTTGTTATAATCCTTGCAATGTACATAGATCACCCAGGGGGGAATGTTTTTTTTCTTCAACAAAAGTGGAGTTACGCTTTAACTGTCTTTTGATATTATTTACTTATGTAGCGGTACCCTCGTAAGGGCTGCTGAGTTTGTTAGCAATCCGCCAATCACCCTGCTGCCGACCTTACATCACCATAGTTACATAGTTACATAGTAGGTGTGGTTGAAAAAAGACACAAGTCCAACCTATGTGTGTGATTATATGTCAGTATTACATTGTATATCCCTGTATATTGTGGTCATTCAGGTGCTTATCTAATTGTTTCTTGAAACTATTGATGCCCCCCCTCTGAGACCACCGCCTGTGGAAGGGAATTCCACATCCTTGCCGCTCTGGGCCCTGCTAGAAAAAGCTAGAAAAATACTAACCTAGCACCTACCTGTAGGTAGAGGGTGCTACACCTATAGTTTTTGGGTTGAGTATTTTTCATGCAGATTGTAAGTTCAACTATGTTAAAAACTCTGTTGCGGTCTTGAAAGATGTTTAGAACCCCAGGCCAGACAAAAAAATAAAAAGACTTCCTCTGCACCCTTCTTTATGGAGATTTTGTTGTTAGATAGGGCCAAATAAACAGAAAGCCGATTGATATGGGTCTGTTCTGTAATAGGGCGTACACACGGTCGGACTTTGTTCGGACATTCCGACAACAAAATCCTAGGATTTTTTCCGACGGATGTTGGCTCAAACTTGTTTTGTCTACACACGGTCGCACAAAGTTGTTGGAAAATCCGATCGTTCTAAACGCGGTGACGTAAAACACGTACGTCGGGACTATAAACGGGGCAGTGGCCAACAGCTTTGATCTCTTTATTTATTCTGAGCATGCGTGGCACTTTGTCCGTCGGATTTGTGTACACACGATCGGAATTTCCGACAACGGATTTTGTTGTCGGAAAATTTTATCTCCTGCTCTCCAACTTTGTGTGTCGGAAAATCCGATGGAAAATGTCCGATGGAGCCCACACACGGTCGGAATTTCCGACAACACGCTCCGATCGGACATTTTCCATCGGAAAATTCGACCGTATGTACGGGGCATAAGACTTGTCTATCAAAGTATGTGAAAGAAATGTTTGGGTTGTTGGTAGCAGCTAATCAGGTTATTTGTTCATTAGCTTATCTGCATTGTGAGAATGAACAATGGTATCTGTTGTTTGGTTGGAGCATCTGTCAGGCCTACAACCTGAATGTTTTAGGGTGGAGAAGATCATGGTGAAGCCCATTTGACTGGTCTGTGTAAGCCATTGTTGCCAACCCACCAGATTGAAAACTACTGACATGACACCCAAAATTTACTGGCACAGACAAATTTTTACTGGCATTTCAAAAAGTTCAGTGCAAATTTCAGTATTTAGGCTACAAACAAGTACAATATGCAATTAGCAATGTGATTTAAGGTAGCTATTAAGGCAAAAAACATATTTCCTATTTTATTTTCCATATAGTAAGTAAGTAGCTCAGGGGCAGGACTCAAGAGGGCAACAAATTAGAAATGGCCAGACAGACACACATGAAATAGACTTTTACAGTGACACTGGCAGCAGTGTGCAGCAGAATAGATGATGATGACACCTCAACAACACGACATGTCCTCTCCTGAGTCACAGTACCAGTCTCTCTCCATGCCAGGTGGTCCCTTCAGTCCACCCCAGTCCAAACAGCACTGACAGTCCCAGCTTGGCATGCTCCGTCCTGCAGATCCGCCCACGAGGCTCCAGCCGCTCCGTTTGGCTGCCTCGCACCATGACATCACATGACACGCTCAAGCCCTGCATACGCCAGATCTGCCCTTCACCGGTGCCGCTCAAACAAACTGTAGCAGGCACTTGGATGGTCTCGCCCGTGCGTCAAAGCCATTTTTTTAACTGCCAACCTTTTCCTCTCACTGGCATTTACTGGCAGGAGAAAAGTGCCCCATTTTTTTTACTGGCTGCTAGCTGGCAACACTGGTGTAATGTAAGCTGTAGGAACTAGCTGATGAATGTCCAATATTCGGCCTGTGTGTACGGCCCTTTATTCTCAGTGTGTTTCCCTTAGAAGTCCACACCTGTGTGGAACAGCATGTTAAAGGTTTACCTAAATGGCTGCAGGAACTATAATGAATCTTTGTAATTTATCAGTAAGACCATCATCACTGTAGTATATTTAGTGTTTTTCTTTTTTGGTATCTCCTACCCGGCATTCCTTGGTGAACCCTCTGACTTCCCAGCTTGTAATTAGCAGTGAGCCATCCTTAATTAGAGCCTCCAGCTCATGCTTCTTGTCACTCGTTATTAAATACTCATTAAACTCTTGGGAATACCTAATAATAGTTATAGAAGTGAATTGACGTATAAGTGCCCCGGTGACCACTGTGTTCTCGGTATTCATCTGTCTGGTGCGCACTGGGGATGCCAACAAGCTGTGAGGTTTCTATACAATTCTAGTTGTAAATTTGATTGGTACAAAAACCTTTCTGTACAGTAGGCTGTGTATTATGTGTTCCTCATCTACAACAAACCCATACTGTAGGTCCCAACTGTTCCTCACATGGAGGGACTGTTCCTCTAATGGAACCAAGAGCATATATCGCCAGCACACTATGGATCATGAGAAAATTGTTTTAAATATTTATTCCAGCAATCACATAACAGCAATAAGCAAATCCTTTTTTCCATCTTTTTGGTCAGTTGAGTAGTTTTGGGTTAACACCGCTATTTTGTTGGATAGTGTAGTTTTGAAGAGTTGTGAGAACAGTTTCTTCTGTGATCTTCTCCAGTGTATTGTCGTTGAGGGTGTTGGTATTTGGTAAGTGATGTTTATTTTGAATTTGATCACGTAGTGGTCAGTCCAAGGCAATGGCATGTTATCAAGTGTGTTAATATCAATGTTTTGTTTGAAGATGAGGTTGAGGGTATGGCCCGAAGCATGGGTGGGAGCATTTATCAGTTGCTGCAGGCCTAGTGCTTCCAGTTGGTTGATGCAAGTGGTAGCGATGGAGTCCTGGGAGGAGTTTGCCCACTGTGTGCTCATTTTTGCTGTGTGCTTTGGGTCATTGTCATGTTGGAAGGTAAACCATCTTCCCGTTAACAACTTTCTGGCAGAGGACAGCAGATTTTCCTCAAGAATTTGATGATATTTTGCCCCATCCATTTTCCTTCTATCCCGACAAGTTCTCCAGTCCCTGCTGCAGAGAAACACCCCCATAACAGGATATTACCACCTCCATGCTTTAGTGTAGGAATATTGTTATTTGGATGATGAGCTGTATTGGATTTCTGCCAGATATATCATTTGGTGTTGAAGCCAAATATTTCAATTTTAGTCTCATCTGACCATAACACCTTTTTCCATGTGGCCTCAGAATCTTCAAGTTGGGTTTTGGCAAAGCTCAGTCATGACTGCATGTGGCCTTTCTTGAGGAGTGGCTTTTTTTCTTGCAACCCTGCCATACAAGCCGCATTTGTGGAGAATTTGTGATATTGTTGTCACATGCACACAATGACCACTCTTTGTCATAAATTCCTGCAACTGCTTCAGAGTTGCTGTAGGCCTCTTGGTAGCCTTTCTGACCAGTTTCCTTCTGGCTCTTTGATCCAGTTTGGAGTGAAGTCCTGACCCAGGGAGGGTCTGCGTTGTATCACTTCTTAATAATATACTTTACTGTGCTTCTAGACATTGATAAAGCCTTTGAAATTGTTTTGTATCCATCTCCTGACTTGTGCCTGTCCACAACGTTATCCAGGAGATCTTTTGACAGTGCCTTGCCACCAATAGTTGATTGTGTGCTTCAGATGCACTACCAGGGACTGAAATGATCAAGGAAAGCTCTTTTCATGCTGAGCTAATCAAAATGACCACAGCTGATCACAGTTGAAAGTCAAATGGCTTTGTATGCCATTGAGAAGGTGATTAGCTACACCTGATTGAGTTATTTTTAGGAGGGGGGGGGGGGGTCAATCCTTTTTGCAAATCAGTGGTTCTGTTTTTTAGGTTATTTTTTAATCTTTTTTCTGACATGTTGGCTGGAAAACAATTCGATTCTCTCTACTTCTTGCCAACCTGGCCTGGAATAGGAAACACCAAAACCTTCCTCCTTCACACAGTTGTGTTCACTCCCGTGGGATCGTGTGAGATAACGCAGAAACCATGACTGGGCTGTGTAATACCACAAATCATTTCATTCCATTTTACTTTTTTCTTTGTAGTTACAATCCTTGTTGGCCTTGCATCTCAGTATTTTGATGCAATGAAAAATAACTGAAAATAAATTCCGTATTCAGTAGCCAATCCCAATATTGACTTAGCGATCACCGTGCGATTTAGTGAAAAGGCACCTGCGCAGGGGCTGTGAGCCAACTGACAAGAGTGCTATGAGAACCCATTATTAATATTTATGTATCACAATGTTGACAGATTAATTATGCAAATATCATTAGTGATAAACAAACATGTTTGCTGGCTGTTAAGTGGTTTCCCCGCTGGGCTTTTATCCTTGTCTCTGAAGAGTAAAATACCAGAGGACAGGAATGGGTGGTGTCGAGATAGAGGAGTGAGGGGCAAATAACTTAGGACTTTTATATAAACAGATTCCATGTATTCTATTGAGAATACTTTATGTATATTTTCATCAATTAACTCAATTAAGAATTAAATAATAAAAAAAAGAATGTTTGCACTCTCTAGATGAGATTTATCTCATTTTTGTAATCAGTAATCTGAAATACACTATATTACCAAAAGTATTGGGGTGCCTGCCTTTACACGCACATGAACTTTAATGGCATCCCAGTCTTAGTCCGTAGGGTTCAATATTGAGTTGGCCCACCCTTTGCAGCTATAACAGCTTCAACTCTTCTGGGTAGGCTGTCCACAAGGTTTAGGAGTGTGTCTATGGGAATTTTTGATCATACTTCCAGAAGTGCATTTGTGAGGTCAGGCGATGATGTTGGACAAGAAGGCCTGGCTCGCAGTCTCCACTCTAATTCATCCCAAAGGTGTTTAATCAGGTTGAGGTCAGGCCAGTCAAGTTCCTCCACCCCAAACTCGCTCATCCATGTCTTAATGGGCCTTGCTTTGTGCACTGGTCCAAATCATTTGGGGGAGGGGGATTATGGTGTGGGGTTGTTTTTCAGGGGTTGAGCTTGGCCCCTTAGTTAGTTATAGCTGCAAAGGGTGGGCGAACTCAACATTGAACCCTAGGGACTAAGACTGGGATGCCATTAAAGTTCATGTGCGTGTAAAGGCAGGCATCCCAATACTTTTGGTAATATAGTGTATGTCTCAAGGCAACCATCACATAATGCTATAGAACATGGATGGCTTGAAACTGTCACATTGCTCATTTTATGCTAAGTTAGGGGCAGTGCCTGCACGATCCTGCTTCTGCTGTGTGGCGGGTCGAGGGGGGACCCCGGTACTCCTGGAGGCCCCGCCCGCCAAGCTTGGTCTTTGAGGGGGATTCCTCCCAGGACCCCCCGCCGCGGGCAGAGCCGGGCGCTTAGCAGGCGGTCCTGAAGGGGCCTGTACGGTACACCCGATGTGATGCCGAGCTCTGGGGGAGGAGTCCGGGGAGAAACACTCCAGGTGCCCCATCGCCCAGTACCATAGGCAGCCGCTTCTGCAGCCACTCCGCACCCTGTGATGCTGCCTTCGCCCGCAGCTTGGCCAACAGTGTGTCCACCACTGACATGCTGTGCCTCAGCCAAACTCTCTCCTTACGCTGCCACTGAACACTGTGGAGGGGCCATCTCCTTTTTTACTGCCTATGACCCCACCTCCTGCAGCTGCCCCAATCAGGTGAGCTTTCTTATTTCTTCCACTCTGTTCCCTGTTTCCACTGTCATGCAAGCCCTGCACTATTTTTTTTTTTTTTTGCTCCTGGGCTTCTTTTTATAGAGATACTGTTTGGACTACATCTTCCATGATCCCAAGCTCTCTGCATTACAGTCTATGAGATTGTTTGAATAGCTCTCCTACTTCATGATTGGTCCTCTGCGCAGTGGCCAGAAAGGGAAGGGTAAGTGGTGGGAGAAGTCATACACAGAGCTGCAGCACAGCCAGCATGAGAAGAGGATTTTGCACAGGCTGCTCTGGCTCCCTCTCCCACAAAGGTGGGATTTGCCTGCAGTAGTTTTTGTCTCTGCCCCTCCCACAATGGTGAGATCTCCCTGGAGTAGTTTGTGTCTCTGCCCCTCCCACAATGGTGATATTTCCTTGCATTAGTTTGTGTCTCTGCCCCTCCCACAATGGTGATATTTCCCTGCAGTAGTTTGTGTCTCTGCCCCTCCCACAATGGTGATATCTCCCTGGAGTAGTTTGTGTCTCTGCCCCTCCCACAATGGTGATATTTCCCTGCAGTAGTTTGTGTCTCTGCCCCTCCCACAATGGTGATATCTCCCTGGAGTAGTTTGTGTCTCTGCCCCTCCCACAATGGTGATATTTCCCTGCAGTAGTTTGTGTCTCTGCCCCTCCCACAGTGGTGAGGTTTTCCTGCAATACTTTGTATCCATAGTGGCACTCCTGTGGAGTGAGGAGGGGTGCCAGACCTACTGAATTTCATTCTAGAGGTTCAGGATGGTTCAGTTGCCCAGCACAGCCATTTCTACCTCATTACAGACTGCCGATCTGTGTGATGTAGCGGCTGATTGAATCTGGTTACTTAGAAATTGCTTTTAAATCCCATCTATCCAGTGTGTGAAGTGCAGACAGAGGTGACAATTACAGGTCTGAAGTGACACAATCTGCTTGGCAGGTCACATGACCTCGGATGTCGGTACGAGGGATGCACGAGGCCATTTCCATGTCAGAAATATAATGAAGCAAGCTTTGTAGAATGTGGCTACATGATGGTAAAGATCCTGAGAATTCCTCTAAGCTTCTGAGCCCTGGTATCACATCTGCCGCACATCTCCGGGGCTCAGCTGTCACATCGTCTTCTATCTGGATGTTTCTAAATTGAATCGCTCACACTCTTGGTCTCTGTGGCCATTCGGCATCTGCAGTAAATCCTTCATCGCCTCTTCCTGGACTGATGGCCAACGTGCAAAGTGTGGAAATCAGTTTTTTGACTCAATTGAACTTGTACAAGGTGAAATCTGCTTTCTATGGGTTTCTGTGCTTCATCAATATAGTAGTATTAACCCCTCATAATTTTAGCTGAAAGTGTTACTAAACCCCCAACAGTAAAATCAGTCTGTATATTCAGTAAAGATTGCTTGTTCTACTCACTGTGGAACCTAAGGGGTTAACCCTCTGCATTGTGTAAAAAAGCTGTTTGATCCTGTCTTCTCTGATCCTCCCCTTCTTCCACTGACCCCAATCCATCTGATAGAACAGAGCCTTGGAGTCACTCTGCACATGCTCAGTTTGGTCTGTATTACTAGTTGTTTTGTTTTTTTTTTGGGAGGGTGCATGTGATCAGCACAGGGCCAATCAGCACTGTCCAGACAGAGGATCAGGAGTCCTGCATCCTCATAGGACAGTCAGAGGAGAATGGAAACGTCTCCTACAAGCTTTAACCAGACACTGATAGAAGTCACAAGACTGCTCTATACTGCTGATGATAAAAGATATTTAGCTGTTTATATTTACTAAAATAATTGCTTTTCCGTGTTCTGTGTACTGTGGTAGACCAGATATAGTGAATGCAGGGTCCTGGGTTTAGTAACACTTCAAGTCATTGAGCACAATAAATTAAATATTCCTAAGTAAACTAGTCAAATTCTTCCTCCAGCACTTACATTTTTCAAATTTCAATGCCGCTGGCTCCTGCCTTCTCAGTGCTGCTTCTATGAACTTCCGGTCTTCCCAGGAAAGTCTTACCAGTGAGCAGTGCAGTCTGGAGTCAGTCTGTTAGCTCGGAGAAGGGGTGTTGGGTAGTACTTTGCCATCCTAGGCTATGGGTCTGTGTGTTTGTAATGACGCACATAGTGTGGAGAGACACAACTCTAGTCCATGCATGCGAAGGGTGGCTCCATAGGATGCTGTAAGAGAAAAGGAGCCACCCTGAAACAGGGAACCTTGAGCAGTGTCACTGTCATGGCACCAGCTTAAACTGGAACATAGGCAAGGATTAAAAGGTAAAGAAGCTGCATGCCCAGTAAGTGATTAAACCAGCTGATTAAAAATGTTTAAAAACAAATGGTTAAATATTACTTTAATATCATTTGATCTATTTTTAAAAAATTGTTCTAAAAATTTTTTAAAGGGAACATGCACAGAGAGAATATGGAGGCTGGCATTGCCGACCCTCTTCTGAAATTGTGTGTTGCCTGGTTGTCTCTGGCTTTAGTACATTCCCATTTAACTGGAACAAGCATACATATGAGGAAAGTTGGAGTGAAGCCTGAGAACCTGATCTGCATACTGGCCTCGGGTCAGTAACTCGGAAGGTATTGAAGCCGGTGGAGCAGCATGATAGACAGTCACTTAGTATTTTCAGAAGGAGAGGTCTGCCATAGAAGTTTCCATGGTTCTCTTGTTAAAGGTTTATTTTGCTAAGAGAAAATTTGCAGTCTCTGGCAAAAAAAGGCCAGAAAACACTATCTTGGGGGTGATAGAGGTTCACTACACAGAGTTCCTTCATGATACCTTAATCCAGTTATATTACCATTTCCTTCATGGCATAGCATAACCTCTATACTGAGCTTAGCAAGTCCCGAGCACTCAGTGGGCCTATCATTGCTTTGATTTATTGGGTCAGTGACCCCTTGGTATGATGCAGTGTCTTGGTGACCTCTTGGTATGATACCTCGGTGACTCCCTTGGTATAACTGCTTCCCACCAGTGAAAATCAATGCTTGCATCACTTTAATCAAAGAAAATTGGATCAGGCACAGCAGTCATTTTCATTTCCATTCCTCGGCGTGCTGGTGATCTGCAGAATAAGACAGCTTTCCATGGCATAGTGATATTTGTCTAAATCACCTAAGAGTCTGCAGCACAGTGTGCCTTTCCCCAGCTCGTATTGTTCTTGCTTTGGCAACCAAAGACAGAGAGCACAGATTTCTTGAAGTATAGGAGGGAAGTGTAGCTTTGGGGTATTACGGAGCTTGGGTTGTGGAGTCATGGCATAGCTGTTCTTGCCTGGAGTACAGGGAAATCTCGCCTTTCTAGTGGGGAAGAGTTGGCTCTTGTTGAAGTATTGGGGAGAAAGGAGTCATTTCATAGTGGGTCCTTCCTTGGTATTGGGGGGAGGGAACCTTGCCATGTTATGGAGGGAGGGGGGTCCTGTTGAAGTATGGTAAGAATAGAGTTTTGGGATATTTTCAGGGATGGGGAGTAGATGGGGTATGGGGTGGGAGGCTGCGAAGTCTTGCTGTGGTATGATGGGACAGTGGAGTGTAGGCATGTTATGGGAGAGAGTGGAATCTTCTCATGATATGGGGATAGAGTGGAGTCTGAGGGAGAGCAAACATTTTTTTCCAATGTGGGCAAAGGGTAAAGTTGCCAATGAATGATCAAATAAAGAAGTATAACCATAGTATGGTTGCAGCACCAGAGGAACGGCATGCTCTTGTCATGGTATGAGAGGGACAGGGGAGTTGTACTGTGGTATGTGGGAACAATGGGGTCCTGCCATGGTATGGGAGGAGAACATAATCTCGTCATGGTATGGGGTAAGGCGGAGTCTTGCCAAAATATGGAGGGAGAGCAAACTCTTGTTGCAGTATGGGGAGTGGAGAACCTTGCCACTCTGTGGAGAATTGTTGGAGCCTTGCCATGAAGGAAGACCAGAGTTTTACCATAGTACAGGGGGAGAGCAGAAACTTTTGATAGCATGAGATGAAAGTGGAGTCTTTCCATGGTACAGGGACTCTTGTTTTTATATGGGGGGGACGTGGCAATCTGCCATTATATGGCGGGAAAGCAGGATTTTGCCCTGGGAGCATGTGAGGAAGAGCATAGTCTTGTCATTAACAAAGTAAAGTGGACCCTTGCTGTTGTCTTGGGGGAATGCATAGCCTTGCCATGACATTTTTGATGAAGAGGATGAAGTGCAGACTCTTGTCACAGAGGGGTAGAGTAGACTTGCTGGGGTATGGGGGGGGGGGGGGGCAGGTTTTTATGATATGGAGGAGAAAGCAGAGTCTTGCCATGGTGAGGAGGGTGTGTGTGTGTGTGTGTGTGGGGGGGGGGTGCACATTTTGCATTGATTTGGGGGGGGGGGGTAGTGGACCTTTGCAGTGGTATGGGAGGGTAGGCTCTTACTGTGATATTGGAGGAGAGTGGACACTGCCTATGATATAAGGGAGTGCAGATTTGAGCATCATGACATGGGAGGGAGATAGGGGTGAAACCTCATCCCTTTAAAACCGAACACATATTAATTACACAGGTTCTGTGGCTAATTAGGTGGTAACTAAACTCACTTGGTGCCTTATCTGCATTATATTAGCCTCAGAACCTGTGGAATTCATATGTTTTGGGTTTAAAGGGATGAGGTGGCAACCCTAGAGGGAGAGAATGGTGTCTTGTCTTGGTATGGGGGTATGTGGTATTGGAGAAGAGTGGACTCTTCCTGTGATATAGGGGAGAGCAGACTTGAGTATCATGACATGGAGGGAGAGAGTGGTGTCTTGTCTTGGTATGGGGGTACGTGGTATTGGAGGTAGAGTGGACTCTTTCTGTGGTATGGGGGAAGGAGTGAATTCTTCCATAGTGTGGAAGAGGCAGACTCTTGGCATGGTAGAGGAGGAAAGTAGACAAGCAGAGTCTTGTCATGGTTGGGGGCAAACACTTGCTATGGTATAGCCAGGCATGTGGACTCTTGATGTGGTGAAGAAGGAGAGATGACTCTTGACTGTAGAGTGTTCTGTAGCTGTCTTAACAGCTTCTCTCTGGTCCTGCAACTCCGCTCGTGTTCTTGGTTTCATATTTCCATAATTTCTTTAATCTTGTGTCAGGAATACAAATGTCGCCATCAGGACCACAAGCTCTGTCACCTCAGGGAAAAACCTCTGCTTTCACATCTACAGAAACCTTCTTTAGAATTGCGTACTGGAGGCTGTATGCGGCTTTCATTCACGCACAAGGACATTTCGCTGTTAAGTGTAAAATCATTTCTTGGGTTTTTTTTTTTTTTTTTTATTCTCCTGCTTTCTGTTCATACATTCCATTTTTGCCCAGAGCCACACATTTTTCTCGCTGACAGATTCGACTTTATCTATAATGTCCCACTATTACACCATTACTGTCCCTGGCATCTTCACCCAGCATCGATTCATCTCCATACATCTATCCACTGCTCCGTCATTGTGCTCACACCCATAAAAATGTTACCATCCATGAGATGTGTCAGACTGTGTACTTGGCGCTTTGCTTCTTGGTATTGGGTGGTGTCCCGTTGGGGTTGGTTTAGGGCAAATGGACTGTTCACTTTGCAAAGTGAACAGTCACGTACACACAATCGGACTTCTCGTCGGAAAAAGATATGACGTCTTTTCTGATCAAGTTTGCCTTGCATACACACGGTCACGCAAGAGTTCGCTGAAATTAAGACCGTCAAGAACGCGGTGACGTACAACACTACGACAAGCCGAGAAAATGAAGTTCAATGCTTCCGAGCATGCGTCGAATTGTTTCTGAGCATGCGTAGGAATTTTGCGGAATTGCCACAGACAATCGCATTTTCGGATAGGAACTTTTGCCGACCGAAAAATTGAGAGCATGCTCTCAATCTTTTGCTGGCTGGAATTCGGCCAGCAAAAGTCCGATAGAGCAGGGGTCTTTAAACTATGGCCCTCCAGTTGTTCAGGAACTACAATTCCCATCATGCCTAGTCATGTCTGTGAATGTCAGAGTTTTACAATGCCTCATGGGATGTGTAGTTCCACAACAGCTGGAGGGCCGTAGTTTGAGGATCCCTGCGATAGAGCATACACACGGTCGCATTTTCCGACGAAAAATTCTCAACGGCCTTTTGCGAGCCGAAATTCCGATCATGTGCAGTTGCTCCAGAGCTTAGTAAATGAGCAGGAGCTCTGCTGACTTCCATCATCCAATCACGTGCGAGGAAAAAGGATGTTTTTTTTTATTTTCCTTGCATGTGATTGGGTGTTCTTTGCAAAGTGAATCCTTACCTCATTTACTAAGCTCTGGAGCAACTGCACTTTGCAAAGTACACAGTCTATTTGCCTTTAGTAAATCAACCCATTTGTCTCTGTCCCTGGCACTGTGTCTATTGCCAGGCATCCATTCTAATTCTGGGATGCTTCAACTCCATGTAGCACTACATTTCTTTATGTCAGAGTGAGGTCAGAGGCAATATAAGAGGTCAGAAAAAATGTATTGAAATAAGACCACCAACTAACAGCTATTTAAAAATATGTATTTACCATGATGCGCTTACATGAAGTGTTCTGAAACTGGGTCTTAAAGTGGTTGTAAACCCTTACATATACCCAGTGAAGTGACTGGTCTCAGGTGATACACGGGGATGAGACAAATCCTCCTAGATAAGTTGTACCTGTTTATCTGCAGTCTTCTCTTCTCTACAGCTATTCAAAGTGCAGCATTTATGCAGCTTGTCTGATTTTTTTATTTGTCGGATTTTTTAGAAAGCAGGAGGCGAGGAGCTAAGGTTACACTCTACAGATCTCAATAAGAACTGATGGAGAGAAGGGACACACCCCCTTCACACAACACACAGGAACAGAGCATAAGCTGTCAATCACAGGCTGTGTGCTTGAGCTCCCGCCCCTGTCACCTTTTTACCCGTTAGTGTCAGGAAAACCTGTCAGAAGTAATTCATTCAGATAGCAGAGGAACAAGGCAGCGGAGAGAAATTAAATTATTATTTTTTGTAGGTCATTTTTGGTTACAAGAGACTGCGCACACTGTGTGTACACGTGTTACAGGATTATTCATACGTCCCTTCTTAAAGTGGTGTTCCGGCCGAAATTATACTTTTTAAATAAAAATACCCCTATAATACACAAGCTTAATGTATTCTAGTAAAGTTAGTCTGTAAACTAAGGTCTGTTTTGTTAGTTTATAGCAGTAGTTTGTTATTTTATAAACTTACAACAGGCCGTGGCCATCTTAAGTGTGGGCATCTGAAGCCAGACTGTATTTCTTCCTGGATCTCATCCTTGCAGATCTCGCACATGCTCAGTGCAGCACAAGCAGTGTAATAGGTTTCAGGTCAGGTTTCCATAGCAACGGCAGTGTCAGAGGAAGTTGCCTCCCCTTCCCAGAAGGCATTGCAAACAGGAAATGATGCGATGGGCCACGGCCAGGGAGGAGGAAGTGGAAAATGAATACAGCAGATATACAGTAGGTGCTGAGAAAAAAAATTAAAAATATCCAATTCGTTTACAGTGCGCAGTTTAGTGAGGGATGCTGAAGAGTTGTAAAAGTGGGTGGAACTCCACTTTAAGTTATTTAGAAATGACACTTAGTGCTCTGGATTGAGACATGTACACACTATAGAAGGACATGCTTGGTTCATATTTCATGTCAGGGGTTTACAGCCAACTTAAAGTGATACTAAAGTCTCATATTTTTTTTGGTTAAAAATAAAAAACCTGTTATACTTACCTGCTCTGTGTAATGGTTTTGCACAGAGCAGGCCAGATCCTCCTCTTCTCGGGTTCCTCTTCTGTGCTCCTCGCCCCTCTCTCCTGTTGAGTGCCCCCATAGCAAGCAGCTTGCTATGGGGGCACCTGAGCTGAGACACAGCTCCCTGTGTCCATTCAGACACGGAGCCGCGGTCTACCCCCTGCCCACCCCCTTTCCCTTCTCTTCGGCTCACTGACTTTGAATGACAGCAGCGGGAGCCAATGGTGCCGCACTGCAGTCTCAGTCAATTAGGAGGGGAGTGCCGGACAGCTGAGTCTCTTGTGCAACGTCGCTGGATCGAGATCGGGCTCAGGTAAGTATTAGGGGGGTTGCTGCACACAAAAGGATTTTTATCTTAATGCATAGACTGCATTATAATAAAAAACCTTCTATCTTTACAATCACTTTAAAGTACCGTATATGTGAACCGTTACCTTGTAAAACAACCCATTCAGTTTAAAATAGAAATGAAAGGCAAAACATTTGTTTATAAATTTAAAAAAAAAACATCCTCACATCCTCTCTTCTCAGCTGCATGATGAGCTTAGAGAGCTGGAGGAGGAAAAACAGCAGCACACTGAACTTCCAAGTGAATGGCTATGTAGGAGGGGCATGTCAGCACAAGTCCAATCAATGGAGAAGAGCACAGCACAACTAAAAAACTGACTACGCTGTGCTCTCATGCCTACTGTGTTCAGTTTTTAATAGGAGAGAAGAGGGACTGGCAGGAACACCAGGGATTTCACACAAAGGAAGCAATACAGAGAGAACAGGAGACTTTTTTTTATACATGTTGGGCTACAGTGCAAGAAGCATGCTGATGAGAGGAAAGAACACAATGACATAGAGATCAGTTCATCAATCAACTGTTTTTATGGTCCAGTCAAATGCTGGGGGTGGGGGGGGAGACCTATAAGTGTTACGGAACTGCAGCAGAGAAAAATCCGGTACCAATCTTTTGACGGGTAAAATAAATCCCATATGTGTATATAACCTGTGTATTTATCGATTTGCCTAAAATCCGCTTTAAATCAGGTTAAGACTTCATGTGTCAGAAAGGGAACTTTATCCAAGCTGGCCAGGTGGTGTCTATTTTAGGACAATGGCTTTTCTTGAGAACCATCGTATAAAGATTGAGCAGTGTCCATGTAACCCTGATAATCTCCCTTCAACTTACAGGGTCTTACCCTGCTTCAGGACCATTTTTCAGCACACTTGATGCATTATGGTTTTAACTTGCTGAAAATAAATAGTTTTAAGAAGCATGTCAGTGTATTCCGCTCTCCCAGGCGGACCCCCAGCATTACAGTGTACTCCGCTCTCCCAGGCTGACTCCCAGCATTACAGTGTACTCCGCTCTCCCAGGCTGACTCCCAGTAGTACAGTGTACTCCGCTCTCCCAGGCTGACTCCCAGCAGTACAGTGTACTCCGTTCTTCCAGGCTGACTCCCAGTAATACAGTGTACTCCGCTCTCTCAGTCTGACTCAGAGCAGTACAGTGTACTTTGCTCTCCCAGGCTGACTCCCAGCAGTACAGTGTACACCGCTCTCCCAGGCTGATTCCAAGCAGTACAGTGTACTCCGCTCTCCCAGGCTGACTCCAAGCAGTACAGTGTACTCCGCTCTCCCAGGCTGACTCCAAGCAGTACAGTGTACTCCGCTCTCCCAGGCTGACTCCAAGCAGTACAGTGTACTCCGCTCTCCCAGGCTGACTCCAAGCAGTACAGTGTACTATGCTCTCCCAGGCTGACTCCCGGTAGTACAGTGTACTCCGCTCTCCCAGGCTGACTCCCAGCAGTACAGTGTACTACGCTCTCCCAGGCTAACTCCCAGCAGTACAGTGTACTCCGCTCTCCCAGGCTGACTCCCAGCAGTACAGTGTACTCCGCTCTCCCAGGCTGACTCCCAGCAGTACAGTGTACTCCGCTCTCCCAGGCTGACTCCCAGCAGTACAGTGTACTCCGCTCTCTCAGGCTGACTCCCAGTAGTACAGTGTACTCCGCTCTCTCAGGCTGACTCCCAGCAGTACAGTGTACTCCGCTCTCCCAGGCTGACTCCAAGCAGTACAGTGTACTCCGCTCTCCCAGGCTGACTCCAAGCAGTACAGTGTACTCCGCTCTCCCAGGCTGACTCCAAGCAGTACAGTGTACTCCGCTCTCCCAGGCTGACTCCAAGCAGTACAGTGTACTATGCTCTCCCAGGCTGACTCCCGGTAGTACAGTGTACTCCGCTCTCCCAGGCTGACTCCCAGCAGTACAGTGTACTACGCTCTCCCAGGCTAACTCCCAGCAGTACAGTGTACTCCGCTCTCCCAGGCTGACTCCCAGCAGTACAGTGTACTCCGCTCTCCCAGGCTGACTCCCAGCAGTACAGTGTACTCCGCTCTCCCAGGCTGACTCCCAGCAGTACAGTGTACTCCGCTCTCTCAGGCTGACTCCCAGTAGTACAGTGTACTCCGCTCTCTCAGGCTGACTCCCAGCAGTACAGTGTACTCCGCTCTCCCAGGCTGACTCCCAGCAGTACAGTGTACTCCGCTCTCTCAGGCTGACTCCCAGTAGTACAGTGTACTCCGCTCTCTCAGGCTGACTCAGAGCAGTACAGTGTACTCCGTTCGTTCTTCCAGGCTGACTCCAAGCAGTACAGTGTACTCCGCTCTCCCAGGCTGACTCCAAGCAGTACAGTGTACTCTGCTCTCCCAGGCTGACTCCCAGCAGTACAGTGTACTACGCTCTCCCAGGCTAACTCCCAGCAGTACAGTGTACTCTGCTCTCCCAGGCTGACTCCCAACAGTACAGTGTACTCCGCTCTCCCAGGCTGACTCCCAGCAGTACAGTGTACTCCGTTCTTCCAGGCTGACTCCCAGTAGTACAGTGTACTCCGCTCTCTCAGGCTGACTCCAAGCAGTACAGTGTACTCCGCTCTCCCAGGCTGACTCCAAGCAGTACAGTGTACTACGCTCTCCCAGGCTGACTCCCGGTAGTACAGTGTACTCCGCTCTCCCAGGCTGACTCCCAGCAGTACAGTGTACTACGCTCTCCCAGGCTAACTCCCAGCAGTACAGTGTACTCCGCTCTCCCAGGCTGACTCCTAGCAGTACAGTGTACTCCGCTCTCCCAGGCTGACTCCCAGCAGTACAGTGTACTCCGCTCTCCCAGGCTGACTCCCAGCAGTACAGTGTACTCCGCTCTCTCAGGCTGACTCCCAGTAGTACAGTGTACTCCGCTCTCTCAGGCTGACTCAGAGCAGTACAGTGTACTCCGCTCTCCCAGGCTGACTCCAAGCAGTACAGTGTACTCCGTTCGTTCTTCAAGGCTGACTCCAAGCAGTACAGTGTACTCCGCTCTCCCAGGCTGACTCCAAGCAGTACAGTGTACTCTGCTCTCCCAGGCTGACTCCCAGCAGTACAGTGTACTACGCTCTCCCAGGCTAACTCCCAGCAGTACAGTGTACTCCGCTCTCCCAGGCTGACTCCCAGCAGTACAGTGTACTCCGCTCTCCCAGGCTGACTCCCAGCAGTACAGTGTACTCCGTTCTTCCAGGCTGACTCCCAGTAGTACAGTGTACTCCGCTCTCTCAGGCTGACTCAGAGCAGTACAGTGTACTCCGTTCGTTCTTCCAGGCTGACTCCAAGCAGTACAGTGTACTCCGCTCTCCCAGGCTGACTCCAAGCAGTACAGTGTACTCCGCTCTCCCAGGCTGACTCCCAGCAGTACAGTGTACTCCGCTCTCCCAGGCTGACTCCCAGCAGTACAGTGTACTCCGCTCTCTCAGGCTGACTCCCAGTAGTACAGTGTACTCCGCTCTCTCAGGCTGACTCAGAGCAGTACAGTGTACTCTGTTCGTTCTTCCAGGCTGACTCCAAGCAGTACAGTGTACTCCGCTCTCCCAGGCTGACTCCAAGCAGTACAGTGTACTCCGCTCTCCCAGGCTGACTCCAAGCAGTACAGTGTACTCCGCTCTCCCAGGCTGACTCCCAGCAGTACAGTGTACTCCGTTCTTCCAGGCTGACTCCCAGTAGTACAGTGTACTCCGCTCTCTCAGGCTGACTCAGAGCAGTACAGTGTACTCCGTTCGTTCTTCCAGGCTGACTCCAAGCAGTACAGTGTACTCCGCTCTCCCAGGCTGACTCCAAGCAGTACAGTGTACTCTGCTCTCCCAGGTGGACTCCCAGCAGTACAGTGTACTCTGCTCTCCCAGGCTGACTCCCAGCAGTACAGTGTACTCCGTTCTTCCAGGCTGACTCCCAGTAGTACAGTGTACCCCGCTCTCTCAGGCTGACTCAGAGCAGTACAGTGTACTTCGCTCTCCCAGGCTGACTCCCAGCAGTACAGTGTACTCCGCTCTCCCAGGCTGACTCTGAGCAGTACAGTGTACTCTGCTCTCCCAGGCTGACTCTGAGCAGTACAGTGTACTCTGCTCTCCCAGGCTGACTCCGAGCAGTACAGTGTACTCCGCTCTCCCAGGCTGACTCCAAGCAGTACAGTGTACTCCGCTCTCCCAGGCTGACTCCCAGTAGTACAGTGTACTCCGCTCTCCCAGGCTGATACAGAGCAGTACATTGTTAGGATCCCTTTCTGAGGAAGTTTATCAGTTATTAACTTGTAAATAATGCAATCACACTGCCACCATTAGTGGACTTCAGTGAGTTCTACAGTGGTGACAGCCCTTCATATGTTGATATTGGCAATGGACACCTTATAGTATACTCGGCCCCCCCCCCCCCCCCCGCCCCCCCAATACATCTATCCTGGATCACCTCTGTGCACATGACATGGTCTATTTTGGTGTAGTTGTACAAATGTCTGACAGTACAATAGCAGCCGGGGTCAAAAAGGTAAATAGATAATCTTGGTGTGACAGAGGGGTAAGTTCTGAAGACTGAGAACGTTAGTCAAGCTTTGATTTGGTCTCTTGTTTGGTCTCATTAAAGACATTTTCTCTGCATAGAAGGAACTGGGCTGTATCCCCCACCAGCTCTCTTGTCTGTGCTCCATGTCTACATGAATATTTGATTATGTTTACTTGAGCCATTTTGAGCATTTCTCATTACAAAATCTTCTTTAAAGAAGTAGCAGCAAAACTATTTATCCATTGTTCTAGTTGTGGAGCAGTGGCTGTTTTTTTTTTAATCATTTCTATTATTCTAATTATTGTAATGATTCATAAAATATCTTAAAAAAATGCACAGTTTTTGCAATGTTTTGTGTTGATCTTGCCTCTGCGGATTAGGGCAAGAACCCCCATTGCAGGCGGAGGATAAGAGAAGAGGATTAAGTTTAATTACCTTTCCTTTCTATGTTTTAATCAAGCCGGAGCCTCAGCCACACTCCATAATCTGTGCTGCTCAACTACCTTGGTAACCGTCCATCATAAAGGCCGTCCTGCTGTCTCTGCATCTATTTTGGTCGCACTAACATTTCCCGTTTCTGAGATATCGATCGCTGACAGACGTGGTGAGATGGAAGTCATTAAATGCTGCAGACTGCAGGGAGAGTGCAACACATTGCTGAAAGATGCAGAGGAATCTGCCTTCGTATTGATAGTATTGGGCACCTTGGTCCATAGGATGCAAAAAGATGGAGCAGAGAACACTGCATGGCATGCACAGGGCACAGTCACTTCTGGCTTCTACAAGTCTGATCGATTGCTCCGAGCAACATTTCTTTACACTCATCACTGCCCAAGGCTCCTATAAGCAATAACTGATCACATGACACAACCATTAGTTGCTTCTCTACATTTTCCAGCTGACGCAGATGTATCTCAGAGTGAGGGTTTTACTGACTGCACTTTTATGACAGAAGAGAATACTCATTTAATTGTAAATCCTGAAGAGAACCTGTGTCCTTCCTATGGACATTGAAGTACTGACATACTCTTAAAGGACAAGTGCAGGATTTAAAAAAAAAATAAACAATCATACTCACCTAGGTAGATGCAGCATAAATCTGATACTGCATCTATCCCTTTCCGGCTCTACACCAAAAACTGAGCAATCAAAGACTGTTGATTGCTCAGTTCTTGGGTCCGCTCTGAGCAGAGAGCAGTGACTGTAAGACCCTATACACACTATACAACTTTTGTTGTCTGATTTCCTTTAGATTTACCAAAACCATGTAGTGCAAGGGCCTGCCTGATTGCATGCAAATTGAAACTCTTAACCTCCCTGGCGGTATGATTATTTCGGATTTTAGGTGCTGAAAGCGGTACAATTATTTTGCATGGAAATTTGGCGTTTTATATTGTAGGTCTGTAATTCTTAACAATAACACACTTAAATCTGTCCAAACAAGAGTCTTGTAGATATCCCGGGTATGATAAAGTTTGAAACACAAAAACATAAATTATAATATAATAAATAAAAATAAATTATTAAAAAAATAAAAATAAAATAATAATAAAATACATTTCCCCACGATTTACTATCGCTCAATTCTGGGACGGTACAGCAGGGAGAGCTGCGCTACCAAGTAATTTCTGAAAGAGGAGAGCAGGCTGAGCTGCTGAGTAACTGCTGGAAGGGTAAGCAGGGTAAGCTTTGCTGCTAGGTCACTTCTGAGGAGGGAGAGGTAGCAAGGGGAGCTGAGCTGGCCTAAAGAAGAACTTCAGCTGTTCTGATATGGATTTGAGGATGAATGGCTCCACAATTCCTTAAGCTAAAGAGGTCATTGAGGACTTTTTTTAAAACTCGTTTACTATATGTTAAATATATGAATGTCCACTACATGGCCAGTGTAAGAGAAAGAATATAGGGACCTGCTGTTTGCTTGTAAGTATATAACACTGGAAAAAGGACAAAGAGATCCTTTTCCAGCCTGTGCAGATTTCTGAGACTCCGGTGTGAGTAAGTAAAGCTGTCAGTGTCACAGAGTAAAACACCAGCTGTCTAGATATTGGTTGGGGGCTTTGAAATACTGTCAGGGTTTCCTGTGTGCCATGTGGCGATTTTACCTAATGGGGGGGTCTGTCCTCTATGGGATTTTAGAATGGCAGCATGTTTCTTCAGTAGTAAGCACTCTTGCCTTGCAAGGAAGGATGTAGGGTTCAGTTTCTACATGTGTACATGGAGTTTGTATATTTTCCCTGCGTCTATGTGTTTTTTTTAGGTGGCCTAAGACGGGCCAATTTCTTCCAAAAATGCATGTAGGTTACCTTCCTTCCAAATTGCTTCAACATGCGGTGGGGCAATAAACTGTGAGCTAAATTGTGGTACGGGACAGATTCAATCAGTATATGCTGTACAGTGCTGTGTAAGATGCCAGCGCTATACAATAACTGAGGACAAACTATTATTTGAAGGTCTGTTTGTCCCTAATGGACCTTCCACAGGTTCTTAGGCTAGTGTAGATTTTAGTCTAGAACTGGGATCTCCATTTGTTCAAAGCAAAGGATCAGTTTGCTGTCCTTCAGATTTTGAGGGGCCAAACTGTGGCCATTTTGGGTAGAAAATGCCCTGGTGTCAATAAGAGTGAACAGTGCCCCATCATTGGTATTAGTGGGATAAATGGTGCCCCATTGTCAGTATCAGGAAAAGGAATAGTGCCCCATCATTGATGTCAGTGGGAGGAATAATGCCCCAATGTTGGTGTCAGAGGTAGGAATTGATTATTGTATCAATGGGAGGAATAGTGCTCCAAGGCCAAAAGTCAGATAAAGGTAAGCAAAGACTGCATCCATCTCCCAGGCTGCAATTTGAAAACCACCGGTCAAGTATGTGATCTTACAGAAGGGTTGCAGTTGTGTCTGTACATTGACTTTACCCATTGATGAATTATACTGTTGGCTTCTCATTTGGAAATAAATGCATTGAAAGGTGGGCAGAGTTTAATACCTCAATGTTTAGATTTTGTGAAGAATCAGCTGATCATCTCTATGAACAGAGATGGTGTGGTCCTTCGCGCCTGTAGTGAGAAAAAAGTGAATGTAGTGACAATCACAAAATAATTGAAATAAATAACATAATATCATAAAAAACTCGCAAAGGGTAATAATTGTGATGATATCTTAAAGATTGCAGCAAAATCGACAAGTGAACACATTGCACTCCAAAGATAAATAAAAGTGAAAAGATTTCTCACATAAAATCTATCATAAACTATACTGTTTATGTATGCTTTAATTGATCATTTGTATGACTATTGTCCATTACTTTGATTGAGATTAGGATGTAAATGTTTTACTGCCGTACCTGATAGTTATATACCAAAACCAGCTGCATGCAATTTTTTCTGTTATTTGTATTGAAATTTCAATAAAAATTCTTTAATGGGAAAAAAAAAAATCTATCATAAAGAAGTAAATAAATCACGTAAAATTCTCACATAAAATATTGTGTGTGAATGTGCAAAAACAGAATCATAAAATCCAACACCGAAAATATTCTAAGATAAAATTCATCAATCAGAAAAAATTCAGAAAAAATGTTGGATAATATATTGTGCAAAAAAGCAAAACCTTAATAATAATGTGCAAAAATGCAAAAAAACAAAGTCCAAAATGGTTCACCTCAAAGAAAGTCCCAGTGAATGAGTATTGCAATATAAAAGTTCATAAAAGTGAGAATTATCGCTGGGATTCAATAAATAGAGAGATGAAGATAGATGGTGATAATATAGGTGATCTTCTTCATATAAAAACTGCCGGCCCAAACAGGCTCTCTAAACTCTCACCTTGAACAAAGAGATAACAGGCATCGATGTGTGTCTTTAAATTGGTGTTGTACGTTGCAGCATACAGATATGGTGAAGGCTGGATTCTCTTCTCAATCTGACAGGCACCTATTAAAATAGAAGGGATTTTTCCACCTTTACATGCCCAGCGCTCCTGTGTCTCTTAGTGTGACAGACTTCTGTCTTCTTCTTCTTTGGAAGACAGAAGTCTGTCACACTAAGAGACACAGGAGCGCTGGGCATGTAAAGGTGGAAAAATCCCTTCTATTTTAATAGTTGCCTGTCAGATTGAGAAGAGAATCCAGCCTTCACCATATCTGTATGCTGCAACGTACAACACCAATTTAAAGACACACATCAATGCCTGTTATCTCTTTGTTCAAGGTGAGAGTTTAGAGAGCCTGTTTGGGCCGGCAGTTTTTATATGAAGAAGATCACCTATATTATCACCATCTATCTTCATCTCTCTATTTATTGAATCCCAGCGATAATTCGCACTTTTATGAACTTTTATATTGCAATACTCATTCACTGGGACTTTCTTTGAGGTGAACCATTTTGGACTTTGTTTTTTTGCATTTTTGCACATTATTATTAAGGTTTTGCTTTTTTGCACAATATATTATCCAACATTTTTTCTGAATTTTTTCTGATTGATGAATTTTATCTTAGAATATTTTCGGTGTTGGATTTTATGATTCTGTTTTTGCACATTCACACACAATATTTTATGTGAGAATTTTACGTGATTTATTTACTTCTTTATGATAGATTTTATGCGCGAAATCTTTTCACTTTTATTCATCTCTATGAACAGATCCAATTTTTTCTTTTGCTACCAACTTTCGGAATAGTAATTTTAGTAGATAGAAGAATTTGACTTGGTAGGAAGATTGGCACAATAAAGTAGACGTGTCTTTCTGATGTAAAAATGTTTTCCACTAATATGTTAAATCAGAATCTGAATCTGGTGCAGGAAAAAGTAGGAATAGGGCTTATTTGGCTCATAGTGAGACACAAATGTCAAATAAAGACGGAGATGTTATCCCAGACGTTGACGTGTGACTGACAGCAACATACATGCTAGCGGCCTGACACAATGTAATAGCACAGCTCAGTATTCCCAGGAAATAAATTGCACATGCAAAGACAGGAAAAAGTTTTAGGGTTGATAGGGTAAATGGAAAGAGATCTCCTGCCTGCGGAGGTCATTTTCCTTTTTCAATTCTATCTTGGCATGAGTACAAGTCTTTTCATACCCAAAGTCAAATTTTCAAAATTACAGAGGTGCTATATCATTTCTGCCATTGATTCTCTGCTGCAGACATTGTTATGTAGATTCCATTGATTGCTAGGAGTTTATAGCTCCAAATTTTTTGAGTTGAGAAAGAGGGACACCCTTTAGCACAAAGTGGGTAAAATTATTGGATAAGAAAAAAGTGGAAAGTTCCCCACGGGGCTTTTTAGCAGCAAATAGGAGTAAAATATTTTGTAAGAAAATCACAGATTTTTTTATTATTATTCCAAAGGATGGGTAGACATAAAACATATATAAAATTTAAAATATGAGCTCTGGTATATACAAGGCGAGACAAATTGGGCTAGGAAAGGTTATACATCAAGAGTGATACATTGTTACACTTGAAATTGCACTATCCGATGTATGGAAATTCCCCAATGCATTTCGACCTCAAAGGTTATGGTCTTCTTCAGGGGGTCCTTACATTTCCTTTCCACCAGGAAGGCTCGCTTAACCAGAGATTTCTTTAAAAACCAGATAATCCTCTCAAGTACGATCCCGGACCCACTGAGAGACTGTCCATGCCCTCAACCCAAGGGAGTGACCACGATCTGTGAGGCTTACAAGTGGTCACATGTTTAACAGCCCCCCAACGGGGAATCAAATGGGCAGGAGCACCTCATTGCATTGTTGAAGTAATTGTGTGTTCAGATCAGTATAAATTCTGCATCCATTAATCTTGCAAAGCATATATGTGTGCTCTCGCCGGGCGTCGTCAGGTCAATTTATTGGATAAACCCAAAAGTGCTTTTTTCACCATCATGTTTCCTTTATACTACCTTTTTAAAACAAAAATGTGATAATACAAGTGTTTTTGTGAAAGGTTTGGTGTAATGTAACACTTTTGGTAGTTAAGGTGGGTAATAGCTAGTTTTATCTAGGGGGAAAGGAGAAACGGGTTTACTTACCTGATCCTCCGCTTCCCCAGCTCTGCCTCATGCTTCTAGCTATGGACCCTGCTTTGGTCTTGATGATGTCTGGTCCCTAGACTGCTGGAGTGTGGAAAAGATGCAGAGGATCGAGTATGCAACTCTTCTTTTATTGTCCCCCTAGATCAGCGGTTTCAAAACTGTGGCCCGGGAGCTGAATGTGGCCCTTTGCTATTCTTCCCACTGAAACTAAAGAAAGGGCATTACTTACTCCCACTGGACACCAGGACATTTTCTACTCCCACTGGCCCTAGTCTGGCCTTCCTAAAGTCTAAAGGACAGTATATTGGCCCTTTGTGTAGAAAATCTGGAGACCACTGCCTTAGATCTAAATGAGCAAATAATGCCCCACTGCACAAATTTTTTTTTTAGTTGCCTGGAGTTGGGCTTAAAGTAATATTAAAGACAGAATTTATTTTAAAAAAAATTAACAAACATGTCATACTTACCTACTCTGTGTAATGGTTTTGTGCAAAGCAGCCCTGATCCTCCTCTTCTTGGATCCCCCGCCGGCACTCCTGTCCTGGCCCCTCATGCTGAGTGCCCCCACAGCAAGCAGCTTGCTATGGGGGCACCCGAGCAGGCTCACTTCCAAGCTGCTACTCTGTATGTCCAATCACACAAACAGAGCCGTGGCTTGGCCCCACCCCCTCTTTCTCCTCATTGGTTCACTGGCTGTGACTGACAGCGGCAGGAGCCAATGGCTCAGCCAATTAGGAGGGAGAGTCCCTGGAGAGCCGCTGCTTCAAGATGGGGCTCTGGTTCAAGATGGAGCTCAGGTAAGTATCGTGGGGGAACTTCTGCACACAGAAGGTTTTTTACCTTTATGCATAGAATGCATGAGGGTTAAAAACCTTGATCCTTTACAACCACTTTAAAGTATTGCACTTATTATAAAGACACATCTGCATAAAAACAAACACCTCAACTGCACTCAAGTGTAACGAATCATGACACATAATCTTGAAGGTTGTTTCACTGTCCCATCCATACGATGCCCAGAAGCCACGTGCGGTCCTGCTGTCCTCCTTAAACTGGGGAAAGCTATGAATCTAAAGAAAAACAAAAAAAGAGGGCGCACCAGCCCAGTGCATAATCATAAGCACCAGCTAATACAGAAGCTAGCTAGCTCTGAAGAAGAGGGTCTATCCATTGAAACGTGTTAGAACTCTTGCAATGGTTTGTGCAATGTGCTAGGTCATAGACGTTCAAGAGAACCTATTGGATTTATTACAAGCTTTTATATTTACATTTACATTACTGATTTTGGGGAAATTGAGGGTACATTTTGGGGTACATTTTGGGGAAATTGAGGGTGGCACTGTGTGTAAATAATGGCTTTTTGTATTCTCTCCACTCAGTTCGGGTTTGTTAGACCTCATTACCAATACACCAGAGACTTAATATACAGGGCCTTGAAAAAGTAACCATACGCCTTAAAATTTTCCACATTTTGTCATGTTAGAACCAAAAACGTAAATGTATTTCATTGGGATTTTATGTGAAGGACCAACACAAAGTGGCACATAACTGTGAAGTGGAAGGAAAATGATAAATGGTATTCAAAATTTTTTACAAATAAATATCTGAAAAGCGTGGCGTGCATTTGTTTTCAGCCCCCTTTACTCCGATACCACTAACTTAAATCTAGTGGAACCAATTGCCTTCAGAAATCACCTAATTAGTAAATAGAGTCCACCTGTGTGTAAGTTAATCTCAGTATAAATACAGCTGTTTCATGAAGCCTTCAGAGGTTTGTCATAGAACCTTAGTGAACAAACAGCATCTTGAAGGTCAAGGAACACACCAGACAGGTCAAGCATAAGGTTGTGGAGAAGTCTAAAGCAGGGTTAGGTTTAAAAAAAAAAATATCCCAAGCTTTGAACATCCCACGGATCACTGTTCAATCCATCATCAGAAAATGGAAAGAGTATGGCACAACTGCAAACCTATCAAGACATGGCCGTCCACCTAAACAGGCCGGGCAAGGAGAGCATTAATCAGAGAAGCAGCCAAGAGGCCCATGGTAACTGTGGAGGAGCTGCAGAGATCCACAGCTCAGGTGGGAGAATCTGACCACAGGACAACTATTAGTCGTGCTCTCCACAAATCTGGCCTTTATGGAAGAGTGGCAAGAAGAAAGCCATTGTTGAAAGAAAAACCATAGGAAGTTCTGTTTGCAGTTTTCAAGAAGCCATGGGGGGGGGGGGGACACAGCAAACATGTGGAAGAAGGTGCTCTGGTCAGATGAGACCAAAATTTAACTTTTTGGCTCAAAAGCAAAAGGTTATGTGTGGCAGAAACATGGTGGTGGTAGCATCATGTTGTGGGGATGCTTTTCTTCAGCAGGGACAGGGAAGCTGGTCAGAGTTGATGGGAAGATAGATGGAGCCAAATACAGGTCAATCTTAGAAGAAAACCTGTTAGAGTCTGCAAAAGACTTGAGACTGGGGCAGAAGTTCACCTTTCAGCAGAACAACAACCCGAAACATACAGGCAGAGCTACAATGGAATGGTTAAGATCAAAGCATATTCATGTGTTAGAATGGACCAGTCAAAGTCCAGACCTAAATCCATTTGAGAATCTGTGGCAAGACTTGAAAATTGCTGTTCACAGACACTCTCCATTAAATCTGACAGAGCTTGAGCTATTTTGCAAAGAAGAATGGGCAAACATGTCACTTTCTAGATGTGCAAAGCTGGTAGAGACATCCCCAAAAAGACTTGCAGCTGTAATTGAAGTGAAAGATGGTTATACAAAGTATTGACTCAGGGGGGCTGACTAAAAAGCACGCCACACTTTCAGATATTTATTTGTAAATTTTTTTTTTAAATGATTTATAATTTTATTTCCATTTCACAATTATGCGCCACTTTGTGTTGGTCTATCAAATAAAATCCCAATAAAATACATTTACGTTTTTGGTTGTAATGTGAAATGTGGAAAATTTTAAGGGGTATAAATACTTTTTCAATGCACTGTACTGATAGCCTTCCTGTCTATACTGTATGCTGAGACTGGGTGCCCTATATGCTCAGGGACTTAGTATACTGATAGCACTCTTTTCTATACTGTATACTGAGCTCGGTGCCCTATGTACTCTATACTGCTTATAATGACAATAGTCTGATAAGAACAAAAGAACGTTAGATTTCTCACAAGGGTTTTCTGCATAATCCTGTTAATGCTGCTTGACTTTCCTGGTAATGAAGTGGGTTTAATGTGACATTTTCCACCACAAGGCAGCATAAAGCAGTGAATATGTTGTATAATTATAGAGGGAGAACTCACACATGACTTTGGGCTAATTGACATCTCGCTTAGGAGACAAGGGTGGCTGTTAATAATTCAAGGCCTAAAAGCTCCTCATCACGGAGTATGTGGTCTTAAATGAAATGAGCAAGCTTTTCCCGACTTATTAGCCAGAGCCACACAGATCTTGGTAACGGCAGAAACACCAATGGTCTATGGGATTAGAACATGAATTGTTCAGATCCATGCTCATGGGTGCAAAAAAAAAAAAAAAATACATGTTTTTAGAGCTAATTTCTAAAAAGCATCTGGAAATATGTAATGCTTTGCTACTTCGGAAATTACACTTATAGCTCAGCTGCATCTAGGTGCATCAGTCTAGCCGCGTTTACAAAAAACAGAACTTTGTGCATCCTGGGACCTTTTAGCTTGGTTTCCTGCGGATAAACACGTATAAATGTAAGTGTATCTAGATACAAAAGGAATGGATCTGTGAAGTATAACGTTTTTTTTTTTAAATTTCCCAGATCAATTCCTTCTGCATAAACACAGGGGCCTATATGCATGTTATGTCAGATTATTTCTGCACAACAGTTCAGGACACCAGTATCACTGTAGACCTGTTATAATGCCCACAAGCCCTACAAATGTAGCTGTAGAAGAGAAATATTTACAGTGATTGTAAAGGTTTTAACCACTTCAATACCGGGCACTTATACACCTTCCCGCCCAGACCAATTTTCAGCTTTCAGTGCTGTCGCAGTTTGAATGACAATTGCGCGGTCATCCATCACTGTACCCAAACTAAATTTTTATCATCTTGTTCCCACAAATAGAGCTTTCTTTTGGTGGTATTTGATCACCTCTGGGGTTTTTAATTTTTGCTAAACAAATAAAAAAAGACCGAAAATTTTGAAAAAAATAAAAGTTTTGCTTTTGTTTCTGTTAAAAGATTTTGTAAATAAGTAATGGGGCGTACACACGGTCGGACTTTTCGTCTACAAAAGTCCGACAGACTTCCGGCAGACTTTCGGCGGACTTGCGGCAGACTTGCGGCAGACTTTCTAACGAACGGACTTGCCTACACACGACCACACAAAAGTCCGACGGATTCGTACGTGATGACGTACACCGGACTAAAATAAGGAAGTTGATAGCCAGTAGCCAATAGCTGCCCTAGCGTGGGTTTTTGTCCGTCGGACTAGCACACAGATGAGCGGATTTCGGGGTCCGTCGTAGTTACGACGTAAAGATTTGAAGCATGTTTCAAATCTAAAGTCCGTCGTATTTGAGGCTGAAAAAGTCCGCTGAAAGTCCGGGGAAGCCCACACACGATCGGATTGTCAGCCAGCTTTAGTCCGTTGGCGTCCGTCGGACTTTTGTAGACGAAAAGTCCGACCGTGTGTACGCCCCATAAGTTTTTCTCTTTCACTGATGGGCACTGATAAGGCGGCACTGACAGGCACTGATAAGGTGGCACCGATGAGGTGGCACCAATGAGCGGGCACTGACGGGCACTGACGATGGGCACTTATATGCGGCACTGATGGGCACTGGTAGGCGGCACTGATGGGTGGCACTGATATGCAGCACTGATGGGCATTGATAGGCGGCACTGATGGGCACTCATGGGTGGCACTGGGTGGCACTGATAGGCGACACTGATGGGCACTGAAAGGCTGCAAAGATGGGTTCCTATGAGTGGCACTGATAGGCGGCACTAATGGGCACTGATAAGCGGCACTGATGGGCACTGATAGGCGGCATTGATGGGCACTGATACGTGGCACTGATAGGCATCCCTAGGCGGCACTGATGGGCACTGATAAGCGGCACTGATGGGCACTGATAGGCGGCACTGATGGGTACTGATGGGCACTGATACATGGCACTGATAGGCATTCCTGGTGGCACTGGCAGTGGCAGGCATTGTGAGTGGGCACTGATTGGCAGCTGCCTGGCCATTGATTGGCAGCTGCCTGGGCACAGATTAGTATTTACCTGGGGGTCTAGGGGGCATACCTGGTGGTCCAGTGTGGATGGCCATCCTGGTGGTCCTGGGCGGCTTCCCTGGTGGTCCTGGGTGGGATACGAGGGGGGGCTGTGCTGATAAACAATCAGCACAGACCTCCCCTGTCAGGAGAGCAGCCGATCGGCTCTCCTCTACTTGCGTCTGTCAGGCGCGAGTGAGGAAAAGCCAATCACTGGCTCTTCCTATTTACATCGTGATCAGCCGCGATTGGACACGGCTGATCACATGGTAAAGAGTCTCCGTCAGAGACTCTTTACCTAGATCGGAGTTGCGGTGTGTCACACTGACACACCGCAACAACGATTGCCGCGATGCGCGCCCCCGGAGGCGCGCAGCGGCTTAATATCCTGAGGACGTCATATGATGCCCAGTCAGGGTATTGAAACCACTTTGCAGCCGTCATTTTGCTATATCGCGGGCGGCAAGTGGTTAATAAAAAAATAAAATAATAACAAACATGTTATAAATACCTGCTCTGTGCAATGGTTTTGTACAGAGCAGCCCCGATCCTCTTGTTTTTGGGTCCTCTTGGTCTTCTTTTTAGCCTCCCGCTATGGGGCACTCATGTAGGATCCCTCTCGAGCTCCTCTAAGGCTGGGTTCACACAGGAGTACGCTCAGGCTCACAGCAGGAGAGCGGTACGTCCCCATTCACCGTTTCAGGTCTGATTTCAGACAGAATTTTTGGCTGAATTTGGACCTGAAACTGACCAAAATACGCACAGGACTCCTGTAACTCCTGCAATTAGCACCGGAGCTGCTGCGGAGATGTGTGAACCGGTACCATAGAGAGCCGGTCACAATCTCCTGCTTTGTGAATTGGATGCGAAGAAACCCTCATCCAGTTCGCACTGGTGTGAACCCAGCCTGCATGGATATTGTCTATACACACAAAGCACAGCTCGGCCCCACCTCTCTCTCTCCTCATTGGCTCACTGACAGTGATTGACAGCAGCAGCAGGAGCCAATGAGGCGAGAAAAACCCAGGAAAGCTGTTACTCTCATGTACATCGTTGGATCGAGTTGGTGCTCAGAGTTGGGCAGGTGTCAATGCACACTGGACGTTTTTTTACAGCAGCTGTTTTTGGCTTCAGACGTTTTTTTCTACAGTCAATAAACTCCCCATCATATTATCCTATGTGCCCATGCACACATAGGCTTTTATCAGCAGTTTTTGGCTGGGGCATTTTTTGGCTTAAAAAAAACCCCAAAAACTAGTGGGTTCTGAGAGGAGTTTTTTAGTTGTAAAAACACTCTAACGTCAAAGAACGCTGATAAACGCCGATAAACCCTCAAAAACGTGGCTCACCAGTGTTTTTTGACGTTTTTGATCCATTGAAAAAAAATATGTAAAAAAAAAATACGCTAACGCGGAAAAGCGCTGAATTACGCTAATAAATGCTAAAAAACACTATTGCAAAAACTCACCGCAAAGCTACTGCCGTTTTTATAACATTATTTTAACATCCAGTGTGCATGAGGCCTTAGGGAGGGCTGCATACTGAAGGGTATTGTTTTTTTTTTTTTTTGCATAATCATATTTACCTAGTTGGATGTAGCATCAGACCAATGCTGCATCTGTCCCCCGCCGCCTCTTCACTGAGAAGCGAGCCAGCGATCATCGCCGATGGCTCGGTTCTCTCACCTCCCTGAGCGGAGAGCTGCTGACTGTCAGTCAGCATCTCTCCTGCTCTGCTCCTCCACGCTCATTAGAGCACTGAGCTGTGGAGGGGCGGGGAGCGGCCGTCTCAATGGCTCAATGAGACAGCCATCAGTCAGGCAGCTGGCGGATCCAAACTTCCTAAGTCGGGATGACGCGCTCCCTCGACTGATCCTGGTGACGTCAGCAGAGAGTGGTCTTCAGACCGTTCTCCGGTGAAAATGGGTTAAAACCTATTGCACTCCTGTGACCCTTATGAGACGCCCAGCCTAAAAAGCTCAGGCTGGACTTCCCCTTTAATGCAGATAAAGGGGTTCAAAAGTCTCATGGTTTTTAACCTTAATGGATTCTATCCATTAAGGTGAAAAACCTTCTTTGCTGTAGCTGCCCCCAGAGCCCCCCCGCCCCCCCTTCTTACGTAAACCCATCCGTTCCAGCGACGAGCACAAACCAGCGGCTCCAGCTGCTGTCTCTGTCCTCGTTTGATAGATTGATAGCAGCAGAAGCAATTGGCTCCCGCTGCTGTCAATCAAATCCAGTGACGCGGGGGTGGGGCTGAGTCCTGCAGTCTGTGTCAATGGACGCAGCAGCGGGACTCGATAGCGCTCCCGCACGAAAGTGGCTCTTCGTGGGGGTCCCCGATGAAGAGGAGGAGCCGATGGGGCACCCCAGAAGAAGAGGATCGGGGCTGCTCTGTACAAAACCCTTGCTCAGAACTGGGCAGGTGAGTATAACATGTTTGTTATTTTTATTTTTTTTTAAAAAGCGAACCTTTACAACCCCTTTAAGAAGGTAAAAAAACCTTTTGCCTTCAAAACCACTTTCAAGTGATAATAAAGACTAATGCCCCGTACACATGATCGGAAATGCCGCCAGCCAAACTCCGATGAGAGCTTTTGGTTGGAAGATGTGAACGTGTGTATGCTCCATCGGACTTTTGCTGGCGGAATTCCAGCCAGCAAAAGACTGAGAGCATGTTCTCAATTTTTCAGTCAGAAAAAAGTTCCGATCGGAAATTCCGATCGTCTGTACCAATTCCGACGCGCAAAATTCCTACGCACGCTCGGAAACAATTCGACACATGCTCGGAAGCATTAAACTTAATTTTCTCGGCTCGTCGTAGTGTTGTACGTCATCGCGTTCTTGGCGGTCGAAAGTTCAGCGAACTTTTGTGTGACCGTGTGTATGCAAGGCAAGCTTGAGCGGAATTCCGTTGGAAAAACCATCCAAGATTTTTCCGACGGAAATTCCGCTCGTGTGTACGCGGCATTATGCTTTTTTTTTTTTTCTTCAAATAAAAAAAGATGTTATACTTGCCTACTCTGTGCAACAATATTGCATAGAGCGTCCGTTGTCTCCTCTTTGGCAGTCCCCCGCCAGCACTCTTCTTCCAAATGCCCAGAGGCGGCTCTCTAATTAGGCAAATTAGGCGGTCGCCTAAGGCCTCGCACTCACAGGGGCCTCGCGGCCGCCTAATTAGCCTGTTCTCAATCACTGAAGTTGACGCCGGCGGCTCCGCCTACCCCCACTGGGACTTTGTGGCTTAGGAGCTGATGGACAAATCTGATACTGCCAGCAGCCTGAGGAATAGCGGCCTCATCACGGAGCGTCCCAGTCCGTGGGGCCTCATGTGTAAGTTTTGCCTAAGGCCTCACAAAGCCTAGAGCCACCTCTGTAAATGCCCCACAATAAGCCATGTGCTAAGGGGGCACCTGTGCATGCATGCTTCCGAGCTGGGCTGTGTGCGTCCATAAAAACACATAGCACCGGCTAGCTGCGCCTCCGCTCCCTTTTCACATAAGTTTGAGGGATGGGGTGGGGAACAAGTAGTGGGGCATTTTTTATCCTAATGTATGGAATGCATCAAGGTAAAAAACTGAGTTTAGAACCACTTTAACCTCCAATCTGCCTGTACCAGGACAAACGCAATCCAGCTGAATTCACTTCTCTTTCTGCTTTTTTCAGTTGTCAGACATGCTTGTGAAATATTTTGCTTTCCATTCCTGTCATAGATCAGGGATAGTTGGTGGGATGTTTTATCTGACTGTCAGCTATGTGATTCAGTTCTAGAACACTGCATGTGATTTGTGAAATGTTCTGGACTGTAGAGTAATATGAAGCATACACGAGTAGAGTGTGGTTATCTTATAGATAGAATCTCACCTGCTTCTCTGATGTGTATAACAAGGAATGCTCAATGTATTGACGGTGTATTTAAGGAGAGACCCCGCCGCCAAAAATTTCCACCCTAATTATAATTAATGAGCCGTTTCCAGAGATGTCCTCGTATGTGACTGCGCAGCGCAGCGCCGCCTCGGCTCACCGGCAGGGACTGAAATAAAAAGGATCCCAATTTATCTGCTCACAAATGTCTTCGCTCTCAAGTTTGTCTGTTAATTATATTTTCACACTTCAGACTTTACTTCCATCCAAGAAAATTAAAGAAAAAAACCCTCCAGAAACTCTAGAGAGAAAAAAAATCCATCATGCCGACAGGGCTTTGTGAAACCCTAAATTACCCAGAGTCTTCAAAACCTAATGAGCACCCCCTGTTCATGTCCCAGGACCACCAACTTCCACTGTCTATACATTACAAAAATGGGGAAAAAAAAAATAGTACTGTGGCTTTATAGACATGTAGCACCGTCCTAGGTAGGTGCTAGAAGAGAGTATAGTTTTTGGTCTTTCTGCTTACCAGGAAGATGGTCGGGTAAAACATGGAGTGCTCTCTGCCTACCAGGGAGCAGGATCTATTGGTTAGGTCTGCTCATTGTACTCAGGTGCAGCTCAGCTTGTTCTGACTGCCCCCCACTGGTCCAATAGGGAGGCATATTGGACAGTGGGAGGGGACCTGACAAGTGAGTGCACAGGCTTTGTTACAGCCCTGGCAATTGGTAGAGGAAAAGTACTGTATTGCATGTTGGGATACTGTATATAAAGCCAGAGTACATGTGCTCAGAGTTAGTTGAGCCAGAGAACAGAGTCCAGGAGGGAGCCGCGCGGCCCTGATTGGTTGACCCAGGGGCCTAGAGAGAGAGAAGCTGAACCCAGAGGTCCTGCAGAGCTGACTGGAAGGGAGACACCAGGAGGGATCTGATTCTGCCTACAGTGAGTACAGATCTGTGTCTTTGTGGCCTGTCAAGTGAGGCCCGCCCCATTCAGCTAGAAGAGTCAGTGGACGGGTGTCAGTGGACGGGTTTCACACGACAAGTGCGCTCCGCCTGTCTGTTTTTCAGGCGGATCCGAGCAGGCCATCCATTGACTCCTATGGGCAGGCAGATGTCAGCGGAGCTGTGTCCGCTGACACCCGCCTGCCATCCGATCCGCTAAAATCAGACGTATGGCGATACGTTCAGCCATCCGTCTGGCGGATCAGATGAGATCTTATGAAAACGGACATGCTGTCTGTTTTCGTCCAATCTCCCCATAGGAATCAGCGGGGCTCTGACAGGCTCCTCCCTGCTCAGTGAGCGGAGACGGACCTGTCATCTGCCGGCTCAGCAGAGATGCATCCTATGCATTAAGGTGAAAAAATTTATTTAAAGCTGCTTCTGCTAATAATCTGACGAGGTCTTAAGAGAGTTGTCCCTATCCTTTGTGGATAGTTCCAATTGGAGTATCCCATTCATCCCTTCTCCCATCCAAGTTCCAAAATGAAATACAAAAACACAAATACCCTGGACTGGTCATTGAGTAACGAGCAAGTGGGCGTAAAGGTGGGCCAAGTGGGAACTCCTAGCAAACAAGAAGGAACCCCTAGCAACAAGTGGGAAACCCTCAGCAACCAAGTGATAACCCTCAGCAACCAAGTGGGAACCCCCCCAGCAACCAAGTGGAAACTATTAGCAACCAGCTGCTGGTAACAAGAGAGAGGCCTATGAAGTCACCACTCAGCAAGCTCTATGGGGAGTTTGGGGACAGTGCTACAGACAGATTCTGCTTAACTGGCCTTATCTCATTTACATAAACACTAACTAGGAAATGTATGAGCAACTACCAGCGGCACACCCTACCAGTATAATGTCTGAAATAACTGTCTGCACTGTCCCCCCCAATAGACACAAATCCAAATTATACCGCAATGGAACACATACTGTAGGTGTGAAAATTTAATTCCCAGAATGGACCATGAAAGAAAATGTTTGTGCAGGAGCATTGTCTTGGTGGAGAATCCATTTGTCAGGCCAGAGTTCCAGTCTTTTCCTCAGATTCCCGTAATCTTTTCAGAATTTCCAAGAAACAATGTTGGTTTACCATTGTATTACAGTATGTTCTATGAACTTGTAGTGAACTCTCCCCTTGTGATAACTTTGGTAAATATTTGAAAATTGATCAATCCTGATCTACTGACGGCATTTCTCATTTCTTGAGGCCCAAAAATGTCAGGACAGTAGAGATATCCCCCAAATGACCACTTTTTAGAAAGTAGACAGTTAGAGGCATGGCAAGTTTTTTAAAGGTTGTAAAATTTTATTTAAAAAAAAAAATTAAAACTTTTTTTTTTTTTTTGTTACACACTATCACCAACGCAGTACAGCATCATCATATAACTGGTGTGGCGGTGATCAGGGATACTAACTGGTGACATTATAGGGGGGAAAAAATTTTTTTTTTTTCAAATCTTTTTTTTTTTATAATATTTTTTTTTCTTCTGTTTACAATTTTTTTAACACACTTTGACCAGAGAAATATCATGTTACCATAGTCCTTACCTCAACCCGATAGAACACCTTTGAGATGAATTAGAGCAGAGACTGTGAGCCAGGCCTTCTTGTCCAAAATCAAGCCTGACCTCACAAATGCGCTTCTGGAAGAATGGTCAAACACTCCCATTGACACACTGCTAAACCTTGTGGACAGCTTTCCCAGAAGAGTTAAAGCTGTTATAGCTGCAAAGGGTGGGTCAACATAATATTGAACCCTACAGATTAAGACTAGGATGCCATTAAACTTCATGTGCGTGTAAAATTAGGTGTCCCAATACTTTTGGTAGTATAGTGTATATACAGTATATCAGGGCTTGACAAATTTGCTTGGAATCTAGGAGCCAGCTAAAAAAGTTAGGAGCCAGGTTTTTTTTTTTTAAACGACCGACAGCTTTATTTTCAATATAAAAATTAACCAATCTTAAAATTACACAGAGACGACTAGAACGAATGTGACTGATTTTATTTCCTGCCATGCAGGGACACAAGACCACCATATTCCCGCTAAGGATCCAATCAGGTCCGCCTGAAAAACTGACAGGCGAACCTGATCAGACAGCCCGTGTGAAAGGGGCCAAGCAGGGAGATGACAAATAATGAATTAATTTTAATTAACCACTTCCTTCCCGCAGGACGACTATATACGTCCTGTCTTTGAAGAGAAATACCGTTGTTATGGTAGCAGCTAGCTACCATAACCCCGGTATCTTCTTCAAGAGCCGGCGGTTCTCTTTCAGATAAAAGTGGTCTCTGCAGCAGATTCGCAGCGAGATCACTTTTATCGGCGGCAGGAGAGGGCCCCCCCTACCGCCGCGCTCCGGTGCCCTTCACCGCTTACCGTGGCAGTCAATAACGGCGGAGGCGATCCGGATCTGTCCCTGGCCTGACATGGAGACGAGTGAGGGGAAGATGCCCCCCCGCCCATCTCCAAGTCATTTCAGGGCGGAAGCAACGTCAAATCGTCACTTCCACCCATAGCTCTTAAAGGGACATTTTATTATTTTTTTTTTTCAAATGACAATTTTTTTTTTTTTTTAATGCATTTTAGTGTAAATATGAGATCTGAGGTCTTTTTGACCCCAGATCTTACATTTAAGAGGTCCTGTCATGCTTTTTTTCTATTACAAGGGATTTTTACATTCCTTGTAATAGGAATAAAAGTGACTTTATTTTTTTTTTTTTAAATAGTGTAAAAATAAAAAGGTAAAATATATAAGAAAAAAAATAATTTTTTTAAACGCGCCCCGTCCCGCCGAGCTCGCTTGCAGAAGCGAACGCATATGTGAGTAGCGCCCGCATATGAAAGCAGTGTTCAAACCACATGTGAGGTATCGCCACAATCGTTAAAGCGAGAGCAATAATTCTAGTCCTAGACCTCCTCTGTAACTTAAAACATGCAACCTGTAGAATTTTTTAAACGTCGCCTATGGACATTTTAAAGGGTAAAAGTTTGTCGCCATTCCACGAGCGGACGAAATTTTGAAGCGTGACATGTTGGGAATCAATTTACTCGGCGTAACATTATCTTTCACAATATAAAAAAAATTGGGCTAACTTTACTGTTTTATTATTTTTTAATTAAAAAAAAAAGTATTTTTTCCCAAAAAAGTGCGCTTGTAAGTCCGCTGCGCAAATACGGTGTGACAGAAAGTATTGCAATGACCGCCATTTTATTCTCTAGGGTGTTAGAATAAAAAATATATATAATGTTTGGGGGTTCTAAGTAAAGGGAAGGAGATGAGCGGGCAGTGAAAACAGGTAGGGAAAGCTCCATTAGCATTAATGGATGTCTTGTCATACCAACGGCCACCACCAGAGGGCGCCTGATTGCAGAAGGAACCATAGGACTGCAGTAGGCCGCAAAGCCGCGGCCTCAATTACCCGCGCGGCCCATCGCGATCGCGCCGGGAGGGGGGGTGTCGAACGGAGACAGGATACCCCAGCTGTGCCGCCCCAGGTGCCAGGTCACTAATTCTAGTCGCAAATGCGACCTGGCGCCCGGGGTTTGTCGAACCCTGCAGTATATATATATATCTCAATAACAATTTAGCAGTCAGAAATATGCTACACTATTTCTTCTGCTGGCCAGCTCATTGGGGCCCTAGTGTATCTTTAGGAACTGATGCAGGCACTGTATTCCTCGAAGATAACTCTGTCCCTCTTTTATCAAGGTATAATGCGGGGTTGGTCAGCGGCCTCTTGACCACTAAGTGTCAGCAGGGGATCTCCTTCTGCTCACTGGCAAAGTGTACCCCAGTCAGTGTCCTGCTCCTCAGTCAGGCAGCAGGCTCAATCAGCATCTTAGGCATCCTCCATGTTCTGGAATGGCTGCCACTGTGTCTCTTTCACTCAGCTGCAGTGGTCCCCCCCTTGCAACTTCGGTTTCTCTTCAAGACATCCTTGCTTCCCCTCTTCAGCCCGAGAAAATCACAACACTCACAACAATCCCAACCCCCCCTGTCCATCACAGTGCCGTTGGGAGCTGGAGTGTTTTCCACTTAGAATCTAAAGCCAGTTCAGTCTGTAGAGGTTACATCAGTGATTCTCAAACTGTGTGCTGCAGCACATTTGCAGGGGTGCCGTTGGATATTTTGGGGAGCCGTCAGCAAAAGACTAAGCGGTCAGAGTGACCGTCAGACCCACGGGGCCAAGGTGGGAGGACTTGATGGCAGTCTGTGTTGGAGCACAGCGTGACAAGCAGCGCCCGCTGAAAAGTGGATCACTGGAAGGAAATTACACAACGTGTTTTCAGAGCATGCGCGATAGTCCAGAGAGGGCGCAACGCTTCTTTCTCCTTTCTCAAGCTTTCTGAGCCCTGTACTTGTGTACCAACCTCTGTACCATCTTCAGCAGCACCACGGAAGCACCTATTGTATGATGTGCCTCTATACTTCCCCTCTCATGTGAGTTGATTCTTTTAATAAATGTTGTGAGATACTACTACACTGTCTTAGGGCGCTTGTCCCTTTTTTCTCTTTTGCCTTCACATTAAATGTGAAATTAAATAAAATGTAAAAATAAATAAGTTCTTCACCACAAAAATTGTTAAATCTTTTCAAGTGGGCCGCAAAATTTTTTGTGTTCTTTTTGGTGCGCCGCAAGACAAAAAAGTTTAAGAAACACTGGGTTACGTTGTCTAGTAGTCCACATCCTCAGTGCACCCCCTAGTGGATAGAGGGGGCTTAACACTGGCTGCTCTATGTTCAGTGACAGCAGCCTCTCCTACAGCCATGCCTGTAAACTTTCTCTGTCAATTACCAGACACAAACATCTTCTCTGTGTTCTGCGGCAGTACAGAGAGGGTATCATTTTTGCTGCAACCATGAAGCATATGGTATGTGTACACCCCAAGTCCAACAGTCTTTGCAACTTAAAACTGCAGCTCAACTGCCTGTTTTTCCAGCCCCCCCAAACACACGTTGGGCATTTTTTTCAACTGCCCCTGAACTCTCCTCTATGTTATCTTATCAGTACATGTACACAGGGCCGTTTATAGTCGTTTCTAGGCAGTTGCGTTCAGAGGCTTTTTTTGGAACCCAAAAAAATGCGGTCAGAAGCTGTGTTTAGAGGCATTTCAACGACAAACGCGGCTAGACGCGGTAAATTTTAATGGTAAAAAGACTTTTTTTTTTTTCAAATGCTTCTAGACGCCACCGCGGCTAAACGCAGCATGTAAACGCGGCTAAACGGCCGTTTTTAGATGCCGGTTTCTAGCTGTCAAGTCAAATCGTTCAGGAGAGGTTGAACAACGTCCCGTGTACATGAAGCCTAAGACCCGGTTCACACAGGGGCGACTTGTCAGGCGACTTAGACGCCTGACAAGTTGCGTTCCGTTTTGTACAATGGAACTGTTCTTATAGGAGCGACTCAAGTCGCTCCGACTTAGAAAAAGGTTCCTGTACTACTTTTGGGGCGACTTCAGGCGACTTGCATTGACTTCTTTACAGAAGTCGTTTTGCAAGTCGCCGCTGAGGTGGTGTGCAGGTCGCCTCGGTGAGTTGCGCTGCAAGTCGTGCCGCCCCTGTGTGAACCGGCTCTTAATGAGCACTTGAATTTAAAATACATTTCAGCGGGTATAATAAGTGGTCTACAATATAGAACATAAGAGTATGTAAAAAAAATATAGCAACTGGTTTATTATATGGTATATACAACGCAGATTATATACTACAGCGGGTATAACTAGTTTAAAATATAGCGTATATAACAGAAAATAACACAGCAAGTATATGCTATGTAGCACAGAATACAATCCTTATTCCTTTAGATTCAGAGAAGTATTACCTTCGTCAACCTCTTTTCTCAAACGTAGGTGTCTTCCAGCATCTGCACATATTGGAATAAGATGGATAAATGTCAACATTAAAACTTTAAGGAGATGGCATATAGAGGGGGATGTGCAGAAACTTTCAGCAAACAATCAGTTCAGAAATTAGTAAAGTCAAGCCAGAGTGATCCGCTATCTGATTGGATGGTTAGAATTACTTTTCATTACTTTTGCTTTATTAAACTAAAGGCAATTGGACCTCATGTATCAAGATGCCTGAATTAAGAACTGTCTGTGTTGCTGCAGGCTTTACAACAGCCAACTATATTCAGTCATGTAAAAAAAAAAAAAAAACATGGTAGCCAAAAGTATGAAACGTGTTTTGTCAAGCATGTTCAGACATTTTAAGGCCTAATGTACACAGGACCGTCAACAACAATGCTTTTACAGACGCTTGATATTTTTTATTCTGATTCTAAATGCTCCTCTATGTTACCCTATGGGGTTGATTTACTAAAGGCAAATTGACTGTGCACTTTGTAAAGTGCAGTTGCACTCTACAAGAGCAGTTGCTCCAGAGCTTAGTAAATGAGCAGAAGCTCTGCTGACATCCATCATCCAATCATGTGCAAGCAAACATGCTGTTTTTTTATTTTCCTTTGCATGTGATTGGGTGTTCTTTGCAAAGTGAAGCTTTACCTCATTTACTAAGCTCAGGAGCAACTGCACCTGCAGAGTGCAACTGCACTTTGCAAAGTGCACAGTCTAGTTGTCTTTAGTAAATCAACCCCTATGTGTCCATGCACATAGATGTGAACTGCATTAAGGCTTGATCCAGACCTATGAATTTTTTGTGCTTTTTGCATTTTGCAGATTTGCACTGCAGTCCATTTAACATGGCTTCCTATGGAACACGTTCTGTAGTGCAAATCTGCAAAATGCAAAAAGCACTAAAAATGCATAAGTGTGAATCAGGCCTTAGAGGCAGAAAAAAAAACAAAAACACTTGTGCGTTCAGAAGAGGAACTTTTGGCCAAAAAAAATGCTAAACGTGCATTAATGCTAGACGCATGTAAATTAATGTTCTGGCCAATAGAATGCATTCATGCCAAATGCTCAAGTGCATAAGCGCATGTGAACACGCATAAACGTACATAAAAGTGCTCTCGTACTCCCTTCCCGGCGCCCTCAGTCTCTTTCCTGCTCCCAAAGTGCCTTTCCCTGCTCCCATCCCATAGCCCACTCCCACAGTGCCTTCCACATTTCCCACAATCCTTTTCCCACTCCCACAATGCTTTACTCACTTACACAGTGACTGACCCGCACCCAATGTCCTTCCTCTGCTTCCTCAGTCTCTTTCCTGGCTCCCACAGACTTTTCTGCCCCCACCGTTCCCTCCCTGCTCCCAGAGCCCCTTCCCTGCTCACTAGACATGTGTGCCTTTAATAAATTTGTTTAGTTTCGTTCCTTTCCATTTCGTATTAGAATTAATTCATATTTCGTAATTCGTGTCCGAATTTTCGTTAGGTTTGTTAACTTTTCGTAACAATTACGAATGTTCGTTATGATGAATTTATCCTTATGAGGGGCTCCCACCATCCCTGTGCTGTGCTGACTTCCTGGGTTTTTAACTTTTAGGTTCGTTAACTTTTCGTAACAATTACGAATGTTCGTTAGGAATTTGGATCCGAAATTCGTAAACGAAATTTCGTATTTCGTACAAGATTCGGAAGCATAGCAATTCGTATTTTGGATCCTCCCGAATGTACGAATTTACGGAGATTCGTACGTATTTTCGATTTGTACGAAACTAATCGCACATGTCTACTGCTCACACACTGGCTCCCACAGTCTCTTTCCTGCTCCCACAGTTCCTTCCCAGCTCTTACAGTCACTTTCCTGTTCCCACAGTCTCTCCCCTGCTCCCACAGTCCCCTCCCTACTCACGCACTCCCTTCCTGGCTCCCACAGTCTCTTTCCTCTCTCATAGTACCTTCCCAGCTCTTACAGTCATATTCCGGTTCCCACAGTCTCTCCCCTGCTCCCACAGTCCCTTCCCTGCTCACATACTCCCTTCCCAGCTCCCACAGTCTCTTTCCAGCTCCCACAGTACCTTCTCTGCTCCCACAGTCCCTTCCCTACTCACACACTTCCTTCCTGGCTCCCATAGTCTCTTTCCTCTCCCATAGTATCTCCCCAGCACTTATGCCCCGTACACACGATAGGATTTTCTCATGGAAAATGTGTGATAGGACCTTGTTGTCTGAAATTCCGACTGTGTGTGGGCTCCATCACACATTTTCCATAGGAATTTCCGACGCACAAAGTGCCACGCATGCTCAGAATAAATTAAGAGATGAAAGCTATTGGCTACTGCCCCGTTTATAGTCCTGACGTACTTGTTTTACGTCACCGGGTTCAGAATGATCGGATTTTCTGACAACTTTGTGTGAGCGTGTGTATGCAAGACAAGTTTGAGCCAACATCCGTCGGAAAAAATCCTAGGATTTTGTTGTCGGAATGTCCGATCAATGTCCGACCGTGTGTACGGGGCATTACAGTTATTTTCCTGGTCCAACAGTCTGTTCCCAGCTCCCACAGTCCCTTCCCTGCTCACACACTCCTTTCATGGCTCTCATAGTCTCTTTCCTGCTCCCACAGTACCTTCCCAGCTCTCAGTCTCTTCCCTGCTTCCACAGTCCCTTCCCTACTCACACACTTCTTTCATGGCTCCCAAAGTACCTTCCTGGCTCCCACAGTCTCTTTCCTCTCCCATAGTACCTTCCCAGCTCTTACAGTCGTATTCCTGCTCCCACAGTCCCTTCCCTGCTCACACACTCATTTCGTGGCTCCCAAAGTCTCTTTTCTGCTCTCACAGTACCTTCCCTGCTCACACACTCATTTCGTGGCTCCCAAAGTCTCTTTCCTGCTCCCACAGTCTCTTCCCTGCTCACACACCCCCTTCCCAGCTCTCACAGCCTACTCCTAGAGTGCCTTCCTCATTTCCCACAGCTTCTTCCTGGCTCCCACAGTCTCTTCCTGGCTCCCACACTCCATTACCAGCTCCCACACTCCCTTTGCGTCTCTCCCAGTCTCTTTCCTGCTCCCACAGTCTCTTTTTTTCACTCCCACAGTGCTTTATCCACTCCCACAGTGCCTTCCCTGCTTCCACAGTCCTTTCCCTGGGTGGTCTTTTCCTGTATATATAAAGTTCTAGGTAATATGATAAGAGATGTGTACGTGTAACAAATTTAAAGGTTTCACATTATCCTATCATCGTATTAGCGCTGTTCAGCCTGGATATGATAAATTGTTTTTCTACGCCATCACTCAATAAAAGCAATATTATTTATCACATGTCTAATAAATGGACATTAAATTGCCCCTGGGGCACTCCACTTTCCAGCTGCTAGTTTTTCATTAAGCTACCGATCGTGTCATTCCATAAACAGCAGTATGGCAGGAAAGATATGCAACTAAATGCCAGGGAATGGATGTCTGCTTTTTTTCTTTAGAGGAAAACACTCAATCCTAACCATAAAGGTAGATTATATGTAGCACCCTGGAGTTTAGTCACGGAGCTCCTCACAAATGTATTTGCCAAGAGCAGTTATCTTGGTTGATTGATTGGGATCTACTGATTTCTCCCTAAGCTTGGCCTTGTTACACTTTTCTCTTCTACCACTAGGTGGCCGGGTTCTTGGTGGTACTAGATACGAGAAGGGAAACCCAAGGTCAGGTTACGGGTATGTGGGTGTCCCAGCCAATGGGCAGGGGTTTTCTTGAATTCCTTGGCCTGCTGGGAGAGCCTATATATTCGAGTGAGTGAGTCATGTGATCTATGTTCTCTACCACCTGGACGGTTGTCTGGGAGGACGTGTATCCTACCCCCCGGGCTGCTAGGCCGGAGATTGGGCCTATCCCGGGGGCATCTTGATGCTAGGCTGTGTGAGGGCCTATACAGAAGTGAGAGAGCAGTGCAGGGTTGGGATTGCGACTTGCAGTCCAACCAGAAGTGACAGTTCTGCTGGCTGGAGAACCTGTCAGTGCTCGAGGTAGAAGGGAAGCTGTCGCCACGAAGGGACCAATCGTCTTTACCAGGGACCACAGTAAGTAACTGAAGCAAGTACCGGAATCATATTCTCACCGAAGGGCACGGTAGAGAATTGGGAAACTTCAAGCGGTGATCAAGTCAGGGGCCCAACCAGCGGTGGAAATGTTTGCAGAGCAGCCTTGTGTGTCAAGCCAGGGACCGAACCGGTTAGCAGGGGTGAAGCTTGAGAAGTATCTGGAGTGCCAAGCTAGGGACCCAGCAGAGAAGTGGGGATGACGCTTGAGGGGATACCACTGCAAACCTTGGAGGAGCTCAAGAGATTCATAGTCAGTGAATCAGTGGGTCTAGTGAGAGACCAGGAGCTCAGTATTGAAGAACTACAAAAGTGGAGCCTTGCTGGGGCCTTTCCCTGTATAGCTGTCCTCCTATTGAAGTCTCAGAGTCTGCCAATTGAGTTTGCAACTACCTAAGGGTGTCCTGGCCCTAACCCTCTTCTCCCTAAAATATAGAAAAAGGACTGTCAAAAGAAATAAAACCTCTTTTACATCCAAGAAGGGTCTGGCGCCCAATGACTTTTGACATCTTTGCACCCACTATGCCTCACAACCCACCACATATTGAAGGATGTCAGCTATCTTTGGCCTTGGAGCTTCTCATTAGACCAAAAGAGGGAAAAGACCTTGCTACATATATAGGCAGAGAAATTTTCCCAGAGGATAAAGTACAGACCTGGCCCCTCTTTTGTGCCTCCAGGTATGTGTAGTGCAGGCAGGGCCCCCTCTTCTATGGCTAGCCATGCAGATAGTACAGATGAGACAAGTCCTCCTTTTCTGTAGCTAATGGCATAGGTAGTGCAGACAAGGCCCCCTCTTCTGTGGCTCTTGGCATGTGCAGTACAGGCAGGGCCCCATCTTCTGTGGCTCTTGGTGTAAGTAGTGCAGACAAGGCCCCCCTCTTCTGTGACTCTTGACATGTGTACTGGAGACAGGGACCCCTCTTCTGTTCCTCCTAGCATGTATAGTGCAGACAGGGCTCTCCATTCTGTGCCCCCTGGCAAAGGTAGTGCAGACAAGGCCCCCTCTTCTGAGGCTCTTGGCATGTGTTGTGCGGGCAGGGCCACCTCTTCTGTGGCCCTTGGTGTGTAGTGCATACAAACCCCCCTCTTCTGTGGCTGTTGGCATGCATAATATAGACAGGACCCCCTCTTCTGTTGCTCTTGGTATAGGTAGTGCAAACAGCGTCCCCTCTTCTGTGGCTAGCCACGCAGATAATACAGATGAGACAAGTCCCCCTTTTATGTAGCTAATGGCATAGGTAATGCAGACAAGGCCCCCTCTTCTGGGGCTCTTGGCTTGTGCAGTACAGGCAGGGCCCCATCTTCTGTGGCCCTTGGTGTAAGTAGTGCAGACAAGGCCCCCTCTTCTGTGGCTCTTGGCATGTGTGCTGCAGACAGGGACCCCTCTTCTGTGCCTCCTGGCATGTATAGTGCAGACAGGGCCCTCTCTTCTGTGGCTCCTGGCAAAGGTAGTGCAGACAATGCCCCCTCTTCTGAGGCTCTTGGCATGTGTTGTGAAGACAGGGCCCCCTCTTCAGTGACCCTTGGTGTGTAGTGCATACAACCCCCCCCCCCCCCCCCTCTTCTGTGGCTCTTGGCATAGGTAGTGCAGACAAGTCCCACTCTTCTGTGGCTGTTGGCATGCATAATACAGACCCCCTCTTCTGTTGCTCTTGGCATAGGTAGTGCAGACAGGGCCCCCTCTTCTGCGGCTATTGGCATGTGTAGTACAGAGTACAGACATGGCACCCTCTTATCTAGCCCTTGGCATGTGTAGTACAGACATGGCCCTTGGCATGTAAAATACAGGGAGGGCCCCCCTCTTCTGTGGCCCTTGGTGTTTGTAGTGTGGACAAGTCCCCCTCTTCTCTGGCTCTTGGCATGTGTAGTACAGACAGGGCCCCAATTATGTGGCTCTTCATGTAGGTAGTGCAGACAGGGCCCCCTCTTCTGTGGCTCTTGACATGTGTAGTACAGGCAGGCCCCTACTCTTCTGTGGCCGTTGGTGTGTGTAGTGTGGACAAGGCCCCCTCTCCTCTGGCAGTTGGCATGTGTAGTACAGACAGGGCCCCCTCTTCTCTGGCTCTTGGCATGTATGGAAATGAACTGCCTTCCAATCATGAGGAAAAAGGACCTAAGAAATGTGATTTCTCTTATACTGTATATCATCTACATTCATTGTAAATCGATTCTCAAATTCTGCCTCGTTTGCCAACAAGTGCATTACATTGTAGGCTCTGCCACTCATGCCCTGCGAGGACCACCATGCTTGTTTGTATCTGGAAAATTTCTATGGTAATAACTGAGGCAGTAGCTCTGATTCAGGATTTTTGTGTAAATTATGCCATGTGTTCAATGCAGTTCCGTTTTGGGTGGATACTGATTTGTTTTATGTGGCAAGATCTCCTTGTTTGACATGATTGCACTGTCCAGCTCAGTGCAGCATTTATTAAGCCATGAAAAGCTGTCTTTTTCGTTTAGCTGCAGTCCCTGTGTTCTACATAAATTGGACTAACTACAACAGAGAAGAGTGAGCACCAAAACTACCGCTGTTTAGTGGGTTGGCCTGTTAATTAGAATTATTGTACTGTAATATCAAATGCAATAAAAAGCTGTTTTGCGATTTGGATGATTTATATTGTGCAATAAGCAGAACATGTAATAAGAACATAATAAATAGTGTTCAAAAAGTTTCCAGTTAAATGCTAACATAAGGCATGTAAAGGGACTCAATGGACCCAGCCTGTTTGCTAAATGGCTCAGACTTCTGTTTCAGCATTCATGTTATTCACTTGGCTGCTGTACTAATTAGATCCCTATGATTGTTGGTCTCTTCATATTTTTGAAGGCCCTGTGAACCCAGGAAAATGCAGCCAGGGTGTTCCCTGGTTCCAGCTCCAACTTTCACTAAGCCCCTTAGGGCTCTTTCACACGGGTGGCCCCTGCGGGGGGGGCAGAAAGAACAAGCGGTTGAACAGAAACTATGTTCTAACATTTTAATTTATCCTACAGGGTCTGACAGGCTGCACCGCTCATCAAAGGTCAATTCCCCTCCCTGATTCTGATGACACCCTTAAATTCTTGTGACAAGGTGAACATTAAATATGTAAATAGCACACAGCCTTATTAATCACAATAATAACATTACAGCGTCAATAAATGTGATATTGCAGATCAGTTTTTCTAGCTAAACGATCAAATTAGTTTTAAACTTGGAATTCTGTGAGTTCACAAATCACAATAAGACTTCAGGTAAGGTGCATTGTCCCTTTAGGAGACTTCACACTGAAGGAAGCCTCCATATGTCACATCCAGTTCAACACTATGGCAGACAGTAGGATAAGGGACAGAGCTTTGACTCCTCTACGGAAACCATGGGTCACTTCCAACTCAGTAGGCAGCTCTTTTCTGTCTTCAATGGCAGACGGTAGGATGGGGTACAGAGCTTTGACTCCTCTATCGAAACCATGTGTCACTTCCAACGCAGTAGTCAGCTCTCTTCTTTCTTCAGTGGAAGAAAGTAGGATGGGGTACAGGGTTTTGACTCCTCTATGAAGACCATGTGTCACTTCCAACATAGTAGTCAGCTCTCCTCTGTCTTCAGTGGCAGACAGTAGGATGGGGTATGGAGCTTTGACTCCTCTATGGAGACCATGTGTCACTTCCAGTGCGGTAGTCAGCTCTCCTAAGTCCTATATGGAAAACAATAGGATGGGGGACAGAGCTCTGACTCCTCTCATCTCCTTTCTGCTACTCTCCAAGATGGCTCTTTCCAGGCTGCCTGTCAGAACCTTCTTCACTGTCTGATGGAACGTGTGTCTGTATTGTCAGTACCTGTTATGAAGAGAGGGATCCCCTGGCCTCCTAGTAGGACCTCACACAATGGGATTTGGGAGATGGTGTAACTTATGATGTTCTAAAGTAGATGAAGGGAAAGATCCCCAAACCTGATAGGACCTCAAATTAGATTGGGCGTTGGTGTAATCCATCATATTATTAGTAGATGAGGGGAGAGATCCCCTGACCTGCTGATAGGACCTCAAATTAGATTGGGTGTTGGTGTAATCCATCATATTATCAGTAGATGAGAGGAGAGATCCCCTGACCTGTTGATAGGACCTCAAATTAGATTGGGCGTTGGTGTAATCCATCATATTGTTAGTAGATGAGAGGAGAGATCCCCTGACCTGCTGATAGGACCTCAAATTAGATTGGGCGTTGGTGTAATCCATCATATTGTTAGTAGATGAGAGGAGAGATCCCCTGACCTGCTGATAGGACCTCAAATTAGATTGGGCGTTGGTGTAATCCATCATATTATTAGTAGATGAGAGGAAAGATCCCCTGACCTGTTGATAGGACCTCAAATTAGATTGGGTGTTGGTGTAATCCATCATATTATTAGTAGATGAGGGTAGAGATACCCTGACCTGCTGTTAGGACCTCACATAATGTGATTGGGCAATGGTGTAATCCGTCATAATATTAGTAGATGAAGGGGGAATCACCTGGCCTGCTGATAAGACCTTACACTATTAGATTGTTTTTTGTTGTAATCCATCATACTATTAGTGGAGAAAGGGAGGGATTCCCTGACCTGCTGATAGGACCTCACACAATGTTGGCTGGAGCAGAATCTGCTTGATGGAGGTCAGTGTGCAGTGGTTGGGAACAGGTGATGATGATGAAATGATATTGAACATCAATGAGAATTCAGGATCGTTGCAGCTCTCAGTACAATCAAAAACAGCCCTTGTGGTTTCTGTTCGTAAAATTGGCCTTTTCTAATCCTTCTGAAATCTTCTTTTTTTATCCATTTAAACTCCTTCTAACTGGCATCTGTCACATAAACTGAGCAGATTGTGGGTCAGCATGCTTCGTGTCTTCCAAGCAAATCCCCATCCCCGTATCTTTATTATTTATAATCTTTTCTTTTCTGCATAATAGAAATCTGCATTTTTTTTTAATTACAGATAAATTGGCCTTTTGGATAATCAAAATGATTAGAAATGAATACCAATAATTAGCTGGTGCCAACACAGAATGTTCTGTGCCTTACTGCTGGTGCCTATGCGTCAGAATTCCAATTGCAGGCCTCTGTTAATGTTTGATGGGTACAGAATAAAAGGGAGCAGGGGCTGCTTGTTTCTCTCCAGCAAGTTCTTAGTAGCTAGAGTGAAATTATTAGGCAGAGGGCACAGCAAGAATATGATTTCCACTTTCCTGTGATTGCATAAAGAATTTGGTATTGTGCCACATAAGATTATTATCTTCAAAACAAGCCAAGTGACTAAAGTGTCTGTAACTTGGAACCAGTAATGAAAAATGTGTGTCGCTCAGGCTAGAAGAGAGAGAGCAATCCTGTGTCCACCACTGTGATTGCAGGTCAGGGAAGGAGCTTGTCTCGGCACCAAACAACTGTTGAGCAAAGGATGGATCCCATGAAGCCGCACATCAAAGCAGACCCACTGGCAGGGGTGTCACTAGGGGGTGGCTTTTGGGGCTATTGCCCCGAATCTGGAGCCAATAGCCCTGAGTCTCTGCAGGGGTCCCCAAGGGGAGGAGAGGCTCTCTGGGGACCATTATGTAAGTGTGGGGCTCTCTGGGGACCCTGATTTTAAGGCAGAGGCTCTCAAGGAACCCAGATTTAAGGGGGAGGCTCTCTGGGGACCGTAATGTAAGGGGGGCTCTCTGGAAACCCTGATATAAGTGGGGGGCCCTCTGGGTACCCTGATGAAAGGGGGAGGCTCTCTGAGGACTCTGATGTAAGGAGGAGGCTCTCTGGGGACCCTGATGTAAGGGGGGGGGCTCTCTAGGGACCTTGATGTAAGGGGGGCTCTCTGGGGACCCTGATGTAAGTGGGGGGCTCTCTGGGGATATACATACACACAAACACACACATATATTACTGTATATACATGTGTATGCCCACCCAAGCGTATGACTTTCTTTACTATGCTGCTATGGGCTCTAGCCCCAGATCTTTTGTAGACCTAGCAACGCCCCTGCCCACTGGTATTGGAATGAATGGCAGTCTCAGTCTGGGCTCCCTCCACACATTTCACTCCTCCCCCAGGGGCTTAATCATGCCGATCCCCGAGATTAAGTTCTGAGGGGCATAGTGAAACATGTTGGGGATGTGGCCAGGCTGAGACTGCCATTTATTCCAATACCAGTGGGCCTGCAGTGATGTGCGGCTTCATGTGATCCATCCTTTGCTCATCTGTAACTTGTATCTCAGTAATCCAGGGACACAAAGACAGACTATGGATGTAACCATGTTTGTGTTCCAGCAAGGGATAGAAGATGTGCTATACAATGTTTCCAGCTGGAAATATTCAGGAGACAATTTAGTGCACAGGGTTCAGGAAGTGTTCTTCCTGGTGGAGGTGTTGCAAGGGAATCTGTCAGTGCAGCCCAGAATTTTAACATTTAATGCTCTGCCCTGTATTTAGAGAACAGCACTTCTATGATACATAAGATGTATTTCTCTGAGCCGACATAAAACATTAGTTAGACCACATCTGGAGTATTCTGTCCAGTTCTGGTCACCAGTCCTCAGAAGGGATGTGCAGGAACTGGAGAGAGTCCAAAGAAGGGCAACAAAACGAATAAGGAGACTGGAGGACCTCGATTACGAGGAACGACTGCAAACACTCGATTTATTCTCGCTGGAGAAAGAATGCTTGCAGAAGGACATGATAGCGATTTACAAATACCTCAATGGCGATCCCAGCATAGGAAAAAAAACGATCATTCACAAGGAGTGTAAAGCTGTGTACACACGGGCGGACTTTTCAGCATCAAACGTCCGACGGACTTTCGACGGAGTTATAACGGACTTTCGGACGACCGGACTTGCCCACACACGAACGGACTTTAGTCCGTTGGTATGAACGTGATGACGTACGAAGGGACTGGAATAAGGACGTTCATAGCCAGTAGCCAATAGCTGCCCTAGCGTCCTTTTTTGTCCGTCGGACTAGCATACAAGCGAACGGATTTTTCAACCGGACTCGAGTCCGTCGAAAAGATTTGAAATATGTTCCAAATCTAAAGTCCGTCTGATTTTCGACAAAAGAAGTCCGCTGAAGGTCCGATGAAGCCCACACACGGTCGGATTGTCCAACGGATTCGTTCCGTCGGACCAGTCCGGTCGCAAAGTCTGCCCGTATGTACACGGCATAAGAGGACACGGGGCCACACATTGAGATGGGAAGAGAAGCGGTTTAATCTTAAACTGTGAAGGGGGTTTTTCACTGTCAGGGCAATAGGGATGTGGAACTCTCTTCCACAATTGGTGGTGGCTGCGGGGAGTATTGATAGTTTTAAGAAACTCTTAAATGTGCATCTTAAGGAACATGACATACACGGATATGGGAAATATAGACACTGACACACGGGCACCTACACAGGTTAAACTGGATGGACTATTGTTTTTTTTCGACCTTACCTTCTATGATACTATAAATGGTATAGTTATGTTTGGTGCTTTAAACTTTGGTCATTTATACAGGGGAGAAATCTGCCATTTGTATAATTGATACACTGTACATGATGGACGTTTATGACTTCCTCATCTCTGACGTATGTAGCAGACGAGATGAGCATAGACAGAAAATTAATGACTTCCAGATCCAACATCGTCAGTCATGTGCAAATTACTTGTAATTAATGACTCCATTAAAGTGTGACTTATTCCCTACAAGGTACAGAGCACACCTCTCTGCGTCCTTTCCTTCATGTATGACAACATTTGTCTCATGTGACGGTCGCATGTCATAAATCTGTCACCCAGTTGTCAGAATCTAACATGACGCCATAATACAGCAGATGACAGATATCATTCCAGGCTTTTATCACAAGTGACAGATTTATTCTTCACCAGCTATGCTTGACAAGTTTCCTCCATCCACTTTACCGCCCAGTAATAAATCTTTCATACGTGCTGTTAGCATGTCACTTCTAACGGGTCATGTGATACATGAAAGGAGCAGCTGCCCCATGTTATCTGAACATGTATTGCCCCCAATCACAGTTCTTATTAATGGGGGAGGGGGTAGGTGTGGCGCTATTCCTCTTAAGGAGACCTAATTAAGGTGCTTAAAGTGCTGAAAATGTGTGCAAAAAAATACATTAAATATATGACAATAATATCATATAATAGATTTGTACTGAAAGTGTTGCACCCTCTGTAGAGTGCAGTTTAAGATGCCTTTTAAAATGGATCAGGAAACGTTAAATTTAAAGTGATAAGTGCTTGTGTGTTGCACCCTCTGCAAAGTGCAACCCTAAATAGTGAATGCCTTCAAAACATGTGCTAGTGCTAACGGCGTGTATGAGAATGATATCCCTACATGCTCATACACTTATTAGTTGTTCCTTATGTATGAAAAAACGGGTGTTTGAACCTCTGCTACAAAATCCCAATTATATAAACATACAATAATGGTGAATAAAAGGCGAGAGGAAAAATCCCGCAGATGGCCTTACCCCCCACCCCCCCAGGGGTACTGCGCAGTCACAGTATATGCCACTGTGTAGCACTCTGGAAACAGCCGAACAGTCTATGGTTTACTACTGCCAGATTACCATATAGAAAAGAGAGGAATGCCCATAGCCTAATACCACTTTAAACTGTTTATTTGTGAAAAGTTTGGAGATATACTCACATTTTAGTTAAAAATTACAGGCAAATAGATTAATGATGCAGGCGCAGAGTAAACAAACATCTACGGCCCTGATCGGAAGTGACACGAAGACGTACTGTAACTCCTCCCTATGCGTTTCATCATTCAAGACGTCATCTGGAGTGTGCAGTTCTTATTAAACTGTAGGCCCTATACAATGGAGGGCTATTTCTGTGTTATCCAGCATTGCTAGATTGCAACAACATGCAATGATCAAGTGTGCGTGTGCACGTTATCCTCAGCACCAAGGTCAGCCTCATGTATCTTCTTGTGTGTTAGGATGATTGGCTCTACTAAAAAAATTACAGGCAAATAGATTAATGATGCAGGCGCCGAGTAAACAAGCATCTACGGCCCTGACCGGAAGTGACACAAAGACGTACTGTAACTCCTCCCTACGCGTTTCATCATTCAAGACGTCATCTGGAGCGTGCAGTTCTTATTCAACTGTAGGCCCTATACAAAGGTGGGCTGTTTCTGTGTTATCCAGCATTGCTAGATTGCAACAACATGCAGAGATCATTTGACCAAGTGTGCGTGTGCACGCTATCCTCAGCACCAAGGTCAGCCTCATGTATCTTCTTGTGTGTTAGGATAATTGGCTCTACTAATTCCAGTTCCCCAGAGGCAGCTGGCCATAAGAGGTATTTAGCTCAGTGACATATGTGGCCACAAAAGCAGAACTGTACCTAATCTTTGCTGTCCCTTATTTCCATGAGTTTCCAAGGGACTCCAAATAGCCCAGTAGTTTTTTTTTTCTGCTGGTTTCTGTTGAGTTTGTACAGGAAGGGCTGTCAGAGATATTTAAATAATTGGCTTTAACAATACTGTCATAGACAGAACTGAACATCAAAGCCCAGCTCTAGGATGTTGGCAACTCCCCTCCCTCCTCTTTCTCCCACCCCACTCTAACTAACCGCTGTCATGAAAAAAAAAAAAAAAACTATCCTAACGCCCAAAGTGGAACTGACATTACAAAATAAAAAATTGTGATCAGTTAGACCTTTTTTTTTTAGAAGAAGAAAAAACATGCAATGTCTCTTCTGCAATAAGAAACACTTACCCGCCTGTTCGCAATACCATTGTGAATGTACACAAGCTGCACATGTACAGATCAATTTACATTCCGGTACATTGCCCATGTGCCGAGATGACTACACTTCTGCGGGAGTGACATCATCCCATGCTGGCCAATCAAGATGAATGAAAACCAACAACCAGAAGAATCTGGGGAGAAGAGGAACTTGATGGGCATTGGACTGTTGGAACAGAAGTAGGCATACTTACCTTTAATTCCATGGTCACATGATGATCCTCCTTTCTTCTTCTCTTTACTCACTGGGGTCCTTCAGTGCCTGCTTGATGTGGGCATATTGGCGCAGTCAGGGGCGGTCTGTCCATTAAGGGCGCCGCCACCTCCTATTCACGTATCCAGCCCCTTTCAGGAATTACAGCGGCGGGGGGGTGTTTTTTTTTAAGCACCTGATTAGAGCCATAGGCTCTAATAGGCTTCAAAATAGGATGGGCTCGTGGCACAGAGCATTGCGCTCCGAGCCCACCCAGGTGTGATAGAAAATCAAATGAATATTCGCTATTTTAACACTAAATTGCCTCTCTGCCAATCAGGAAGTGCGGGTCTGATATCTGTTTCTCGATTGGCTGAAAGGTCAGGTAATCCTATTGGACACCTTGGCTGAAAGGTCAGGTGATCCTATTGGACACCTAGGAGAAGGAGGGGGGTGTATGGTGGAAGCCGCCGTGATTCACATCACAGGAGGAGGAAGAAAGCTGCCAGCCTGCCTGATTCCTAGATGGGGAAAGTGTGTGCCTTTAATGTCCCGACTGTCCTCCGGGGGGGGGGGGGGTCTCGCCCCCCCCCCCCAAAAAGGAAAAACCACCAGCCACCACTGGGTGCAGGCAACACTTCCAGCGGTCGCGACCTCTCTCGCAGTCTCCAGAAACTGGAGAACTGGCAGAGCAGTGAGGAAACCAGTACCCAAGAAGATAACATGCAGGGAAAAATGTCCTGTCCCCAGGGCAGGCTATCAACTTTCCTCATAGTGGAAACTGTGACTTTGATCCATTACATAACATTGCAGGATGGCATTTGAGAAGGTGTTTGGAATTAAATTGATTGTAAACCCTTACATATAAATAGTGAAGTGACTGGCCTCAGGTAATACAGAGATAAAAAAACATTCTTCTACACAATTTGTACCTGTTTTTCTGCAGTCCAGAATTTATTCAGCTTGTTTGAGCTGTCAGAAAACAGGGGATGGGGAGCTGAAATTACACACTGCAGAGCTCAGTGAGGAGAACTTTGAGAGCTGATTGGAGGGAAGAGACACAACCCTCTTCACACCACACAGGCTGTCAATCACAGGCTGTGTGCAGGAGCTCCTTCCCCTGTCACCTTTTTTTCTTGAAGCATCAAACAGAAAAGAAGAATGAAGCAGCAGACAGAAATTACACTTAGTGCTCTGGATTGAGACAAGTACACACTATAGAGGGGAATACTTTGTTCACATTTCATGTCTGAGGTTTACAACCACTATAAAGTGATTCTAAAGGTTGTATTTTTTTTTTTTTAATAAACGTGTTATACTTACCTGCTCTGAACAATGGTTTTGCACAGAGCAGCCCCGATCCTCTTCTTTTTTGGGTCTCCCGCAGACACTTCTGTCTCCTCCCCCTTGCTGAGTGCCTCCAATAGCAACCTTCTTGCTATGAGGGGACTCGAGCAGGCTCGCACCCGAGCCACACTCCTGTGAATGGTCATTGTCCATTCACACTCAAAATGTGGCTCAGCTGACCTACTCTCTGCTCATTGGCTCACTGGCTGTGATTGACAGCAGCAGGAACCAATGGCTCCTGCTACTGTGTGAGCCAATGAGTTGAGAGAGACCCAGGAGAGCCTCTGCTCTCATGCAAATCGCTGGATAGAGATGGGGCTCAGGTATAAAGGAGTCAGTATAAGGGGGGGATGAGGGGGAGCTGCACACAGGTTTTTTTTACCTTCATGCATAGAATGCATGAAGGTAAAAAAAAACTTCTGCCGTTAGAACCACTTTAAGACTGAGGAGTAAGGTAATTGAGGCACAGAGCACTATTTAACCACTTCAGCCCCGGAAGAATTTACCCCTTCCTGACCAGAGCACTTTTTGTGATACGGCACGGCGTCACTTTAACTGACAATTGCGCGGTCGTGCGACGTTGCACCCAAACAAAATTGACATCCCTTTTTTTACCACAAATAGAGCTTTCTTCTGGTGGTATTTGATCACCTCTGCGTTTTTTATTTTTTGTGCTATAAACAAAAATAGAACATCAATTTTGAAAAAGACACAATATTTTTTACTTTTTGCTATAGTAAATATCCCCAAAAAATATATAAAAAAACAATTTTTTTTCTCAGTTTAGGCCGATATGTATTCTTCTACATATTTTTGGTAAAAAAAAATCGCAATAAGCGTATATTGATTGGTTTGCGCAAAAGTTATAGCGTCTACAAAATAGAGGATAGATTTATGGCATTTTTATTATCATTTTTTTTTATTGGTAATGGCGGCGATCTGCGATTTTTATCGTGACTGCAACATTATGGCGGACACATCAGACACTTTTGACACTATTTTGGGACCATTGTCATTTATACAGTGATGAGTGCTATAAAAATGCACTGAGTACTGTGTAAATGACACTGGCAGGGAAGGGGTTAAACACTAGGGGGCGATCAATGGGTTAAGTGTGTCCTAGGGAGTAATTCCAACTGTGGGGGGATGGGCTACGTAGGACTTGACAGCGATCTCTGCTCCCGATGACAGGGAGCAGTAGATCTCTGTCCTATCACTGGGCAGAACGGGGAAATACCTTGTTTGCATCTCCCCGTTCTGCCACACTGTGACACAATCGCGGGACACCGGCGGACATCGAGTCTGCGGTTCCCGCTGGCACGGTCAGGCGCACGCCCACAATGCTGCTTCTTAAAGGGGACGTACCTGTACGCCTATTTGCGCAGCCGTGCCATTGTGCCGACGTCTATCGTCATGCACTGGTCGGCAAGCGGTTAAACTCCAGGAAGACACAGCCGGCTTGCATTTCCAAGGAGGCAGTGCTGGAGACCCACAAAAAGAACCAGCTGCAGGAAGACAGCGCAAGACTCCAGGCACTAGTACGTACCTGATTTTTTTTTTTTTTTTTACAGACAGAAATAGATTTTTAAAAGTCAGCAGCTTCAGTATTTGTACCTGCTGACTTTAAAAGAGGGAAAAACTGAAGTTCCTCAAGCCACAGAATAAGAATGTTCATCAGGCCTTTTGATCCTACAAGCTCCAACCATGCCTCAGATCTGTTATAGGGTTGCCAGCCATCCGGGATTCACCCGGACAGTCCGGGATTTGAATCGCGTGTCCAGGTTTCAGTCCCCCTAAAACCTGGACACAGGTTGATAGGAGGGTGAGGGGGCACTATGCACGCTGCATTATTATTCTCTTTGGAGCGCCCAAAGGTGTCCCAGGTCTGTTACAATCCTATAGTGTATACTAAAAAGAAAAAATTTGCAGTGTGCTGCTAAAGTGTTTGGCTTGAAGAAAATGTGGCAACCCCAGTCTGTGAGCCACTAAGGCCCCTTTTACACTGCGGCGGTTTGCAGGCGTTATTGCGCTAAAAATACCGCCTGCAAACCGCCCCTAAACAGCCTCCGCTGTTTGTTCAGTGTGAAAGCCCGAGGGCTTTCACACTGAAGCGGTGCACTGGCAGGACGGTAAAAAAAGTCCTGCGAGCCGCATCTTTGGAGCGGTGAAGGAGCGGTGTGTTCACCGCTCCTAAACCGCTCCTGCCCATTGAAATCAATGGGACAGCGCGGCTACAGCCGCGCTGTACGAGCGGGTTTAACCCTTTTTCGACCGCCAGCGGGGGGGGTTAAAACCGCACCGCTAGCGGCCGAATACAGCCGCAAAAACGACGGTAAAACAGCGCTAAAAATAGCGCTGTTTTACCGCCGACGCCCCCACCGCCCCAGTGTGAAAGGGGCCTTAGTACCAAAGCTGCGGGATCAGTGTGACAGCCAGGAAGTTAGCATTTTTAGAGGGGGAGTCATAAAGAGTGACATAGGTGTTTCTCACGACAGGGATACATACTGTTTTTGGATTGCTAGGGCTGTGTGATAAGTAGGAGAAGAAGTCATGTCACTATAATATTTTTTCTTCTTGCGTTCTACACAGTTTAGGTCCATCTTTAGTTTTCACATTTTTACTAAACAGACACAATCCGCAGCTACTGTCGGAAATTGTTGAGCTGTAAACTGGTAATGGGATGATGTGGTTGATTTGATAGGGCGCAGACCTTTCCATAATAAAGCCAGATTGTCTTCAATCTGAAAAGTGTCATATTTTCTGCAACGAGGGGTAAATGGACCAGCAGCGAGCTGTCTCTATCATAGTATTGGGGGTCATGAAACGCATAGTGTGCAGCTGGTGCATTCCGGGGATGAAAGCGTTACGTGGACATGAGCTGCAGCACTGGACGACTATGCGGAGGCATGCCGGCTGAGCAGATGGTGAGATAGTTAGACCTGCTCTCGCTCTTTGCCCTGGTGCTTTTGGCAGAGATGCACGGTACCGGATTATCACTCTCCTAGGCCGCTTCTCAAGGTCACACCATGCAGACCTTGCATGTCAGCCCCTTCCAGGCACCACCGCTTGTGGATTATCAATAACATGCCAGATCCTCAAACTCCATATCTCTCCAGCCAGATCCCGGAGTATTCTGCATGGCTGTCATGTCTGACACCCCTTCCAATGTGCGCCAATGCTCCCGCCATTCATCATTATTGCTGCTCTATAATGAACACAATACATGGGTACCACCTTCTTTAGCTTCTGTATAAACATAGGCATGAGGCACTACTCTACCTGAAGCGACAGATCGCACACAATAGTTATATCATTTATCATTTTCAAGTAGTTGATGAAAAATTACTCAGAAGCCGTAACCAAATGGATGTTTTGAAGAGTAACTGATAAAATAAAAAAAAAAAGGGAATTACATTTTGCGGAATATTTGCCAAAAAACTTGGCATCACCCACAACAAGACATTATGGAATATGCTGCAATCTATAAAACGTTCATATGAAGATAACCACCATGGGGTTTTTCCTCCATCTCTGCCTATCACATCATGGTCATGTCTGGAAGCATGCAGGGGCAATTTGCCAGCAGTTATTACCGTTACACAACACTTTAACCAGCAATCTCAGTGGCTTCTGTCATGTTACATGGCCACCTAATGTCCTGTTCTGGCTGGAATTACAGGAGACAAGTCAATGTACTGATGTCCTTTATTTGTAAGTACAGCTGGTGGCGGCTGGGGGGGCTGTGATGTGAAATGTAGATTTTCTGTGTATTGTACTCTGCAGGTTTTGGAAGAGAAGTGGACCAGTATGAGGTATATGGAGGATTGGAGGGGTGACTGATATGGAGGATGGGAAGGATGACTGACGCAGAGAGGATAGAAGGTATGACAAACATGAAAGATAAGAGGGATGGTTGACATGGAGGGAGAGAGAAAAGACTGGCGCGAAGGATCTGGGGTGACAACTGATGCACAGGATATGAAGTATGACAGACATGGAGGATGGAAAGTATGATGGACATGGAGATTGGAAGGTATTACAGACATGGAGGATGGAAAGTATAATGGATATAGACAACAAGGGGGGATGACGGACATGGAGGATGGAAGGTATGACAGACATGGAGGGTGGGAAGGATGATTCACAGGTAGGATGGAAGGTATGATGGATGTAGACAACAAGGGGGGATGACTGACATGGAGGTTGGACAGTATGATGGACATGGAGATTGGAAGGTATGACAGACATGGAGGGTGGGAAGGGTGATTCACAGGTAGGATGGAAGGGGGGATGACTGACATGGAGGTTGGACAGTATGACAGACATGGAGGATGGAAGGTATGACAGACATGGAGGGTGGGAAGGATGATTCACAGGTAGAATGGAAGGTATGATGGATGTAGACAACAAGGTTGGATGACTGACATGGAGGATGGACAGTATGATGGACATGGAGGATGGAAGGTATGACAGACATGGAGGGTGGGAAGGGTGATTCACAGGTAGGATGGAAGGTATGATGGATGTAGACAACAAGTTGGGGATGACTGACATGGAGGATAGGAGGTATGATGGACAATGAGGTGGTAGTTATGACTAATATGAAGGATGGAGGGGTATGATTGACACAAAGGATAAGAGGCATGACTGATGTGGAGGTTGGGAGGGATGTTGGACATGGTGGATGGGAGGAATGACTGATACATAGGATGGGAGGGATTGCTGACACAGAAGTATGAGTTACATGGCAGGTGAGGGGTATGTCTGACATAGAGGATGGGAAGTATTACTGATACAGTATGGAGGCTGGGAGGGATGGCTAATATAGAGTATCGGAGGGATGATGGACATTGAGGGTGGGAGGGATGGTTGAAATTAATTAGAGGGATGACTGACATGGTGGACAACATTGAGGATGAGAGGTATGACAAACATGGAGAATGGTAGATATGACAGACATGGTGAATGGTGGGATGACTGAAGAGGGATGACTGAGCTGGAGGATGTAAGGTATGTGAAAGTACATGAAAGTAGTCATGTCCCTTTCTGGACATAACCTTTCCAGCATGTTTTCTTGGGATGCCCAAACTCTACATGTGAACATAGACTTGCTGGTGTGAATTTAATTCTTAAAGTGTATTTCCGGTTTTGCAAGTAAATTGGGATAACATCTACTTTTTTCACTTGTTACATGTTCCCATTCAGATAACATAACTTGAAATAAATATTTAACAATTGCAGCTTACCTTTTTAGATGCTGTTTTTCTGGAAATTCGTGCTCTGAAAAGCCTACTTAGTTCTCTTTTTTTATGTGGATACTAGGGAGCTGTGTTTACCATAATTAACCCTGCCTGTACTATGCCTGCAGATCTCATTATCAGTTGTAGACTAGATTTGAACACTGTCTGTCCTAACAAAAGGTTAAAGAGTTAGAAGCTGGCCTTCTACAATAAGAGGAAGCTTAGCTAGTCCTTAGCTTTTCTGTTGAGACAGATTCACACTAAACGTGATCAGAAATGTTTGCAGTCTGTGATAGCACCTTATATCATAGTAGGTAAGGTTGAATAAAGACAATAGTCCATCCAGTTCAACCTGTGTAGGTGTATGTGTGTCAATGTGGATACTCATTTCTCATATCCCTGTATGTTGTGTTCACTAAGATGCACATCCAATAGTCTTTATTTTATAAATATCAATACTCCCCATTAACACCACCAGTTGTGGAAGAGAGTTCCACATCCTTATTGCCCTGACAGTGAAAAAGCCCCTACACAGCGTAAGGTTAAACTGCTTCTCCTCCAAACTCATTGAGTGTGGCCCCTGTCCTCTTACACTCCCTGAAACTGAAAGGTTTTCTTACTAAGCTGGAATCACCATTGAGGTATTTGTATATCGCTATCATATCTCCTCTCAAGCGTCTCTTCTCCAGGGAGAATACATTTAGTGCTTGTAGTCGTTCCTTGTAATTGAGGTCCTCCAGTCTGCTTATTAATTTCTTTTCCTTCTCTGGAATATTAGATGTGGCCGAACTAGAGTTTTATAAATTGGCAGGCTTATCGTTTTATCTATGGAGTAAATTCCTTTTTTATGCAAGCTAATGGTCTGCTGGCTTTGCTTGCTGCAGCTTGACATTGGCTGCTATTGCTCAGTATGTCTTCTACCAGGACCCCCAGATCTTTCTCCATCCTTGATTCCTCCAGATGTTCTCCCCCTAGTAAATAGTTTGCGTTTATATTTTTAGCCCCCCAAATGCATCACTTTACATTTTTCAACATTTAACCTCATTTGCCATATAGTTATTTTATTCAGGTCTTCCTGTAAAATTTCTATATCCTGATGTGAAGTTATTGGCCTGCTTATTTTTGTGTCGTCTGCAAAAACTGAGATTGAGCTATTTATAACGACCTCTATATCATTTATGAATAAATTAAACAGAATTGGTCCAAGGACAGATCCTTGGGGTACTCCACGTACCACTCCAGTGTCTGAGTACATGTTATTTATCACCACCCTTTGGACACACCCCTGTAACTAGTTTTCTATCCATGAAAAAAACTCTATGGTCTATGCCTATAGACCTCAGTTTGTAGATTAAGCATTTATGGGGAACAGTATTGAATGCTTTAGCAAAATCCAGATACACCACATCCACAGGCACCCCGCTATCTAGATGGCCGCACACCTCCTCAGAGAATGTTAACAGATTGGTCTGGCTGGAACGACCCTTTATAAACCCATGCTGATTACTGCTAATGATACTGTTTTCATTAGCAAATTCTTGGATATAGTCCCTTATCATCCCCTCCAATAGTTTACATACTATTGATGCTAGGCTGACTGGTCTGTAGTTTTCAGGTATACAGTGGGGAAAATAATATTTGATCCCCTGCATATTTTGTAAGTTTCCCCTTTTACAAATAAATGAGGGTTCTATAATTATTATACTGTATGTGCATTTTAAATGATGTGTACAACATGAGCACATATTGTAGTCAGTCTGTGGGAGCCAGAATTATTGTTGGTTGGTAGGGGATCAAATACTTATTTTCCCCACTGAACTAAAACTCAACTTGTAACATTTGTATCATGTGTTTTTTCTGGATCTTTTGGTTGATATTCTGCCTCTTTCATTTAAAATACACCTATGATAAAAAATATAGACCCTTCATTTCTTTGTAAGTGGGCAAACTTACAAAATCTGTAGGGCATCAAATAATTATTTTCCCCACTGTATGTCTCTGCCCTTTTTTGAACATTGGTACCACATGGGCTTTTCCCCAAACAGCTGGTACCATTCCTGTCAATATACTGTCGATAAAGATTAGGAATAATGGTCTGGCTATAACCTGAATCAGTTCTTTCAGGACTCTTGGATGGAAGCCATCTGGTCCTGGTGATTTATTTGTGTTAGGCTTTCCTAATCTTTTCTGGACACCGCCTTCTATTAGCCACATGGGTACATCCTACAACGTGTTACTAACAATACAGTCGTGGACGGTATACCCCTCATTTTCCTGTGTGAAAACTAAGGAGAAGAAAGCATTTATCCTAAGAAACATCTAAAAAGAAGGAGATACTCTTTAAAAAAAAAAAAATGTAAAGTATGTTTTGTACAGGGGAGCGCAAAACAACCATAAAGAAGGGTTTTCTCAAATTTGACTGCAAAAGTGGAAATACACTTTAATCCCTTTACTGTGCTTGGTAGGAGTAAAGCTGCTCATACATGGGGCAGTTTTTTTTTTTCATTCAGCCAGCCAGCTGACCCAATTTCCCCATTCACACATTTGATGTGGATGAAGGAATCCTCTCCACTGTGTCTTTGTATTCTGACAGCGACGTCGAGACTCCTCCGCCTCTTCACTGTCAGTATATACTGATCAGCGTTGCAGCTTATTCACTGTAGCGCTGATCAAACTGAAATTTTACAGCAGTCCTGCCCGTGAGAAGTTGATTGATAAATTAACTTCTCATGAGCAGGAATGGCCATGTATGGATCGGAATTCAGACGGTTCCTGTTGAAGTGGCTAAAGTTCGATACATATAATGGCCTGCTTGAGGGTATGAGGCATAAAAAGCACTGAAAATCTTTTTCCTGCGCTATGTACAACATTGCCGAATGTACAACATAAAAGAGCCTCGTAAATCACTAATCCCCTCCACAGGCATCAATATTACCCCATAGGGTGTCATTATTTCTGTATACTCACTAATATCCTTCACAGACATTACATGTACCCATAGGGGATTTTTACCGCTTTAGAATTATTAATCCCCTCCACAGATAACAAATTTAGCTTATAGGGTGTCATACCCCCTGTATGCTCACTAATCCCTTAAAAAGACGTCACATGCGCCTCATAGGGTGTTATTGCCTCTGTATATTTTATTAATCCCCTCCACAGACATCACGCATACCTCATAGGTTGTCCTTACCTCTGTAGACTCACTAACGCCCTCCAATGACATCACACATACCCTATAGGGTGTAATTACTTCTATAAACTCACTAATCCCATTCACAGACACCACACATACCCCATAGGGTGTCATTGCCTCTGTATACTCACTAACTCCCTCCACAGACATCACACATACCCCATAGGGTGTCATTGACTCTGTATACTCACTAACTCCCTCCACAGACATCACACATACCCCATAGGGTGTCATTGACTCTGTATACTTGCTAACCCCCTCCAATGACATCACACATAACCCATAGGGTGTGATTACTTCTATAAACTCACTAATCCCTCCACAGACATCACACTTACCCCATTGGGTGCCATTGCCTCTGTATACTCGCTAAAGCCCTCCGATGATATCACACATATCCCATAGGGTGTGATTACTTCTATAAACTCACTAATCCCTCCACAGACATCACACTTACCCCATAGGGTGTCATTGCCACTGAATACCCACTAAGTCCCTCCACAGACATCACATTGAACCCATAGGGTGTCATTGCCTCTGTATACTCAATAATCCCTCCACAGACATCACATTTATCCCTTAGGGTGTTATTGCCTCTGTCCACTCACTAACCCCCTCTGATGACATCACACATACCCCATAGGGTGTCATTGCCTCTGTATACTCGCTAAACCCCTCCGATGACATCACACATACCCCATAGGGTGTCTTTCCCACTGTATACCCACTAAGTCCCTTCACAGACATCTCATTGAACCCATAGGGTGTCCTTGCCTCTGTATACCCAATAATCCCTCCACAGACATCACCTGTACCCCTTAGTGCCATTATCTCTCTATTACAGCACGTGAAATAATTGGCCACGTTTGTGGTGTGATAAGTTTTTTGTTTTTTTTTTGCTTTTCCTTCTGCAGTGTGTTACTGCTAGGTCCATTAAGGTTTATAGTTTCTGCTCAGTGGCCTGTAACCGTTGGGGGACAGGTGCAGAAACAACCAGGCAGGACAATGCGGTATGGCGGACGATAGGATTTTCCATGCTAGGCTCTCCTCTCCTGCTATCCATTCCTCTGCCTCCTGAGAAGGGGACTCTCTACTGTCAGATATTTCCCAGCTGCCCCCATTGCTCTGACCTTTACTGAGTGCTCAGTTGCTGATAGACGCAGATGACTTCTGCTTTTTCTTCCTGCTGCTTCTTCGATTTGCTGGAGAGAGGCTGAGATCTGACCATTAAATCCACTTATCAAACCATAGCAGCTGTTTCCCCAGAAAGAAGCTCACAGAGACACAGATATAGGTCTGGCCTCCTCACTCTTATTATAACCGTTGGGGGGGTGCAGGTATAGCTGCCAGGATAATGATCACCACTGTCGCCCCATGGTAGGAACACTCAGGCTGGCGGAATGGGTTAACGGAGACTCCGGTATATTATACATCTTATCAGAGAGCTTCTGCTCTAGTCTGTGGGGAGAACTGGATAAATGGGAGATAAAAGCTCCTCACACAATTACTTTTCCCTTCTGTAGAAGGATTATGAATATCACCAGAGCTGGCAGCGAATTTGGCAGGACGGGGCTGAGTCTGCCTTTAGTGACACACTTGTACGAAATAGTAAGTTCAATTTGTAAAACAACAGTGCTATTCCACGGGTACTTCTGCCCCCTCTTTGAGGATATCCTGCTTCCTTGTATTCTGGCCCATCATAATCCTGGCTGAGGATATTCTTCCCCCTCATGCTCCTGTCTGAGGATATTCTGCCCCCTCATGCTCCTGTCTGAGGATATTCTGCCCCCTCATGCTCCTGTCTGAGGATATTCTGCCCCCTCATGCTCCTGTCTGAGGATATTCTGCCCCCTCATACTCCTGGCTGAGAATATTCTGCCCCCCTCATACCCTTAGCTGAGAACATTCTGCCCCTCTCATAATCTTGATTGAGGATATTCTGCCCCCTCATACTTCTGGCTGGGGATATTCTGCCCCCTTATACTCTTGGCTGAGGATAGTCTCCCTCCTCATGCTCCTGTCTGAGGATATTCTTCCCCCTCATACTCTTGGCTGAGGATAGTCTCCCCCCTCATGCTCCTGTCTGAGGATATTCTTCCCCCTCATACTCTTGGCTGAGGATATTCTGTCCCCTCATACTTCTGGCTGAGGATATTCTGTCCCCTCATACTTCTGGCTGAGGATATTCTGTCCCCTCATACTTCTGGCTGAGGATATTCTGTCCCCTCATACTTCTGGCTGAGGATATTCTGTCCCCTCATACTTCTGGCTGAGGATATTCTGTCCCCTCATACTTCTGGCTGAGGATATTCTGCCCCCTAATGCTCCTGTCTGAGGATATTTTGCCCCACATACGTCTGGCTGAGGATATTCTCCCCTCTGATACTCCTGAGAATATTTTGACCCCCTCATTATCCTGGCTGAGGAAGTTCTGCCCCTTCATACCCCTGGGTAAGCATGTTCTGCCCCTTCATACCCTGGGTAAGCATGTTCTGTCCCTTCATACTCCTGACTCAAAATATTCTGCCCCGATACTCCTGCCTGAGGAAATTCTGCCCCCTTATACGTCTGGCTGAGGATGTTCTGCTGTTTCATACTCCCGGATAAGAATATTCTATCCCCTCATACTCCTGGCTGAAGATATTCTTCCCCCTCATACTCCTGGCTAAGGATGTTCTGCCCTCCCATACCCCTGGCTAAGGATTCTATACCCATCACACTCCTGTCTGAGGATATTCTACCTCCCCATACTCCTGACTGTGGATATTCTACCCCCTCATACGCCCGACTGTGGATATTCTACCCCCTTATACCTCTGGCTAAGGATATTTTACCCCCTTATACCTCTGGCTAAGGATATTCTACCCCCTCATACTCCTGGCTAAGGATATTCTACCCCCTCATACTCCTGGCTAAGGATATTCTTCCCCCTCATACTCTTGGCTGAAGATGTTATGCCCCTTCATACTACTGTCTGAGATTGTTCTGCTCCTCATTCTCCTGGCTAAGGATATTCTGATCCCTCATACTCCTGACTGGGGATATCCTGCCCCTTTATACCCTTGGCTGAGGATTTTCTGCATCTCATACTTTTCTGCCATTAGTGAATGATGGGCCGTTGTTTTCTGCCATTTTTCATGTCCTCATACTATCTTCTAAAACTCAGCAGACCTTTCATGGTGCAATTTTCCTCCTGTCTGTAAAGATAGGGAAGTGCTGGGGTCTCTAGAGGTCTGTAGATGATGGCATAAGTAATGGGGTTTTTTTGGTACCTTTATTCAGCTCAGTAGCAATAAAAGTTTCTAGATAAAAGTCTTAAAGTGTGTTGATATACAGACGCAAAACCAACCAGAGCCCATGAAATTCAATTGAAATGATGGAGATTGTCCCCAGCTGGTTACTCCTCACTCCTGGGTTTACATTGCAGGATGGCTATCGCTGCACTCATCCCCATTTATTAGGCTGCTGTTGTGCATGTCTAGAAAAATGCATTCAGATACATTTTTTGGGAGAAATTTCCAGGTCCTTGGTCTAATTTTTTGGTGATATTTTGCAACCCTGAACAGACCAAGCTATGATTACAGATAGTTCATCTGTTTGTTTAGGAAGTAAATTAAGACGGTTTGTAGATCAATGTGTAATTTTCTATACTGATCCTATGTTGAAATATTCAGATTTTATCCCTTGCATGCATTGTGCATTGTTATATGTCTCGTATTGGAGTGTGCGGGCTGTAATACTACCTTCACACTGGTTATAGTATCAGAGCATTTAATGAAGCTTGTTATAGAGGTCCGTACCTTCAGTATGAAGATAAACCTCATTCTCAATGGCAATATTGGGGTCATTCCAGGAATTCGATATTCTACTGTGCTCCATGTTTTCCCCTCAGTATCTAGGGAGATTAGACTGAATTATTCTTCCAGGTTTGGAGATGTAAAATGTATAATCATTTTGCATACTTGGATGCCTCTCTAAAGGCTGCTTTTAGCAGCATCTCACCACCTGGTGAGGGGGGGGGGGGGGGGGCTGTCAACCAGGGCAAGAGACGACACTGAATCTGTGGACTGAAGATGCTGGATCAGGAGGTTAATAGCAACAAGCAGAATGGAAATGTAACTGTCAGTGGACTCTAGCAATGTGGCAACTACAGGCCATATGCCCAGCTCAGGCCTGAAACCGAAGGTGGTGCATAGAATGAGGTAGAGAGGTACCGGCTCTTACTTCTGTATGTTTGATACCTGTTGAAAAGCCAACCATGCAATTAGCCCACAGAAAGGATTCATAAAGTGGTAAGAGCCCTTGGGAAATCTTAAATAAAAAAAATCTATCAGCAGCACAGAGAAGGTGATAATTTGAAGTGACCTGGACAAGAAGAAAATCAATTTGAGTTGGAAAAAAAAGAAGTGTGTTCATCCTAGGAGAGAGAGAGACAAAAGGAGGAAGGGTCAGGGACGAAATAGATCATTACACCACCAATAACTGATAAAAAATATATACATTTCCACCTGATCTGTGAAGAATCAAGACCTGCTCACCCTTCCTGTGCTGGATTGAGTGAGGACCTGTTCACCGTCCCTGTTCTGATTGGAGTATGAGGACCTGTTCACCCTACCTGTGTTGGATGGAGTATGAGGACCTGTTCACGTTCCTGTTCTGAATGGAGTATGAGGACCTGTTCACGTTCCTGTTCTGAATGGAGTATGAGGACCTGTTCACGTTCCTGTTCTGAACGGAGTATGAGGACCTGTTCACGTTCCTGTTCTGAATGGAGTATGAGGACCTGTTCACGTTCCTGTTCTGAATGGAGTATGAGGACCTGTTCACGTTCCTGTTCTGAATGGAGTATGAGGACCTGTTCACGTTCCTGTTCTGAATGGAGTATGAGGACCTGTTCACGTTCCTGTTCTGAATGGAGTATGAGGACCTGTTCACGTTCCTATTCTGAATGGAGTATGAGGACCTGTTCACGTTCCTGTTCTGAATGGAGTATGAGGACCTGTTCACGTTCCTGTTCTGAATGGAGTATGAGGACCTGTTCACCGTCCCTGTTCTGAATGGAGTATGAGGACCTGTTCACCCTACCTGTGTTGGATGGAGTATGAGGACCTGTTCACCCTACCTGTGTTGGATGGAGTATGAGGACCTGTTCACCCTACCTGTGTTGGATGGAGTATGAGGACCTGTTCACCCTTCTTGTGCTGAATGGAATGAAGTCCTATTCCCCTTTCTTGTGCTGAATGGAATAGGTGAACCTGTGCTGACTAGAGTGTGAGGACCTGATTACCCTACCTGGGCTGAATCCAGTGAGGACCTGTTCACCCTACATGTGCTGGATGGGATGAGGATATGTTCTTCCTTACTGTTCTGAATGTGGCACAATGACCTGTGCTGGATGGAATATGAAGACCTGCTCACCCTTCCTGTGCTGGATAGAATGTAAGGACCTGTTTACCCCTCTTTGGCAGGATGGAGTGTGAGGACCTGATCACTCTTCTGCCGTGTACACACGAACGCACATTCCTACAACAAAATCCATGTATTTTTTCCGACAGATTTGGCTAAAACTTGTCTTGCATACACACAGTCACACAAATCTTGTCGGAAATTCCGATCGCCAAGAACGCGGTGACGTACAACACATACGACGAGCCGAGAAGTTCAATAGCCAGTGCGGTTCTTCTGCTAGATTCCAAGCATGCGTGGAACTTTGTGTGTCGGAATTGTGTACACACGATCGAAATTTCTGACAATTAATTTTGTTGTGGGAAAATTTGACATCCAGATCTCAAACTTTGTTTGTCGGAAATTCACACGGAAAATGTCCGATGGAGCCTTCACACGGTCAGAATTTCCGACAAAAAAGCTCACAACGAACATTTGTTGTCATAAAATCCAACCGCGTGTATGCGGCATTCCTGTGCACAATGAAGTTGAGGACCTGTTCACTCTTCCTCTGATGGATGGAGTATAAGGATATGCCCATCTTTCCTGCTCTGGATGGAATGTGAGAACCTTTTTCCCTTTTCATTGCTGGATAGACCTTTTCACTCCTCCTGTGCTGGATAAAGTGTTAGAACCTGTCCACTGTTCCTATAATGGATCGAGTGTGAGGACTGGTTCACCCTTCCTGCACTAGATGGAATGAGGACCTGTTCACCCTGTGCTGGATGGAACATGAAGATCTGCTCACCCTTCCTGTGCTTGATGGAATAAGGACCTGTTCACTCTTCCTTGACTGGTTAGAGAGTGAGGACCTCTTCACCCTTCCTGAGCTGGATAGACCATGAAGATCTGCTCACCCGTCCTGTGCTTGATGGAATAAGGACCTGTTCACTCTTCCTTTACTGGATGGAGTAAAGACCTGTTCACTCTTCCTTTACTGGTTAGAGAGTGAGGACCTCTTCACCCTTCCTGAGCTGGATAGACCATGAAGATCTGCTCACCCTTCCTGTGCTTGATGGAGTAAGGACCTGTTCACCCTTCCTGTAATGGATAGAGTGTAAGGACTTATTCACTCTTCCTGTGCAGGATGAAGTTTGAGGACCTGTTTACTCTACCAGTGCTGGATGGAGTATAAGGACCTTTCATTGCTGGATAGACCTTTTCACACTTCCTGTGCTGTATGGAGTGCTAGGATCTGTCCACTGTTCCTTTAATGGATGGCGTGTGAGGGCCTATTCACTCTTCCTGCACTAGATGGAATGGGGACCTGTTCACCCTTCCTGTGCTGGATAGAGCATGAAGACCTGCTCACCCTTCCTGTGCTTGATGGAGTAAGGACCTGCTGGCCTTTCCTGTACTGGATGGAGTGAGGACCTGTTCACTCTTCCTGTACTGGATAGAGTGTGAGGACCTGTTCATGCTACCTGTACTGGATGGAGTGAGGACTTGTTCACCCTACCTGTGCTGGATGGAGTGAGGACTTGTTCACCCTACCTGTGCTGGATAGAGTGGGAGGACCTATTCACCCGTCCTGTACTGGATGGAGTGAGGAGATATTCACTCTTCCTGTAGTGGATGGAGCGAGGACTTGTTCACTCTTCCTGTACTGGATAAAGCGTGAGGACCTGTTCACCCTACCTGTACTAGATGGAGCATTAAGACATGTTCACCATTCATGAGCTGAATAGGCTGTCAGGACCTGCTCACCCTTCCTGTACTGGATGAAGTGTATTGCCGCGTACACATGAGCGGACTTTACGGCAGACTTTGACGGGGGAATTTTCCACGGACTTTATGATGGACTTTCTGAATGAACGGACTTGCCTACACACAATCCACCAAAGTCCGTCGAATTCGTACGTAATGACGTACGCCCGGACTGAAACAAGGAAGTTCATAGCCAGTAGCCAATAGCTGCCCTAGCGTGGCTTTTTGTCCGTCGAACTAGCATACAGGCGAGCGGACTTTTCGTCCGGACTCGAGTTCGACGGATTGATTTAAAACATGTTTCAAATCTAAGTCCGTCCAACTTTTGAGAAAACAAAGTCCGCTGGAGCCCACACACGAACGAATTGTCCGACGAAATCCCGTCCGCCGGGCAAAGTCTGCCGTAAAGTGTAAGGACATGTTCACCTTTTTTTAAAACATTTTAATGTAGGTTTGTAATTGTATTTTTGAATTTAGTTACTAAGAAAAGGTCCAGAATGACGTCTTACAGGTCCTTAATGTATTTTTTGTGTTGTGTTTCAAGTAGGCTAGGTTAGGTAGCTTTCCTTTGTCAGCAGAAGATTGTCAGTTGCCCAGCTAAGTGAGTTTGTAAAGCATTTTTTGTGCTTGTAGAGAAAAGTATAAATAGTAGTAAAGTCCAAGTAATGATCCCTTCTTTGCATTTGGGGCTTATGGAAAATCAGTTATATAAATACTAAATATATCCCGAACATCTCCCACCTGGACTGTGGTTTAGTCCTGGCACTTTATGTATGGAATGTATGATCTAAACCTTGGTGCTAAAGGAATTTAACATGCAAATAGAAATGCGTACTCTTCTGCAGGTCCCAGAATATTCAGCAGATAGAGTCTTGTGTGAGATTTCCAGAACATTTACTCCTTAATTGGTAAATGGAGCTGCAAAGGCTGCGGAGTGCAGGGGTCAAATACACTGAAGCCAAAAATAAACAGAGCTCATTCTCAGCTGACTTCACTGGTTGCTTGCTTGTTCTGGGTCTATGAAGCTGTTATTGCCATCTTCCCGTAATTAAGCAATGATTCAAGTAATGATTAAGGCACATTTCCACCCCCCACCCCTCATGGCAATGCTATACTGAGCCACCACTCAAAGTAGAAGTCCAGTCAAATACTAACGAACCCCCATTCTAAGCCCTAATCTACCTACCCTGTAAAGGAAAGATGTCTATACTTACCTATTCTGAGGGCGGTCCAGTCTGGTCACATGATCATCTCCCAGCACCACCTTTAGTGTAGAGGAGTGACAGCTGACAACAGATACCCAATAGTAAGCCTATGGGTGATGTCACCACATAGGCATTGTAGCCATTGTCGGCAATCTCTCCTCTTCACTGAAGCTGGATGCTGGGGAAATCATGTGACCGGATTGACCTTCAGAATAGGCACGTATAGACATGTTTCCTTTACAGGATAGTTAGATTAAGGATTAGAATGGGTGTGCCAGTAGGTTTAGCGTGGTTGTAAATCCTCACATATACTCAGTGAAGTGAACAGCCTCAGATGATACACAGAGATGAAGCAATTCCTCTTACATCGGTTTTACTTGTTTATCTGCACCCTCCTCTTCCCTACACCCTTTCAAAAGTGCAGATCATGTTAAAAATCTTTCTTCATCTGTCGGCAGCACAGAGGAGAGGGCGGAGAGACTGCAGTTACACTGTGTGATTGGAGGAAAGGAACACACCCACTTTACACAGCAAAAGAACTATGTTGTGAATAGACAAGCTTTGTTCTGAGCTCTCCCCCTCCCTCCCAACACAAATTTATCTCATGTGCCGGAAAAACTTCTCAGAGTGACTGATAACATAGGAACAAAGCACTAGAGAGAAATGACACTTAGAGCTTTGGAGATAGATAAGTAAACACTACAGATCTATGTGCTTTGCTCAGATTCCATGACTGAGGTTTACAACCACTTTAAGCTTAGTTAGTATTTGACTTGACTTCTATTTTAATATCTCCAATGATAGATCATATGGTCTCAATATTTAAACCCTTTACATGGACGTAACACATATATGCGGCCTCACTGGACTGGGCTTTATTCCGTGGGGCTGCATATTTGCATATCTTCCTTTGTGCTGGGAGCGTGCCACACAGCGTTCCAAGACCCGGAACACCTGATTCCAGGTCACCTGATCGCTGTGGTAGCATCTGATTGGCTACCACAGTGATCAGTCACTGTGAAGCCTGCCCTTGTGTTTCTCTTTGTCTGTGAATGGAGGAGGGAGATCAATTGTATCTCTCTCTCTCCTTTCAGAGAGAGAAAGCTGTGTGTAACAATAAAAAGAAAAAAAGAGCAAAGAAAAAATAAAATAAAGAAAAAATACCTAGATCAAGGTTTGATCTACAATAGGTCAGTGCCAGGGTTAGTGGTTGGGTCAAGTAAGGGTCAAAGGTCAAGGTCAGGCTCAGTATATTTTGAGCAGGATTTTTTTTTAAATTAGTGTCAGTGTGTTTTAGGTAGGAAAAAAAAATGTGCACTATTGTTTCTGGGCCATACTACTACAAATACCATTAAGGTAGTAACTAGAAATATACAGCTAAATTTAAAAAAAAATGATTTTTTTTTTTTTACTATTTTGGGCCAGTTTTATCGCCATTTATCACCAAAAGAAAGCCCAATTCATCCTATAAAAAACAAGGTATAATCCACCTGGATGCACAAAGTTGTTGTGATGATATGTACAGTTTTACTAACACATGTGAAAGTTGCAGTGTTAATTTCGTCGACTAAAACCGACTAAAACATTTTAGTCGACTAACTTAATAACATTTTAGTCGACTAAAATACAACTAAAATTAAAACAACTACTGAGATGACTAAAATACGACTAAGGCTCTGTTTCCACTAGTGCGACTTTTCATGCGACTTGGGACTGAAAAGTCGCATGACAAATTGTTTCCCATGATTTCCAATGAGTACCGTTCATATCTGTGCGACTTCAAGTCACAGCGACTTCAAAGTAGTCCCTGCACTACTTTGGTCCCACTTTGATGCGACTTGAGGTCCATAGATACAGGCATTGCTTCAAATCGCGGTAAAAAGTCGCGGTAAAATCGCGGTAAAAAATCGCGGCAAAATCGCGCGACGATCCAATCATTCTGAACGCGGTGACGTAAAAAACATGTATGTCGGGTCTATAAACGGGGCAGTGGCCAATAGCTTTCATCTCTTTATTTATTCTGAGCATGCGTGGCACTTTGTGCGTCGGATTTGTGTACACACGATCGGAATTTCCGACAACGGATTTTGTTGTTAAAATTTTATAGCCTGCTCTCAAACTTTGTGTGTCGGAAAATCCAATGGAAAATGTGAGATGGATCCTACACACGGTCGGAATTTCCGACAACAAGGTCCTATCACACATTTTCCGTCGGAAAACCTGACCGTGTGTACGGGGCATAAGACTAAAACTAAATTGAGATTTGTTGCCAAAATGAACACTGGTTGAAAATTTGTGCTTAGGCATTAAGATTTGCTTTCCCCTTAGGCGTGAAGGGGTTAATATGCGTGACTGGAGACTTTTGCCTGCCCCTTTTTTGTTTTGTATTTAACGGTTTTGGCTGAATTCGCACCCTTCGTGTATTTAAAGGTTTCATTCATGTCCCCTCTTTCTCTTCATTTCTCGTGACTAGTGATGAAGGATTATGCCAGGGTTTGATTTGTGGGCCGTTCATCAAACTCATTGTAAATTCTGGGCATAGCAAACTTTAATCCAAACCCCATTGAAGTCACTGGGGGATGAATTTTGAAAATCAATTCTGGCAATTTTCAAGGCTTTTAGGCAAGGGATTATCAAATAGGCTCGGGAAGCTGGGCACATGTACCAATGCAAAAATACATTTGAAAAATTACAGTTTAATGAGAGTTGGAGAGGGCTATCCTTTTTATGCAACATGTAAAAAACACCAATGCTTGAAATGAGTTGCTTCCATGCTACATTCGATGCCTTTAGGCGGTATGTGGTGTTAGGCAACAGTACAATGTCGTCAGATACACCATATGCTGGCATCACATAATGTGCATGTGTAGTACATTTTTTTACTTTTACATTATTGCTTGGTTTTAATATAGCAGCGGCAGCACTCCCCCCATCTGACTCATTATTCTACTAAGAAACTAAAAAAAAAAATAGCTGATTTCTTTAACCAGCCCATAACAGGCATTAATTAAATGGTAGGAGTAGCAGCCAGAACAGATCAAAGCGTTATAGCAAATTGTACTCTTCAAAAAATAAATCAATAAATAAAGCTTAACGTGTTACTAAACCCACAACAGTAAAATCAGTCTGTATATGCAGTAAAGCATGCTTGTTATACTCACTGTGGAACCTAAGGGGTTAATCCTCTGCATTGTGTAAAAAGGCTGTTTGATCCTGTCTTCTCTGATCCTCCCCTTCTTTCACTGTTCCCAATCCATCCGTTGATAGAACCGAGCCTCGGGGACAAGCTGCACATGCTCAGTTTGGTGTGTATTGCTAGAGAGTTTTTTTTTCTTGTGATCAGCACAGGGCCAATCAGCACTGTCCAGACAGAGGGTCAGGGGTCCTGCAGCCTCATAGGACAATCAGAGGAGAATGAAAACTCCTCCTACAAGCTTTAACCAGACACTGATAGAAGACACAAGACTGCTCTATACTGCTGATGAGAAAAGGTATTTAGCAGTTTATATTTTCTAAAAGAATTGCATTTCCATGTTCTGTGTACTGTGGGGGACCAGATATAGTGAATGCAGGGTCCTGGGTTTAGTAACACTTTAACTCTTAAAGTGTCGTTTAACCCACATCATTAAAATGATCAATAACTGGTTTATTACATGCTGTTCATACTCAGTCCCTATGGGACACATTTCTGTCTCCCCTTATCTCCCCCTCCTGTCCATGACCCCACTGCCATGGCCGTCTGCAGGTAGGGGCAAGGGGGGGCGAGTGACCCCCCCTGGAATCGGCAAGGGTCCGCCGTGGCCGCATCTGTAGCTGTGCTGGCTCTCTGGGTTTGTGCGAGTCGACTCCATAGCTGCTGCTGATCATTGTGTCATTGAGCTTACAGTTCTCTTTACTGCCACCTCTGGCTGCTTCCTGTATATGCGCCCCTCCTGTGTGCTGTAATGTATCACAGGGACATGTGGAAACAGGACCTGGGACAAGGAAGACCACCTTACAAGTGGGGGCTGTGAGGACAAGTGAAGGGAGGAGGCTGTTTGTGTACAGGGGGGGCCAGAGCTATGTGTGTGCCTGACATATATACAGATAAGTGCATATACAGGTATGATCAGTGAAGGGGGGGGGGCAAATCATCATATAATCTGTCCTGTATACAGCTATATACACCCAACTTCCTTCCTGTATTCCTCCATCATCACTGACTGCACACTGCAGATATACATCATCTGTCCTGTATATATAGCTGTATATACCCACCTTCCTTACTGCATATAGAGACCTTCCTCCATCATCACTGACTGCAGATATATATCATCTGTCCTGTATACAGCTATATACACCCACCTTCCTTCCTGTATATACTAATACCATCCACCCTCTCTATATACACACACTTTACACCCTCTGTACTTTACAGGCCACATTTGATGGGCACATGCCTGCGCTTTATGGGATAATGACTAAGCCCCTCCCCTTCATGACATTATTGAAAGGGGGCGGAGCATGGATGACCTTAAAATGATGCCCCCCCCCTGAAAAAAGTTCTGCGGACACCCATGCCCACTGCAGTTGAGGATTTTGTTGGCAGCTAGTGTACATGCTCCTCAGTTTGCAGTGTATTTTCTACCCTGAGCATTTCCTCCCTATCACATTTGAGCAGCCTATGTGACTATAGAGTCACACGTGTGGGTGTATACACAGTGGTAAATGGCAGCTCACTCCCTCCCTTCTCCTTCTCCTCCATGCCCACTAACCAGCTAAAACAGTGGGGGCAGGATATTACATGTAAATTGATGGAGGCTTCACCTCCCTCTTATTCTAAGACAAAGGCTGGAGGAGAGTGAGACAGGCAATGCTATTGCCAAAAAATAATAAATATTTGATTTCAAGTATATATTTGTATGACCATTTAAAACAGTTTATTGATAATATTTATTTATTTTTACTCTGTATCCCAAAGGCTATTTTTGTCAGGAAATGTTCCATCCGCTGGTAAGACCTGTTATTTGGCATGCAGTACTGAGGTCCACCAGCAGGTGTCTCCTGGCAGTTTGGAACTGTCAGGAGAGCTTTTCCCTGTTAATAGTATATCATCTTTGGGCCGCAGTACTGGCGTCCACCAGCGGATGGATCCTGGCAGTGTGGAGCAGACAGTACCTCCTACAATCAGGTGTCACTTGAGGCCAATCACAGGCCTATAAATACCCGGCAAACATTTACATGTTTGCCTTGACTTCGTCATTGCCTCCTGACCCGCAAGCTATCTGATCCTGTAACCTGTGCCCTGAACCTGTGCCCTGAACCTGTGCCCTGAACCTGTGCCCTGAACCTGTGCCCTGATCCTGTGCCCTGAACCTGTCTCCCTGTCTCGGACCCTATCTTGTCCCACCTGTTACCTTGCATCCCTGCCTGCAGTCTGACCCATCCATCCTCTCCCTGTCCTGTGTTCCTTACCCCATCTGCTGCTCTCCCTGTGTATGACCTTGGCCTGGCTTACGTTTATGTCTCTGGAACATCCCTTGTCCATCTGCTGATCTGCTGTGTATGACCCTGGCCTGGCTATTGTTTATGAACCTGGTATTTCCGATTTATTACACTTATCTGTCTATTGTTATCTGCATATTGGAGTTGGTTGGTTGTATTTATATTATTCACTTTCTTTAATAAATTAATATATTTTCACTTACATACGTTTTGGTGTCCTCTGTCGCAGATCACACGGTTCTGGTCACACCTGCTCATGACAGTAAGTCAAGGCCATCCCTGACCAGAAGTGGCTGCACAGGGGAACCATTTTGATTCAGTTGGTTGCAAACATGAATACCGATGAGGTTATTTATCTTTCTCTGCTGGCATCTGAAAGTGGTGATTATTGCCGCCAGGCTTTGAAAGGATGGTCTAGTGATCAGTTGTTTGCCACTATACGTTTGGCTCACTCCCTGGTCGATCAGGGTTACATTTTGTTTGGGGAGGTGCAGCCTTTGATCAAACTATGTACTGAGCTGGCCCTGCCCTGTATTCCTGAGGGCCGTGATGATTTCACTCCTCCTTTTGATATAAATCAGGTTGTATCACTAGTTTGGCTTTGTGAAGATGATCCAGACGATTTTTGTGAGCACTATTCAGCCTGTCCCTCACAGGTAATTGCTGAGTGCATTGTGTCTGCTCAGTCTTTTGTTAGACAGGGAGGTTTAAAAGCACAGTTTGTACAACCTATACTTTCAGCATGGTCTGACATGATGCAAGCAGCTCCAGTTAAACAAACCACCCCTGCCACCAAACACCAGCCTACCCAAATGTATGTTTCCCCATCACCCATGTCAACCACAGTTGCAGCTCAGTATACGCTGCTGCCAAACAAATACTCATATCCAGTCTCTGCTCCCTGTACCTATCCTGCATTCAACCCACCTGTCTCTTCCCTGCTGCCTGCAAACCCACACGAACTTCCTCCAGCCACTGTTACCTCTTCCCTGCCATATCCCAATCCTCCTCTCCAGTCTGCTGCACCCCTCACCTACAGATCTTCAGTAGTCAAGCCCAAGAAGAAACGGAAGTTCTTCCCCACTCACACAATCCTGCCAGTAACCCAACCTGCTCCCAATTTGCAGTCTGATGTTCCAGCTTTGCAGTCTGATGTTCCAGCTTTGCAGTCTGATGTTCCAGCTTTGCAGTCTGATGTTCCAGCCTTCCAGTCTGATGTTCCAGCCTTCCAGTCTGATGTTCCAGCCTTGCAGTCTGATGTTCCAGCCTTGCAGTCTGATGTTCCAGCCTTGCAGTCTGATGTTCCAGCCTTGCAGTCTGATGTTCCAGCCTTCCAGTCTGATGTTCCAGCCTTCCAGTCTGATGTTCCAGCCTTGCAGTCTGATGTTCCAGCTTTGCAGTCTGATGTTCCAGCCTTGCAGTCTGATGTTCCAGCCTTGCAGTCTGATGTTCCAGCCTTGCAGTCTGATGTTCCAGCCTTGCAGTCTGATGTTCCAGCCTTGCAGTCTGATGTTCCAGCTTTGCAGTCTGATGTTCCAGCTTTGCAGTCTGATGTTCCAGCTTTGCAGTCTGATGTTCCAGCTTTGCAGTCTGATGTTCCAGCTTTGCAGTCTGATGTTCCAGCTTTGCAGTCTGATGTTCCAGCTTTGCAGTCTGATGGTCCAGCTTTGCAGTCTGATGGTCCAGCTTTGCAGTCTGATGTTCCAGCCTTCCAGTCTGATGTTCCAGCCTTGCAGTCTGATGTTCCAGCCTTGCAGTCTGATGTTCCAGCCTTGCAGTCTGATGTTCCAGCCTTGCAGTCTGATGTTCCAGCCTTGCAGTCTGATGTTCCAGCTTTGCAGTCTGATGTTCCAGCTTTGCAGTCTGATGTTCCAGCTTTGCAGTCTGATGTTCCTGCTTTGCAGTCTGATGTTCCAGCTTTGCAGTCTGATGTTCCAGCTTTGCAGTCTGATGTTCCAGCTTTGCAGTCTGATGTTCCAGCTTTGCAGTCTGAGGTTCCAGCTTTGCAGTCTGAGGTTCCAGCCTTCCAGTCTGATGCACCCGCTCTCCAGTCTGATATGCTTGCCTTCCAGCCCGAAACCCCAGTGTCCATGTTCCAGTGTGACGCTCCAGCGACTATTGACCAGTCCGATGTACCTGCTGTTCTGCCTGATGTGCCCACTGTTCAGCCTGATGAGCCTGCTTTCCGGTTTGATGTGTCCATCCTCCAGCCTGATATCCTGGTATCTGTCTTCCAGCCTGATGTCGTGATGTTGGTATCCCAGCCTGAGGTTTCGGTGCCCGTGTCTCAGCCTGAAGTTTCGGTGCCCGTGTTTCAGCCTGGAGTTTCGGTGCCCGTGTCTCGGCCTGTTGAATCGGTGCCCGTTACCCGGTCTGCTGAACTGGTGCCCATTACCCAGTCTGCTAAACCGAAGTCCATCACTTTGCCTGTCAAGCCAGTATCCGTTATCCGGCTTGCCGAACCGGTGCCCGGTGTCCAGCTCGCTGAGTCAGGGCCTGTTACCCAGCCCACTGGGCCGGGGTCCGTTACCCAGCTTGCTGAGCCGGTGCCTGTAATCCGGCCTGCCCTTACGGTGCTCGCTGTTCGGCCCAATGTTCCAGAGCCTGCTGCCCAGCCTGATGACCCGGAGCCTGCTGCCCAGCCCGATGGCCCGGAGCCTGCTGCCCAGCCCGATGGCCCGGAGCCTGCTGCCCAGCCCGATGGCCCGGAGCCTGCTGCCCAGCCCGATGGCCCGGAGCCTGCTGCCCAGCTCGATGACCCGGAGCCTGCTGCCCAGCTCGATGACCCGGAGCCTGCTGCCCAGCTCGATGACCCGGAGCCTGCTGCCCAGCTCGATGACCCGGAGCCTGCTGCCCAGCTCGATGACCCGGAGCCTGCTGCCCAGCTCGATGACCCGGAGCCTGCTGCCCAGCTCGATGACCCGGAGCCTGCTGCCCAGCTCGATGACCCGGAGCCTGCTGCCCAGCTCGATGACCCGGAGCCTGCTGCCCAGCTCGATGTCCGGGTGCCTGCTGCCGCCCAGCTCGATGTCCGGGTGCCTGCTGCCGCCCAGCCTGATGTCCCGGTGTCTGCCCTCCAGCCTGATGTCTCGGTGACTGCCCTCCAGCTTGATGAGCCCGCTGCCCAGCTTGAAGTGCCCATGCCTGTTGTGCCACCACCTGTTCTGCCTGTTGTGCCACCATCTGTTGTTCTGCTTAATACCATAGACTATGGACAATTACAACCAATTGGAGCGTCCGGAGGCCGCTCCTTTGAGGGGGGGTACTGTCAGGAAATGTTCCATCCGCTGGTAAGACCTGTTATTTGGCATGCAGTACTGAGGTCCACCAGCAGGTGTCTCCTGGCAGTTTGGAACTGTCAGGAGAGCTTTTCCCTGTTAATAGTATATCATCTTTGGGCCGCAGTACTGGCGTCCACCAGCGGATGGATCCTGGCAGTGTGGAGCAGACAGTACCTCCTACAATCAGGTGTCACTTGAGGCCAATCACAGGCCTATAAATACCCGGCAAACATTTACATGTTTGCCTTGACTTCGTCATTGCCTCCTGACCTGCAAGCTATCTGATCCTGTAACCTGTGCCCTGAACCTGTGCCCTGAACCTGTGCCCTGAACCTGTGCCCTGATCCTGTGCCCTGAACCTGTCTCCCTGTCTCGGACCCTATCTTGTCCCACCTGTTACCTTGCATCCCTGCCTGCAGTCTGACCCATCCATCCTCTCCCTGTCCTGTGTTCCTTACCCCATCTGCTGCTCTCCCTGTGTATGACCTTGGCCTGGCTTACGTTTATGTCTCTGGAACATCCCTTGTCCATCTGCTGATCTGCTGTGTATGACCCTGGCCTGGCTATTGTTTATGAACCTGGTATTTCCGATTTATTACACTTATCTGTCTATTGTTATCTGCATATTGGAGTTGGTTGGTTGTATTTATATTATTCACTTTCTTTAATAAATTAATATATTTTCACTTACATACGTTTTGGTGTCCTCTGTCGCAGATCACACGGTTCTGGTCACACCTGCTCATGACAATTTTATTTTGAACATATGACAAGCAGCAGAGGACTAGAAGCTCCTCCTGCCACTATTTCCCTACAGACAAGCTAGGAAAGATCACGTGACACCTGTATATTGATTAATAAAATAGGTACTTAGATGTTTGTTTTTTTTAACCACTTAAGGACTGCCCCACATACATGTACTGCGGAAGGGTGGCCCTTAAGCGCAAAATCACATACCTATACATGATTCCTATTGTCGGCTCTGGGGCGCCCACTCGGGCCTCTGAAACCACGCTCCCGCTGTGATTGGACAAAATCAGCGGGTCCGGCGGCCGCAATGGCCACCGTGACCCGCTGATTCTTCACTGGAGAGACAAAACGGCGATCTGTCTATGTAAACAGGGCAGACCGTTGTTCTGTCAGAGAGGAAGAGAGAGATCCTGTGTTCCCGCTAATCAGGAACACAGATCTCCCTCTTCCTCCAGGTAAACCACCCCCCACACAGTTAGAAATCACTCCCTACGAGCACCCTTAACCCTTTTATCGCCCCCGATGTTAACCCCTTCCCTGCCAGTGTCATGTATACAGTGACAGTGCATTTTTTTTTAGCACTGATCACTGTATTGGAGTCACTGGTCCCCAAAAGTGTCAGTGTCAAATTTGTTTGCCGCAATGTCACAGTCCCACTAAAAATCGCTGATCGCCGCCATTACTAGTAAAAATAAAAAGTCTATAAATATATCCCATAGTTTGTAGACGCCATAACTTTTGCGCAAACCAATCAATATACGCTTATTGGGATTTTTTTACCAAAAATATGTAACAGAATACATATTGGCCTAAATTGATGAATAAATTAGATTTTTTAAATTTTTTTATTGGATATGTTTTATAGCAGAAAGTAAAAAATATGGTTTTGTTTTTTTCACAATTGTCACCCTTTTTTTGTTTATAGCGCAAAAAATAAAAATGCAGAGGTGATCAAATACCACCAAAAAAGGCTCTATTTGTGGGAAAAAAAGGACATCAATTCTATTTGGGTACAACGTCGCACGACCGCACAATTGTCAGTTAAAATAACGTTATTAAGGGGGTAAAACCGTCCAGGACTGAAGTGGTTAATTAAAATAATTACAGTGCTATCATACATATACAGAAAGAAAAGTGATAGGGCTCTTTCACACGGGGCGGATCAGTGATGATCCGCCCCGTGAACACCCGCTTGCTCAGCGGGGATCGCTCCGTCGATCCCTGCTGAGTTGGAAAATTACAGGTCCGTCGCTGCACACTGTGTTTAAGAAAATATAAAAAAAAAGAGAGCACCAAAACCAAAACCCCACATTCCCCATCCCCGTGTCCATAATTATAAAATATTAAAAATATAGACTTTTGGTATGTGTTTGATAAAAAACAGCTAGCGTCAGGACAGTATGCATGTACACTGGAAAAGGTCAAAGTTCAGCTTTTGAAAAACCCCAGACGTATTGCACAGATTGTTTAGAAACCTATTTATATGACAAAATACTATACAAACGGGACAAGCATGCGAACAGCTGCAATGAAAAATTTCCGTACCTTGTCAAATATGATTTTTTTCCCTATGATCGTCAGTGCCCTCTAGTGGCCATAACTTGGTATTTTCCTGATTGAAATATTTCAGGAAAAATACTGCATTATGGCCACTAGATGTTGCTGACAATCATAGCAAATAATCACATTCGACAATATATGGCAATTTTTCATTGCAGCTGTGTGCATGTTTTTCGCTGTACAGAATTTTCTTTTATAAACAGACCCCACAGTGTCTATGTAAGCAACTTAAGTAGGCTGCAATCTAAGAGGGACAGACCAGGCAATGTTCATCCAAAAATTCTATATTGGAGTATTTTATTTTCACGGAAAAAAAAAATTGCTCAAGGTTGATTCAAACAATATAAGCAGCTTTAATAGGCCCTAGTTTTAAAGACAGGGACCGGGGAGGTTTAGGATAAAAAAAGATAAAAAAAATAAAGTTTTTCATTCAAAACTGTGGTGTATTATTTCACAGAAAATGTTCTGCTATGGATGCAGATTGCTTGTGTCCAGGGCAGATCATCCACAGGCAACGGCTGCATGTTCATTTACATGTGAATGGCTTCAGGCGCTGTCAGCCTCTAATTGCCCTGAATAGGGCTGATAAAAAAGAGAGAGAGAGCGCACCAGCCTAGTGCATTATCCTTGATAAATTTATTAGTTAAAACCAAGATTAAAATCTACTCACAAAGGTAGGAGAAAAAATCGCATTGTATACAGGCACAGAAGCGATTGGTCCAATGGTAGCAGTCTTTCCAGGTCCTAGGAAGAGGACGTACGGACTGCTGCTGGCTAACGCGTTTCGAAGGTGTCCCTTCTTCATCAGAGTCACGCAGGACTCCTTCGTCAGGCATGTGATGTCATCCATCAGTCTCTGAAACGTTACACCTTTCTTGTGTTGTGATCATGCAATAAACTACCCATTTGGACGCCGCTTTGTGCCGATCCTTAGTGTGCTGACAAATATCTACTTTGTGACTTGAACCAGTATCCAGCTGGTTGTTGCTGCAGCACCCAAATCTTGGGAGCTTATACCAAGAACGTGTGCGATGGGAATATAAGGTATTAACATCTAAGAGTAGACTTTATTACCAAACACACATCAAGTTAAAAAATGCACTCATGTGTCAAGGACATTTACATGTTTGTGGTTATCGCAGAAAACAGCCATATTGATATTGAGAGAAGTTATGTGTTTTGCACTCTCCTATAGCATTTTCCCAGGAAAATATACCTTTAGATTCAAAAGACAGGGGGCGCCACCATTTAAACTTGTAAACTTTAAACGTGTAAACTTTATTACCAACACAAATAAAAATGTAAAATACACTCATGTTATAAATTGATAAAAGGCACATCTAGTAGTCCTGTGGACATCTGCAGAGTTTACCAGGGAAGCGGCCAGGTATTGCAGAGTAGCACCTGGAAGCGGCTGTTGGATCTATGCAGAGTTTGTAATGGGAGCATTGTGGAGTGATGCAGAGCTGTCATAGATCCCACAGCTGCTTCCAGGCACTACTATGTAACACCTGGCCGCTTCCCTGGAGAACTCGGCAGATGCCCACAGGACTACTAGATGTGCCTTTTATCTATTTTAACATGTGAGTGTATTTTACATTTTTATTTGTGTTGGTAATAAAGTTTACACTTAAATGGTGGCGCCCCCTGTCTTTTGAATATAAAGGTATATTTTCCTTGAAAAATGCTATAGGAGAGTGCAAAACACATAACTCTCAATATCAATATGGCTGTTTTCTGCGATGACCACAAGCATGTAACTGTCCTTGATAACACTCTGAAAATCTGTAAGCTGCCAGAACTCTTCCAAATAAACTCTGCAAGTGTGTCTGCATCAGCATTTTTTTTTTTGAGCACATGATTTGAGCCGGAGGAAAGTACTGTACTATATTTACTTGATTTAAGCTATTTTTTTTTTTTTCAGTTGCTTCCTAGTTTCCATGCCTAGGCAAATGATGTCACATATCCCAGGAGTCTTTAGGAGGGAAGGAAGGGTTTTCTAAGCTAATCACACTCTCCTGCATGCATGCCTGAGCTAAGGGCAGATGGATTTCAGGAAATAAAATGAATGATCTGCCCTTCATGAATCACCTTCCCTTACTTAAGATGGCCACAGCCAGAAATGCTTGGGGGTTGTTTTTCAAAGTGATTTCTTAGCAAAATAAATCATGGAGGTATAGATTGATATGTGAGTTTGCTTTAAATATTAAAAACAAATTAAATAGTGTTTTTTGGTTTGTGGTGTTCAGATGCAGTCTAGTTCTGTTTTAAGCTATTTTTTTTTTTTGCTGTAAGTTCTCAGTAAAGCATTTGTCTTAGTTTCACAGTTCTGGTGTCTCCTCTTGTCCTGGCTAAGCACAGTCTACACTTAGAAATCTTGACATTCTTCAGTGCTGTAGAGTTTGTGATGTCACAAGATGGTGCAAGTACACAGTGTCCGAGGCAGACGCTGTATGGGGCACATTCCTAGGCATGTTAGGAACCACTGATAGGGAATGCATTGCTTCTAGAATGCAGCATTTAACCACTTCAATACCAGGCACTTAGACACCTTCCCGCCCAGACCAATTTTCAGCTTTCAGCGCTGTCACAATTTGAAGGACATCACTGTACCCAAACAAATTTTTTATCATTTTCTTCACACAAATAGAGCTTTCTTTTGGTGGTATTTGATCACCTCTGCGGTTTTTATTTTTTGCGCAACAAATAAAAAAAGACCGAAAACTTTGAAAAAAGACAAGTTTTTCTTTGTTTCTGTTAAAATTTTTTAGAAATAAGTATGTTTTCTTCTTCAATGACGGGCACTGATACGGCGGCACTGATGGGCACCGATGAGGTGGCACCAATGAAGTGGCACTGATGAGGTGGCACTGACGGGCACTGATGATGAGCACTGATAGGCGGCACTGATGGGCACTGATAGGTGGCACTGATGGGCACTGATAGGTGGCACTGCTATGCAGCACCGATAGGCACTCATAGGTGGCACCGATGGGCACTCATAGGCGGCACTGATGGGCATTTGTAGGTGGCATTGATGGGTACTTATGGGTGGCACTGATGGGTACTTATTGGTGGCACTGATACGTGGCACGGATGGGCACTGATAGGTGGACACTGATGGGCACGGATGGGCAATGACAGGTGGCACCGATGGACACTGATGGGTGGCACTGATGACACTGACTGATGGCACTGATGCCCCTAAGGGTGGCATTGCTGGGCATCAGTGCTATATAATGGTGCCAATCAGTGCCCATTTGTGGGCACTGATTGGCACAGATTGGGCACATGTGGATGGCCATGGGATACCTGGCCATCCACATGTTGCCCCTTCCCTGGTGGTCCTAGTGGCGATCCCTGGTGGTCCAGTGTGGTGATCTGAGGGGGGGCTGCACTGATAAACAATCAGCGCAGACCCCCCCTGTCTGGAGAGCCGCCGATCGGCTCTCCTCTACTCGCGTGTGTCAGACGCGAGTGAGGAAGAGCCGATCAACGGCTCTTCCTATTGACATCGTGATCAGCCGTGATTGGACACGGCTGATCACATGGTAAAGAGCCTCCGCCGGAAGCTCTTTACCGAGATTGGTGTAGCGGTGTGTCAGACTGACACACCGATCCACCGATCGCCGCGATGCACGCCCCCCCGGGTGCGCGGCGGCATGTTATCCTGCTGGACGTCATATGACGCCCAGTCAGGATAACTGAACCACCGCCCGGCCGTCATCTGCTATGGGCCGGGCGGGAAGTGGTTAAGCAGAATGCAGTTTTACTAAAACTGGTGCACTCAGAATCTGGTGCAGCTGTGCACGGTAGCCAATCAAGTTCTAACCGCAGCTTGTTCAATTAAGCTTTGGAAATAAGCCCAGGTATACACTGAGCTGCAGGAATGAAGCTGTGCGCGTTCAGCTGAACTCGCACGATTTCACTCCCGCATGTCAGTCCCGATTTCGGCTGCGATTTCACAGACATCTGTGTGGGTTTCTGCATGGAAATCGTAAAAAGTAGTACAGAAACTACTTTTTGAAATCGGTGCGACGCCGCAAATGCAGCGTCGCACCGATTAGGATGTGCCATTGCCGGCAATTGCTGCCGATTTGACATGCGGTTTGACATGTCAAATCGCACCAATGTGAACCAGGGCTAAAACCTGGAAGCGGATTGTTTCTATGCAGAGCTACACCAGATTTTGCACAAGCCAGTTTTAGTAAATAACCCCTTATGTCAGGTTCAGCATCTGGCAATTGGAGCGCATGCCTGTCCATCTGTTAACAATGCCATTTACTGAGTGTGCTGAGTGTACATCCTGCAGACTGCGAGTCCATGCCAGCACTTTAAACATGTTTAATAGTATGACCTGCAGCACTCCATCAATAATATATCACAGAGAAATATTTCCTCTTCATTTATTCATACAGTTTTATGTTGCTGACATTGCTGTCACTGGTGAACAAAATGAAGATGATAGTTAAAGTACGATTAGTCCTGTCGATTTATGGGACGTACACTTCCTACCTGTTGGGGGTTATTAAAGCTGCAACTTGTAATATTACTGGCATAATTGTCTAAAGCATTGGTGATTAATTGTCTAAAGCAGTGGTGGTCAACTAATTGTCTAAAGCAATGGTGGTCAACTAATTGTCTCAAGTAATGGTGATCAACTAATTGTCTATAGCAATGGTGGTCAACTAATTGTCTAAAGCAATGGTGGTCAACTAATTGTCTATAGCAATGGTGGTCAACTAATTGTCTAAAGCAATGGTGGTCAACTAATTGTCTAAAGCAATGGTGGTCAACTAATGCCACGTACACACGATCGGAATTTCAGGCCGCAAAAGACCAATGAGAGTTTTTCATCGGAAAATGCGACCGTGTGTATGCTCCATCGGCCTTTTGCTGGCGGAATCCCAGCCAGCAAAAGATTGAGAGCATGCTCTCAATTTATCGGTCGGGAAAAATTCCTATCCAAAAATGTGATCGTCTGTGGCAATTCCAACGCGCAAAATCCCTACGCATACTCGGAAACAATTCGACACAGGCTCAGAAGCATTGAACTTCATTTTCTCGGCTCGTCGTAGTGTTGTACGTCATGGCGTTCTTGACGGTCGTAATTTCAGCGAACGTTTGCGTGACCGTGTGTATGCAAGGAAAACTTGAGCGGAATCCCATTGGAAAAGCCGTCATATCTTTTTCCGACAAGAAAACCGATCGTGTGTACACGGCATTATTGTCTAAAGCAATGGTGGTCAACTAATTGTCTAAAGCAATGGTGGTCAACTAATTGTCTAAAGCAATGGTGGTCAACTAATTGTCTAAAGTAATGGTGGTCAACTAATTGTCTAAAGCAGGGGTCCTCAAACTACGGCCCGCGGGCCGAATCCGGCCCTCATGCGTTTTTGATCCGGCCCGTGGACTGCCCCTTTAAAATTGCAGCACTCCCCCTGCCCTCTGCTCCCTCCATCACAGGACGGGAAACATGACAGGCCGGACAAAGGACCTTTTGTGCTAAGAAGCAGGTGATTGGTTACTAGGCATCAGAGCGGTCCCAGGAACCAATCACCTGCCCCTCACTTCCAAAGTCCCGCCCTTCGTCCGGACCTACCATGCCTCGTGTCCTGCGTGATACAGGTAAGTGTTGAGTGCTGTGATATTATAGGGGGCGGCAGTGTAATATTGATATGGGGGGAGTCTGTGACATGGGGGGATCCTGTGACATGGGGGGAGTCTGTGACATGGGGGGATCCTGTGACATGGGGGAGTCTGTGACATGGGGGGATCCTGTGACATGGGGGGATCCTGTGATATGGGGAGATCCTGTGACATGGGGGGAGTCTGTGACATGGGGGGATCCTGTGACATGGGGGAGTCTGTGACATGGGGGGATCCTGTGACATGGGGGGATCCTGTGACATGGGGAGATCCTGTGACATGGGGGGAGTCTGTGACATGGGGGGATCCTGTGACATGGGGGGATCCTGTGACATGGGGAGATCCTGTGACATGGGGGAGTCTGTGACATGGGGGGAGTCTGTGACATGGGGGGGATCTGTGATATGGGGGATCTGTGATATGGGGGATCTGTGATATGGGGGGATCTGTGATGGGGGATCTGTGATATGGGGGGGGGGGGTATGTGATGGGGGATCTGTGATATGGGGGAGTCTGTGATATGGGGGAGTCTGTGATATGGGGGTATCTGTGATATTGGGGGGGATCTGTGATATGGGGGGGATCTGTGATATGGGGGGGATCTGTGATATGGGGGGATCTGTAATATGGGGGAGTCTGTTATGGGGGAGATCTGTGATATGGGGGAGTCTGTTATGGGGGAGTCTGTGATATAGGGAGTCTGTTATGGGGGAGTCTGTTATGGGGGAGTCTGTGATAGGGGGAGTCTGTGATAGGGGGGATTTGTGATGGGGAGTCTGTTATGGGGGGATCTGTGATGGCAGAGTCTGTTATGGGAGATCTGTGATATGGGGGGATCTGTGATATGGGGGGGATCTGTGATATGGGGGGATCTGTGATATGGGAGGATCTGTGATATGGGGGGATCTGTGATGGGGGCAGTGGCGTCTCCAGCTTTCATATTTAGGGGGGGCACATGGGGGGACAGGGACAAAAATAGGGGGGCAATATAAAATGCAAAAATAGATAGATAGATAGATAGATAGATAGATAGATAGATAGATAGATAGATAGATAGATAGATAGATCTATCTATCTATATATATTTTATCTATCCTGGGGCCCTTTACCCCTTTACTACGATCCCACAACGGCCCTTTCACATGTTCTGCAGTGAGCTCCCTTCCTACTGTATTGGGGCCCACCCAGGGTGACAGAGAACAAGAGATATATGTCACCAGCATACCAAGAAAATATAAGGGTCCAAAGCAGTGGGAGAACTATCAGGCAAAGGTTGCAAAGGTTGTCTTTCCACCGGGCCCTGGTGTTCTGTCACTGTGGGGTTCCCCCAGCCTCCTCTTACTGCCCTGCCCCTGCTATTGAGAACTCTGGTCTGGCATCTCTTAGAATTTACAGGCTGGTTCTCTTGTCCTAAGGACGGGAGAAATCAGTCTGTTTTTTCAGTAACTGAGAGTCCTGGTGGAGTCCTTCCTGCAACTCGCTCTTCTCCCTGCCAATGAGGATGCAGGGGAAGGAGCAGATCGGGCGGTCGTGGTTGTGTGAGCGCTTGCATTATGCAGTGTCAGCGAGCAGAGGGAGGGGGGAGGAATCACCTGCAGGAGCTGACTGGGGACGTTCTCCCTCTCAATAGAGACTGTGTCACCCCAGCGGTGGCCCGAGTAAGATGCGGCACATCCGATATGAGTACAAACAAAAAGAAATTGCCTTTTTGTAAAAAAAAAAAAAAAAAAAAAAGAAAAAAAAATTTTTTTTTGGGGGGGGGGGCACATGGTGGGGCCCAGCATAATGTTGGGGGGGTCAGGGCCCCCTCTGGCCCCCCCCCCAGGGTCGCCATTGGATGGGGGGTCTGTTAGGAGGGGATCTGTGATATGGGGAAGTCTGTGATAGGGGATCTGTGATGGGGAGATCTGTGATATGGGGGATCTGTGATGGTTAGTCTGTTATGGGGGGATCTGTGATGGCAGAGTCTGCTATGGGGGATCTGTGATATGGGGGGATCTGTTATGGGGGAGTCTGTTATGGGGGAGTCTGTGATATGGGGGATCTGTGATGGTGGGATCTGTGATATGGGAGGATCTGTGATGGGGATCTGTGATGGGGGAGTCTGTTATGGGGGATCTGTGATGGCGGAGTCTGTGATGGGGGATCTGTGATGGGGGAGTCTGTTATGGGGGATTTGTGATGGGGGAGTCTGTTATGGGGGGATCTGTGATGGCAGAGTCTCTTATGGGAGATCTGTGATATGGGGGGATCTGTGATATGGGGGGATCTGTGATATGGGGGGATCTGTGATATGGGGGGATCTGTGTTATGGGGGGATCTGTGATATGGGGAAGTCTGTGATATGGGGGATCTGTGATGGGGAGTCTGTTATGGGGGGATCTGTGATGGCAGAGTCTGTTATGGGAGATCTGTGATATGGGGGGATCTGTGATATGGGGGGGATCTGTGATATGGGGGGGATCTGTGATATGGGGGGATCTGTGATATGGGGGGATCTGTGATATGGGGGGATCTGTGATGGGGGGTCTGTTAGGAGGGGATCTGTGATATGGGGAAGTCTGTGATAGGGGATCTGTGATGGGGAGATCTGTGATATGGGGGGATCTGTGATGGGGAGTCTGTTATGGGGGGATCTGTGATGGCAGAGTCTGTTATGGGGGATCTGTGATATGGGGGGATCTGTGATGGGGGAGTCTGTTATGGGGGAGTCTGTGATATGGGGGATCTGTGATGGTGGGATCTGTGATATGGGGGGATCTGTGATGGGGATCTGTGATGGGGGAGTCTGTTATGGGGGGATCTGTGATGGCGGAGTCTGTGATGGGGGATCTGTGATGGGGGAGTCTGTTATGGGGGATCTGTAATGGGGGAGTCTGTTATGGGGGGATCTGTGATGGCAGAGTCTCTTATGGGAGATCTGTGATATGGGGGGATCTGTGATATGGGGGGATCTGTGATATGGGGGGATCTGTGTTATAGGGGGATCTGTGATATGGGGAAGTCTGTGATAGGGGATCTGTGATGGGGAGATCTGTTATATGGGGGGATCTGTGATGGGGGGATCTGTGATGGCAGAGTCTGTTATGGGGGATCTGTGATATGGGGGGATCTGTCATGGGGGGGCTTTGTTATGGGGTGAGTCTGTGATGGGGAGGGGGGTCTGTGATTGGGAGGGGTTCTGTAATGAGGGGAGTCTGTGAAATACTGATAAGTTTATATTGATTACAATTGTTCTTTATTTTAAATATTGTACTGTTTTTTCCTGTTTTTTGTTTTTTTGCACTACAAATAAGATGTGTGCATAGGAATTAGTTCATATTTTTTTTAAACTATAGTGCGGCCCCCCAACAGTCTGAGGGACCGTGAACTGGCCCCCTGTCTAAAAAGTTTGAGGACCCCTGGTCTAAAGCAATGGTGGTCAGCTGGACCTGACACCTCCAGGCTGCACAATAGGCGCACATATTCTCACCTTAACACCCAAGGATTTTTGTCCTGCAGCATTTTTTGTAATTTATTACACTGCACACGGAAGGAGTTGAAGTACAATAGCCAACAGCACTGGTGACAGTAGCTGCAAAAATAAACCCCAACATTGGTATCAGTAGACACAATAATAACCCCCAACAATGGTGTTAGTTGATGTAATAAAAACTCCCAGAATTGGTGTCAGTGGATGCAATAATAACCCCCAGCATTGGTGGCAGTGAATGCAAAAATAAGCCCCAGTACTGGCATCAGTCTATACAATAATAACACCAGCATTGGTGTCAGTGGACGCAATAATAACCCCCAGTACTGGCATTAGGGGATACAATAAAAACCCCTATAATTGGTGTTCGTGAACGCAATAATAGCCCCCAACACTGGTATCAATGGACAAAATTATAGCCCCAATATTGGTGTCAGTTAATACAATAAAAGTCCAATCTTTCCCTTTCAGTGATGGTGCTGGAACACAGAGAGCATTCCAGCGCCTGGCACCCCGCTCCCACTCTGCTTTCAACAAGTTGCCCAACAGACCACACACTGGTAGGCTGCACTGGTGGGCACTGATAGGCTGCACTGATGGGAAATTATACACTGCACTGATGGGCACTGATAGGCTGCACTGATGGGAAATTATACGCTGCACTGATGGGCAATGATAGGCTGCACTGATGGGCACTAACATGCTGCACTGATGGACACTGGTAGGCTGCACTGGTGGGCACTGATAGGCTGCACTGATGGGAAATTATACGCTGCACTGATGGGCAATGATACGCTGCTTTGATGGGCAATGATACGCTGCACTGATGGGCAATGGTAGGCTGCACTGATGGGCACTGACATGCTGCACTGATGGGCACTGATAGGCTGCACTGATGGGCAATGATAGGCTGCACTGATGGGCAATGATATGCTGCACTGATGGCCACTGATATACTGCACTAATGGCCACTGATATACTGCACTGATGGCCACTGATGAGGTGGAACTGATAAGCTGCACTGATAAGCTGCACTGATGGGCACTAAAGAGGCTGCACTGATGGGCACTGACAGGCTGCATGGATGGGCACTGATGGGCACTGATGAGTTTGCACTGATGGGCACTAATAGGCTGCACTGATGAGCAATGATATGCTTTATGTTAATATTGTTAAAGTTGTTGGGGGGCTTCAGTAACCAAAACTGCAGTGTTTGTCCTCATGACATATCACAGGATGTGCCCTCATGGCTAACAGAGGACAGAGTTAGAAATAGACTTGGGAAACTTAACATTAATAAATCACTGGGACCAGATGGCTTGCACCCGAGGGTACTTAGGGAACTAAGTCAAGTAATTGCCAGACCATTGTTCCTAATTTTTACTGACAGTCTACTGACTGGAATGGTACCAGCTGATTGGAGAAAAGCCAATGTAGCACCAATATTTAAGAAACAGCCAAAATACATCCCTGGGAATTACAGACCAGTTAGCCTAACATCAATAGTATGCAAGCTCTTGGAATGGATGATAAAGGACTATATACAAGATTTTAGTAATGAAAACGCTATCATTAGCAGTAATCAGCATGGATTCATGAAGAATCGTTCCTGCCAAACCAATCTATGAACCTTCTATGAGGAGGTGAGCTGCCATCTAGATAAAGGAAGGCCCGTACAGGTGGTGTATCTGGATTTTGCAAAAGCATTTGACACAGTTCCCCATAAACATTTACTGTACAAAGTAAGGTCCTTTGGCACGGACCATAGGGTGACTACATAGATTGAAAACTGGCTACAAGGGCGAGTTCAGAGGGTGGACCTGGAGGATAGGGTAAACAGTTCAATCTCTGTATTTGCAGACGACACTAAGCTAAGCAGGGCAATAACTTCTGCGAAGGATGTGGAAACCTTGCTAGTAGATCTGAACAAATTAATGGGGTGGGCAACTACATTGCAAATGAGGTTTAATGCAGAAAAATGTAAAATACTGCATTTGGGTGGCAAAAAATATGAATGCAATCTATACACTGGGGGAAGAACCTCTGGGGGAATTTGGAATGGAAAAGGACCTGGGGGTCCTAGTAGATGATAGGCTCAGCAATGGCATGCAATGCCAAGCTACTGCTAACAAAGCAAACAGAATATTGACATGCATTAAATAGGGGATTAACTCCAGGGTTAAAGCGATAATTCTACCACTCTACAAGACTCTGGTCCGGCCTCACCTGTCCAGTTCTGGGCACCAGTTCTCACGAAGGATGTACTGGAAATGGAGCGAGTACAAAGAAGGGCAACAAAGCTAATAAAGGGTCTGGAGGACATTAGTTATGAAGAAAGGTTGCGAGCACTGAACTTATTCTCTCTGGAGAAGAGATGCTTGAGAGGGGTTATGATTTCAATTTACAAATACCGTACTGGTGACCCCACAATAGGTATAAAACTTTTTCGTGGAAGGGAGTTTAACAAGACATGTGGCCACTCATTAAAATTAGAAGAAAAGAGGTTTAACCTTAAACTATGTAGAGGGTTCTTTACTGTAAGAGCGGCAAGGATGTGGAATTCCCTTCCACAGGTGGTGGTCTCAGGGGGGATCATCGATAGTTTCAAAAAACTATTAGATAAGCACCTGAATGACCGCAACATACAGGATATACAATTGAATACTGACACATAATTACACACATAGGTTGGACTTGATGGACTTGGGTTTTTTCAACCTCACCTACTATGTAACTATGGCAGGGTAGGGATTAAAAACAGATTAGAAATTGCTAATCAGACAATGGCAGCTTGATCCTTCTAGTAAGCTTTTGCATCAGATTTCTCAAACCTTTGCATGCCTGCGCTTTATATGATGACTAAGCCCCTCCCCTTCATGACATTGTCAAAAAGGGGCGGAGCATGGGTGACCTTAAAATGATGCCCCCCACTGAAAAAAGTTCTGCGGACACCCATACATATGTGGTAGATCTCTGCTCCCTAATCCTTCAGACAACCTAGTTAACCTGTGCGGTTGCAGCCCCACTGCATGGGGAAAAACAATTTGGCCGGAGTTCATCTTTAATGCTAAGTATTCAGATGGACCCCTTGTCCCTGGGCTCATTGTCATCCTTCAACTTCCTATACATTGAGACATTTCTGTTTTCTGCTGCACAAAAAAACAACATTTATTTTTGGTCTCCTTCATTCGGTCGGTGATTGCAGCTGCCATCAGAGAGAATTAGGCAGCGTGAGCCATAAATAATAACAGTGATAATAATGATGTCCATTGTTACACAATGAGGCGCTCTGGAACACATGGCTATTCATTTCTTCTGATCTGTGAAGTCTTTTATTCTCCTGGGTTATTGAGGTTATTTAATTTTAAGTCTCTCTGTATGAGTCAGCATTTTCCATGGATTGATGATGTCAGAGTGAGTGGTGTGATGTCACATGGCTAATGATCTGCAGACATTCTCAATCATATCGTCACTGGAACTTCGCTACAGAAACCAGCTGGCAGAATTTGTAACATCATAAAATATCACGTGGAAAAGTGCAATTTGTGGTACTATTCAGATCATAGCCAGTCAGATTCCTAATTCTTTATCACCTTCCAGTAGCAGAACAATATTGTTTGTGATAACTTCTCTAAATCGTCACTGTGGTCAGTACAACTACTCTGATCCATCACTGTGCTCAGTACAACTCATCCGATCCATCACTGTGCTCAGTACAACTCATCCGATCCATCACTGTGCTCAGTACAACTCATCAGATCTGTCACTGTGCTCAGTACAACTCATGGGATCCATCACTGTGCTCAGTACAACTCATCTGATCCATCAATGTGCTCAGTACAACTCATCCGATCCATCACTGTGCTCAGTACAACACATCCGATCCATCACTGTGCTCAGTACAACTTATCAGATCCATCACTGTGCTCAGTACAACTCCTCTGATCCATCACTGTGCTCAGTACAACTCATCTGATCCATCACTGTGCTCAGTACAACTCATCCAATCCATCACTGTGCTCAGTACAACTCATCCGATCCATCACTGTGCTCAGTACAACTACTCTGATCCATCACTGTGCTCAGTACAACTCATCCGATCCATGACTGTGCTCAGTACAACTCATCAGATCTGTCACTGTGCTCAGTACAACTCATTCGATCCATCACTGTGCTCAGTACAACTCATCCGATCCATCACTGTGCTCGGTACAACTCATCTGGTCCGTCACTGTGATTAGTACAATTCCTCTGATCCTTAACTGTGCTCAGTACAACTCCTCTGATCCATCAATGTGCTCAGTACAACTCATCCAATCCATCACTGTGCTCAGTACAACTCATCTGATCCATCACTGTGCTCAGTACAACTCATCCGATCCATCACTGTGCTCAGTACAACTCATCTGATCTGTCACTGTGCTCAGTACAACTCATCAGATCTGTCACTGTGCTCAGTAAAACTCCTCTGATCTATCACTGTGCTCAGTACAACTCCTCTGATCCATCACTGTGCTCAGTACAACTCCTCTGATCCATCACTGTGCTCAGTACAACTCCTCTGATCCATCACTGTGCTCAGTACAACTCCTCTGATCCATGACTGTGCTCAGTACAACTCATCTGATCCATGGCTGTGCTCAGTACAACTCATCCGATCCATCACTGTGCTCAGTACAACTCATCCGATCCATCACTGTGCTCAGTACAACTCATCCAATCCATGACTGTGCTCAGTACAACTCATCCGATCCATCACTGTGCTCAGTACAACTCATCCAATCCATGACTGTGCTCAGTACAACTCATCCGATCCATCACTGTGCTCAGTACAACTCATCCAATCCATGACTGTGCTCAGTACAACTCATCCGATCCATGGCTTTGCTCAGTACAACTCATCTGATCCATCACTGTGCTCGGTACAACTCATCTGGTCCGTCACTGTGATTAGTACAATTCCTCTGATCCTTAACTGTGCTCAGTACAACTCCTCTGATCCATCAATGTGCTCAGTACAACTCATCCAATCCATAACTGTGCTCAGTACAACTCCTCTGATCCATGGCTGTGCTCAGTACAAATCCTCTTACTTGTCATTATTCTCAGTACAACTTTTATGGTCTGGCATTGTGCTCAGTACAACTCCTCTAATGCTGTGCCATGCTAGACAACTCCATAAAGATATATAATTTGCCAAAATATAATTTGTGTTGTAAATTCCATGCAGACTGATGTGTGTACAATCTTGGTATCTGGGATTATGTATTGTGTGTCACTATACCATGACTTTCACACCCTGAAGTTCTGGATCCCATCCTATACCTGATATGCTGGAGTTACAGAGTCGCCGGTCCAGGCCAATAACAAAATATAATGCTTGAGAGATTTTTTTTGTTGTGCAGATGGCGCTGTCTGCGCAGGTCATGTGACTTTGAAGTGAATGAGAGGACTTTCACTTGAAAGGGCTATTGCCTGGCTCTAGATATTTATTATACGGCATCCCGCCGCGTAATGGGGGCATTCCAGGTCAGCAGCTTTTATTTCTGATATGGCAGCGACCATCAATAACAAAGGAGATGATTGTAAGTTGTCCTCTTAGAACACTCAGCTTTTCATCGGATAGGGATAACTTCAGTCCGAACAAAATCTATTTCAATCTTCTCTTTTTACACCCCTGAATATAACCTGTTTAAGTATATGTACGGTCAAAATGTAAAAGCATATATTCATTTCCACACTGTATTTAAATTATTTCTACCCTACTTATATTATTCTAAACCAATGGTCTCCAAACTGCTGCCCAGGGGCCAGATGTGGCCCTTTGCTTGCTTTTATCAGGCCCTGCCACAACAATGTGGCATAATTCCCCCACCCCCACTGAGACCAGTGAAGGGGCACAATTCCTCCCAATGACATCAACAATGGGGCACAATTCCTCCCAATGACACCAATGATGGGGCACAATTGCTCCCACTGACACCATTGATGGGGCACAATTCCTCCCAATGACACCAAGGATGGGGCACAATTCCTCCCACTGCCTCCAAGGATGGGGCACAGTTCCTCCCAATAACACAAACAATTGGGCCCAGTGACACCAATGATGGGGCACAATTCCTCCCAATGATACCAATGATGGGATACAATTCCTCTCACTGACACCAACGATGGGACACAGTTCCTCCTAATGGCACCAATGATGGGGCACAATCCCCCCGAATGACACCAATGATGGGGCACAAATTCTCATACTGACACAAACAATGGGACACCGTTCCTCCCACTGACACCAACGATGGGGCACAATGCCTCCCACTGATACCAAAGATGAGGAAATGTTTTTTCCCTCTGATGTTGAAACCTTTTCTACTCCTATTGGTCACAGTCTGGCCCGCCTAAAGTCTGAAGGACAGTAAACTGGCCCCTGTTTAGAAAGTTTGAAGACCCCTGATCTAAATGATCTGTAAGTTTGTAAACATACTTTGTGAAGATCCCCACATGTTTTATGCCTTGAATTCTATGACACGTATCCTCTATGCCCTGTGAGTAGGCACTGATGTGTCACACATTTCACAGAGCCTGCCTTCTGACCTACAGAGGTGCTGAGAGGAGGAGTTTCAGATGGTAGAGTCAGTACAGGAATCACTGCTTGCAGGCAGCAAGGTACCATGGGATATGTAGTCCTTAGAAATTTAGGAGAAGGTGCAAAGCATGCAGGAAATTCAGGAAGTTGTGGACAGAGATGGCCAGCAGACAGGCAAAACTAACAACATGAAAGGAGATTTTGCAAGTACGCCTATTTTGAATTGTCAAAAATAATTATTGTTTGCATTGTTATTACAGTGCTGATATTTTAAAATGAAGTTGTATACTGTGATCATAAATTTCCTTTAACAACATTGTCCAGTTTTTATAGCTGGGAGAACTTCTGATATGCAAATGAGTCAATATTAAAAACTAAACCACACACAGAATTCTTTGATGTCTCATCATAACTGACTCATGAAAAACCACTTATGGTTTATGGGAACTAATCTTCCTGCTCAGTACAACTCTTCTGATGTGTCACTGGGTTCAGTACAACTCAACTAATCTGCCAAATAACCATTTTTCCGAGATTCAGTGGACATGATTAAAAGGATTGTCATTTTTTTAATTCTTCTAAATGTGTATGATGGTTTTCTTCCCATAGTATGGCTTCTAGATTCACTAATATCTAAAAAAAAGAGGGGTTTAAAAATGTGTGAAATGTATGATCTTGACATTGCATCTCCAGGGTTGTCTCAGACCCTTTTCCTGTGATCTTGTCATTGCATACCCAGGTCACCTCAGATGTTAGTCCTGTGATCTCTTCATTGCGTCTTCCAGGTCATCTCAGATTTTATTACTTTGATCTTGTCACTGCTTCCTCCAGGTCACCTCAGATCTCATTCCTGTGATCTTTTCATGGCATCCCCAGGGTCATCTCAGATCTCATTCCTGTGCAGTCTCATTCCTGTAATCTTCTCATTACCTTTACCTGGTCATCTCAGATCTCATTCCTGTGATCTTCTCATTACCTCCCCAGAGACGTCTCAGATCTCATTCTTGTGATCTTCTCATGACTGCTGAGGTGCAATAAGCCCAGGTCCCATGCAATAAATTACCATAGCAACTTATAACGCCTTGCCCCTTCTTCCCATCCAATAAAGACCACCTACAACCATTAATGTTGGAAAGGGCAAGGCCACAGCTTTTATTAACTCAAAACATAACATTAACAATTTAACCGTGCCAGTCACAGTTGCACTGTGAGCACACAATTCCAAATGTGAAAGGGAGATGAAGGAGGGGCCTGTCCTTACCATAAGTGCCGGACCGGCCGTCTATCTCCCAATTACCATCAAGGGCATAACTATTAATCCATGTTTGCTGGTAAGGTCACCAAAACCGCAGCAAGCTGTGACATACCAACCAGAAAATAGGGCGGGAGGGTGGGCAGCTCTTCCATGCTTCCATCCGAAAAGGCCCAGAATCCCCTGGGGTGCCAAACTCTTGAGCTCAGGCCCAACCCTTGTCCCATCCTGCACCAATCCCAAGTGACCCCAATAGTCACCTTAACTCCTCCCTGGCCATGCCCCCATCAGTCAGGGCTCTCTTTCCAGAAGGGTTCAAGAGGCCTTCATTACCTCCCCCTGGTCATCTCAGATCTCATTCCTGTGATCTTCTCATTACCTCCCCAGAGCCGTCTCTGATCTCATTCCTGTGATCTTCTCATTACTTCCCCCAGGGTCATCGCAGATCTCATTCCTGGAATCTTGTTATTATGTCCCTGGGTTTGACTCTGATCCCATTATTGTGATCTTATCAATGCATACTCAGGGGCATTTTAGATCCCATTCCTATTATCTTTTCATTGCATCTCACACCTAATTTCTGTGCTCTCTTCATTGTGTCCCTGGGGTCACCTCAGATCTCATTCTACAATCTCTTCATTGCTCCCCCAGAGTCATCCCACGTCTAATTTCTATGATCTCTTCACTATGTCTCCGGGGTCACTTCAGATCTCATTCTACAATCTCTTCATTGCGTTCTCTGAGTCGTCCCACATCGAATTTCTATAATCTCTTCATTGTGTCCCTGGGGTTGTCCCAGATCGTATTCCTGTGATTGCTTCAGTGCATCCCCAGAGTCATCTCAGATTTCATTCCTGTAATCGCCTCAGATCTCATTCCAGTGATCTTGTCACTGCACCCTTGGGCTCATCTCAGATCTCATTACTGTGATCTTCTCACTGCTTCCCTGGGATCCGGGTCACGGCACCAATGTAGTGATCGGGTATATGTATTGGGTGGATAGTATAGTGGTATGATAATTAATTGGTAAGTACTCTTCTGCACCATCCCAATTCTTCCAGAGAGATGCACTTTATTGACTTCCAACACAGAACAAAGTCCACAGATGACAAAAAAAATCTGACAGAGTAGATATAATTCAGAGTCCCATTTCTTAGATCTGGGTCTTAATACACAGACAAGCCTAACTTAAAACTAAATGCCAGCTTGAATGTCCTCTATGAAATACTAGTCCACTAGGAGGGAGTTTCTGCTAGGTCAACCCAAAATACTCTTTGATCTTATTGTTACCCCCTCAAGTCTAATTACCATCAATAAATACTTCTTCTATGGTCCTTTAAACAATGTACCCTTTGAAATGTTCAATTAGGTTTCCAGACCATACCTCACCTCACACACCTAGGTAGACTTGCCTCAGATCAACACATCAAAGAGTCTTCAGCTGTCCCCTTGATATGTTAAAATTCAGTTGACATGGACAAATCAACCATTGTCAATTGAATTCTGGCCTGGTCAATATTGACTGTATGTCTACATACATATAATAATGTCCCACATACATCGGTGAACATATTACAACATATACAACAATCATTATAATATAGGGTCCTCTATGATCTCTTTCCTGTGATCATGTCCCCAGGGTCTTCTCAGATCTCATTCCTGTACTTTCTGCTAATTTAGTCCCTTCAATCTACAATGAAAAGTTACAAAACAATATATTTGTGTTTCTGGGTAACAAAGATCATTTTAGTGCAGTTCCATGTTCCTTGTGATGTTTGAAAAAAATTGTTTTCCATATTTAACAGAGAGAGGGGACAATACCAGGTGCGGAATGTCATTGTCACCTCTGTGTTACACCCTCCATACTTCACTGCTCCTCACATAATTGTCTATTAATTTGTTTTCTTCAGTTCTGCTCTTAGATGGTGATTCAAGCAATAAATGAATATGTGCTGCTAATTTCAAATAAGAAAGTATAAATTACCGGCACAGAGCTGATCGAAGTGAAATTGGTTGCAGGAGAGAAGCAATCTAACAATTTAATAAAAGTATTGTTTTCCAGCGACGGCGGGAAAGGTTTAGGACACTTGTGGTGGAGAAGCGTCCGCGAGGATGGTTATTTTTGTCAGATGAACATTTCACTTTTGTTGTGAATGTTGGAGTGCGGTGCTATTTCTGAAAGCGAAGGTTGCATTTCGTAAGAAGAGGCCCCACAAGCATCGATTGCTGTTTTCAGCGTCAACTGATGAGATCTTGCACATATTAACACCGAGGATTGCAAGGAAAGAGACAACAGCAATCTGTGCTATGAGTGCCAAAAACCTCCAACTTCCCAGAGCAGAGAGCTTCGGCCACCAGACAGGTCAGGAACACAGATTATACTGATGAGAAGTACATACAAAATCAGAACCGATGTAAACCTCTATTCATGCTCAGCTGGTCCGGTTCTCCTTCATAGGTTGGTCATGGAGGCTCTCTAGGGAGGCTTGGCCATATTTCGGCTGCCTGGTCAGGTTGATAGGCCAGAGGGGCTGGGTACAGCAGGGTTGTCCTCTCTTTTGTCCTCTGGCCAGGAAGAATTCGACGTGTCATTATTTGTTTTATGCTGTATTCCGTGAAATGGTTCTATTGATTTTTATAGCCGTTACTGATCACAGATTACTCGTCATGCTTGTAAAACTTGTCAGAGGCGGCTGTGCCTGAAATGAGGAGATGAAGCTGCTGACCTCTATGAAGGTCATACAATGAGCGGGAGAAGTACTGTAGATGAGTATGTACCCCCAAAATCTCCCATCCAGGGTGGGTAATTATTGTTCTCTACCTAGTCGGAGCTTCAAGGATAACGAGTTTAATTAATCCCCCCTTCCCCCGTCCTGTCACTCTGCATGCGCTGAGTCAGGGGCTTGTCACGCAGCTGACACTCAATCTTTGGAGCGGCCAAGCATATAAGAAAGAATGATTTATGAGTGTGTGTGGGGCTGTCAGTGCTATTGTCAGCGCAGTGCGGTGTGTCAGGTGTGAATGGTGTCTGCTTTTCTTCTGGCTTGGATTATTCGGGTGTTCGCAGTTAGCACTCGATGGAAGCTGCGGTGAGCGAGAAGGTGACAGGGTGACACACAGACATGATGACATCATTCGGGCACTTTATGGGGTGATTAACACATTGGCTGACCACATGCACTTATTTATTTTCACAGGTTAGAAACCATAAGAGGGATTAACCCTTCATAGCTGATTCTGGATTCCTCTGTACTGTATATGAGAAAGGAGAACAAGTTTATTAAATGGACCCCTTCATGTCATGATGGAGATAATGGGCCCCACCTCAGTACTGCGAGTGTTATTATAATAATTATGACACAATTGTACAACAGTTAGAATGCAAACATTTTAACATTTGGTTGAAATGTTAAAATGTTTGGAAAATGTTTCACAGTACTCTGTTGTTCTTTGCATAGAACGATGCAAGTAAAGTGATTGTAAACGATCACCTTGTAAAACAACCTCATTCACATTGGAGCGACTTTTCATGCGATTTGACAGATAAAAATCTACACACCCCTGTTAAAATGTCAGGTTTCTGTGATGTAAAAAAATAAGACAAAGATAAATAATTTCAGAACTTTTTCAACCTTTAATGTGACCTACCCTGTTTCCCCGAAAATAAGACCTAGCGTGATTGTCGGTGATGGCTGCAATATAAGCCCTACTCCCCAAATAAGCCCTAGTTAAAGTCCTTGTAGGTCTTATTTTCAGGGTAGGGCTTATTTTCGGGGGAAACAAGGTAGGGCTTATTTGGGGGGTAGGGCTTATATTACAGCCATCACCGACAATCACGCTAGGTCTTATTTTCGGGGAAACAGGGTATAAACTGTACAACTCAATTGAAAAACAGCAAACCAGCGTGGAACGCGGGCGGAAATGACATCAACGGACAAGAGACGGCCTGATCTCCCAACAGCCAAGCCTGGCCGTCTCTTGTCCAAGGACGTAATTTCCGCCCACGTTCCACGCTGGTTTGCTTTCTGGTATGCTTCCTGGTGGCCACAGGATGCTCAGAGGACGTGTAAATTGTTTAGACTCCTTTCACACTGGGGCACTTTGCAGGCTCTACAGCGCTAAAAATATCGCCTGCAAAGCGCCCTGAAAGAGCCGCTGCTGTGTCTCCAATGTTAAAACCACGAGGGCTTTCACACTGGAGCGGTGCGCTGGCAGGAGGGTAAAAAAATGATGCTAGCAGCATCTTTGGAGCGGTGAAGGAGTGGTGTATACACCACTCCTTCATCGCTCCTGCCCATTGAAATCAATGGGGCAGCGCGGCTATTCCGCCGGCAAAGTGCTGCTGCAGCAGCGCTTTGGGGTGGTTTTAACCCTTTCTCGGCTGCTAGCAGGGGTTAAAACCGTCCCGATAGTGGGCGAATACCACCGCTAAAACGACGGTAAAGCGGCGCTAAAAATAGCGACATTTTACCGCCGACGCCGCCCCCGCCCCAGTGTGAAAGGGGCCTAACACTAACCCGTGGACGTTGCAGAATCCGGCGGATACCATGGCATGGCTCCCTCTCTCCCCCGCTCCTGATGAGCCCTTTTTTAATACAGCTCTTTGTAAGTGATTCTTAATCCTTGAGTCATTAAAGGAACTTTTAACCTCTACACTTAGGTGGTGCTTCCCCTTTCTTCCCCTTTTCCTGACATTTCCTTGGTCACATCCTACAGCAAAAGCTATGATCCGCAGAGAGCTTCCAAAACATCAAAGGTATCTCATTGTTAAAAGGTATCAGGAGAAGGGTACAAAAGAATTTCCAAGGAATTAGATATACTATGGAACACAGTGAAGACAGTCATCATCAAGTGGAGAAAATATGGCACAACAGTTACATTACCAAGAACTGGACGTCCCTCCAAAATTGATGAAAAGATGAAAAGAAAACTAGTCAGGGAGGCTGCCAAGAGGCCTACAGCAACATTAAAGGAGCTGCAGGAATATCTGGCAAGTAATGGCTGTGTGATACATGTGACAACAATCTCCCGTATTCTTCATATGTCTGGGCTATGGGGTAGAGTGGCAAGACGGAAGCCTTTTCTTATGAAGAAAAACATTCAAGCCCAGCTAAATTATGCAAAAACACATCTGAAGTCTCCCAAAAGCATGTGGGAAAATGTGTTATGGTCTGATGAAAACAAGGTTGAACTTTTGGCCATTATTCCATGACTAGTGTAGTCCAAATGTTACCTTCCTTACCTTACCATAATCCCCTTTTATACTCCACCTTTTAACCAAAAAACCCCACCTTAAAATGATGAGACCACACATTTTATTTTGGAGTAATATGGCCACAACAGCCCTTTTATTATAAAACAACTCCAAAATAAATCACTCCAATAAATAACCGATAAATAACCAATAACACAAACAATGACATATTAATAATGTAAACAGTTAACCCCAGTCTGATGGTCTCTGACGGTGACCCCCCTTTCCACCATATATATATATATATATATATAAATAACTATATATATAACCATGTATAACCATGTATAAACAACCATGTATAAACAACTCACTGCGGGACTTTTCCAACTAATAGGCCTCCAGCTGTAGCCGCTCGGAGACAACCGTTTTCCCGCAGCTCCACCAAAAACCAGTATTCCCTCCAACGTTCAGGAATACACCGGAGGGGAACATGCTAATGATGATCCCCCCACCCCTTTAAACCATCAGTTTTACCGCCCCCGTCAAAGACCACCAGAAGAAAAACTACCGCCCCCCATTCCAACGTAGTCACCTCAGCTGTCATGACGACCTGTTCATTCCTGAAACGAGAAAATACAAACAACACTACACCCAACACAGTACATTACTTCCTGTCAATTAAAAAAGGGAGGGAGGGTGGGAAAAAACTGCCTCCTCTGTTAAACTTTTCTCTCACACTGACCTCTCTACTCCTCCCCCCCCTTAAATATCACCACTCCCCCTTTGCTACCAACTTAACTTTTTGGGCCTCCCCTTTCTCCCATAAACCTTTTCCTGCTCTTTTAACCCTTTCAGTGTCTCCATTAGACACACTGTCATGCCCGGCCCTCCACTACCCCTCCTTCTAGTCAGTATCATTCCGGGCCTCACTTGACTAGTGTAGTCCAAATGTTACCTTCCTTACCTTACCATAATCCCCTTTTATACTCCACCTTTTAACCAAAAAACCCCACCTTAAAATGATGAGACCACACATTTTATTTTGGAGTAATATGGCCACAACAGCCCTTTTATTATAAAACAACTCCAAAATAAATCACTCCAATAAATAACCGATAAATAACCAATGACACAAACAATGACATATTAATAATGTAAACAGTTAACCCCAGTCTGATGGTCTCTGACGGTGACCCCCCTTTCCACCATATATATATATATATATATATATATATATATATATATATAAATAACTATATATATAACCATGTATAACCATGTATAAACAACCATGTATAAACAACTCACTGCGGGACTTTTCCAACTAATAGGCCTCCAGCTGTAGCCGCTCGGAGACAACCGTTTTCCCGCAGCTCCACCAAAAACCAGTATTCCCTCCAACGTTCAGGAATACACCGGAGGGGAACATGCTAATGATGATCCCCCCACCCCTTTAAACCATCAGTTTTACCGCCCCCGTCAAAGACCACCAGAAGAAAAACTACCGCCACAGCCCGAAAGCGTGACCCCTTACGTTTGAGGGCACCTCCACACCCTCAGAGCCTGCTGTATCCCTTCCTGTAAACCCAGGGACCATAAATCAATCCCCACGTCGGAGAGATGAACCCCATCCCTCCTAAGGTATAAACCCACATTCGTCTCCAACTCTCGATGACGAATCACAATCCCACCCAGCTGTCTGACGAAACGCCCAACCACTTTATTAATCCTGATGCGCGTTTTATTTATGCTCGCCACTGATCTAGCCCAACGCCAATTTGTTCTGGCAACTATGTCAGACCAAACTAAAAGGGTAGCTGGAAATTTTTCCCGCAACTGCATAAAATCTGCTTTGATGTCCGCCATCAGATCCCTGACCGACCGGACACCCAAGTCATTCCCTCCCGCGTGAATCACTAAAACGTCAGGGGGCCTATCCAACCTCACATACCTCTCCACTTCTCCCAAAACTCTACCCCATAACATTCCTGGTCTACCCAACCAGCGTATATACGCCTCCTTTCTGGAAATCCCCAGCTGTCTGCCGTCCGGACGCACGTCACCTCTCCTGGCCCCCCAGCAAACATATGAGTGACCCACGATCCAAACAAGGCGCACAGGGTTTCCATCTGTAATGCAAACAAGACACAAGATAGCGGCACCCACTGATTCTAAAACTGACTCACTAAACCAACTACAAAGTTAACACCCACCCCTTGGAACAACCGTATGCTAATATGCATTAATTTATTCCATCACCAAATTAGGTCTTACATAAGACCGAAATCTCCTAGACTCCCACCTCCCGAGTCTGCGCACCGCCGCCTCATCCAACCCGCATCTGGCGGCTTCTGTAGCTGCCCCTATGCGGAAGGAATGTGAAGCATAGTCCGACCCCACTAAACCCGCCTTTGTTAAACATTTCCGAAAGATCGTTATAAATTGAAAACGAGACAGATAAGACCCATCCTCATGCTTTAGGAACGGCCCCTCCCCCGTACACCTGCATGACCTAAATGCCCTTACCGCCTCAACTGGGCATACCTTGGACCCGGGCAACTCAAACAGGGACACCTCCACCCCTTTACCTTGCTGGTCAGTTTTGGACCTCCTCAAACGTAGGCATACCCTATCCGCCTTCAATCGTACATCTTGATCCAACAACCCGCCCCCAACCTGTTTTGACGGGCTGACCAATTCCCCTACACGAAAAGCCCCATAAAAAGCCAGTGAGAACGCTGCCGTGAACAATCTGATTTCATAATGCGACAAACAAATAAACCTCAACATGTCACATATGGAAACCAGGTTCGAAAAAGTGACCGGCCGTCTCGCATCCCGCTTTTTATATTGCTTCCTATAGCCTTTTAAAGCCTGTCGAACCCAGAAATCCTTGGACCAATCCTCACCCCCCATTAATTTAAACAAAAAGGACAATCCTGCCAATTTTCGGTCAATTGAAGACGCTGCACACCCTTTTTCCATATTCCTGGCTACTAAATACAACACCAGTAACCTGCCGTCTGACGCCCCCATCCCCACACCAGCCTCCTGCACCAGCATCGACCACTCCTTCCATACCTTGCTGTAGGCCGTCCAAGTGGAATCACTTACTGACTGCCTGATCCATCCCGCGGCGACTCCAAAGGCAACTCCCACATCCAAACCGGGCAAGGAACTCCTTCCTTGTCTGCCTCCGGCGCCAGCTCCCTGAACTTGTCCCACTGAAAACGAGACAAGGAGTCAGCCAGTGCATTAACCACCCCTGGAATGTGAACCGCATAGATAAAAATGTTCAGACTCAAACACCTAAACACCAGCTGTCGCAACAGCCGAATGACCGGCTGCGAAGACGCTGACATGCGGTTAACCACCTGCACTACACCCATGTTGTCGCAGTTGATCCTCAGCTTCAAATTCCTGCATGCCTCACCCCATAACTCCAATGCTAACACCACTGGAAACAATTCCAGCAGGACCAGATTGCCGAGGAACCCAGCCCTCTCCCACGACTGTGGCCAGGGCTCCGCACTCCATCTCCCCTGAAAATAAGCCCCAAAACCTGTTGAGCCCGCTGCATCGGTAACCAATTCCACATCGAAATTGCTCACCGGTCCAGACATCCACACCGCCCTCCCGTTGTATGAAGTTAAGAAATTATACCAAACTTTCAAATCATCCCTATGTTCCCTCTTTAATCGAATGAAATGAGTTGGCCGTTTTACTCCTGCTGTAGCCGCCGACAACCGTCGGCAAAAAACCCTCCCCATTGGGATAATTCTGCAAGCGAAATTCAACTTACCCAACAACGACTGAAGAGCTCTCAGTTGCACCTTCTTCAACCCGTGGATATCCCGAATTTCCTTCTGCTGTTCCAATAACTTACCCCTGGGCAATCGGCATTCCATAGCTATCGAATCTATAACTATGCCTAAAAAACTAATTTCTGTCGTGGGGCCTTCGGTCTTTTCCGCCGCCAAAGGCACTCCAAACCTGCCCGCGATGTGCTGCAACGTGGAAAGTAAAATCGCACACACAGCGGAGGCAGGGGGGCCTATACACAGAAAATCGTCCAAATAGTGTATTACTGAGTCAAGGCCAGCGACATCCCTAACCACCCATTCTAAAAAGGAGCTGAACGCCTCAAACATGGCACAGGATATAGAACAACCCATGGGCAAACATTTGTCAACGTAAAACTGTTCTTGCCAGTGACATCCCAACAGCCGAAAACTCTCCGGATGTACCGGCAACAAACGAAAAGCCGATTCTACGTCAGCTTTTGCCATAAGAGCCCCCTGGCCGTAGCGCCTAACCCACTTAACCGCCGCATCAAATGAAGTATAAGACACTGTACACTCTTCCGGGTCAATGAAATCATTGACGGAACCTCCTTTTGGGAAAGATAAGTGGTGTATCAATCGGAACTTGTTATGTTCCTTCTTGGGCACCACCCCCAAAGGTGAGACCACTAAGTCCGGCCAAGGTTTGTAGGCGAACGGCCCTCCCATGCGTCCTAACGCCACTTCTTTTTGCAATTTTTTCCCAACTATTTCTGGATGCTGTACTGCTGATTTGAGATTCCGTGCTGTAGGAGGAACAATCTCCAAAGAGCACGGAATCCTAAATCCCTCCGTAAAACCCAACTCCAAAAACCGAGCCGCTCCCTGATCTGGATACTTACCGAGAAAGGGGAGCATTCTTTCCACTCTCACTGGCGTCCTCCCTCTTTTGCGCAGCGTCACTGGCACGCTTTCCCCGTTTAAAACATCTCGACAACGGGTGGGCTCCCCCACACCCCGAGCACTCGTGTCTGAACTTACATGTCCCCCCAAATTTACAGGCGCCTTCGTTATACTGCCAGCACACACCCCACTTCTTTCCGGCCGAGGGTCCTGAGGAATTCGCCCCCCCGGCCCCCCCATGAAACGGCTGAGACGGGGCCTTCGCCGATGACATAAGCCTCATCCATAAGCTAATATCCTTATGGTCCCAACGCAGGGACGGGCAAACCGCCATCCGCTGTCTGAACTGCTCGTCATATCTCAGCCAAGCAGAACCCCCATATACCCTATGTGCTTCTCCAATAGCGTCCATGTAACAGAATAACGCCGAGCAATGCTCGGGGCTCTTCTCGCCAATTACGCTCGCCATAATGGCAAACGCCTGCAGCCAGTTCACAAATGTACGTGGTATCAGCCGGTACCTCCTTTTTTCCTCATCCTCTTTCTTGGAAGAATCTGGTTTTACCCTGTCCAAATTGAATTTTTCCAATGGCAGCAGAGAAAAAATTTCCACATACTCACCCTTTTGAATTTTTTCCCTAACCTCCTGCTTCAGATGTGCTCCTAAGGGGCCCTCGAAGCAGACGTAAACCTCGCACCTCGCAGCATCCGCCAACCTGACCACGTCGGACCTTTCCGCCTGCGCCGTGGACCCTGCTTTCACTGCCTCCACCATCTGACCTCCCACCCCAGATTGTCCAGGAGGCGATATTACCGGGGGCACTCCAACCCTCTCAGCCCCATTGCTCCCCCCCCCGGACTCCATCACTGGTGCTGTCCATGGGGCCACCTGGGGAGGTTGCCCGTGACCCCCTTCCAATCTCCCCATTAGGGTCCGCAGGCCCTGCAAAAATTCTGTCAGTTGCTGGCCGGACCCCGCACTGGCAGGAGTGATCCCCGCCAGCTGCCGTTCCGGCCGATCCCCCCCCGACTGCATCCCCCGATCCCCTTGTGCTACCGTACCCCCTGTAACCCCCCCTAATAAATCCTGAACTGCACCAGATAACAATACTGACGAGATCGACTTACCAGGCTGACCAGGCACACTCCCCACAGCCGTCACGGTGTTCGCCCTCGCTGGCACTTCCGGCTCCTCTTCGTCCGACAGCTCCCCTTCCGACCGGTCATCCCGCTCTCCACTCTCCTGACTGGTAAGCCCCCTGGGTGTTGAAGCCCCCGAGGCCGTGGTGTGGGATAGCGGTGGGACCATCCTTCCTCTAGAAGCATTGCTGCTGACAGACAGGCGTCGCTGACCTGACCTGCCCACTTGTCTTCCGATAGTCTTGTTCTTTCCTCCTCCCTCTTGCTGCTGCTCTTCTCCCGTCCGTTTTCGCCACTTCCTCCGGCTACACGCTCCTCCGTTAGGCTCCGCCCACTCCGATTCCGCACCAACTGACTGGGGCCCTCTCCCAGGGCTCTACTCGGCTCCCCGATCCTCTCCACCGACCCCTCTGGATGTCCTCTGTGCGACATGGACGGACTGTCCCTTCTGCTGCGCTCCCCAGGCAGGGAACCGGCGCCATAACGGCCCGTGGCCCCGCCCCCCGAATTCGGCCGGCGGCGTGTAGACCGCGCAGGGGCTGCTTTTTCCTGTCTCCGCTTCACCGGGGGGGCCGACCGCACATCCCCCGGGCTTCCCATCCTCCGAACGGGCCTGGATGCAGGCCCTGGTGAAAAACGCGCCGGAGGCCGAGACCTCCGCGCGCGGCCGGACACCTCACCCGCCGCCGATCCGCACGGTTCTTCTCCTCCAATGTCCCCTACTTGCTGTCTCAGCCATTCTGGTCCTTTCTGTGCTGCCGCCCTTCTTAGCTTCTCCAAAATTTCTTCTACGGCGGCCATTATGGAGGAGCAGTAGTGAAAAAACTGCCTCCTCTGTTAAACTTTTCTCTCACACTGACCTCTCTACTCCTCCCCCCCCTTAAATATCACCACTCCCCCTTTGCTACCAACTTAACTTTTTGGGCCTCCCCTTTCTCCCATAAACCTTTTCCTGCTCTTTTAACCCTTTCAGTGTCTCCATTAGACACACTGTCATGCCCGGCCCTCCACTACCCCTCCTTCTAGTCAGTATCATTCCGGGCCTCACTAAAGATGTGTTTGGCACAAAAACAACACTGCATATCACCGAAAGAACACCATACCCACCAGTGGCGGCTGGTGCTCAAAATGTTTTGGTGGGCACAAACGAACTAAAAAATTCTGAAAAATACTAAAAAACACCATTAAATGCAGCCACTGTGCCATCAATTGGAGCCACTGTGCCCATCAAATGCAGCCACTGTGCCTATCAAATGCCGCCACTGTGCGCGTCAAATGCAGCCACTGTGTCCATGAAATGCCGCCACTGTGCCAGTCAAATGTCGCCACTGTACCCATCAAATGCCGCCACTGTTCCCATCATATGCAGCCACTTGTGCCCCATCAAAAGCAACCACTTGTGCCCCATCAAATGCAGTCACTTGTGCCCATCAAATGCAGTCACTTGTGCCCATCAAATGCAGCCACTGTGCTCCATCAATGCACTGTACCTGCCAAATGCAGCAACTTGTGCCCATCTAATGCAGCCACTGTGCCCATCAAATGCAGCCACTGTGCCCGTCAAATGCCGCCACTGTGCCTGTCAAATGCCGCCACTAGCAGCATGCTTTGGGGCTGTTTTTCTTGAGCTAGAACAGGGGCCTTAGTCAAGGTAGAGGGAATTATGAACCGTTCCAAATACCAGTCAATATTGGCACAAAACCTTCAGGCTTCTGCTAGAAAGCTGAACATGAAGAGGAACTTCATTTTTCAGCATGACAACGACTCAAAGAACACATCGAAATCAATAAAAGAATGGCTTCACCAGAAGTGCCCGTCAAATATCACCACTGTGCCCATCAAATGCAGCCATTGTGCCCATCATATGCAGCCACTGTGCCCCATCAATGCACTGTGCCCGTCAAATGCAGCCATTTGTGCCCATCAAATGCAGCCGCTGTGCCCCATCAATGCACTGTGCTCTTCAAATGCAGCCACTGTGACCCCCGCCCGCCTGCTCGCTGACTGCCTGGCACTTTCCCCATTTTGGTGGGGGATCAGGCAGCGGGTGACGGCGGCAAGCTGTGGGATGGTGGGTTCAGTGTTAGAAAAGCGAAAATTCATTCCCTTTTCTAACACACCTGGGTGGACTGCGAGTGCAATGCTCTGCGGTCCGAGTCCACCTTTTTTTAAGCCTATTAGAGCCTATGGCTCTAATCGGGTGCTTCCACAAAACACCCCCGCCGCTGGAATTCAGGTGCCCCGCGTCCGAAAAGGGTCCGGGCGCCTGAATAGAGGTGGCTACAGCAGCCATGGATAGATTCATGCTATGCAAGAATCTATCCATTCTACACAGAGGGGGTGGCGTGACAGAGGGGGAGGCGCCCGGATGCCCCTAATAGGCGCACCGCCACTGATACCCATATTGAAGCATGGGGATGATAGCATCATGCTTTGGGGCTGTTTTTCTTCAGCTGGAACAGGGGCCTTAGTCAAGGTAGAGGGAATTATGAACAGTTCCAAATACCAGTCAATATTGGCACAAAACCTTCAGGCTTTTGCTAGAAAGCTGAACATGAAGAGGAACTTCATCTTTCAGCATGACAACGACTCAAAGAATACATCCAAATCAATAAAAGAATGGCTTCACCACAAGAAGATTCAAGTTTTGAAATGGCCCAGCCAGAGCCCAGACCTGAATCCGATTGAAAATCTATGGGGTGATCTGAAGAGGGCTGTGCACAGGAGATGCCCTTGCAATTGTACAGATTTGGAGTATTTTTGCAAAGAAGAGTGGGCAAATATTGCCAAGTCAAGATGTGCCATGCTGATACTCATACCCAAAAAGACTGAGTGCTGTAATAAAATCAAAAGGTCCTTCAACAAAGTATTAGTTTAAGGGTGTGCACTCGTATGCAACCATATTATTTTAGTTGTTATTTTTTACTTACCTCCACCTAAAAGATTTCCGTTTGTTCAACTGAGTTGTACAGTTTATTGGTCACATTAAAGGTGGGAAAAGTTCTGAAATGATTTATCTTTGGCTCATTTTTTTACATCACAGAAAGCTGACATTTTAATAGGGGTGTGTAGACTTTTTATATCCACTGTACCTGGAACAATGGTCGTGTTGGCACAGCAATGTGGCTAAGAATAAAGCCCATTAAAAGTTAACTGAGTGGTGGCATGGCCTAGATATGGTATTCACCATACAGCGTAAATAATTGTGTCCATCATAAATAACTGTGTTTATTAGAGAAAGATTTCTGTGAAGAAGGGGGTGAGGCTGGACAGTTTGGAGAGTGTCACCATCCTCAGCTGAGATGTTTAACTGTAATTCTGTGTGGTCATTGTTGATGGAGCATGTGATTATTCTATGTTGGCATTGTTGGCAAGACATGTGACTCTTCTGTGGTCATTGGCAGAATGTAAGATCATAATGTGTGGTCATTGTTGGTGATATGTGTGTGACCGTTCTGTGTGGTCATTGTTGATGGAATGTTTTCTCATTCTGTGTGGTCATTGTTGGGGGAGTGAGTGATCATTCTGTGTGGGCATTGTTGGGGGAGTGAGTGATCATTCTGTGTGGGCATTTTTGGTGGAGTGTGTAAATACTCTGTATGGTAATTGTTAATCGACTGTGTGGTCATTGTTGGTGGAGTGTGTGATCATTTTATGTGGTGATTGCTGGCGGAGCATGTGACCCATCTGTGTGGTCATTGTTGGTGGAGTGTGCGATCATTCTTTATAGTCATTGTTGTTGGAGTGTGCAGTTATTCTTTGTGGCCATTGTTGTTGGAGTGTGTGATAATTCTGTGTGGTCATTGTTGGTAGAGTGTGTGACCAATCTGCATGGTCATTGTTGGTAGAGTGTGTGACCAATCTGCATGGTCATTGTTGGTAGAGTGTGTGACCAATCTGCATGGTCATTGTTGGTAGAGTGTGTGACCAATCTGCATGGTCATTGTTGGTGGAGTGTGCGATCATTCTTTGTGGTCATTGTTGGTGGAGTGTGGGATCATTTGGTGTGGTCATTGTTGGTTGAGTGTTTGATAATTCTGTATAGTCATTGTTGGTGGAGTGTGTGATAATTCTGTATGGTCATTGTTGGTGGAGTGTGTGGTCATTGGGTGTGGTCGTTGTTGGTGGAGTGTGTGATCATTATGTGTGGTCGTTGTTGGTGGAGTGTGTAATAATTCTGTGTGATCATTGTTGGGGGAGTGTGTGACCAATCTGTGTGGTCGTTGTTGGTGGAGTGTACGATCATTTGGTGTGGTCATTGTTGGTGGTGTGTGTGACCAATCTGTGTGATCATTGGTAGAGTGTGTGATCATTATGTGTGGTCGTTGTTGGTGGAGTTTTCGATCATTCAGTGTGGCCATTGTTGGTGGAGCGTGTAATTAGACTTTGTATAAACACTCATTGGGGTGATCAGCCGTCTGTGTCGGTTCACACAATTCCCGGCAGGTCGCCGCGCTCTCAGTGGATGACTATGATAAATATTGAACTGTCTTTACAACGTCCTGTTCAGGGTCAGATTTGCTGGACTCAGACCAGCATCATATCCATTATTAATGTAGAATGGGACAGACAACATGGCGTCCTGCTGACTCTGCTTGCAGTGATGTATGTACAATGTATATACGGGAACCTCATTAGGAAGCCAGACATGAATTTTCTTTAATGAGCTCTTAATATATTCACAGCCAACACATGTTAATGACATTAATCACGGCTATGATTTATAGCAGTGCGCTCGTGTCCGGAGAGATCGCCGCTGGATGAAAAGAGCTCGTTAGGTAGAGAATTCTCTACAAATTATAAATAATCTCAAGGCCGTGTTTTGTGTTTCATTCCAAGAAACACATTTCCAGTTTCCGGTAAAAGGTATCAATAAATTCTGCAGATATTATACAAGATCGCATAATTGCAATCAGAGCTTTTATTCTTGTAATATTCCCGCAGGTGGGCCACAAATAACCACCGTGATTATTCGTAATGAAAAGTACAATGCACTAAAGAATAGAGACATTATTACCTTCAGGAGCCCGAACTAAGCGTCTACCGAGAACGCAGCGCTCACCATCTTTTGTATCTGTGGAGACACTATAACAAATCCCTACACACAGTTCTCTATTCCATTATCATTATCCTGTATGGACTCTGCCCAGTACCACCTCTCTTGTTCTGAATTCTGGGTGTAATTCTCAGTATCTGTTCCTATTCTGTATGTATAATTGTGGGATCTGCACAGTACCACTTCTCTTGTCCTGTATGCTGGGTGTAATTCTCAGTATCTGTTCCTATTCTGTATGTATGGATGTGGGTTCTGCACAGTACAATATTTTAAAGTAAAATTGTAAAAATAATAAAAAAAATAAAAAAACACTGACTGTCCACTCCCCCCCAATCCCCAAAAAAAGAAAGCATTGTAAAAAAAAAAATATTATATATATAAAGTTTATTGGGGTTATTAATGCATTATGATGGGATGCCAGAAAAAAAAATCTGTGGCTCCGCTTTAAGAATGCTCAAGCCACCATTGGTCAGAAGGTTTATCAAGTTAGCCTTAATGGCCTCAAAACATCAATCTGGGAGATGAGTATAATCACCGAACCTTCGCAGAAGTAATATCCCCCACTATAAACAATATCCTTATAGATTTTGTGATGTTTGGGGGGTTGTTGGCTCAAGTGTAGCTCTCACCAGTGATTACAGTCCATGCCAGATATGCCGTTTTAGGGCTTGTTGGCCCACTTTTATTTGAATGGAAAGAAAAGTACAACAAAAGTAAAATTTTCAACATGGGACAGTTGACCACGTAGGGGTTTCCACCATAAACACAAAGTAAACAATATTCAGCCTCCTGACTTTCTCTACAGTAGCAGCAACGCTGTAAAGGCCTTGTGCCTTGGTTTTCCAGACTATCTAACACAGCATCCTTGTGTTCATGTACCGAAACTGTACCTCTGTCAGCTCTCACTTTCTTGCAGCTCCCTGGTGCTCTGGCCTTCTGCCTTGGGACCTGTGCCCATTCTGTCCTAGGCATGCACACCTTTGGCTGCTCCCTTTCAACCATACAGACTCCTCATGAGGGTGGAACCCTGATCTACTGTCGGGTCCTAGACTATAAAAGGTTTGAACACCTGCATCATCAGTGTGACGGTTGTCTGCAAAATCTTACCCCAGGATTGGAGATCACCCCCTTCCCAAATCTCTATGAAATCTCTGGGCTCCAGGTCCCAAGCTGGGTTTTACCAACCAAACTGAATTTTTTTTTTCCTCTAAATAAAACAAACATCTTGGAGCCCCTGAACCTGCCTGGATGAGAATCTTGGGTGACACAAAACCCTTTTAACACCATGGCAGGGCATCGGTTTTACAATATATAATACACAGGGGGCGTACCTTCACAATGTTCCTATAAATGTCTTTAACACTTGGGGCATACATGCACTGTGTTCTTGGATTTGTTCCCTAGGGATTATTTATTAAGTATATAAGGTTTGTACATAGTGTATTTGTATAAATGATTGGTGCTGTATGGATCTGTCATGTGCTCCTGGCGCTTCACATACTTCTCTCTGGACCTGTCGTGTATCCTGGACCTTTCCACATTCCAGTACATATTCTTACTTGGTCCTTCCAGGCCTCATCTCTCCCCAGCATGATAGCGAGTGACAGGGCACGAAATTGGCCCCCTTCCTCTCATTGTAATAGAAATGTGCTCATCTATCACCTTTCTAATATGCTTGTAGTATTTCATTACAGTCTGCGCCGACTACTGTATATATTAATACTCTTCTTCATTACTCTGCTCAAGGGCAGCACGGACATTTATGGCTTTCCAGCTGCCTCCACAAATATCATTTTTATATTGGAGACCGCTGTGATCTCCACCATTGAAATGTGTGTGGTAAGAAGTGTGACTTGCCAGGGTGGTGCTTTTTTTAAATAATAGTGGCTTCAGTTTATATTTTTTCAGCAATATCTAATTTATTTAGATTAAGCTTTATTATTGCACTTACGTGTATTAAAGACCAAATATCTCCATCGACATTCAACTTGAAGTGGTAGATCCGATAGGGAATAGATGACTTTACAAGACATTTGGGAATACCCTCTGACATCTTCACATCAGGGACAGAAAACAAACGTCACATAGCAAACGTATGTGTGATACCTTTTTAGTGATAGCAGCCATCTTCTGTCTGTTGAACAGCAACTGGGAACATGACTTCTACTTCACTACCTGAGAGTTAAGATGTGACTCACGGTACAGGGAATAGTTTCCTTCATTAGGACCCATGCACCCAGGTATAATTTTAAAGGGGAGCCCCAATACTGAGACTCCTCCGTGTTTAGCTGACCAATGGGAAAATACTTATTTTGCAGCACTAATGTCACCCACACTAGAGTTCTAGGCTTCTCGGACAGGTTTGATGGTAACATGTCATCTTTGAGAGTAAATCAGAATAAATCGGGGTATAAATATAACCAACAGAAGCAATAGATGTGAGGTGTATTGGTCAAATGCTGAAATATTCTCACATGAGAGGATATTTCTAATATTTAATTAAGAATTATACAACTCCACCAGCATCATTTACAACATGATGATACATGGTCATTATCTGGAATCACAGATAACACCAGATCAAAACTCAGTTCTGCCAAAATTAAAAGTCAGCAGCTACAAAAACTGTAGCTGCTGACTTTTAATAAACACCTGTCCAAGGATTCAGCCACCATCCTCACCCAGTCTGGTTCTTCATCAGTCCTCTGATCCCCGGCATCGGCATGTTAACTGTGGGCAGCTGGCTGCGATTCCTTGTGGATTTACAGCTGACTGCCCAATGTGCATGTGTGAGCCAGGCTGCCCTTTGTGAATGGTCCCGCAGCCTTCTGGGACCTGTGATGTGTCCCAGCAGGCTGCAGGCAAGGGAGGGGGGGGGGGAACTTCCCCTTGGATCCCCTAGGCGATCCAAGCGGAAGTAGGAGCAGATACCTGTCAAAACTAGGTACCTGCTGCTCACCCCCCAAAAAATATGTTTCAAATATGGCAGGGGGGGGGGGGGGATATTGGAACTTCCCCTTTTGGATTAAGCCCAGTGTGAAACTAACAAAGGTGACCTGCTAAGTGTACCAGGAGATCTGTGGGAAATGGAGATACACATTACACTCTGTGTACCAAGAACCGTGTGGGAAATGGGCAGCCACATTCCACTCTGTATACTAGAGGCCTAGGGTTAAATGGACCACTAGCTTCCACTGTGTGCACTAGGAGCCAGGGGTAAATGGATAGCAATGTTTCACTCCATGAACCAGGATCCCGGTGGGAAATGGACAGCCATGTTACATTCTGTGTACTAGGAGTCCAGGGGTAAAAGGAACAGCCAGGTTCCACTCCATTAACCAGGATCCATGTGGTTAATGGACAGCTAGATTTCAGTCTGTGTACTAGGAACAGCAGGAAACCAACAGTTGGGTCTTACTCTGTGTACAAGTGGGGAAACATACAGCCAGGTCCAGTTCTGTGTACCAGGAGCTTTGTGGAAAACTGACACATGGGTTCTGCTCTATGTAGTAGAAGCCCTGTGATAAACTGTCAAGTCTCACTCTGTGTACTAGGAGCCCTGCAGGAAAGCGGCTGCCGAGTCCCACTTTGTCTCTCAGGGGCTGCAGTCAGCATTGCTTATACACAGAGAGGGATCTAGCTATGAAAAAGACAGTCCAGCCCCTGAGATTGGAAGAGCGACTCTTTCGATGTAATTCACTACTGAAGCTGCACCCGCCCCCAAAGGGTGGCTTTTCTGCCTACTGTATATTGGCCCCTATTCTCCCTATGCACTCTCTTCCCTAATACCACATCTCCAGTACTAGTACGTCATAGAAATTCATGTTTAAAAATATGTAATATATTGGAAAAAAAAAACAGTACAGTTGAAGGTTCTAAATTAACATGACCATACCTTCAACAGGCATTTGGATGTGGCAGTGTATTTGGATAAAAGTATGACGATACCTTAGGGAAGCACTTAGATGTTGTTCTGTAGCTTTACCAATGTCTGCCACAAAGACCTTGCAAATTAGGTGATAGAAACAGTTGGTAGTCCAGTCTCTATGATGGATAACTGAAGGGAATGCAGGGCAATGTTTGTATTTTGGATTCATTAGGAATTGCCCCAGCCCCTCTACTAGTTATACATTTGTTGTGTGCATATGTATTTATGGTACAACCTGCCAGCCCACAAGTCATCATTGGCAAACCTAACATTTGGTGGATCATACTTCTAATTAACACATTAGTAAGCGTTCTTTTATTAATAGTCGGTAGCTACAATATTTGTAGCTGCTGATTTCTTTTTTTTTTTTTCAAACAGGTTGAAGAAACTCTTTAATAACTTAAGTTAGTTTGAAGGGGATCCCTTAAAAATCTCGAACCCCTCTGCTTCGGTTGATGGCTAACACAGTACTAAATCTACTACTTGGCTTATTTCCATTCTCTATAAATGGTGCTGTAATTAGGATCAGGATTCATTGCACTTTAGTTAATTGGGAGTTTGTCGACGTTTACATAGACATCAGATGTCAAGGCCTGGGAGAGCGTGATACTCTGGCAAGAATTGTCGATAATGTTAATGTAAATGAGCTATGTCTGAGGTTCTGATCCGTAATGAGCAATTTCTGGTGAGCTGTAACTCTCTGTGTGAAGTGATGGGCCAGAGACGAAGGTGAATTTTCCTTTCCACCAGTTTAGCATAATCCACTTCCATGATAAAATGAAGTTTTGTTACCCTGAATGGCCTTGGAGCAGATTGTCTGATGAGGAGATTCAGGATTTGTTGGCCACAAGAAGTGACAAAACTAGGAGAGGTGGGCTGAGATGCGATGTCAGTAAAATTGAAGGATTAGAGATTTCTGTATATGCAGTTTGGAAGGGAATGAAGCAGGTCAGTATCAGAGAAGAAGGACTGTAATACAAAACCTTATGTTCTGAAATAATTCAGAGAAATGCTCTCACTGCCCTATCCCACATCTCCACTCCTGTCTGTACTTACTCTCTCCTGTCCGATCAGAGTTCATCCTGTCCAGGCCTGTCTGTGCTCACTCTCTCATATCCTTTCTGTGCCCACCCTTCACAGTCTTGTCTGTGACCACTTTCTCCAGTCCAGTCTCTGCCCACCTTCCCAGTCTTGTCTGTGCCCACTCTCTCCTGTCCATTCTGTGCCCACCCTCCCCAGTCCTGTCTGTGCCCACTCTCCCATGGCCATTATGTGCCCACCCTGCCCAGTCCTGCCCCTGTCCTCTCTGTCCCCACCCTCCTGTCTGTGTCCACTCTCTTTTTTTCCTACCTGTGCCCCCCTCTCCAGTCCTGTCTGTGCCCACTCTCTCCTGTCTATTCTGTGCCCATCCTCCCCAGTCCTGTCCCTGTCCTCTCTGACCTCACCCATCTGTCTGTGTCCACTCTATTTTTTCCTATCTGTGCCCCCCTCCCCAGTTCTGTCTGTGCCCTCTCTCTCTTGTCCATTCTGTGCCTGTCCAGTCTTGTCTCTGTCCTCTCTGACCGCACCCTTATGGTTGCGTCCACTCACTTTTTTCCTATCTGTGCCCCCCTCCCCAGTCTTGTCTGTGCCCACTCTCTCCTGTCCAGTCTGTGCCCACCCTCCCCAGTCCTGTCCATGTCTACTCTCCCCTATCCTCTCTGTCCCCACCCTCCTGTCTGTGTCCACTCTCATTTGTCCTCCCGGTTTTCACCCTCTCCAGTACTGTCTGTGCACACTCTCTCGTCAAGTCTGTGCCCACCTTACCCAGTTCCATCTGTGCCCACTTTCTCCTGTCCTATTTGTACCCACCCCCCTCTTTACTGCTTGTGCCCCCCTCCCTATTCCTGCCTGTGCCCCCCCCCCTTTCCCTATATGTGTTTGTGCCTCTCCCAGTATTGTCTGTGGTCCAATTCCTTTGTGCAGAGGCTTCTATTCATATCTAACGAGATCCTATTCCTTCAGAGCGTCCCGTTACTGTCTGAAGAGTGTTCCCATTCATTCATGGCTACAGAGATCTCATTACAGTTAGCAAAGAATCAGTTCCTGTCTGCAAAGGGTCCTGTTCCTTTCTGCAGAAGGTTCTGTTCACGTCTTCAGAGAGTCCTATTCCTTTCTGCTAAGGGTCCTATTCTTGCCTGAAGAAGACTCCCTTCCTGTCTGAAGAGGGTCCCATTCATGCCTGCATAGGGTTCTGTCCCTGTCTACAGAGGGTCCTGTTCCTTTCTGCAAAGGGTCCTGTTCCTGCCTGAAAAAGGTTCTGTCCCTGTTTGCAGAGTGTTCCTGCCTGCAAAAGATTGTTTTCTTGTTTGTGGAGAGGGTCCCTTTTCTGCCTGTAGAGGGTCCATTTCCTACCTGCAAATGGTTCTTTTCCTGCCTGCAGTGGGTCCTGCTCCTGTATGTAGCAAGCCACATTCAAGCCTGCGCAGGGTTTTGTTCCTGTTTGCAGAGGTCCTGTTCCTGTCTAAAGAGGGTTCCATTCCTGCTGTAGAGGTTCTGTCCCTGTCTGGAAAGGGTCCTGTTCCTTTCTGCAGATGGTCGTGTTCTTGCCTGTTCCTGTCTGCAGAGCGTTCCTGCCTGCAAAAGATTCTGCTCTTTTCTGAAGAGGGTCCTATTCCTGCCTGCAAAGGGTTCTTTTCCTACCTGCAGTGGGTCCTGCTCCTGTATGCACAGGGTCCCATTCCTGCCTGCAGAGGGTTCTGTTCCTGTCTGCAGAGGTCCTGTTCTTGTCTAAAGAAGGTCCTATTCCTACTTGCAGAAGATTCTGTTCCTGTCTGCAGAGAGTCCAATTAACCTGGTTGTCTCTCCCCTTATCATCTAGCGTTTTCTTTAATTAATCCCCCTTGGGAGGCCTGGCAGATGATTTTGTTTCTGCTCTCTTAAGATAATATCAGATAATAATTGGCTGCCTCTCTCCTGCATTGTGACTTTATCCGCTGTCCAGCTGTTTAGCAGATAATTAACAGAACCGCAGAACATCTGGAAAATCTTCTCTTCTCCAGTCAAATGGCAGAGTACTATGGTGTACAGAATGTTAACAAAAAGATTTCCGCATTCACTATAACGTCACTTGCTGAATGCTTATTCCATATTAGTGACTCAAAAAGTAGTGAAGGCAGAGGACTCAATAACGGCCAGGCAACTAACATTTTCAATGCAATGTCATCAATGGCAGTCTTAGTATTTCTTTCAGCACAGCTGAAATGTAGCTGTGCCTTAACCCCTTATTGGTTAGTTAGTGCTGCAGTGCACTGGTACTCCTGAAGGAGATATTGAGGGTGTACAGTGGTGCAGCTTCTGTGTTGGTCATGGCGTCCTTCCCTTCATAGCTTGAGACTAGAAAGATATTGAAAGGACCAGCAACAGACAGAGTGGGATGTAGATATATGGTCTAGTAAACGGTAAATCTGCTTCCACCTTTCTGTGTGCACCAGAGAAACAACAGTTGTAATTCACTTACTGCACCATCACTCTGTCAGCTGATAACCTGGTAGTGCTTGCTTTGAGAAAGACCAGCTACATGACCCCTATAATCTGAGGTTTGTTCCTGATGTCCATCAAGTTTATGCCTTTATTGCCTTGTTTCACTAGGAGTTCATCTGTCAGAGCTCAGCAGTCAGTCTTTTTAGGTTCGGTAGCTGGCCTCCAATGCAGTGCCTTTAAAATTGTTCAGAGGGGTGATATAGAACCAATAGTGCATGTACCGTACATTCTGAAATGGGTGCAATTCAGCAGTTCTTGTTGGATGTCATTGAGATTTGTGATAGGGAAGTTGTGTTGGTGTTGCTGCCATAGATGGTTGTGCTGGCACCTTTGCCATAGATGGTTGTACTGGTGTCTCTGCCATGGATGGTTGGTTGTTCAGGTGACCCTACCATTAATGCTTGTGCCAGGCAGCACAGTGGTGTGGGCAGCACAGTGGTGTAGTGGGTAGCACTCTCACCTAGCAGTAAGAAGGGTCGCTGGTTCAAATCCCAACCACGACACTACCTGCCTGGAGTTTGCATGTTCTCCCTGTGCCTGCGTGGGTTTCCTCCGGGTACTCTGGTTTCCTCCCACACTCCAAAGACATGTCGGTAGGCTAATTGGCTTATGTCCAAAATGGGCCCTAGTATATGAATGTTAGGGACCTTGGATTCCTTGGCTCCTTGAGGGTAGGGACTGATGTGAGTGTGCGATATATGTGTGGAGCGCTTCGTAAAAAAAATTGACACAGCGCTATGTGTGGGTACCTATGTGTGGGATAATTGTAGACACGCACCCACACTCGCTCAGGTTGAACTCGATGGACTGGTGTCTTTATTCAACCTTACTACTAACCATGTAACCATGTAAGGTTCTCAAATGTAGATAATTGGTCTGGTGCCTCTGCAGTAAAAAGTTGATGGTCTCAACATTACTGACTTCTCCACTGTAGATGGTTTGTGGTGCCGGCATTGATGCCGTGGATGGTGGTGCTGGAGTCACTGCCATAGATGCTTGATGATGCTGTCAACTCTACTGTAGCTACAGTAGTTATCAAGGCAGGTGTTGGTTGTCCAAGAACATGAAGAGAGGTGTGTTGGGTAGGTGCAGTGTGTTGTGACAGGTAATGAACATTCAGAGCCTCAGTTTGCAGGAATGTTGTACTGAAACAGAAAGTCAACAGCACAAACATCAGGCGTTACTTACCACCAAGTAGCGAATTAACAGTGGTCAGAAGACTAAGAAATGCCGACAGCATCTGCCACAAGGAGAAAAGTGTGGCCTGGGTAGTTCAACCCAAAGGGGAAGCTTCCTGAAAAGGTAGACATAGTCTTTGCTCTCTCCCTACTCCACCAGAATGTTTCCCCATCACTATCGCTGTCCCTGTCAAACGGGGGTCCTGGTTCCTAACCTGTTTACTCGCATAAAGCTTGCCAAACTCATAGGTCAGAGTCTTAACCAGTGGCGGCTGGTGCTCAAAATTTTTTTTTGGGGGGGGGGCACAAACAAATTGAAAAATTCTGAAAGATACTGAAACAAAAACAAATGCAGCCACTGTGCCATCAATTGCAGCCACTGTGTCCATCATATGCAACCACTGTGCCTATCATATGCAGCCATTGTGCCCCATCAAATGCAGCCATTGTGTCCCATCAAATGCAGCAACTGTACCCATCAAATGCAGCCACTGTGCCCATCTATGTAGCCTTTGTGCCCATGAAATGCAGATTCTGTGCCCCATCAATTGCAGCCTCTGTGCTCATTATTAGCAGCCTCTGTGCCCATGAAATGCAGCCTCTGTGCCCATCAATTGCAGCCAATGTGCCCATCAATTGCAGCCTCTGTGCCCATCAATTGCAGCTACTGTTCCCATCATATGCAGCCTCTGTGCTCCATCATATGCAGCCTCTGTGCCCATAAAATGTAGCCTCTGTGCCCCATCAATTGCAGCCTCTGTGCCCATCATATGCAGCCACTGTGCCCCCCCCGCCGCCCGCTCGCTGTCTGACTGGGCACTTACCCCATCTTGTTGGCGGGTCAGGCAGCTGGTGGCGGCGGTGAGCTGTGAGACAGATAGTGCGGGTCAGGCGATGGCTCCTGTGTCCTCTGTGCATCTCTTCTTTGCTTATGCTAGTTGGCCAAAGGTGCCTGTGGCTTCAGCCAATCAGGTGACCGGTATTAGACCCGCGACTCCTGATTGGCGGAGAGGCGGTTCAGTTTTAGAAAAGCAAATCATGCCTGGGTGGACTGTGAGCGCAATGCTCTGGGCTCCAAGTTCACCTTTTTGGAAGCCTATTAGAGCCTATGGCTCTAATCAGGTGCTTCAAAAAAACAACCCTGCCACTGGAATTCAGGCGCCCGGCATTCGAAAAGGGGCCGGACGCCTGAATAGGGGGTGGCATCTGTGTCCATGGATAGATTAATGCAATGCAATGCATTAATCTATCCATTTGTCATATAGGGGACAGCGTGACAGAGGGGGCGGCGCCCATGCGCCCTTAATGGACGGCGCGCCCCTGGTCTTAACTAGACTCTGCCTGACTTAAGATGACCACCAGGGTCACATGGGGAATGTTTATCTAACCAGGATCACTGCCCAAGTGACCAAGAAAATCATAGAGAAACATAGCTTCTCTTAAAGAGGAGCTCCAGTCTCTCCCAGGAAAATTAAAAGTCAGCAGCTACAAATACTGCCGCTGCTGACTTTTAATATAAGGACACTTACCTGTCCAGGGCCCCCAGGATGTTGGCGCCCGATCTGATTTTTCAATCGACTTCAGGTGCAGATGCTGTTATTTTAGGTAAGAGAGACTGGCAGTGAAACCTTCTGGCGCATTGTGAATGGTCCTGTAGTCTTCTGGGACCTGTGTGTGTCCCAGAAGGCAGCGGGGGGAAGGAGGAGGGATGCTTGTAGATCGCTACAGCAATCTGACCCAGAAGTGGGAGCGTGTACCTGTCAAAACCAGGTACCCGCTCCCCCCACCTTCCCAAAAAGTGCCAAATGTGGCAGTGGAGGGGAGTGGAGGGGGTGCAAACAACCAGAGCTTCCCCTTTTGGGTGGAGCTCCACTTTACATTCCTCTCCTATCTGCATTGCTGCTGCGGGTGAGCTCCACCTGCAGTAGAGAATTTAGACTGTACCTGCCTACAGGTGTAAGTGTTTGTGAATCTTTGTAATCATGTAATTAGAAGAGGGTGATTTCAGAAACTTTCTCCCCTCCCATCCTGTTATTGGATAATCAACATCTGCCTTGACACATTCCATAGGATTTGGATTAAGATTGCAGAGTTGCCACATATGTGCGAATAAATGATGGAGCATGTTCCTGACATTCATAAGAACAGGAGGAATAAAATTGAATGAACACAGAAATGTCTTTAACGTTACAGAACATTGGATGGGACCAAATGCTAATAACTATACTATAACCTGGATAATGGAGAACCTTCACAAACAGAGTCAGTGAGTTTTATTACGGTGCCGTCTTCTTTGATTAGAGATATAGAGCAGCGCGTCGGCTGATCAGTTCTCATATATGGATTAGGAGGAAGTCTGCGTTCTGGGACTGGATGAGCTGAATAGATTTATGGTGATCCACCTAAGCTGTTTCCCAGCAGCTGGTTTAATGTTATGAATCTGTTGTTTTATAGCGACGTCTCTCAAATCCATCTTCCTGTGCTTCTTCCTTCAGTCCATGTCCAGGGCACAGGGGAGTCCTTTGAGGCCATACTGCCATATGCATTATATATGATCAGTATGTAAGATATAAGTGTACCTTCAGACAATTGTGCCGAATTTAAAATAATTATTTGTAGTACTTAGAGATGTTTGTGCAGATCAGTGTTTCTCAGCCTTTTTTGAGTTAAGGCACCCTTTAAAATGATGCACAATCTCAAGGCACCCCATTGTAAAATGTAAAAAAAAATGAAACTAAGACCCCTTTCACACTGGAGGCATTTTTCAGGCGCTTTAGCGCTAAAAATAGGGCCTGTAAAGCGCCTGAAAAAAGCCCCATCTGCAATCCCAGTGTGAAAGCCAGAGTGCTTTCACACTGGGGCGCTGCACTGGCAGGATGTCAACAAATGTCTTGCAAGCAGCTTCTTTGAGGGTCTTTAGGTATACACTGCTCCTAAAGAGCCCCTGCCCACTGAAATCAATGGGCAGCGCTGCCGAAGCTCCTGCGAGGTGCCGTGGCAGCGGCACTTCGCGGGCGCTTTTAACCTTTTATTCAGCCACTAGCGGGCGTTAAAAGCGTCCCGTTAGCACCCGAAAAGCACCGCAAAAACTACAGTAAATCGCCGCTAAAACATGACCTGAATACGTAACAGAAGTTCTGTAGAACTGTAGAACTGACACTTCTTCAATGACCGTTTTAATCTTCTTCATGGAGCCATGAAAAAACCTTCTCTAACTGGGCTTCATGCTCTTCAAATGTTCTTCCAAACACAATGATGTCGTCCAAATACACTAATACTTCTATAAGGTCCATGTCTCCTACTGTTCTTTCCATTAATCGCTGGAAGGTTGATGGGGCCCCTGACAATCCCTGAGGCATTCGACTGAACTCATAAAACCCCAAAGGGCAGATATATGCAGTTTTTTTTCTGTCTTCCGGGTGCATGGGGATCTGGTAGTACCCACTCTTCAAGTTGAGTACACTGAACCATTTAGCTTCAGTAAGACACTGGAGAGCATCTCCAATGTGAGGGGTTGTGTACTGACCAGGAATAATGTGGCGATTAAAAGTCCGGTAGTCAATACACATGCGTAGTGACCCATTCTTCTTCCACACCATCACAATAGGGGACGCATAGGGGCTTCTGGACTCCTGAATGACCCCTGACCTTTTCAACTCAGCCAACTGCTCTCGAAGGTCTTCCAGGTCACTGAGAGGTATTCTCCTAGCTCGCTCTCGAAAGGGTTTATTCTCTTGCAACCGAATTTGGTGCTGAGCGCTTTTGGCACATCCCACATCAAAGTCACCCTTCGAAGAAATCTTCTCCCATCTCATCAGCTGTGACTTAATTCGTTGCTGCCATACAGGGGGTAAAACTTCAGCACAACCCTGGAACTCCTTCCGCATCTGCTGACAACCCTCTCTACCAGTAGCCTCTTCAGGAAGCAAAGGGGTGGCTGCACTCACTCGTCCCACCAACATACGTGCCCCTAACGTGATCGGATGATCTGTGACATTCTGATGATTGCCACCTTTTTTCCAGTTCGGGACAGGTCCTTGGTGGGCACCAATTAAGGGACCATCCCTAATCCAACAGCTTGAGCTTGTCCATCAGTTTCTAATACAACAAAGGGGCCCCATTGGTCCCAGGTCAGCTTGACTGTGGCCTTCTAACTAGCAACTTCTCCAGGCTGCAACACTCTCTCCCTGGTCTCCAACTTCCACAGGCCTCCTACTCCCTTGGTAGGGGCACTCTGCTCTCTTGCCACACGTCGACAAGCTTGAAGTAACTGAGGATGGATCGTGTTAGGGAAGGAACCATCTTCTACCAATACAGACAACAACAGTCTCCTCATCAAGTCAGTGTTCGTCCCAATCAGTATCAAATTCTGTCCGGCCCCTAGTGGCCTGGGGCACACAACTGCCAGGGTATCGAATGCTTCCACTTTCCCAACAGCTGCTGGTCTGAATGATATCTGAATGGGGATATACCCATCATATGGGCATTTGGCAGTTCCAATCCCCCAGATCTCTAGTTCTTCAAGTTTGCGTAAAGTAATGTGGCTCAGGTACTTGTCATAAAAGTCTTGATATAAGAGCGTGACTTGGGCCTCAGTGAACAGCAAGATCCTAGTGTAAATACCCTCCACTTGTACAGACACAATTGGGGATGGCCCCACTAATCTCTCTGAGAAGCTCTCTAGGTTGTTTCTAGTAGGATTGGGTCTGCAATCTCTCTTTGGTGTACTCTGAGAGGACCTAACAATGGCCCTAGGTGGTGATAAGTCATTGACCCTCTGTGCCCGGATCCCTGACCCCGATGATGGGTTACTTGACTGCAAAGGTAGCAAGAATGTCGACGCCAGGCCTTTCTTCTGGGGCCTCTTCTTGGCCTTCTTCCTCTTTACAATCTTGGAGCTCTGTTTCTTGTCTGGGTTCCCAGCTGGCTCCTTCACTGAGACCCCTGAAAGTTTCCCACCTTCTGATCTAAAAACAACTTTTGTAACACTTTCATGAGTACTGACAGAAGTTCGGCATTTCTTTCCTTCTGCGGGCACTGCGCCTTGAAGTGTCCTGGTTCCCCACACTTGAAACACTTTTGGATACCGGTCCTTTTGGGCCAGTGCTTTGGCTTGAGCCTCCATAACATGCATCAGAACTTGTTGCACCTGCTCTTGAACTTGGGCCCCAGTATCTGGCAACTTAACTGGGGTAACTTTGGGTGCAGATTGTGCCACGGGAGACTTATGGCCCCCCCCCCACTCTGACTCCTCATCACTTTTCAGCACACTGGTATCCACTTGAGCTGATTGAGCTGCAACTTTCTCTGCCTTCTGAGGGGTCTTCGTCACATCCTATGACCCTTGATTTTTCTCATCCAGCAAATCTTCTTCTTCTCTAACCAATTTCATAAACTCTGAGTAAGTTGGAGCCTCTTGTGTTCCTTTCAGTAACAGTCGAAGCACAATTGGATGGTTGGGCCTAGCCCCTTGCAGAATTCTGTCCAGTCTGGCTTTGTCCACTTCCTGAGGATCAGTCCCCTTTTTCAGGATAATTTGATGCAGGATTCGACCCACTCGAACAACATAGTCCGACAACCTCTCTCCTCGACACTGATGAGTATGTTCAAATTTATATATTAAGTCCGGTAGTTTCCCCACTCTACCGTAGACTGCACACAAAGCCTCAATGTAGTCCATAGGCTTACAGTCCGGTTTTCCCCTCTTCAGACTTTGAATAACATCAACTGCCGGGCTCTGGAGGCTTTTACTGATCAGTTTTCTCCTCACTGCTTCGGACTCATTCCAATCCTCTATTGCCTGCATGGCTTGATCCATTCAACTGTCAAACTCTTCCTCCCTGTTTGGGGTGAGAACACGGCCTGAGAAGAATTGCAATTTCTGATACCCCTGATTAGCAGAGATGGCATGACTCTTTATCAGGCTCTCAACCAATCGACTCACATCCGTGTAGAATGAAGTTGCGGGCATTCTAGCCATCGCACTACCTGTGGTTGAGCCGTCTGCAAGTGGACTCCCTCATTGCGACTGGGAGGGGTCCTTATCCAGATCACCTGTTGACTGCAATGGGATCACTTGACCATCAAGGCCTTCTGCCAGACTTACAACACTCCTCTGAAACTCAGCTAGAATAAACTCCTGCCATTCCAAGAGAACATACGTGCAATCGTCATCATACTCGTATTTTAAGTCTAAGATGTAGGACCCTTGTTGTGGAACAGCCTTTCTCATCAGCTGTCGCACCTCCATGTCAAACCACCGGACTCCTGGCAGTTTTAAAACTGAGGTTATCTCCAATCGGCTCCCATGTTTTCGGCCCCAGTCAGTAGCGGTGACCAGATACATTTTCTCTTCTACCCTGGACATGTCACCTGACTTGCTCAAGTGTCCCAGATGGGGTATCTCGGTGGGACCTCCAAATGTAGCGGTACCCCCATGAGGGCTGCTAATCGACACTGTACCCCACTGATTACCTCGACTCTGCGAATCCTCATTACCTCTGACACCCTCCCTGGGTTCAGTCATCTTACTAACTGTATTAATAAGGAGAGAATCACACAATATTAATGAAACAATTTTGTTTGTTTACTGTATTAGTAACACAGAAATAGGTATATCTCAACACTGTAAGGTAAAAAAAGGCACACCTAAAAACACTATATCTGTATTTATGAAAAAGGCAATATAGTGATCCGAAGTTCCTTCAACTGTAAATGAACACAGATATTAACCCAATCACAGACACCTATGTGAACAGCTCAGCAGGAGGGTAGAGAGCTGGCACTGTACCCTTCTGTCTCCTCAACACACAGTCCATTAAAACTTGCACAACATAAAGAAAACAATATGCAGACTATTATATTCAAATTGGCTGGCTCCCTTTAAATGAAGTCCAATTAAATTAAAGCAGATGAGAAAAAGGATAACAAAAGGTAAAAGGGTATTCCTTGAAATCCAGGTGTCTTCAGATAGCTTTGTTGTGTTGCAACTAAAGTAATCCTTGATAATAGGGTATAGCAAATTTGGCAGAACTTTAAGGTATCCTTGTTATATTGTAACTTCCTCTCATATGATCCTAATGGTGTTATCCAGTGTAGCTACAAGAGTCAATACTGCGAACAAGGCATAGTCGTCTGCTTTCAGTGTTCATTATAGGATAAGAACTGACTTCCAGTGGAACTACAAGTACCACCAAGCTGAACTGTGTGAATGATGTTTGAAAGCAGTGTCTTATAACAACAAGATGGGCTATGCCCGCTCACCACACTGGAACTCCGATACAGTAGGATTTAGAAAGGACAGAGATAGTCATCTGAAAGCACCACATCCCATAATTAATTATGAACTGGGAATAAAGGCTAATTTGCCAAAAAAGGGGGGAGGGGAAAGAGTTTTCCCCAGGGACTTTTAAGGTGCTATTTAAATCAACAATTTAATCAAAAATTCAAAAAATCTGTACAATCATATTGAATAAAATTTCTGTTTTATTGAATCAAGAGTAAAATATCCATGCCCCACATGAAGAATGAGACATGATTCTAAAAACGATTTGACATAAACAAATTCACCCAAATTCATTCACATTATAAAGTGCAACAAGAAAAAACTACTTAAAGGTGCCATGACAATCTGCCGCTCGACATGTTTCGCTCTAATACGAGCTTCTTCAGGAGTTTAAAGGCAATGATTGTAGTGGACTCAGGCTGTAGTGCACCAATGCGACGTAGATACTTGAATAAATTGAAAAACTGCTACCAATTTCCAACCGGGGGGTTCTCATATATGAGGGACCTCGCTGCCATAATGTGACCACAGGGGAATATAAAGTCTTAAAGTGGCCCTTAAGTAGAACCAATTATGAATCTTGGCCTGGAGCATCAAAGTCTCACAGCACATGCAAATTATGTGGATAGGGATAGAACCATAGTGTGGTAAACTGATCACTGGTAAATGCTCAATTTGGTAGTGCAGGGGGAGCGATCCCCGTCAGAACTGTTTTTTTAGAAATATCAATGCGGCGTATGGGCTTGAGAGAGCTTCATGCATCCTCTGTGGAACAGCGCCGGTAACAGAACGTTCTATCCCTATCCACATAATTTGCATGTGCTGTGAGACTTTGATGCTCCAGGCCAAGATTCATAATTGGTTCTACTTAAGGGCCACTTTAAGACTTTATATTCCCCTGTGGTCACACTATGGCAGCGAGGTCCCTCATATATGAGAACCCCCCGGTTGGAAATTGGTAGCAGTTTTTCAATTTATTCAAGTATCTACGTCGCATTGGTGCACTACAGCCTGAGTCCACTACAATCATTGCCTTTAAACTCCTGAAGAAGCTCGTATTAGAGCGAAACATGTCGAGCGGCAGATTGTCATGGCACCTTTAAGTAGTTTTTTCTTGTTGCACTTTATAATGTGAATGAATTTGGGTGAATTTGTTTATGTCAAAGCGTTTTTAGAATCATGTCTCATTCTTCATGTGGGGCATGGATATTTTACTCTTGATTCAATAAAACAGAAATTTTATTCAATATGATTGTACAGATTTTTTGAATTTTTGATTAAATTGTTGATTTAAATAGCACCTTAAAAGTCCCTGGGGAAAACTCTTTCCCCTCCCCCCTTTTTTGGCAAATTAGCCTTTATTCCCAGTTCAGAACTCAGATACAGCTGGCAACGATGTAGGTGATGAAGAAGACTTTATCAGGGACTCTCTATGTATCCTGGCTCTGGAAAATGGGCACGCTGTGGCCTACTTGGATCTGAGGTGCAGGCGTCTCTGAATGACCTGGAACGACCTCCGGCCCGCTGCAGGGAAGAAGCGATGCTGTCCACAGAGGTCCCTCTGGGTATAGCTGAACATCTCCCTGCTGTGAAGGCTGCAAATCAACAGCAGCTCACTGTCACACAGACCTCCTACTGGCAGGGTCAAACGGTGTCCCAACAGAAAGATCTAGGCCGCGCCAGCCATTTTATATCCTTTCCCAGCAGTCTGTTCTGTCCACTCAGCATTCTGTCAGTTGTAATTCAAATCAGTCCTGCTGGCATTGAAACTTCAGCATTCTGAACTACACATCCCACAATGCTTTGCTCTGAATTTTGTCACAAGAAAAGGAAATGGCACATAGAGTCCAGCAAACACTAGAGGGAGCCAACCCCACATTAATAACACAGCAAAAAAAAACGTCTCTGAATTTCAGGCATAATAGCCAGCTCCTGGCTACAAAATCTACTGAGCTGGCCAGAACCAGCTCTTGAAGGAGTCTAGTCCACATTTTCACAGCTCTGTCTGTGAAGAAGCCTTTCTGTATTTGGAGATGAATTCTCTTTTCCTCCAGACCTAAAGAGTGCCCCCTTGTCCTCTGTGATGACCTTAATGTGAATAACTCAACACCAAGTTCACTATATGGACCACATACTGTATGTCTTTATACATGTTGATCATATCCCCCCTCAATCACCTCTTTTCAAGAGAGAATAAAATCAGTTCCTCTAATCTTTCCTCATAGCTGAGCTCCTCCATGCCTCTTATCAGTTTGGTTGCCCTTCTCTGCACTTTCTCCAGTTCCCCGATATCCTTTTTGAGAACTGGTGCCCAAAACCGAACTGCATATTCCAGATGAGGTCTTACTAATGATTTGTACAGGGGCAAAATGATATCTCTCTCTCTCTCTCTGGAGTCCATACCTCTCTTAATACAAGAAAGGACTTTGCTCACTTTGGAAACTGCAGCTTGGCATTGCATGCCATTATTAAGCCTATGATCTACCAAAACCCCCAGATCCTTCTCCAACATTGACTCCCCCAAGCTGTTCTCCTCCTAGTATGTAAGATGTGTGCATGTTTCTAGCCCCCAAGTGCAGAACTTTACATTTATCAACATTAAACCTCATTTGGTATCTAAACATAAATGGGCAGGTTGGCAAAAACAAATGCTGCATATATAGCAGCACAATGACTATCCGTGATTGCTTTCAGGTCACATATTATCAGCCACATTTTCTGCAGGCTAAAATGTAAATGGAATAATAGCATTTAATCACATGGTTGGACATTTTCACTTTAGATAGAAATATCTCCTGTCTATCGTGAAGCGGTTGCGCCCCTTGGCGGTATTATATCCCTCCTCAGTCGGATCAATAGCGCTCTATCTACCTAGATGAATCTGGTTTGTTGGCCACGTGTGTTTCCTCTGGGAAAAGAAGAGATTTATTACAATCTTTCTATTAATTCACCCGAGATTTGCTATTAATAACTTGCAGCGTGACACCTCCCAGGTAAATGGGACAGATTATATAACCATTCTGGTAGCCACACAGTGTAATTATCAATCTCATATTACTGTGATAAGCTTCATACATCTCTCATCATTCAGATGCAGTCACATCTGGTTATTGCCATTTTTAATAACACATTGTCAACAGATGAGAAGGTGGACATCTGCTGTAAGACGCTCATATACCAGCAGATCTTCCATCTTGGCCCTATTCTGTATGAGGTGTGACAAATTAATTCCTGGAGTGGACTGTAAAAAAATGTTAGCTTACCTATTCACTAGCAACCGGTGTCACCTTCAAAGTAGTCCCCTTGTGAAGAGATGCACTTTTCTAGACGACTGTGCCGCTGCTGAAAACATGACTGCTGAGAAGTATAGGCCCGTTTTCACCATCTATTGTAACAAAACCTTTGCCCCCCTCAAAAAAGAAACAGAGGCTGATTAAGTTGTAAATCGGGCATGGCCACAGCTTTATTGAACTTTCCAAATGGAACAACTTCCAAAGTACTACATAACAATGCCAGTCACAGTTATATCGTGAGCATCCATAACAAAACACAGATAGTCTAATGCCGCGTACACACGAGTGGACTTTACGGCAGACTTTGCCCGGCGGACGGGATTTCGTCGGACAATTCGACTGTGTGTGGGCTCCAGCGGACTTTGTTTTCTCAAAAGTTGGACGGACTTAGATTTGAAACATGTTTCAAATCTTTCCGACGGACTTGAGTCCAGTTGAAAAATGCGCTCGTCTGTATGCTAATTCGACGGACAAAAAGCCACGCTAGGGCAGCTATTGGCTACTGGCTATGAACTTCCTTGTTTTAGTCCGGTCGTACGTCATCACGTACGAATTCAACGGACTTTGGTTGATTGTGTGTAGGCAAGTCCGTTCATTCAGAAAGTCCGTCGTAAAGTCCGTCGAAAAGTCCGCCGGGCAAAGTCTGCCGTAAAGTCCACTCGTGTGTACGCGGCATTAGGCCCCTTTCACACCAGTGGACCGATCGGGTCAGCAAATGTCCTTGCATCACTTCCGGGCCACAGGCGCTGGTGTCAGCAACATATGCTTGTATTATTCCAGTTGAATGTGAGTACCTTTCCACATGTTTGTGCAATAAATAGTTTGATACAGTATCACGCTGTTGGGCTCCCTCTCTCTTTTTATGATATTTGGTATATGGTGGGAACTCTTTGTAACCAACACCAAGGACGAGATAAACCCTAAATTGCTACTGTACTGTACTAAATTGCTACCCTAAATTGCTACTGTACTGTACTATACTATACTATACTGTGGATGCCTCAGACCCCAGGAGGGGGAGAAGTTTCTGGTGAGTGCAGCCATAATAGGAGCACGAATAAGGCACGCACGGTGTGATCACCCATTGGAAAGTGAATTAGATCAAAAGTTGATTTCCTCACTGGCACAAGAGCACTTTATTGATTTTATATAAGTTTTGGATTATTGTTATTTATTAATCAATATTGGTATAAGATCAGCAGTTGTTTTTTTCACTGGCACAATAGCACTTTATTGATCCTATATAATTTTGCACGATTGTTATTGATCAGCTAATATTGGTATTTTGGAAGTTTACATGCTGGGGGATCTATTCAGTTTCATATGTTTATTCTACATAATATTTGTCGTAGAAATATTGTTTTTTATTATATTGGTTATGGGATTAACAGAGTCATAGTGAAGTGTGTTTTATTAATGCTCACAGATCGTAAAGTATTTGAATATATATAAACACCATATTTTTAGACCACAGATTTGCACTACAAACACTTGGAATATCATTGATTCAACACATCAGTAGTATCATATTGGTTTGGTTTATTTATATTTTATCACTTACAGCCATATGTATTTAAAATATTTTTCACTATCACGTCTATAGGTAAAAAAGGAGATCATACTGTTTGCAAATAGTAGTCCAAATAGGCATTTTTATTCACCCTCAATTGGGATTTATTTAGAAGCACCTACCACCAGGTATATAATAGAACAGCAATATAGGATAAAAAGATTTCGCGCAATATTAGATGAATAAAGTGAATAAAAACACATATAGGATAACTGTGTCTCATATGTGTGCAAATCGCATAGTGAAGTGAATGTGACAATGGAGGTGTGGATGGTGAGCTGATGGCTACTAAGGGATGCGAATCTCAATAGTGTAGCATCTAGCTATGGACTTAATCCATAAACAGTGGTGTAATATAAATGTGCAAATCGCATATAAAGTGCACAGTGTGATTGGTGCTAATAGTAGTGGGCTAATTGCTGCCAGGGGTGTAGGTCACTATGCCTGACGTTTAGCCGGGTGGTTGGCCACAAATAGTTGCGTAAAAAAACCACAAAAACAAATCATAAAGAAACATACACATAAGGTTGAATCTGAAAATAAATAGAAAATAAAAATGACATGTGCAATTCTATAATATAAGTGTAAGTAAATAAAACTATCACACTTAAAACGTCATTTAGTGTTCATAAAGTGTGCAAAACCGGATCCACAGCACTCTATGGGGCATGTGTAATGCTGCTGGGAGTTGGTGGGTTAATTGGAAAAAGTCTATGTGTGGATGCCGCTTCCTTGTTCACCAGGAGGTGTATGGGGTGGATGGAGTAAAAATCCTATTTTTTCAATCCTCTAATGGTCTCATAGGACCCTCACCTTCATACTGTGGTAAAACGGCATTCAGCAATGGAGTATAGGTAGTTCTGGCAGCTGTCACCGAAGTTTCTGCTTTCTCTGTGTTGAGACTTTAAACCTTCTCTCCCTGTATCTCCGGAACGGCTCTCTCAGAAAGGGGGGAGATAAACCAGAAATAGGGGAGGGGGAGAGAATGGAGGCTCCACTAGTGTATTAACGTTTTAAAAAGAAGGGGTATTTATTAAAGGTGATGCTCTTACATTTAAAAAACTTGTAACAGGCAGAGTAATTAGAGTAAAAAACTGTGGCGTCCTAAGCGCCCTCTCACTTGTGCTTCAAACTGTGTTGTACCGCTCAGCCAATCCCTACGCGTTACGACACCGTCACGTGCCTTCATCTGGGGAACCGGATTGGCTGCTGAGGGTTAGTTTAAATATGTTGGGACCGGAAGTCATCGGGCCGCCATCTTACTTATGGTTAATGTATTTTCGTCTAGCGCCATTTTGCCTGAGTCCACAGGAAGTTTTGTGATCTCCATTTTGTTGAGGATACCTGTTGTTGTACCTCTATTGTGTGTTGCAATATGTGCGCGGCCATTTTATTGGTGGCAATTTATTTACAATGAGATGACTAATATGCATTGCGGTCGGACAAAAAGACTTCATATCATGCAAGATAGTCCTTCAATTAATACTCAGTGTTGGATGATCCAATCTGAGTGTTAGATGGTTAAAATGGATGGTGTATATAATCGATGTTTCACCAAGTTGAATTATAGCGTCCCTGAATCTCATAGCATATAATGCATAGAGTATGTAGATAATGTGTGCATGAAGCGGGCATGAGAGTGCTCCTAGAACTACCTCATATCCACATAAATTTAATAAGATAGCATTTCTATATTTAATAAAATCATAATACCTAAAATCACTGTCGTTCTCTATATATAAAATCCCAAATAGGTTAACTATAAAACAAGTATCATAATGTATATACATACAAATATTAAAACCAAGAGAGTGTAAAATAATCAAGTCGTCATAACTAAATAGTTTTTACAGATAAGATATTGGTACAGTGTTGATAAAATAGAAAGACGATAATTAAAGTTAAGATACATTTGAAAAATGAAAAAAATATGATAATTGTGCAGGCTATTAGACCAATGTGCTATCACATCAATGGAGGATAAACTTGAATTTTAATGTTTATATCAGACTACTGAAAATTTTGGTATGTTCCGGTAACCATACATGGGTGGGTGTTTTATACCATGCCCTAATATCATGGTGGTAAATAGGGTAATGGGTCCTAAGTAGTAAAGTGTACACACCTACGGGATCATGTGTAGGTGTGTGTGATAGCACAGAAAAGTTATATGGTCCCTTACGTGTAAATTATTTAAAAATTGCTTAAAAAACAGTTCAGATCGAACTCTACGTTCAATCCCCCAGGTACAAGGGTCCGTAAGGTGTGAATCCATTTGGATTCTTTGCGACTGATATCTCTTACCAGGTGACTCCCCCTCCATGATGGTTTGTGTTTTTCTATTCCCCAAAATTGGAGGTGTGCGGGGTCTTTGTTATGTACTAGTGCGAAGTGTTTTGACACATTATGTTTCGGGAAGCCTGATTTGATGTTCTGTACGTGCTCTTGTATTCGTGTCTTCAGGGCTCTTTTTGTACGGCCTACATATTGGAGATTGCAGCTGCATTGTAGCATGTAGACCACTCCTTCTGTGTGGCACCCAATAAACTCTCTAATCTCATAGGTTTGCCCTGTGTTGGTTGCTGTGAATTCTTTACGTTTTCCTTGGAATTTTTTCGCATGTCGACACGCATAACAGTTGCGGCAGGGGTAAAAACCTTTCCCTGAGAAGAATGTGAAGGAGGGCTCTGGTGGTGGGTCAATTACTGATTTCACTATTAAGTCCCTAATGGTCGGTGCTCTTTTATAGATAATGTTCGGCTTTTCTGGTAATATTCCTTTTAGGTCCTTGTCATTTTTTAAAATGTGCCAATGTTTTTGGATTACTCTTGCTACATCTTTATATTGTGTATTAAAGTCAAGGATTATACTGGGTACTTCTTGTTGCAGTCTCTTCTTGGGATGTTCTTCAATCATTGTTTTTCTATCCATTAGATTTACATGTTCTATCTGATTATTAATCCACTGATCGTCATATCCCTTAGCTTTGAATCTGTCCCCTATCATACTTGCTTGGTTGAGGTAGTCCTCTTCTTTAGTGCAGTTTCTTTTTATTCTTGTGAGTTGTCCTTTCGGGATATTGTATAGCCAAGGTTTAAAATGGCAACTGTCAACAGACAGGTAGCTATTGGCATCCACCTTCTTGAAGTGTGTTTTGGTGACTATTCTATGTCCCTCTAGGCTAATATTGAGGTCCAGGAAGTCTATTTCTTTTGTATCTATTTTCCATACTAGGTTAATGTTTTTATCGTTGTTGTTTAGTCTACTAAGGAACATTTCTAGAGTGTTTCTGTCTCCATTCCAGACGATTATCACATCGTCAATAAATCTTTTGTATAATGTTAGTTCAGCGGGGGTGTCCGTGTACACCGCTTTCTCTTCCCACTGTGCCATAAATGCATTTGCCACTCCTGGTGCAAATTTGGCACCCATGGCTATTCCTACTAGTTGTTTGTAGTAGGTCTGGTCATGCCAGAAGTAGTTGCATTTGAGACAAAAATCTAGGCATTTAATCAGGTATTTTCTCTGTTTACATAGTAGGGTGCTGTGCTTCCTAAGCAGCCATTTACCTGCTGAGATTGCATCCTGATGTTGGACTATAGTGTATAACGATGTGACGTCTGCTGTTGCCAGTAGTGTTCTACCCTCTAGCGCTGGCACTGTGTTTAGGAGTTGCAATATATGCTTAGTATCTTTTAGATATGCTTCGGTCTGCTGGACCGCTGGTTGCATGAAATAGTCAATGTATTGACCCATTCTAGACGTTAGGGAGTCAATACCATTGACTATTGGTCTTCCCGGTGGATTTTCTTTGTCTTTGTGTATTTTGGGGACTGTATAAATGATCGGTATTCTGCAGGTTTCTGGTATTAAATATTTAGTCTCTTTTGAGTTAAGTATGTTTTTCTTCATCCCAAGATTCACTAGAGTTTCTAATTCTTTTTTATACTTGGTGGTCGGGTTCCTTGGCAATCTGGTATATGTAGTTCCATCTTGTAGTTGTCTGTTAAGTTCTGCAAGATATTGTTCTTTTGATTGTAGAACTATTGCACCACCTTTATCCGCTGGCCTGATTATAATATCCTTCCTTTCTGTCAGGCTTTTAATCCCCTTTTGGATATGTATAGGGTCTGTGGTTTTCTTGGGTTTTAAGGCTTCTATATCTTGTAGCACCAGATTTTTGAAGACTTCGACATTTTGATTTTGGGATATTTGTGGATTGAATAGTGAAGCATTGCGTAGTGTGCTATATGCTCCTCTTAATGGGGTTTCTGTTCTCACATTTTCTGGTTTCCACGGATTATTCATCACATATTTTTTAATGTTAATTTTTCTAATGTATTTCTGTATCCCTATGTATGTGTTAAACTTATTGAGGTTTCTGGTGGGTGCATGCTTTAAACCTTTGTCTAGTACTGCTAGCTCTTCTGTTGAAATGGGTTTACCGCTTATGTTTACCACGTTTTCTCCGACTATTCTGTTTTTCTTCTTTTGGAGTCTCTTTCCTGCCCTCCTTCCTCTTTTCGTTCTGGTGTGTTTCTTGTTCGTTCTTCTTGGGGTCGTCTCCTGGGGGGGTGGTGTACTTCTTGTGGTAGTCTTCGAGGGGAGTAGTCTCTTCTCCCTCTTTCTAAAAAAGGCCTTTGTGTGTTGTGGTACTGTTGGTTCTCATAGTAGTATGGATTTTCATAGTATTGTTCTTGGTAGTCTCTAATGGGGTCAAACCTATTGTTTGTAGGGATCGGTGTACGTCTATATCCATCATGATATTCTTGTTGGTGGTATGGTACCCTCTCTTCCCTTGGATTCCTTTCATTTTGTTGCCAGTTTCTTTTTCTGAAGGGTTTCTTAAAGGGTTTCTTTCCTCCTCTCTTGGGGGTGTGTTGTCCATACCCATAATTGTTTCTTTGTCCATAGTGGGTCCTTGGTGTACTTCCATGTGTGTCTCTGTCATCTCTTCTATAAGTGTTATTTGGGTCGGGTTGATTATAGTATGGTCGTGGTGGCTCTACCCGTATTTCCCTTTCTTCCCACCTAGGTGGGTTAAGTGTATATGACACTGTGGGATCTTGGATCCTTACTTCTCTTTCCGGTGTGGAGTATGTGGATGTGGGAGGGGCTTGTTCAATTTTACTTTGCCATTTAAAAACTTGGTTTGTCTTGTAGTCTGTTATATCCCTTTGGTATTTTTTCATTTTTCGATTTTGTACTTCTAGATCTTTGGTGATCATATCTTTATTTAGTTGTGTTGCCAGCTTTTTGAACTCAGTGGTTTCCTTGAATGGTTCCATTTTCTGTTTAATTTCTTCTATCTGTTGTTCCAATATTATGGTCTTTTTAAATTTGCGTTCTAATAGGAATTTTAAACCTTCTATGCTTTTATTGTTGAAGAACGTGAACCATTCTTCCATTGACTCTTTGTCCATTAATCCATCGTTTGGTGGTACTTCCCACCTTAATCTCCTGGGGACGATACTTTCTCTAATATATCTTTCAAATGTATTGGTGTCCCACCATAAATTGATTTTCTTCTCCATATAGTGTCCTAGTTTTCTAGTCATGCTTTCTAGATCCGTATTACGTGTTTTATTATGTGGGTTGAAAACCTCATCTAGGTTCACTTTTCTATTTTCAATAAATGTAAACACATCCATGTTAGCAGCAAAGGTGAAATATGTGAAAAGGATAAAAGTGTGATTGGTGTCCCTTGCGCTGGTCAGGTGTGATAATTGCGTGAGTATCAAGGTGTCTCAAAGTGAACGTAAAAATGACCAATAATATTGCAGCGAAATTAGGTGTTTACACACAACACTTACAGCAATATAGGATAAAAAGATTTCGCGCAATATTAGATGAATAAAGTGAATAAAAACACATATAGGATAACTGTGTCTCATATGTGTGCAAATCGCATAGTGAAGTGAATGTGACAATGGAGGTGTGGATGGTGAGCTGATGGCTACTAAGGGATGCGAATCTCAATAGTGTAGCATCTAGCTATGGACTTAATCCATAAACAGTGGTGTAATATAAATGTGCAAATCGCATATAAAGTGCACAGTGTGATTGGTGCTAATAGTAGTGGGCTAATTGCTGCCAGGGGTGTAGGTCACTATGCCTGACGTTTAGCCGGGTGGTTGGCCACAAATAGTTGCGTAAAAAAACCACAAAAACAAATCATAAAGAAACATACACATAAGGTTGAATCTGAAAATAAATAGAAAATAAAAATGACATGTGCAATTCTATAATATAAGTGTAAGTAAATAAAACTATCACACTTAAAACGTCATTTAGTGTTCATAAAGTGTGCAAAACCGGATCCACAGCACTCTATGGGGCATGTGTAATGCTGCTGGGAGTTGGTGGGTTAATTGGAAAAAGTCTATGTGTGGATGCCGCTTCCTTGTTCACCAGGAGGTGTATGGGGTGGATGGAGTAAAAATCCTATTTTTTCAATCCTCTAATGGTCTCATAGGACCCTCACCTTCATACTGTGGTAAAACGGCATTCAGCAATGGAGTATAGGTAGTTCTGGCAGCTGTCACCGAAGTTTCTGCTTTCTCTGTGTTGAGACTTTAAACCTTCTCTCCCTGTATCTCCGGAACGGCTCTCTCAGAAAGGGGGGAGATAAACCAGAAATAGGGGAGGGGGAGAGAATGGAGGCTCCACTAGTGTATTAACGTTTTAAAAAGAAGGGGTATTTATTAAAGGTGATGCTCTTACATTTAAAAAACTTGTAACAGGCAGAGTAATTAGAGTAAAAAACTGTGGCGTCCTAAGCGCCCTCTCACTTGTGCTTCAAACTGTGTTGTACCGCTCAGCCAATCCCTACGCGTTACGACACCGTCACGTGCCTTCATCTGGGGAACCGGATTGGCTGCTGAGGGTTAGTTTAAATATGTTGGGACCGGAAGTCATCGGGCCGCCATCTTACTTATGGTTAATGTATTTTCGTCTAGCGCCATTTTGCCTGAGTCCACAGGAAGTTTTGTGATCTCCATTTTGTTGAGGATACCTGTTGTTGTACCTCTATTGTGTGTTGCAATATGTGCGCGGCCATTTTATTGGTGGCAATTTATTTACAATGAGATGACTAATATGCATTGCGGTCGGACAAAAAGACTTCATATCATGCAAGATAGTCCTTCAATTAATACTCAGTGTTGGATGATCCAATCTGAGTGTTAGATGGTTAAAATGGATGGTGTATATAATCGATGACAGAGACACACATGGAAGTACACCAAGGACCCACTATGGACAAAGAAACAATTATGGGTATGGACAACACACCCCCAAGAGAGGAGGAAAGAAACCCTTTAAGAAACCCTTCAGAAAAAGAAACTGGCAACAAAATGAAAGGAATCCAAGGGAAGAGAGGGTACCATACCACCAACAAGAATATCATGATGGATATAGACGTACACCGATCCCTACAAACAATAGGTTTGACCCCATTAGAGACTACCAAGAACAATACTATGAAAATCCATACTACTATGAGAACCAACAGTACCACAACACACAAAGGCCTTTTTTAGAAAGAGGGAGAAGAGACTACTCCCCTCGAAGACTACCACAAGAAGTACACCACCCCCCCAGGAGACGACCCCAAGAAGAACGAACAAGAAACACACCAGAACGAAAAGAGGAAGGAGGGCAGGAAAGAGACTCCAAAAGAAGAAAAACAGAATAGTCGGAGAAAACGTGGTAAACATAAGCGGTAAACCCATTTCAACAGAAGAGCTAGCAGTACTAGACAAAGGTTTAAAGCATGCACCCACCAGAAACCTCAATAAGTTTAACACATACATAGGGATACAGAAATACATTAGAAAAATTAACATTAAAAAATATGTGATGAATAATCCGTGGAAACCAGAAAATGTGAGAACAGAAACCCCATTAAGAGGAGCATATAGCACACTACGCAATGCTTCACTATTCAATCCACAAATATCCCAAAATCAAAATGTCGAAGTCTTCAAAAATCTGGTGCTACAAGATATAGAAGCCTTAAAACCCAAGAAAACCACAGACCCTATACATATCCAAAAGGGGATTAAAAGCCTGACAGAAAGGAAGGATATTATAATCAGGCCAGCGGATAAAGGTGGTGCAATAGTTCTACAATCAAAAGAACAATATCTTGCAGAACTTAACAGACAACTACAAGATGGAACTACATATACCAGATTGCCAAGGAACCCGAAGAAGAATTAGAAACTCTAGTGAATCTTGGGATGAAGAAAAACATACTTAACTCAAAAGAGACTAAATATTTAATACCAGAAACCTGCAGAATACCGATCATTTATACAGTCCCCAAAATACACAAAGACAAAGAAAATCCACCGGGAAGACCAATAGTCAATGGTATTGACTCCCTAACGTCTAGAATGGGTCAATACATTGACTATTTCATGCAACCAGCGGTCCAGCAGACCGAAGCATATCTAAAAGATACTAAGCATATATTGCAACTCCTAAACACAGTGCCAGCGCTAGAGGGTAGAACACTACTGGCAACAGCAGACGTCACATCGTTATACACTATAGTCCAACATCAGGATGCAATCTCAGCAGGTAAATGGCTGCTTAGGAAGCACAGCACCCTACTATGTAAACAGAGAAAATACCTGATTAAATGCCTAGATTTTTGTCTCAAATGCAACTACTTCTGGCATGACCAGACCTACTACAAACAACTAGTAGGAATAGCCATGGGTGCCAAATTTGCACCAGGAGTGGCAAATGCATTTATGGCACAGTGGGAAGAGAAAGCGGTGTACACGGACACCCCCGCTGAACTAACATTATACAAAAGATTTATTGACGATGTGATAATCGTCTGGAATGGAGACAGAAACACTCTAGAAATGTTCCTTAGTAGACTAAACAACAACGATAAAAACATTAACCTAGTATGGAAAATAGATACAAAAGAAATAGACTTCCTGGACCTCAATATTAGCCTAGAGGCACATAGAATAGTCACCAAAACACACTTCAAGAAGGTGGATGCCAATAGCTACCTGTCTGTTGACAGTTGCCATTTTAAACCTTGGCTATACAATATCCCGAAAGGACAACTCACAAGAATAAAAAGAAACTGCACTAAAGAAGAGGACTACCTCAACCAAGCAAGTATGATAGGGGACAGATTCAAAGCTAAGGGATATGACGATCAGTGGATTAATAATCAGATAGAACATGTAAATCTAATGGATAGAAAAACAATGATTGAAGAACATCCCAAGAAGAGACTGCAACAAGAAGTACCCAGTATAATCCTTGACTTTAATACACAATATAAAGATGTAGCAAGAGTAATCCAAAAACATTGGCACATTTTAAAAAATGACAAGGACCTAAAAGGAATATTACCAGAAAAGCCGAACATTATCTATAAAAGAGCACCGACCATTAGGGACTTAATAGTGAAATCAGTAATTGACCCACCACCAGAGCCCTCCTTCACATTCTTCTCAGGGAAAGGTTTTTACCCCTGCCGCAACTGTTATGCGTGTCGACATGCGAAAAAATTCCAAGGAAAACGTAAAGAATTCACAGCAACCAACACAGGGCAAACCTATGAGATTAGAGAGTTTATTGGGTGCCACACAGAAGGAGTGGTCTACATGCTACAATGCAGCTGCAATCTCCAATATGTAGGCCGTACAAAAAGAGCCCTGAAGACACGAATACAAGAGCACGTACAGAACATCAAATCAGGCTTCCCGAAACATAATGTGTCAAAACACTTCGCACTAGTACATAACAAAGACCCCGCACACCTCCAATTTTGGGGAATAGAAAAACACAAACCATCATGGAGGGGGAGTCACCTGGTAAGAGATATCAGTCGCAAAGAATCCAAATGGATTCACACCTTACGGACCCTTGTACCTGGGGGATTGAACGTAGAGTTCGATCTGAACTGTTTTTTAAGCAATTTTTAAATAATTTACACGTAAGGGACCATATAACTTTTCTGTGCTATCACACACACCTACACATGATCCCGTAGGTGTGTACACTTTACTACTTAGGACCCATTACCCTATTTACCACCATGATATTAGGGCATGGTATAAAACACCCACCCATGTATGGTTACCGGAACATACCAAAATTTTCAGTAGTCTGATATAAACATTAAAATTCAAGTTTATCCTCCATTGATGTGATAGCACATTGGTCTAATAGCCTGCACAATTATCATATTTTTTTCATTTTTCAAATGTATCTTAACTTTAATTATCGTCTTTCTATTTTATCAACACTGTACCAATATCTTATCTGTAAAAACTATTTAGATATGACGACTTGATTATTTTACACTCTCTTGGTTTTAATATTTGTATGTATATACATTATGATACTTGTTTTATAGTTAACCTATTTGGGATTTTATATATAGAGAACGACAGTGATTTTAGGTATTATGATTTTATTAAATATAGAAATGCTATATTATTAAATTTATGTGGATATGAGGTAGTTCTAGGAGCACTCTCATGCCCGCTTCATGCACACATTATCTACATACTCTATGCATTATATGCTATGAGATTCAGGGACGCTATAATTCAACTTGGTGAAACATCGATTATATACACCATCCATTTTAACCATCTAACACTCAGATTGGATCATCCAACACTGAGTATTAATTGAAGGACTATCTTGCATGATATGAAGTCTTTTTGTCCGACCGCAATGCATATTAGTCATCTCATTGTAAATAAATTGCCACCAATAAAATGGCCGCGCACATATTGCAACACACAATAGAGGTACAACAACAGGTATCCTCAACAAAATGGAGATCACAAAACTTCCTGTGGACTCAGGCAAAATGGCGCTAGACGAAAATACATTAACCATAAGTAAGATGGCGGCCCGATGACTTCCGGTCCCAACATATTTAAACTAACCCTCAGCAGCCAATCCGGTTCCCCAGATGAAGGCACGTGACGGTGTCGTAACGCGTAGGGATTGGCTGAGCGGTACAACACAGTTTGAAGCACAAGTGAGAGGGCGCTTAGGACGCCACAGTTTTTTACTCTAATTACTCTGCCTGTTACAAGTTTTTTAAATGTAAGAGCATCACCTTTAATAAATACCCCTTCTTTTTAAAACGTTAATACACTAGTGGAGCCTCCATTCTCTCCCCCTCCCCTATTTCTGGTTTATCTCCCCCCTTTCTGAGAGAGCCGTTCCGGAGATACAGGGAGAGAAGGTTTAAAGTCTCAACACAGAGAAAGCAGAAACTTCGGTGACAGCTGCCAGAACTACCTATACTCCATTGCTGAATGCCGTTTTACCACAGTATGAAGGTGAGGGTCCTATGAGACCATTAGAGGATTGAAAAAATAGGATTTTTACTCCATCCACCCCATACACCTCCTGGTGAACAAGGAAGCGGCATCCACACATAGACTTTTTCCAATTAACCCACCAACTCCCAGCAGCATTACACATGCCCCATAGAGTGCTGTGGATCCGGTTTTGCACACTTTATGAACACTAAATGACGTTTTAAGTGTGATAGTTTTATTTACTTACACTTATATTATAGAATTGCACATGTCATTTTTATTTTCTATTTATTTTCAGATTCAACCTTATGTGTATGTTTCTTTATGATTTGTTTTTGTGGTTTTTTTACGCAACTATTTGTGGCCAACCACCCGGCTAAACGTCAGGCATAGTGACCTACACCCCTGGCAGCAATTAGCCCACTACTATTAGCACCAATCACACTGTGCACTTTATATGCGATTTGCACATTTATATTACACCACTGTTTATGGATTAAGTCCATAGCTAGATGCTACACTATTGAGATTCGCATCCCTTAGTAGCCATCAGCTCACCATCCACACCTCCATTGTCACATTCACTTCACTATGCGATTTGCACACATATGAGACACAGTTATCCTATATGTGTTTTTATTCACTTTATTCATCTAATATTGCGCGAAATCTTTTTATCCTATATTGCTCTAAGTGTTGTGTGTAAACACCTAATTTCGCTGCAATATTATTGGTCATTTTTACGTTCACTTTGAGACACCTTGATACTCACGCAATTATCACACCTGACCAGCGCAAGGGACACCAATCACACATATAATAGAACAGCACCATTTATATTTTGTTTTCTTTTTTCTCTTTCATTCATTTATTCCACCAATCGGTAGGGGCAGCGGTTTTATTAGCATTCTTTTTAAAATCAATCCTTCAATTGAAAACACCTGCCATCAGGAACATATATAAATAGAACAGCGCCATATCTACTTTGTTTTCTTTTTCAATGTTCGACCATAAGCCTGTTGTATCAGAGCTAAAGTTTCACTTGCACTTTTGCCAGTGTTCACCCAAAATTTGATGTTAATCTTCTGCTCCAGATTCCTGTCACTCGTTTTCCACCAACAGCGCAACACACATGTGTTGTTTCTTTAATTGTTCCATAAAGACTGAGTCAACTGGTCTGTGACCCAGGGGAGTGCAAGTTAGAACATGTCAGAAACACGCTCGAGTGGAAATGACTGTTTGACTCACCACCATAGTGCTACGCCACGGGCATTCCAGGAATGAAATTGTCACACATTGTATTGCAACTCATAGCAACAAATCAGAAATTTCCTTTTACTGATCTCTCTCTTCATCTTGACCATTTGGCCTAATTGGGGGAATCCATCAGATGATTGGATTCCGCCATATTAACAGACACATTCACCCAATTGCTGAATGTTACAGGAGATGATGATGGCAGTCGTATATATGCTGCATATAATGACCAATGGGGTCACTGTACTTATGAATATTTACTCCTACTTGTACAGTATCTAGCCAATTAACATCAGGATTGAGCAGTGCCCCATGCACAGATCTTCTGCTGCATAGGTATTTAAATAACAGGAGGACCCGTCAGATTTTTTGTGGCTACAGAGACACATTTCATTTCATAATGGTGGGCTTATAACATCATTATGACACCAGGGGGCGGGGCTGGGCTGAAATGGTTTGCACTGATTGGTGGATTGTCTGGTAAATACTTGTTGTTTTGCACTGCCTGACGAAGGGACTCTACGTGGCTCTGATACGTTGCCGTATGTTTACCATGTGACCACAAAAATAAAGCTTTAGACCCTTATGAGGAATCCTTGGTGTGCTAATGACATTTCTTCACATTTCATACATGGTACGTAAAAAAATGACAGGCCCTATGCTGCTATTGCTACATTGCTCCACTGAGGCACATATGAATGGGGGATGTTGGAGGGTTCTAAAATAGAATTCTACATAAAAGAAACTCTAAGAGGAGGTTCACACTGCCGCAACCTGAAAGTTGGCATGTCTTTGCCAGGCAACTTCAGGGAATGCCTGGGTAATGTCTGACAGTGGAGGCTGGTGGGTTCTTCTTCGGGGGGGGGGGGGGGGGGCGGCAAACAAACAACACACCCCCCCGGCGGCATGGCACAGCCCTCCCCCGTGGGTGGCCCTGCACTTACCCACTCTTGTGGCAGGGCTGTGGTGTCCTTTCCCGGAGTGCGGGCAGCAGCCGCAGGCAGCACCGGTGTCCGCTTCTCCGGCTTCCTCCGCCGTCTGTCTTCCGCCAAAGCACTAGGCATCCAATAGGATCGCCTGCTGCTTTGGCCAATCAGGAAACAGGTCTCACAGACCTGCCTCCTGATTGGCGGGGAGGAACTTTAGTGTGATAATATCGAAAATGTATACGCTATGGTCAGGCAACTGGGTGGACTCGGAGCGCACTCCAAGCTCACCCTTTTTTGAAGCCTATTAGAGCCTCTGGTTCTATTCAGGTGCTTCAAAAAAACACCCCGCCGCATTGGATTCCATGGTCCGGTGCCACTGATATGTAGATCAGGGGGCCGGACGCATGGATGGGGAGGTGGCACCTGTGCGCCTTCTATGGACAGGCTGCCACATTCCAAATCACATCAATTAAGATAAGGATCTGACTTGAAGTCTATGGGCACAAGTCGGATAGAAGTCGCCTTGAAGTAGTACAGGGACCTTTTCTAAAGTCAGAGCAACTTCAGTAGTGCTAATTAAGACAGCTCTAATTGACTAACATAGGATTTCACATGTCACGCGACATGGGATCTCACAAATCGGATCCCAAGTCGCAGCATTGTGAACCTAGCCTAAAGCACTTCAATATTGGCAGTATTATTGCAGTATGATTGCGGTTGTAGCTTGATGACATCATCACCTCTATGATGATGTAATTTCTGCACTATGCCTAAAACAATTAAAGCTTCTATAGATTTCTATGGACTTCTGGTTGGAGGCCTCTAATAATAGCTGTCAGGGGAACCCTTCCTGTAAGAAAGACAATGAAAGAGGCAGTTACCTGTATCTTGGCAGCAATAGATTTTATCAGTACATTATGGGTTATGGGAGATGTTGTGATGACATTTTCCTCTTATTCCCTGTTATGTCTGGAGAAGACGCATTGTAAGCTCTGGAGAGGACTTCACTTTATTAATTAAAACATGATAATTTATGATAACAGGAAATCACAAATGTGAGCAAAAACAATGCCACGCTTGTGCTAAATAAAGATCCTGAGCGCTAACAGAAATCAGCAGCACATCCAGATAACTGTTCTAGAGAGAGATGATTGTGTTATATAAAGACTGGCAGGCGGTGCCCCCCCCCCCAACACATACACTTCGCACTGGCACCTCCACCCACATCTATTGTTCTGTTTCACGGCACACTGAGCTCATCTCTGAAACAGTTGCTTGAAGAACTCTGGTGTCTCCAGAAATGAATTCAAGGTGTGTTATCGGTCCAGGGACCGTCAGTGAAGTCGCACAATCCTGCATTACACTGAGGGGCCCAACTACTGGCCTTAAAGCGTAGTTCCAGGCAAAAATTGAACTCTCTTTGAATCAAAAGCACCCCCCCCCCCCTGTTTTTGGAAATGTCTTTTTTTTTCATTCCTTTCTGGAATGTTTTCTTTGGGACTTCCATTCCATGTCACCGCGGCAAGGTACGTCACTTCCGCGTTTTTTTAGCACCCTCCTTCTTCCCCCCCCTGTTGCCCTGTTGGACCTGTGTGTGCCCCAGAAGATGACGGGACCGTTCAGACAGCGCAGCACAACTCGGGCATGTGCCGTAGGAAACAGGCTTTGAAGCCGCAAGGCTTCATTTCCTGTTTCCCTTAGTAAGGATGCCAGCGCCTGCACCCTGAGATGATGGATGGGTTGGCTTCGGGTGATGACATTGTGGATTCCCTGGACAGGTAAGTGTCCTTATATTAAAAGTCAGCAGCTACAGTATTTGTAGCTGCTGGCTTTTCATTTTTTTTCACCCAGGCGGAACTCCACTTTGAAAATATAGGTGTAAGAACATAACATTAAAAGTAAAATTCCATAGTGTTTATGATAAAGTCCTTGTTCAGGGAAAAAACTGGAACCACCCACGGTGTAGACAGAGGCACAAATTAGGTGAGCACAAACTTATCCTCCACCGAACACTAACACACCGGGCCTCTTACCAAAAAGAATGGACCACTAAATTACAGGTGGTCAAACAAGCATGATAAACCCACAGAGCCACGAAACCATTTCATGAGGGTCATAGATGGCTGGGTCTTGTAGTCTCACCAGATGAATATTCAGAGGTGCATACATAAGATACAAAAGAAGGAACTCCTCATGGTGTCATACTTTAAAACCAGGATCACATTTATTTAAAAAAAATATCCAGGGTACTCACACTTTAGCAAATAAAAACAGGCATGTTCAAAAGCAGCAGTCTGCATAAGGTAGCGTTTGTTTCCAACCACAAAGATGGCCGCAGTCAACACGTTGCAGCGTCGTGACGTCAGAGCTCCATCCTACGCGGCGTTTCGTTCAATCGAACGTCGTCAGGGGGGTGGTCAGAGCGGGTCGTAACTTCTTTATATAGGAGGTATAGGAGGAAGGGCGGAAATAGAAATGCCCATTCCCGCTGCGCTCCAAGCCTCTCTCCCATCCGCCGGAAGCGGAACCACCTACAAAGCGGATGTTTACATTCATGTCTGAATATACACAGCTAGAGCCACCCACGGCAGCCATGTTTAGGGAGACTACATAGGAAAACACTATATAGTGTACCCATCTGATCTCTGAGAGAGGGAAGAGAAGAAAACCGGGCCAGATCGGAAACAAAAATAGTGAATAGATAAAAATGAGAGTACTTAAAAATCCAAAAGATGGAAAAAAAATTAACATGAAGATATTAATAAATTTACAGCTTAATCAAAAACTGCCTATGTAGTGGACGTAATGCTGCTTTAACAGGGGCCGAAGGTGAAGTTCTCCCACGCTGTCTGTAATTATATCCGGATCAGGATCTGGTTCACTTAGAAAGAGATTTGCAAACAATCGGAAAAGATTTACTGTGACAAAAACTGGTGATAAGCTCTTTCAGTACTTACTTAGACCCCTATAAATCCTCTGCCAGATTTTACAAAGCTGGGCTCCTTCCAGGGGCCAGAATATCAGCAGAGAGAAACAGCAATCAGAGCCTTAAAGTGGTATTAAAACTTTGTTTTTTGTTTTGTTTTGTTTTTTTTTTTTAAATAAAAAACATGTTATACTTACCTGTTCTGTGCTGTGGTTTTGCAGAAAACAGAATCGATCCCCTTCTTTTTATGTCCCCTGCCGGTGGTGGCTCCTCCCCTTGAGCAGTGCCCCTAGAGAAAGCCGCTTGCCGTGGAGGCACCGCTGCGTGGTCTAGACCCCGAGCCTCAGCTCTATATGTTCACAAGACACATAAAGCCGTGGCACCCCCCCCCCTGCTCTCTCCTCATTGGCTCACTGGCTGTGATTGTGTCTCAGCCAATGAGGAGGGAGAGTCCCAGGACAGCCGAGGCTATCATGAACATTGCAAGATTGGAGGGAGCTCAGGTGGGGCACTTTAAGTGTTATGGAAATTGGCCATAGGGGATGGGTAGGTGAGGATTTCTACATTTGAATAGGGGGTGAATGATGCCAGACTCCCAACATTTATGGATGATTATCACTGGGTATAATTATTAATGTTTATTGCTTAAAGAGTAACTCCACTTTTGTTGAGAAAAAAACATTCCCCTCTGGGTGATCTATGTACATTGCAAGGATTTTAACAAACTTTGTTGCAGATTCCTACCTTTTGTTATTCTGAAGAAATCACTGTGTGTTTGTCTGTGCCCATGTGGAAAGTGAATCTAATGGGAGTGATTTCATAATTATCAATCAGCTGCTGAACCTGCAGGGCTCTAACTAGGAAAGTGGCAGGCTTTGCATCCCTTTAGACGTGATTTCCCTATTAGGAGTATCTCACCAAAACTGACATTTTTGTTGCAGGGGATGCCTGAAATCTGACTTGTATCTTAGTGTAGACTTCTGGGAAAATCAGTGAGCCAATCACACAAGCAGGAAATGATGTTTCTGGGGGGCTTTCTGTACACATTATGTGTACAGAACACCTCCAGGTTGCCATATTGCATTAAAAAAAAAATTACAGAGCTGCAGATTGAAAAGAAAGGTTCATTTTTAATAACATTCAATTACAATATGACCTGTGTCACAATTGTATATGTTATATATATTTTTTTTTTAATTCGCTATTTTTTTGTTTTCACAAAAGTGGAATTTCCCTTTAAAGTATAACTTAAGGCAGAACTTTTTTTAAGTTTTGGATAGGGTGCAGAGGGATTAGAACACCTGTCCAGTTTTTGTAGCTGTCTATGCCTTCATTAGGGAGATCCTCTCTGTCCATTTGATCTGTTTACCATTATATTTGAAACTGAAAGTAAAGGAAAATCCTAAATTTTGGGTTGTCCCCAGAAAAGTAATAGAGGGGAAACATTCCAATGGGGACGCTAGTTCTGGTGACCTGGGGGGCCCCAAAGGATTCTCTTAATTTGCAGGGATTTCCTCTCACTTCCTGTTTTGGCTATGGACAGGAAGTGAAGGTAACTCTCCACAATGGGACACTAATGGCAAAAAAAACCTGACAGGGGTTATAACCCTCTCTTACTCTATCCAAAATGGAAAAAAAAAGTTTTGCATTTAGTTCTGCTTTAAAGCTTTTTTCCAGCTTTTAGTGAAGTTTAACCACTTACTTACTAGGCACTTATATCCCCTCCCTGCCCAGGCCAATTTTCAGCTTTCAGCACTGTCACACTTTGAATGACAATTGCATGATCATGCTCCACTGTACTCATATGAAATGTTTATCATTTAGAGCTTTCTTTTGGTGATATTTAGTGCCGGTTCACACTTGTGCGATGCGGGAACCCTGCGAATCCACCGCGGGTTCCTGCATCGCACCCGACTCGCATGGCAGTTCGCACTGCCATATGCAAACTGCTGCAAATGTCAATACATTGTTATTGACACCCCCATTTCAGTTCACATATCGCACTGCAAACTGACAGTTCGGACATGAATCGGATCGCATAGGTGTGAACATCCATGCGACCCGATTCCGGTTCGGACCAAAAAAAGGGTCCTGTGTGAGTTTGGTCTGAATGCAATGCGATATCAGCCATACTGTCTGCAGTGCGGTGCGAATCACATGCGATCTCGCAGAGCGCACATATGTGAACCGGCACTAAATCGTCACTGGGCTAAACAAACAAAAAAAGACCAAAAATTTTGAAAAAAAACCTAAAACGTTTTTTCATATTTTGTTATTAAATTTTGCAAACAGGTAATTTTTCTCCTTCACTGATGGACACTAATGAGGGGGCACTGATAGGCTGCTCTGATGGGCACTGATACGTGGTACTGATGAGGCGGCATTGGTGGATGGCACTCATGGGCACTGATGGGCACTCATAGGCGGCAAGGAGAGGTGGCACTGATAGGTGGCACTGATGGGCATTTATGGGCACTGGTAGGAGGCACTGATAAGTGACGCTGATGATGAGGCACTGATTGGCAGCACTGATGAGCACTGATAGGTGGCACTGGTGGGCACTGATTAGCAGCACTGATGGGCACTGATAGATGGCACTGGTGGGCACTCAGCAGCACTGGAGGGCACTGATTAGCAGGACTGGTGGGCATTTAAGGGACCGATATCCCTCTAACAGAAGCCGATTGATGGCTTTCTTCTTTTCTTTACACTGACAGCTTGAGAGAAAAAAAAGCCGATAAGCGGCTTCTGTTTACTTCCGTGATCGGCTTTCATTGGCTGACAGCTGATCACCCGATAAAGGGCCCACTGTGATTGGCCCTTTACTCCGATCTGTGATTAGCTGAGTCCCAAGGACTCAGTTACATACAGTGTACAGCGCTGTGTTCTGGCAGCAGGATGGAAAATTCCTGCCCCTCACCCGGAACAAAATCAAAACTGACAGAGCGTTGCTCAGCAGCTTCCTCTGATTGGCTGAGCTGGAAAGGTCTGTGAATGACGTCACAATACAAGTTTTGTATTCATTCATAGAATACAAAGCTGCCTGTGAATGTCTGATTTCCCAACTTGATTTTGTTCTGGGAGTGGGACAGGAAGTTCCCATCCCGCTGTCGGAACACAGTGCTGTATACTGTATGTAGCTGAGGCTTGTTTATACAGTGCACACATCTATAGGTCCAAACAAACTATGTAAAGCTCACTAAAATCTGGAGACCAGCTTTAAAGGAAATCTATAGTCACAGCATATACAGTACCCTCACTTTATAACATCAGCATTGTAATAACAATACAAACAATAGTTATTATTGACAATCCAATATAAGCTTACTTGAAAAATCTTCTTTCATGTTGTGAGTGCTGCCTGTCTGCTGGCCATCGATGTCCAAAACTTCCTGGATTCCCTGCATGCTTTGCAGTTTCTACTCTGCTGTTTACTTTCAGTTCCTAAGGACTACATGTCCCATGGTACCTTGCTGCTTGCAAGCAGTGATTCCTGTACTGACTCTGCCTCCTGAAACTCCTTCTTTCTCTCAGCGCTGCAGAGGCAGGCTCTGTGAAATGTGTGACACAGCACTGCCTACTGACATGGTATAGTGGCTACAGGTCACAGAATTCAAGGAAGTAAATGTGCGGAGATCTTTTCAAAGTAAGTTTACAAACTTCTAGATAATTCAGATTAATAGGAACAGGCTATAAATAATTGAAATAAATATATGACTTTATATTTTGACATAAATGCTTTGGGCTGGGTTCACACGTATCCGGCTGCAGTTTGAGTCTGGTGCAGTTTTGTTCAGGTGTGATTCAGGTGCTAATTTTTACTTGAATTCGCACCTAAACCGGACCCAAGATCGCAACAGGACCCTTTTTTAGAAATGGACAGAGGCCGCCCCCCGGACATGTGTGTATGTGTGCTCCATTCAAAGCTGGTCTGAGACACATGTTATGCGAATCGGATGCAGTTAAAAATGCATCCAATTTGCATATATGTGAACCAAGCCTTAAACATAAATGTATCCGACTGCTGGGAAAATATCTGCCACCAATTTTCTGCCACTCCTCACTGCTCCTTCTTGGACTGCGTTTTAGCCTATGTAATGGTTCTTGACTAATGCCCCGTACACACGGTCGGACATTGATCGGACATTCCGACAACAAAATCCATGGATTTTTTCCGACGGATGTTGGCTCAAACTTGTCTTGCATACACACGGTCACACAAAGTTGTCGGAAAATCCGATCGTTCTGAGCGCGGTGACGTAAAACACGTACGTCGGGACTATAAACGGGGAAGTAGCCAATAGCTTTGATCTCTTCATTTATTCTAAGCATGCGTGGCACTTTGTACATCGGATTTGTGTACACACGATCGGAAATTCCGACAATGGATTTTGTTGTCGGAAAATTTTATAGCCTGCTCTCAAACTTTGTGTGTCGGAAAATCTGATGCAAAATGTGTGATGGAGCCTACACACGGTCGGAATTTCCGACAACAAGGTCCTATCACACATTTTCCGTCGGAAAATCCGACCGTGTGTACGGGGCATAACACTGTCGAATTTAACATGGACCAGCCATGCTTTTTCTGTGATGTGTGATCACATAGTAAAGTTGTTATTATCAGTATAATAGCCCCCATCCTAACTCATGCTTCCCTGCATGAGATCCGTAGGCACTGATGTTTCTATAGAAGCCGCTACGCAAAACAATGCTCAAGGACAAGTTGGAATGACAACATTCCAGCTTGAAGGACACCTCAAGGACGATGTGAGATGCCAGCTACTTCGCTGATATTCAAAACAAATGTGGAATGTGATTCCATTTAATTTATTCATGACAATGATGTGTAACATACCTGTAGCAGCTTACACCCAACACATGGAAAATGCAGTATGGGGGCAGGGGGTCATATAATAACAAGTACGGCTAGGAGGGTGTCAGCATATCATTGCATAAACAAGAGATGCTTTTCCAGTTCCAAGCTTGTATATGCATGACAAACCCTCTTTCTTATCCAAGTCTCCATCACTCTTGGTTTAATGTATAATTTTGTATAATATTTTATGTAGTCAGTGATGGATGGGTTGCTGATGTTGGTGGTGGAAAATGATTGACGGAGGATGGGAGAGGTGAGAAGAATGGCTGGAGGGATAAAAAGGTGGTGTTGGTGGGGTGGGGGTAAGAGGGAGAGAGGGTGAATTTAGGCAGCAGTGATGGGGGTAGTCGGAGGTAGGTTGTCACAGGTAGTAAGGGGCGCAATGATTTGAAGTAGGGTTCGGTCATTGAGGGGGTGCGACAGTTGGTGGCAAGAAAAGAGGTTGGATGAAGGATTGGTAATAAGAAGGACAACAAAAGTATAGAGTAGATTGGCATCTGGCAATCTCTGCTCACAATATCCTTTGCTCTTTTTGTCCAAAATGGCACCCAGCAAAAAAAGGCTGTGAAATGCTTATTTTGGGAGTAAAACTTTTGAAGAGGGGAGTGTAGTGCAAAAAACGCCTATAAACTAAAATGCTCTTAAACTCTCATAGACGCGCCTAAACTTTGTACAATATGCTCTCAATTCGCTTCTTTTATGCCACGTTTTTAAAGCTAAAATGCTGACGTTTTTTCTGCTCCTAGTGTGCATGGAGCCTTATGCCCCACACACACGATTGGAATTTCCGTCGGAAAAACCTTGGATGGTTTTTCCGACAGAATTCCGCTCAAGCTTGCCTTGCATACACACGGTCACACAAAAGTTCTCTGAACTTTCGACCATCAAGAACGCGGTGACGTACAACACTACGACGAGACGAGAAAATGAAGTTCAATGCTTCCGAGCATGCGTCAAATTGTTTCCGAGCATGGTGTAGGAATTTTGCGCGTGGGAATTGCTACAGGCGATCGGAATTTCCAATAGGAACTTTTTCCGTCGGAAAAATAGAGAACCTGCTCTAAATCTTTTGCTGGCGGGAATTCCGCCAGCAAAAGTCCGATGGAGCATACACACGGTCGGAATTTCCGTCCAAAAGCTCACATCGGACTTTTGCTGGGGGAATTTCCGATCGTGTGTATGGGGCATTAGGGGTGTACTCACTTTTGTTGCCAGTGGTTTAGACATTAATGGCTGTGTGTTGAGTTATTTTGAGGGGGCAGCAAATTTACACTGTTATACAAGCTGTACACTCACTACTTTGCATTGTAGCAAAGTGTCATTTCTTCAGTGTTGTCACATGAAAAGATATAATAAAATATTTACAAAGATGTGAGCTTTGTACTCACTTCTGTGAGATATTGTATATATATATATATATATAAAATCGCATTTTGGCACTGTTAACAGTGTGTGTTGTATATGATATTTGCACTAAGCACTTTATGTTTATGAATTGTTTGCAAAGCATATTTTGGCACTTCTAACATTTTTTTTTTTTAGAGGATATTTGCACTTAGCACTTTATATTTATATGAATTGATTACATATTTTATGTAATATTTGTTTGTTATTGCTCTATCACTTTTGTACAGGAATTTGTTAGGCAATAGGCACATCATCAAATTAGTTATTCATGGACACATGTGGGAGGTATTAGTGTAGTATGGAGGTTTGATTTAGACTAGCGCTGCTCATTTTCCATTATCATTGAAATTTAATGTTTATCAAAACTAGGGTAGCAGCTGTCTGTTTTTTATTTGCACATCATTTTTGGGGAAGCATTTGGAATCTCTGGCGCAGTTTCATTCATAGATCTCAAAAGTAGTAATAAAGCCTCAGTATTTTTTTGCTTAACCACTTAAGGACCGGAAGGATTTGCCCCCTTAAAGACCAGGCCTTTTTTTGCAATACGGCACTGCGTCGCTTTAAAGGACAATTGTGCAGTCGTGCGACGCTGTACCCAAATAAAATGATGTCCTTTTTTTCCCCACAAATAGAGCTTTCTTTTAGTTGTATTTGATCACCTCTGCGTTTTTATCTTTTGCGCTATAAACAAAAAAAGACCGACAATTTTGAGAAGAAAACAATATTTTTTACTTTTTGCTATAATAAATATCCCAAAGAAATGTAAAAAAAACTAATTTCTTCCACAGTTTAGGCCGATATGTATTCTTCTACATATTTTTATTAGAAAATATTGCAATAAGCGTATATTGATTGGTTTGAGCAAAAGTTATAGCATCTACAAAATTGGGGATAGATTTATGGCATTTTTATTATAATTTTATTTTATTCGTAATGGCGGTGATTAGCGATTTTTAGCGGGACTGCGACATTTCGGCGGACAGATCGGACACTTTTTACACTTTTTTGGGACCATTGACATTTATACAGCGATCAGAGCTAAAAATAGCCACTGATTACTGTATACATGTCACTGGCAGAGAAGGGGTTAGCACTAGGGGGGCGATCAAGGGGTTAAGTGTTCCCTAGGGAGGTGTTTCTAACTGTGAGGGCAGTGTAGTAACTGGAGGAGGAGACAGATCGCTTTTCCTAATCACTAGGAACAGCAGATTTGTCTATCTTCCCCTGACAGAACAGGGATCTGTCTGTTTACATTGACAGATCCCTGTTCTGTCTCTCTCAGAAGCGATCGTGGGTGGCCGGCGGACATCACGGCCGCCCGCCACGTGCATTGGCCCCAGCAGCGCGTCGCAGGCGCGCGCCCCCTAGTGGTCTTAAAGCGGCCGACGTATAATGACGGCAATTCGCCCAGGAGAGCCAACCTGCTGCAATATAAGTGCGGCGGCTGGTCTTTCAGTGGTTAATGCATGGCGTATGATAAAATAAAAACATTCCCCAGTAAACTATTTGTTAAAATTCCTAACCCGGCACCTGCAGTTTGCAACTTTCAATGCTGCTGGCTCCTGCTCTCTCAGTGGTTCTTTACAGAAAAGAGTTAAAAATGGACAGTGCAGTCTGGAGTCAGTCTGTTAGCTTGGAGAGAGTTGAGGGGAGGAAGATGGAGCAGCAGGGGAGTGCCTTGCCATCCTAGGCTACAGGAATTTGTGTTTCTATTGATGCACACAGTGTAGGGAGACACAGCTCTAGTCTCTGCATGAAAGGGTGGCTCCAAAGGATGCTGCTAGAGGAAGGGTGGCTCCAAAGGATGCTGCTAGAAGAAGGGTGGCTCCATAGGATGCTGCTAGAGGAAGGGTGGCTCCAAAGGATGCTGCTAGAGGAAGGGTGGCTCCATAGGATGCTGCTAGAGGAAGGGTGGCTCCATAGGATGCTGCTAGAGGAAGGGTGGCTCCAAAGGATGCTGCTAGAGGAAGAGTGGCTCCAAAGGATGCTGCTAGAGGAAGGGTGGCTCCAAAGGATGCTGCTAGATGAAGGGTGGCTCCAAAGGATGCTGCTAGAGGAAGAGTGGCTCCAAAGGATGCTGCTAGAGGAAGGGTGGCTCCATAGGATGCTGCTAGAGGAAGGGTGGCTCCATAGGATGCTGCTAGAGGAAGGGTGGCTCCAAAGGATGCTGCTAGAGGAAGAGTGGCTCCAAAGGATGCTGCTAGAGGAAGGGTGGCTCCAAAGGATGCTGCTAGATGAAGGGTGGCTCCAAAGGATGCTGCTAGAGGAAGGGTGGCTCCATAGGATGCTGCTAGAGGAAGGGTGGCTCCAAAGGATGCTGCTAGAGGAAGGGTGGCTCCATAGGATGCTGCTAGAGGAAGGGTGGCTCCATAGGATGCTGCTAGAGGAAGGGTGGCTCCATAGGATGCTGCTAGAGGAAGGGTGGCTCCATAGGATGCTGCTAGAGGAAGGGTGGCTCCAAAGGATGCTGCTAGAGGAAGAGTGGCTCCAAAGGATGCTGCTAGAGGAAGGGTGGCTCCAAAGGATGCTGCTAGATGAAGGGTGGCTCCAAAGGATGCTGCTAGAGGAAGGGTGGCTCCATAGGATGCTGCTAGAGGAAGGGTGGCTCCAAAGGATGCTGCTAGAGGAAGGGTGGCTCCATAGGATGCTGCTAGAGGAAGGGTGGCTCCATAGGATGCTGCTAGAGGAAGGGTGGCTCCATAGGATGCTGCTAGAGGAAGGGTGGCTCCATAGGATGCTGCTAGAGGAAGGGTGGCTCCAAAGGATGCTGCTAGAGGAAGAGTGGCTCCAAAGGATGCTGCTAGAGGAAGGGTGGCTCCAAAGGATGCTGCTAGATGAAGGGTGGCTCCAAAGGATGCTGCTAGAGGAAGAGTGGCTCCAAAGGATGCTGCTAGAGGAAGGGTGGCTCCATAGGATGCTGCTAGAGGAAGGGTGGCTCCAAAGGATGCTGCTAGAGGAAGAGTGGCTCCAAAGGATGCTGCTAGAGGAAGGGTGGCTCCAAAGGATGCTGCTAGATGAAGGGTGGCTCCAAAGGATGCTGCTAGATGAAGGGTGGCTCCAAAGGATGCTGCTAGAGGAAGAGTGGCTCCAAATGATGCTGCTAGAGGAAGGGTGGCTCCAAAGGATGCTGCTAGAGGAAGGGTGGCTCCATAGGATGCTGCCTTCAAGTCAGAATTCATCTTTTACTCTTTTTATTAAAGAAGCATAATTTCTGACTGGCTGTTGCTGTGGCTCATGTAATCATATGCCCCGTACACACGATCGGATTTTCCGACAACAAAACTGTTGATTGTTGTTCAAAGGATGTTGGCTCAAACTTGTCTTGCATACACATGGTCACACATTGGCCAAAAAGTTCAATAGCCAGTGCGGCTCCTTATTTGAGAACTTGCACTCAAACATTTGTTGGCGGACATTCCGACAGCAGATGTTCGATGGAGCATACACACGGTCGGACTTTCCGACAACAAGCTCACATCCAACATTTCCCGTTGGAAAATCCGACCGTTTGTACACGGCAATAGACTCTCCTGGGTGCAGTAGCTGTGATTTTATAAGAAACTGGAATATTTCTGTCATTTTGACACTCTATAGCATTTTCTATAATTTGCACATGAAAAAAGCTGTTACACAAATGACAAAATAATTGTCACCAAGATGGTAACTCTCAGGAGGTTTTCAAAGTGGGCTGATCTTCAAAGATTTAGTCTGAAGGAATGGAGGAAAATCAGGATAACTCTCCATAGCAATCATGTCAGTTTATGAAACAAATAGTCTCTCTATGCCAGTCTTTGTAGTGCCAGTCTTTGTAGTGGCAGTTGGAGGCAGGTTACCACAACTGGACCACAGACAGTGGAAAAAAAGATGGGTCGAAGAAAAGGAAAATGTACAATGGGTCAGCCAAAGCCAACAAAGGCTCATTTTGTTCCTAAAATCTACTTCTGCAATGGGACATTTATGTTTTTAAAGATGGCGGTAAATGGCAGCCTGTCCATTAGAAGATGTTTTCCTTAGATCATGTCCTACTTTACCTGCAGGTTCACCAGCACTGCTTCTGAGGTACAGTGGTTTACAGAGAGAGAAATTCCATCCAGCTCCATAGCTTTTTCATGACAAAGTTCCTCCCACATCGGCCAGGGTCTAAAGCCATCCATACATGGATCAAAATGTGCCCAGTCCACGAGGAGCCAGAAAAATTTCAATCCATTTATGGGCAGGCTGGTTGTACACAAGTTGATCAATTGATCGACTTGTTTATGATCAGCTTGTTGGGTTTTTCCCGAAAAACCAGTGCTGCCGGCTAAAGCCAGCAACACTAATCATTGTATTCTGATGGCAAGGAAGGCTTCCCATGGTCGGAATACAAAGGCTTATGCCGCGTACACACAAGCGGACTTTCCAGCAGACTTGGTCCGGCGGACCGGACTCCGTCGGACAATTCGATCGTGTGTGGGCTCCAGCGGTCTTTTTTTTCCGCAAAAGTCTGGCGGACCTAGAAATAAAAGATGTTTCAAATCTTTCCGACGGACTCAAGTCCAGTCGAAAAATCCACTCGTCTGTATGCTAGTCCGATGGGTAAAAAATGACGCTAGGGCAGCTATTGGCTACTGGCTATCAACTTCCTTATTTTAGTCCGGTCAGACGTCATCAAGTAAGAAATTGTCATACTTTGGTTGATCGGGTGTAGGCAAGTCCGTTCGTTCGAAAGTCCGTCGGAAAGACCGTCCGTGTGTACACGGCATTAGTGGGAAGAATTCCCCCATCCATATTGAATGTGTGGATGGGGGGAATTGGCTCATTTGTTTAGTTCAACCTGCTAATTTAATTAAAGAAATGCATCTTGTATGGCCAGCTTAAAGTGATTGTAAACCCTCACAATCAAACAACCCATTCAGTTTAACCACTTGCTTACTGGGCACATAAACCCCCTTCCTGCCCAGGCCAATTTTCAGCTTTCAGCGCTGTCACACTTTGAATAACAATTGCGCGGTAATGCTACACTGTACCCAAATTACATTTTTACAATTTTTTTCACACAAATAGAGCTTTCTTTTGATGGTATTTAATCACTGCTGGGTTTTTATTTATTGCTAAAAAAAACTAAAAAAGACCGAAAATTATGAAAAAAAAAAAAGTTTCATAGTTTGTTATACAATTTTGAAAACAGGTAATTTTTTCTCCTTCATTGATGTGTGCTGATGAGACGGCACTGATGGGCACTGATAGGCTGCACTGATAGGCACTGATAAAGCGGGACTGATGGGCACTGATAGGTGGCACTGGTGGGCGCTGATAGGTGACACTGATGGGCACTTATGAGTGGCACTGATAGGTGGAACTGATGGAAACGGATAGGTGGCACTGAAGGGCACTGATAGGTGGCACTAATAGGTGAAACTGATGGGCACTGATAGGTGACACTGATAGGCAGCACTGATAGGTGGCACTGATTGGCAGCACTGATGGGTACTGATAGGTGGCACTGGTGGGTGCTGATAGGTGGCACTGATGGGCACTTATGAGTGGCACTGATAGGTGGCACTGATGGGCACGGATAGGTGGCACTGAAGGGCACTGATAGGTGGCACTTATAGATGAAACTGATGGGCACTGATAGGTGACACTGATAGGCAGCACTGATAGGTGGCACTGATTGGCAGCACTGATGGGTACTGATAGGTGGCACTGGTGGGCACTGCATAGCAGCAGTGGCTGTCCGTGATCGGGACCTATGTCCCTCTGACAGAAGCTGCTATTCTGCTTTTTTTTTCTCCTCATGCTGTGAGCGTGAGGAAAAAAAAGCTGATTATGATCTTCTGTTTACATCATGTGATCAGCTGTTATTGACAGCTGATCATGTGATAAGGGGCCGGGATCAGCCCCTTACTCCGATCTGTGATCAGCTGAGTCTCATTGGCTCGGGGATCACAGAGCGTGCAGGGAGTGCGCAGGCGGCGCATTCTCGGGAGGATGTACATGGACGCCCTCCCGGCAATTAAGGCCCGTGCTGTAGCCGTCTTTCCGCTATAGCATGAGCGGGAGGTGGTTAAAATACAAATGAAATGTAAAATGTTTGTGTATAGACATGATAAACGTCTCCAAACTTACTAAACAAAGGACCAGTTTATTGTCTTACCTTAGGAAGGCCAAACTGTGGCTAGTGGGAGTAGAAAATGCCTCATCTTTGGTATTATGGGAGGAATAGCTCCCCATTGTTTTAGTGTCAGTTGGAGGAATAGTGCCTCATTGTTGGTATAAGTGGGAGGAATAGTGCTCCATCATTGGAGTCAGTGGGAGAAATAATGCCCGTTGTTGGTGTTAGTTGGAGGAATAGTGCCCCATGATTGGTATTAGTGGGAGGAATAGTGCCCCGTTGTTGGAGACATTGGGAGGTAAAGTTCCCCATTGTCGGTGACAGTAGGAGGTATAGTGCCCCATTGTTGGTGACAGTAGGAAGTATAAAGCCCATTGTTGGAGTCATTGGGATGTATAGTGCCCCATTGTTGGTGACAGTAGGAGGTATAGTGTCCCATTGTTGGTGTCAGTGGGAAGAATAGTGCCCCATTATTGGTATTAGTGGGAGAAATAGTGTCCCAATGTTGGTGTCAGTGGGAAGAATAGTGCCTCATGATTGGCTTCAGTGGAAGGAATAGTGCCCCATTATTGGTATTAGAAGGAGGAATAGTGCCCTATCGTTGATGTCAATAGGAGGAGTAGTGCCTCATCATTGGTGTTAGTAGAGAAGAATAGTGCCCCATTGTTGGAGTCAGCGAGAGATATAGTGCCCCATCACTGGTGTCAGTGGGAGGAATAGTGCCCCACCCATCATTGGAGCACAGGTGTGTCAGGAGGAGGCTGTCTCTCTGGAGCTGCTGCAGATCCGTGTGAGAGGGGACTGGTGAGGAAATCTATCCCAGCTCTCCTGGCTCCTTTCTGGGGAAGCCATGGAGGCCAGCAGGGCCTCTCCTGCTGGAAGCTCACAGCCATCTCCTGGGCCATCAGGTAACATACCTGCCCCTATACAACCCATGGTTGGTGATCTCTCTGCCCCTGGTGAAGATGAAGGTTCCGGGGCCATCCGGGAGCGAGTGGTGGCCGGGATTAAGGTCCTGAATAGGGAAAGAGACAAGCTGTACAAGCTCAGAGCGGAGCTGAAGCGCCTGAGAAGGCAACGTGAGGGCTTACATAGCCAGAAACGTGGATCCATGGATCCGGAGATCCAACTGGCCAAGGTTCGGGTGGAACACCAGGAGACCATTGTGGCCATGATGGAAGGCAGAGATGGGCCATTTAAAGAAAAGTTTTGTAATGAGAAAAGATTTGCGAGGATGACAAAGATGGAGGTGGAGGAGGAGACCCCCAGTTCTGACCCCCTGCCCCCTCAGGGAGAGGTAAGCAGCCCCATGCCTTCCCAGGACTCAGGAGGCATGCTCAGGGCCATCCAGGTAATGGAGTCTCCTGTGCGGGGGGATCAGCTGGCATTTAATGATGAGGACATTACAGACAATGTGCCTGACAAGGTAAAGCCTGTCAAGTCCCATATTGTGGATAAAACAATTTTTGTGCCATTCAACACTGTGACTGATACAGACAATGTGCCCAGTGAGAGTCAGGCTGCTAGTCCTATCTGTAGTAATGCTGTGCCTGCTGATGCTGCAGTACAGCAAAGTTTGCCTTTAAAAAATGACATTCCTGCAGATGAACTACAAGATTCAGCAGAGCCTATTAACCCCCCTTTGGCTGAAGCTGTTTGCCCCACAGCTGCTGAGGACTCTACAGCACAGCTTCAGGAGACAGCTGATATTGCAGCAGAAACTGTGATTATTCCTGATGGGAATGTGAAGTTTTGTGTGACTGATAAAAATCATCCCAGTACCAGTGTGATGAACAATGGTCCCAGTTCAAGTGTGATGGACAGTCCTACCAACTCCGTTCAAGCAGTGAATAATAATAGTAATGTACAGACTGCTATGACTTCAGTGTGGGGCCTTGGCCCTGAAAAACTTACCTTTGCTCAGGTGGTACGCTCTGCTCCTGGTAGCTCTGCCCCCAAGCGGGGTTTTCCCCTACAGGCTACCACTTTGAGCACCCCAGGATCTGGTCTTGGGTCTCTGGCTTCTGCTGGGGGTCCCAGACGTAATGTTGTTATTCTGAAATGGGAAGGTGGTGCGATCCCTCCAGCACGGCGTGCAGTGGTGGACATGATTTTAGAGATGGGTTTTGGGGCAAATGATCTGTATGCCTTTATACATGTTGCTGGGACACGGGATTATACAGTTAGCTTCACCAGGCCAGAGGGTCTTGACCTGTTCTGGGAGAGATATGAGGCTCGGTGCAGGTCAAGACCTGAATGGGAAGGTCTGGCCCCAGTTGCAGTTTCTCAGAGGTCTACAGTAAAAAAAATCACAATTATCCTCACTAATGAGAGTGTCCCTGCCCGGGATCTAGAGGTTTGGTTAAGGAACTATGGGGAGGTTTTGACCAAGCCCAATAAAATCCTTGATGAGCGTAACATCTGGACTGGGGGTTGGTCAGTTACAGTCAGGTTGGCCAGGGATGGGAATGTTGTCCGTCACCTGCCCTCCTCAGCTTTTATAGGGAGGGATAGGATGACTGTTTTTTACCCTGGTCAGCCGAAGCTGTGTCACCGCTGTGGAGAAAAGGGGCATTTGAGTTCCTCCTGTTCAGCCTTGATATGTTCAGTGTGTCGGGGTCAGGGTCATATGGCCAAGGACTGCACCGAGATGATCAGGTGCAACCTGTGCCTGCGCCTTGGCCACCCCTACAGCAGATGTCCTGAAGCCTGGCACAATATGGAGAAGGAGGTAATTGATGACATGTCAAGGCTGGACAGGATGGAGGGTGAGGCCCCTGGTGTACCATCCTCCTCTGCGGTGACTGACTCCCCTGGTCCTGCTCAGGATCCCTCTCCAGTTCCTGTGGCCACCCCTCATGTGTCTGTAAGTATTCCTTCTGTATCTGTATCTGTCTCCCCCCAGCCTACTGTATCCCCTCCTCTTGTGTCAGAACCTTCCAAGTCTGTGCCCCCCGAGTCAGTTACCCCCCAGGAGTCTACCCCTCCTAAGTCTGATTCAAAGGGAGCACCCCCCCCACCAGCAGTGGTAGTGGGTACTAAAAAGGTTGCTTCTTCCTCTGTAAAGAAGTCTTCTGTAAAGACTTCACAGAAAAAAATAAGAGATGAGGGCATCTCTGAAGCTGACCTGCAGTACCTGGAGGAGAGAAGGAAGGTTGGGAAGCGGAAGAAGCAGGTGGTGAGGACAGAACAGGCTCCAGTGCCTGTCTCCAACCGTTATAGGTCCTCTAATTGGGATATCTCTTCATCTGGAGCTTCTTCAGAGCGAAGTTCTGATTCCGAAATGGAGTTTGAGGCGGCCTCAAGAAAGAGAGAGGCTTCTGGTGATGAGCAGCAGAGGGGAGCTAAGAAGCAAACCACCCAATAACCCAAATGGCGGTTCCCCCTCCGTTAAAAGTGGTGACAATAAATGTCGCCAGCATTAAGTCAGTAAGAGCTCGTTCTATGGCCTTCTTTTTGTTCAGCCAATTAGATGCTGAAATTTTATTTTTGCAAGAGACTAGGCTCACCTCCTTGGCAGATATTCATATGGCCAAGAGAGAGTGGAGGTATGGTCCATCTTACTGGTCTCTTGCGGCCGAGCCTTACGGCGGTGTGGCGGTGTTGTTTAAAACCGGCATGGTAACTGTCCGGCGGGTTATTGAGGTGGAGATTGGGAGATGTATGGTCTTAGACGTCCTTGTGGGAGGGCAGGACCTGCGCCTAATTAATGTTTATGGGCCGCACACAAAGTGGGACAGGAAATGCCTTTTTACAAGGATCAAGCCATTTCTTTTTACATCCCGGCAAGTGGTCTTTGGAGGTGACTTTAATACAGTAACTAGGCCCAAGGACAGGAAGGACTTCAAGGACAGGCTGGGATATGATAGCGTTTTTTTAAATAGTATGGTTAGGGATGCTGGTCTTGTGGATGTGCACATTAAGCACCTCCCGGATGACACTGGGTTCACCTTTCATCGAGGTAATAGTCAGAGTAGAATAGATAGGTTTTTTTTGAAGGAGACCTCTGCTTTCTCACCCCCAGTGGTGCAGGCAGTAGAGTTCTCTGATCACTGTATGCTATCTGTGGTCCTGAATGCTTCAGACGCCCCTCAGAGGGGCAAGGGCATCTGGAGATTGAATTCGACTCTACTCAAGGAAGAACATGTTAGACAATCCTTTGAGGAATTCTTTCAGGCACAGGTGACCATCCTGGACTTTTGTAGCAGCAAGGCTGAGTGGTGGGAGCTGACCAAAAAGAGGATTGCTGGATTCTTCAGGGGCCTAGCCAATAGAAAGCAGTTTAATAAATACATGACCTACCAACGTTTACGGAGGAAGCTGGATATTCTTGTCTCGAGAGGAGGAGATCCTGGGGCAATCTCCGAAGTGAAACTCCTTCTCAGGAAGTGTCAATATGACCGGCATGCCTCTTTGGTTCTGGAGAGGGACTATGGGAAGTACCACTCGCCTGACCCTTACCAGAACTGCAAACAAGGTGTAGCTGTTAAAACGGTCGTTGGCCTTAAGGACAGTACAGGTTCCTTGACAAAGTCCAGGTCAGGGATTCTGGAGGTCGTGAGGTCCTTTTATGCTGACCTTCTTGGGAGGAAAGAGCTTGACCGTGACAAGATGGAAAGCTTTTTGGACTCTACTCCAGGTCTAAATGATGAAGATGTCCCATTGATGAATTTGACAGAGGAGATCACAGTTGAAGAGGTGATAAGGGCAATTGAACAGCTTGCCATCAAAAAGTCACCTGGACCGGATGGCTTGACGGCTGAGTTTTACAAAGCCTTTAAGTCTATTCTGGCCCCACATTTGGTAGAGGTTTTTAACAGTTGCCTTGCTGAGGGGGTACTTCCCTCTTCCATGAGGCACTCAGCTGTGATTCTTCTTTCAAAGGGTAAAGATCCTTCGATGGTTGAGAATTGGCGCCCCATCAGCCTTCTTAATGTCGATAGAAAGATACTGGCAAAGATCATTTTCTGGCGCCTATCGTCAGTAGCAGAGTCTTTGCTTTCTCGCCATCAGCACTGTTCGGTCCAGGGTAGGTGCACCTTCACAGCAGTTTTAGCTGTCCGGGAGGCCTTGGAGCGGTGCAGGGCTGCAGGCTGGGGAAAGTATTTGCTGACATTGGATCAGGCAAAGGCTTTTGATCGTGTTAACCATGAGTACCTGTGGTTGCTCCTTAGTAAGTACGGTCTGCCGGGTGGTTTTGTCGATTGGTTAAAAGTCTTGTATGAGGGGGCAGAGAGCTTTCCTCTTGTTAATGGTTGGGTTGGGCAGTCCTTTGAGGTTGGCTCCGGGGTGCGCCAGGGTTGTCCCCTGAGTCCCCTGCTCTATGTGTTTGCAATCGACCCCTTCATCAGGAGGCTAGAGAGTGGCATGTTGTGTGGGGTGCCAGGGGGGCTTCCGGGTGAGCCGCCTTTGAGGGTTGTTGCCTATGCGGACGATGTGTCGGTGATTGTCACTGGGGCGGATGAAGCAGAGGAGGTGGTCTCTCTGACATCACGGTATTCTGAAGCATCAGGCTCCAAGATCAATCAGGAAAAAAGTGAAGTTTTCTGGATGGGAAAGGAAGGTGAGGGGTTTGATCTCCCGGACACCTTTCCAGTGCCCCAGGAAAGAATTAAGATTTTAGGCATTGAATTTGGACCTGGCGATTATGGCCTCAAAAACTGGGAAGGCAGACTGGAAATTGCCAATACTAAGGTGGTCAGCTGGAAGAGATGGAAGTTATCTATGAGGGAAAGGGTTGATCTGATTAAGACTTACCTGATTCCGATCTTCTTGTATGTCAGCTTTGTCTGCATCTTGCCAGTGTCTCTCTATGCTAGGGTCAGTAGTGTGTTCTTCCAGATGTTGTGGGGGAACAGACTGAACCCCATCAAGAGGAATGTCACCTATCTATCCAGGAGGGAGGGTGGCTTAGGTATGGTCAACCCAGTTCTTTTCTTTTCACTGCTTTTTCTCAAGTTTAATATTGGTAATATGCTTGCAGTGGAACCTCCTGGATGGGCAGGCATATTTAGATCTTGGTTTAGGCCTTTTCTACGACTTTGGGAAGAAGGTGGCCAAGTGAAGAATCTCAGGGGTCATCGTGGTCAGCTACCAGCCTATGTCGCTCCGTGCCTGAAGTTACTACGGCAGTGGCGATTGTCGGCTGAAGATCTCAGATCGGTTCCGAGGAAAGTCCTTATGAGTCGAGTCTTGAGCGAAGTCTTTCATGACCCACTGGCCTTAAGGGATTGCCCAGGCCCAGTTTTGAGGGCAGGGTTAAGACTTATTAATTTGGACAGAGTACCCCCTAAATTCAGGGATCTGGCCTGGTTGTGCTTCCATGGGAGACTCTATGTTAGGGGCAATTTGAAATTCCGCAGTGGGGTGGATCGTAGCTGTCCTCGGGAGGAGTGTGCAGGTGAGGAGGAGACTATGGACCATTTTCTGCTTCATTGCCCTTTTAACATAGAGGTGTACAAACAGGTGGGACGGGCCCTCGGTGTCCCTTTCCTCTCCAGGCTGGGTTATGCTGAGTGGGTGTACGGAGCATTCAATACTGGTGGGGTTTTTTGTTTAGATACACTTTTTCTAGTTAGCCTAGTAGTCCGTTATTTCACTTGGAATGCACGGTGTCAGGTCTGCATTCGGCGTAAAATCCTTCCTGTTCAGGTGGTGGTGTATGACATTTTGCATGAGGTGGAGAAGATTCGGGTACTTGAGAGAGACAAGCGGAGTCAGGGGGCTTGGTTGAAGGCGTGGAGGGGTTTCAAGCCTCCCTGACTGCCAGGAGTCTCTTTCCCGGGTGTGGCTGTCTGTCTCTTATCACCCTAGATTATTTTTTTTTTTTGGATTAATTTTTGATAAATGGCTGCGTACATAGGTGATGGGTTGTGCCTCTTAGGCCCTCTCTGCTGCTTTATGTAAATAGTTTTGGTAACGGATTATGTATATATTGTATATATTCTGAACATGGATGTGTATTCCTTGGATTTCTGTTGAAGTTTTGTACTATGGTTTTGTTTTTTACTTTTGTATAAAATTGGTTGCTTGATTCTTTTAATAAAAGATCAATAGTGCCTGCATAAGAGCTGGAGGAGGAGAAACAGCAGTACACCGAGCTTCCCAGTGGAAGGCTGTGCATAAGGGGAGGGTCAGTTCAGGTCTGGTTATTGGAGGAGAGTAGGCTGAGTTCCCGGCACAGCTAGAGAACTGACGATGTGGTGTTCTCCTGCTTAGTGTGGTCAGTTTTTAATAGGGAAACAAGGGAACTAGCTGGAACAACATGGATTTCACACAAAGGAAGCAATACAAAGAGAACAGGATAATATTTCATACAAGTACATGGTAGGGCAGCCACATATCAGGAATATGAAATGTTGGATTTACATACTTTTTAAGGAGCACCAAATCAGGCATTTTATCATAGGGATGTCCTGAAGCTGTGTCTATGGACAGTTGTAAAATATTACACATTAAGGTGTTCTTATCTCTAAACACCTCTGTCGAAAATCTGTGTTCATCTTTTCATGTGTGTTATTCATTCCTATGGAAAGGGAATTTTGCTGGATATCTCTACAAAGATGCAATAATCTAGATTTTATATTATCACACCACAGTCAGGCCTTAGCTCGGGTATATTGATTCCAGTGGTCACCATATTAATTGATTTTCATTGTAGTTGACATAAAACTATTGCAGGTTCAGCAGACAATACACAGACAGTCTGTGACCTCCTCACTGTCCTATCAGCTAATTGCAAGCTTATTTCACGTAAAAGAGAAAGATGGGGTAGTAATATGATTACTAATTTTATGATATGTAAAGTAAGTCAGGCCCAACAGATGTGGGTACGTGCATTGTACAGTACCAGGCAAGAACAGTTGGCGCTATGCCCAACAATTTCATAATGCCCCTTCTGCCTCTTCGCAGGCACCCATCATTCCCACAGCCTTCTAGTCCTCATTGTAATGACATTAGCAGGGTGTTGTACAGCGCAGCATGTAAATCAGCAGAATGGTGTTCTTCTACATGTCTGCCAATGCCCAGAAAGCTTTCACACTTTATTAGCGTGACCGCCACATTAGTTTTACTGTTTGCATTAATCCTTCTAGCGGCCATTATAATTAATGAGTTACATCATTAGAGGTATAACGCCCATTTAAGGGGCCTGTAACCCTATCTAACATTTAATTTTTACTGACGGCCAAAAGTAGGAAAAGATTGGAAGGTTCTCCTGGAAGGTTTTATTCACAAGGATGATACAAAGCAGCCCGGTTTCGCCTTTTCAGGTCTGTGAATAGTAAAACCGTAATGGCTGCTGTGGGTGACATCGCCATGTTGTAACTGGAGGGAGCAGGTAGAAGAGGATACTGGGAGTGATGAAATCTCTACTTGGTTTTGAACAGGTAATGCACAAGCGAGGTGAGCTGGAGGGTACACAATGAGCTTCCCTTTACCTTCTATTAATCCATTCACTTTAAGCAGGATATCTGTTACAGACGATTGATTCCCACACTGTGGTGTTAATGAATTTAGAATAATGCTCCATTAATCCTCTCCTGCTTTATCATGCTGAGCTGGTGAGCAACACATTCTTATTTTTGCATGTGAAGAGAACCTATGAATTGAAAAATCCACAATCCCCCATCCCCCTAACATCTCTTTCCTCAAGATCTAACTCATCCTCAAGACCCCACTGATCTCACCCAGCACTTGAAGTCCTCCTAAATTCTCCAGCCTCTGGATACCCTTCCCAATACACCTGAAATTTTGGTTCATTCTAGGTCCTTCTGCAGCATCTGCATCCCTTCCCTCAAATCATTCTTTAACCTTAGGTCTCCCCCAACATTGGATACATCACGTATCCCCCAACATCTCCCTTTCCCCAGGCTCTCACCAGAGCCCTTGTCACATTCCTGGTAGGAGAGGGAATTTTACGAGGTTGGCCTCTCTTGTATCTCCAGCCCAGGCCTCACTGAAGGTGGACTAGATGGTGCCAAGGGACAGGAGGAACATGTGTGCCGGCAGGTGTTGATAGCAGAACTTGCAGCAGGAGATGCAGGCTTGGGACGTCAGGCCATGAGCAGATGTGATGCATACTGGAACAGCCAAGGTTAAAGGGGTACTCCACATGTACTGCAGCTTCTGGAAGCGTGGCTTGTCGAAGCTCTCAGCAGGCTTTAGGCAGAAACATACCACGATGACTGGAGAGGGTATAAAGGACAGCCAAAGCAGGCACTCAGAAGTGGTATGAAGCTGGAAGCAGCAGTAATGTTACAGAGGGAAGTCAGTAGCAGGCAGGCAATGAGGTACAAAAGCGTAGGCGGAGGCATGGTAAGGAAGAGGGCCAAAGTCAGGAACAGGTGGGCAGAGGTACAAGTATAATCCAGGACTAGATCAGTAACAAGCCGGGTCGTCAACAGAAGTCAGATACAGGATACACTCAGGGCACAGGAAATGCGGAAGACCAGTCAGCACTGACAGAAAGCAAGATCATTCCTTAAATAGCCCATCTGGCGCCAGAATCTGTGGGCACGCTCCCACATGCGTGCACACATCTGCGCATATTCACATTTATATTCGCAATACGCATATGCTCATTTCTATTAGCAATGCTATGCACATACAGTATCTATGAGCAAGTTGCCGTACTGGAATTCCCTTTTTTTCTTAATATTTAATGTTGGTAATATATTCAGGTAATATGTGCAATGGCATTACAGCCAATAGAGTTTACAGTTTTTGTTTTATTTTATATTTTAAAGTTGCACTTCTGTTTGTCAAAAAGCAATATTTGTGTTTGTTTATGAAATTTGGTTTTATTTATAAAGATACATAATAAAAATTGCAGCGCTAAATAAATGAAGTTCAAAGTAAATGCTTGTCTGAGACTCCTATAATGTGGAGTCTAGAGATCTGGTAGGCTCACATCCTGTTTATTATCACAGTTGGAGGTTCAGCAGGTGGATATTCATCTAAACAATCACATTTATTTGGATATTAATTTGGATAAATGAAGTTCAAAGTAAATCATTAAAAAAATAGTCCATATAGTGCGTAAACACTGAAGTGCATAGTGACAGATGAAGAGAAAGTCCATTGAAGTAATATCCAAATAAATGTGATTGTTTAGATGAATATCCACCTGCTGAACCTCCAACTGTGATAATAAACAGGATGTGAGCCTACCAGATCTCTAGACTCCACATTATAGGAGTCTAGACAAGCATTTAAATAATGATCCAACACTGAAGGTAACATGGCTGGCCCAAAAAAACCTGGTGTTCCTCAGACGTGACCAATAAGGAAGGCAGGTCCACATAGTGTAAAACCGTAAACTTTTATTTTGAGAAAAGGTTACTAAACACTTACAGCAATCCAGTGAATAGTCAACAGTTAAAATGGTAGTTCCCAGCATAAAAAAATGACTTGTATACAAGCTCAATTGCCGTGGTTAGTTCAAACATAGACTACGTCCTACATGTTTCATCATATGTGACATCATTGGGAACATGGAGTCTATGTCCACCTCCATGCCATTATATAGTGTCCAGGGCAGGGAGAGCGCGGCTGTCTCCGGTAAACAAATTCCATGTGTTATCAATGTAGAGAATCAAACGGTATTTCTGTATACCTGACAAGACCAGCTAGGTATAATCACAGCAATTACCACACTCACAAGACCCTCTCAGTACAGAGGAGCTTCTTGGTGAACACAAAAAGAGATGATGCAGAGGTTATGTCCAAAGCTATCTGATTTTATTCTGGGCGGGTATACAATTTATGTATAGTTATCATTAACCAATCATAATATGGAAGATGGGAGTGGTTAATACAGGGGTGTACATTTCATATCATTACATATCATTAATGGTAAAATGATTGACCTCCTAAAGATGGCTGACATAGGTCACTTAGAGTAGTCATGCCATCTGCTTTCATGACTCATAGTCATTAATCCTGCTTCCCTGTTTCATATCTCATTACACAGGAAAGGTGGCCCAGACATATTGAGCCACAATTCTTTATTTAGACAGTACAGAATAAAACTGCTTACGCAAGCTATATTTTCATATATGTGTGCTTTATAGAAAACCTGTTACAAAGCTGAAAAACAGAACTAGTTGACTTAACTCGAGTCTGAATATACAAGTTGAGATATATGAATTTATATGACTTTATCGCCGCACAAAATGGAGTCACTTCTGTTCAATCATATTACTACAATCAATATGGCCACCGTTCTACCAAGCCTCGGGAACCCTTGGATAGCCAAGCGTCTTTTTTTGAAAAAAGGCCGCCTCAAGGAATGAACCAGGCCTCGTTTTTAAAATCAGCATGGCTGTTATGAGATCTATATAGATGGCCAAGATTCGTTTTGAAAACTGCGTCAAAATCTGAGTAGGAAACCAAGCCTCGGTTTGGCGACCAGAGGATGGCCAAGTCTCGTTTTGAAAACAAAATGGCCACAGCAAAAAAACAGCTAAATCTGTGTCTGTGCAAGTTCAAACCTTAATACTAGAAATAATAACATGGTATTCATTTTTTACTATAGGAGTATATAATGAGTTTGGCAATTGTAGAGAAATGCTTAAATAATGCATTACAATTTAAATAAACCCATTCGATTTTAGTCGACTAAAATGTACTGGAGATTTTAGTTGACTAAAATGTACTGGAAATTTTAGTTGACTAAAGTACAACTAAAACATTTCAGATGACTAAAATACGACTAAAACTAAAATGGCATTTTAATCAAAAGACTATGACTAAAACCAAAATGACATTTTGACATCAAAATTAACACTGCTTTTACCCAGATCATTCCCCAGCCTCTGGTCTCCCCCTAAGATCGACCAGGCTACTCTGTGGAGGTTATTTTAAATCGAAGACCAAAAACACGAGAATGCACAAAGGAAATTATTTTGAATGCAAAGTGGTGTTCCCCATAGCAATTTTATTTATTTATCTAGTCCAGCTTATATGAAGCAAGATAACCTACTTTATAACTAATCAGTGCTTGTGTTCATGCAGGTCTATTAATCAGCTCTGATACAATCAGCTCAGGGACATTTGGGAAGAAGGATGAGTTGCACTGTGGATACATGGGGGCCAAAAGTAAAGCTTGGGGGCAAACATGATACTTTGGGGGTACATAATATATATTCGAGGGACACATGCAAAATTTTAAGGCCACATATGATACTTGAAGGGCACTCATAATCCTTGGAAGCATGCACAAAATTTGGCGTACATGTCATACTTGGGGGGCACACATGAAACTTGGGAAAACAATACTTTGGGGGGACAGATGATACTTGGGGGGGGAACAGGTTATATTTTGGTGAAACAGATGGTACTTGGTAGATGCAGGTCATTCATAGTCTCCTATACTGTCTGGGTCCCATGATTCATGATTTGTTGTGTTCCAAGTCATAGATGGAGATCAATCTATCTCTTTCATTGTGAATGGTGATCATTCTGTCTTTTTCATTGACAAGCTGATTAATTATAGGAGATTTTTTTTAGCTGTGGCTCCTTCTTTCATGTGGTATATTTCTTTTGTGGCCAAGTTATTATTATGAGGATTAGTTTGTAGCAGAACCTTGTCACTGCCTGGGAGTTGCATTGATTCAGGTCCAGTTTTGGATTTAGTTCTCTGGGTGATTTGAAAATTCAGAGGGGCTCGCAGGAGAAAATACAATTATATATTATGGAACTTTTTACTGTTGTTCCTCTCATGCTATCTCCATACTGTTAGCAGCACTCAGTGCAGAGGTGCTCCTCGTGTTGATTGTGCCTCATCTCTCAGTGTAGTCACTGCTGCAATAATTGTGAGAGTGGGGTGCCTAGTGCCAGTGCTTACGTCTTATTCATCATGGTTGTCAATGCTCCTCACAGTGAGGAAAGGCCACCCACTAATCATGTCTCAGGCCTTCTGGATAGGAGTCTTGTGCTGTGCTGTGAGCTAGAAGAGCTCCACTGTGTATCTGTAGACACTGAGCAGCAATCTTCCACATTTCTGCTCTGTGGGTTCTATGTCCCCTGGATAAGATTTGCTTTGGAAGGAAATTCTTCTGAATACTTATTCACCATTAAATCGATCTGATGAATTCTGTAGAGAAAATCTAGACCAGCTGCATTTTGCTGATGCGCTTATTAAAAAATATCAGAATCCCATGTTTTGAGCTCCCTACCTTTCTGAGTATCCATCTTTTATCCACTCTGCAAGCTCCAGGTGTGTTGTAGCACAGTGTGTCCAGTTGTGAGAGAACAGAGCAAAACCACTAAAAATGTCCTATTTGTAATGCACAATTATAAATGCCCTAACTTTATCTTTTGGAACATAATCTCTCTGTCCCTCATTATTCCTCAGATGTCCCTCCTTTTAGGTCTGGTATAGAGATCTGTATAAATAAATATCCTATTTAGCTGCCAAATTGTTTATGTTGCACTAAACTTTAGTTCATCATGTGTCTTTGTCCATGTGGCCTCCCCCAGTATCCTATGGAGAAAAATCACTTGACCAGTGTACATGTGGCTACTCCCAGACAGTATCCTGTGGAGAGAAATCCTTTCCCGGTGTCCTTGTGGTCTCTCCCCATATCCTATGGGCAGAGATCACGTCCTCGTGTCCATGTGGCCTCTCCCTGTACTATGGACAGAGATCCTTTCCCTGTGTCAATGTTGCCTCTCCCTGTATCCTATGGACATAGATTGTTTGCTTGTGCCCATGTGGCCTCTTCCTATATTCTCTGGACAGAGATCCCTTCCCTGTGTCCATGTGGCCTTTCCCTGTATCCTATATACAGAGATCTTCCTTCCCTTGTGCCCATGTGGTCTCTCCCTGTACCCTATGGACAGAGATTCCTTACTGTGTCTATGTGGCCTCTCCTGAGATCCCTTCCCTGTGTCCATGTGGCCTCTACCTGTAATCTATAGACAGAGATCGCTTCCTCATGTCCATGTGGCCTCTCTCTGTATTCTATGGACACAGATCGCTTCATCATGTTCATGTGGCCTCTCCCTATATCTTATGGACAGAGATCGCTTCCTTGTATCAATGTGGCCTCTTCCTGTATCCTATGGACAGAGATCCTTTCCTTTTTGTCTATGTAGCCTCCCCCTGTATACTGTGGACTGAGATCCCTACCCTGTGTCCATGTGGCCTCTCCCTGTATGCTGTGTATGCTTGTTCATGTCCATGTTGCCTCATCCTGTATCGTATGAACAGAGATCCTCCTTTCCTTGTGTCCATGTGGCCTCTCCCTGTATCTTATGGAAAGGGATCCTTACCCTGTGTCCATGTAGCCTTTCCATTTTCCCTTTGGACAGAGATTCCTTTCCTGCTTCTATGTAGCCTCTCCCTATATACTGTGGACAGAGATCCCTTCCCTGTGTCCATGTGGCCTCTACCTGCATCCTGTGGACAGAGATCCTTTGTCTGTGTGCCTCTGGCCTGTTCCTGTATTTTGTAGTGTGGACAGAGATTTCTTCAATGACTCCATGTAGCCTCTCCTCGTATGCTATGGACAAAGATTGCTTCCTTGTGTACATGTTGCATCTCCCTGCATCCTATAGACAAAAATCACTGCTTCCTTGTGTCAATGTGGCCTCAACCTGTATCCTACGAACAGAGGTCTCTGCCTGAATATTTCGGACTGGGATCTCTTCACTGCGTCTAACCCTAAAAGACCTTCATATCCACTTTCTAAGGGTTTTTGAAATTGCCATGTAAACAACAAGCTTGATGACATCATCAATCAATACCATCAGAGTACAGCACCCTTATCAGAAGTGGCCTAATAAACAAACAGGGCATAGCTACATTGTATCACATAGTATCATTTGTAAACAGGAAATGGTGCAAACATCACCCAAATTGTAGTATCTGTAGATGTGTATGTTCAGATTCACCATTGATGTCATTATGCTGTGTGGGAAGTGTTAGTACAAAGCTCTATTCATTTTTTGTAGGTTAGAAACATTACATGTCCCACTGATCCAAAAGCTGCCTGCTAATTAACTGTGACATTGACCCTGTAATCATCTTTTTCTGGCTGAAACTTTGGAGTTGCCAGTTCCTGCATGGCTAGGGTACCCCAGATATCAACCATCCCCATACCCATGGGCGTCCGCAGAACTTTTTTCGGGGGGGGGGGGCATCATTTTAGGGTCACCCATGCGCGCCCCTTTTCCATTATCACATTGTCATGGTCAGAGACTGCAGGCATAGTACAGTCCCTAGAATAAGTAATGGATAATGGCCGACAGGCCCTCTTACCAGACCCAGCGAAACTACAGAAATGATCCCTCCGGCTGGAGGATCGCTCACTCTGGGTTCCCCGGGGGTGATTCTGGTCAGTAGTGTAGCATGTCTGAGCCCCTGCCAGGGTACAGTCTTTCTCTCTCTGGTAGTGCTGGGTAGCATGGCTCTCTCTCTGGAGCTGGGTAACGTGGCTCTCTCGTGGCGCTGGGTAGCGTGGCTCTCTCTGGTGTCGCTGAGTAGCGTGGCTCTCCAGTGGTGCTGAGTCGCGTTTTTTTTTTTTTCTGGTGGTGCTGGGTAGCGTGGCTCTCTCTCTGGTGAAGCTGGGCAGCGCGGCGCTCTCTCTGGTGACGCTGGGCAGCGTGGCGCTCTCTCTGGTGACGCTGAGCAGCGTGACGCTCTCTCTGGTGATGCTGGGTAGCGCGGCTCTCTCTCTGGTAACGCTGGGCAGCATAGCGCTCTCTCTGGTGACGCTGGGTGGCGTGACGCTCTCTCTGGTGACGCTGGGCAGTGCGGCGCTTTCTCTGGTGAAGCTGGGGAAGGAACGGAGCGGGCAGGAAGCTGGGTGGGGAACCTGGTGAGAGCCGCCGTCTCTTCTCCCTGACAAGAGAGGGGGGGCGAGCGGGGGAAACCTCTGACAGCCTGCAGCTCGCCCTTCTCCTGACACAGCGCCGCCGAGTTCTCTGCTGGACTGAGCAGGGAAAAGAGCCCACAGTCACACTACACTGATGGGGGGGCTTGACAGCACCTTGATGGTGTCCCCCCCCGCTGGCTGCCTCCACCCCCATAGCAACGCCACTGTGCTGAATGTGCCAATCTGATCCCAGATTCCGGGGGGGGGGCGCTTGACCCCACTTGCCCCTACCTGCGGACACCCATGCCAATCCTAAACATTCCCAAACTTTGTATATACAAATAACACTCGACACTGGAGGAAAGTGTCAGTTTGGCCATTTTTTTTAACAAATAAATATTAAAATCTCTTTAACATTAACAATAAAAAAACAGTACCCATAATGTATCACTAGAACTAGGTTTCAGGTCTTAGGAGGCATCCCATAACCCCATTCAGCTTTAGTATCACCGTTATACTCAATTATCCCCAGCCATGCAACACTGGCTCGGGGACAAACCCATTTCACTTCACTATCCCCAGCCGCGCAACACCGGCTCGGGGACAAACTTTACAGCTCCAAATTGCTAATGCCTCCACAGGAGGGTTGCCACCTCATTCCTTTAAACCCAAACACATATGAATTACACAGGTTCCGAGGCTAATTTAATGCAGATAATGCACCAAGTGAGTTTAATTACCACCTTAACCACTTGCTGCCCGCCCACCGTCATATGACGGCAGGACGGTGCAGCTGTTATCCTGGGCTGCCGTCATATGACGGCGGCCCTTCCAGGTCCCCCAGGGGGCGCGCACGCGCCACAACACTCGGGTCCCGGTGCGTGTGCCCGGCGGCCGCGATGTCCGCCGGGCACCCGCGATTGCCCAGTAACCGAGCAGGACCGTGGATCTGTGTGTGTAAATACACAGATCCATGTCCTGTGAGATGGTAGGAGACCGATGGTGTGTTCCTTGTACAGAGGAACACCGATCGGTCTTCTCCCCTTGTGAGTTCCCTCCCCCCCCAGTTAGAATCACTCCCTAGCAACATGATTAACCCTACAGCGCCCCCTCCTGGTTAACCCCTTCATTGCCAGTCACATTTCTACAGTAATCAATGCATTTTTATAGCACGGATCACTGTATAAATGTGAATGGTCCCAAAAATGTGTCAAAAGTGTCCGATATGTCCGCCGCAATATCGCAGTCATGGTAAAAATCGTAGATCGCCGCCATTACTAGTAAAAAAAAAATAATAATAAAATGCTATAAATCTATCCCCTTATTTTGTAGACGCTATAACGTTTGCGCAAACCAATAAATATAAGCTTATTGCGATATTTTTTACCAAAAATATGTAGAAGAATACGTATCGGCCTAAACTGAGGAAAGCAATTGTTTAAAAAAAAAAATTTTGGATATTTATTATAGCAAAAAGTAAAAAATATTGTGTTTTTTTTAAACTTATCACTCTTGTGTTGTTTATAGTGCAAGAAATAAAAACCGCAGAGGTGATCAAATACCACCAAAAGAAAGCTCTATTAGTGGGGAAAAAATGATAAAAAATTTCATATGTGTACAGTGTTGTATGACCGCGCAATTGTTATTCAAAATGCGACAGCGCTGAAAGCTGAAAATTGGCTTGGGCAGGAAGGGGGTGAAAATGCCCTGTAGGCAAGTGGTTAATCAGCCACAGAACCTGTGTAATTAATATGTGTTTGGTTTTAAAGGGATGAGGTGGCAACTCTACTCCACAGACTCCAACAGCCACACGTCTAGGCTAATAAAATGAAAAACAATCCACAATTGAAGGGTGAGAGGGCAGGACTTCCTTCTTCTTTGGATCCACCATGAGTCTGCTGCTGTTTTCACCTATTTTTTTTTTTTTTTGCTACGGGCTTGTCTTTCTTCTGAATGGCCTTGATACTGCATGTACTCTAGTTCCAGCACCCTTTGTTCTTTCTGAGCCCAGTGAAGTCGCACATATAAATGTGGGAACATAAGAGGGAAGTTGCTGGTAATCACATGACAAGAAGCTTCAGTCCTACATAGAAGCTCGCTGAAAAGCCTGCCGAAGGGATCCGATGACTTTAACACAGTTGCAGCGCTTTCTGCCATAGCATTAATATTTCAATAATCGATTTTACTGTAATGGCAATTTTTTTTCTAATTTTACTTCTGATCTGTAACCGGATTGATTTTAAATCTGCAGGTGCGCAGTGGACAGTCGAGTGACGCGGGTGGCCTGGCTGAACCGCAGCACCATCTTATACACCAGCAACGTTAAGTGGTCCATAGACCCCCGTGTGGTTCTGGTATCAAACACCAATACTCTGTACAGCATCAAGATCCAAAATGTGGCCGTCTATGATGAGGGACCATACACCTGCTCTATCCAGACAGACAATCACCCCAAAACCACCCGCATAAACCTCATTGTACAAGGTAAGAATGATTTTTACCTGGTAAAAAGTGTGTTATTGTTTCTCAATTTAATTGTTCAGGTAAGGGCCACTCAGGTAACAGGTCTCTTGTACCCGTTCCATCTGGAAGATAAGTGATTGCTGGGTACAAGAAAATAGCGCCATCCCAATAGCAAAAAACATTCCATGCTATTAGTGACAGCAGTAGCGCCTGGTGTTTTTTTTTTTTTTTAGGGGGGGCTGGCGGGCAGCGCTCCTACGGGTGGCAGGGGGCGGATGCCGTGGCGTCTCCTCCTACTCAACATCATGGGGCTTCCGCTCTACGTCTCCTCCCTTCTCCTCCTATGCATCCAATAGGATCTTCTGTCCTTTCAGCAATTCGGGTGACGGGTCTCAGGACCTGCTTCCTGATTGGCCGGGAGGAGAATCAGTGTGACAATACTCATTTGCTATTGTCACACAAGTGGGAGTGCTCGGGGGCAGCCCACCCTCGCGAGCCCACCCTTTTTTGAAGCCTATTAGAGCCTTTGGCTCTAATCACATGCTTGAAAAAAAAAATTGTAATCCATGCGTCCAGGGCCCCGCATGTAGATTAGGGGGCCGGACGCATGGATGGGGGGCGGCACCCCTGCGCCCCTTATGTAAACTTTCTGTTGTAGCAGAGTACGCTAGGAGTCTTATGGCTGGTTATGTGGCTGCTTACTCAAGTCAAGTCATGACTGGTGTATGGCTGATGTATCGTCTGCCCCCATTCCTGATGCCAACCCTCTAGGTTGCCCAAAAAACCTTAGAAAAGGAATACGCTACACCATCTGGATTTTAAATGACCATAGTGGTTATTTTATATAACCTAACTTTTTGTACCCAGCTCAAACTGACTGCTATGTCTAATGCCCTACAAAGGTTTCTCCGACAGGAATTCCGTTCAAGCTGTCTTGCATACACACGGTCACACCAAAGTCCGACCGTCCAGAACGAGGTGACGTACAACACATACGACGGGACTAGAAAAAGGAAGTTCAATAGCCAGTAGCCAATAGCTTCCGTCTCGTATTTGCTTCTGAGCATGCGTCGTTTTTGGTGCGTCGGAACAGCATATAGACTAGCGGGTTTCCCGATAGTAATTACACGGTCGGAAAATACGGTGAAAATCTCCCATCGGACTTTTTCTGACGGACATTCCGCTCGTGTGTACGTGGCATAAGGTTCATGAAGGAAGGTTTTCTATCGCATCAGCTGTATCACCACCACCAAGTCATCCTGGCCCCTAGCCGCAATTCCACCAGCTCAGGGACAAACTATTACCAATTTCTTGCCCGATGCAGCCGATTACCGATAGCCCATTATTTCCATGATAGGGAAAGTGACCATACTGAGATAGGCCCAACCCGTTCCACACCACATACTGTATACCTTCCAACATTCCGACCTTCAAGAACCCGAGACCCCTGCAGCCATTAACCTAAATGAGAAAACACAACATTAAACCACACTGCTTAAAAAGATAGGGAGGGAGGGAAAGAAAAGCTGAAAGGAAATATTAGGTATTCTGGAGGACCACCTGTCTATTAGGTACACCAACAGCACCCTCAGATATCATGAAACGAGAAGCAAGTTATGCATTCGTAAAATGTCTGCCTTTATTAGGTGTGTTACAGCTTATATATGGTTTAACATACCAATAGAAAGAGGGGAGGGGGGAGTGGTTAGTAAATGATGTATTTGTAAAGAAATATATAGTTATATGGTTATACAAGTCAGTCACCTTCCAAGATACCTCATCATGAGTTAACATGGGTCAACAGGCTGTCTGGTAATGAGTCATAAGTCATGCATTCTGTCCCATGGCCTACCAACCCACAATGATGTATATATATAGAGTAAAGTGCTTGTGCACACATCTTTCTAAGCATCCTGTTATAGTTGCAAATTTAAGCTATCTTGTATACTGAAATAGCAAAGCAAATAGGGGTGCAACGGATCGTCATCGATCCGTGATCCGATCCGCGGAGGTTGATCCGTACGGGACACCGGCGATCCGCGGCTCGCTCTGTGGCCTCGGCCATATGAAAGGCCGCGGCTTCGGCCTAGCTCCGGAGCGGCGGCCATCTTGGTACACCCGGCGGCCGTTTAGCACGTGACGGAGCGATCACTTGTAACGTTCCTCTCTCCCCTCTGTGTACTGATCTGTACAGTGGAGGGGAGAGATCGGATGGCAGCAGTGCCAATACTCTGCAATGCCCTGCCAATACTCTGCAATGCTCTGCTGCAATACCCTGCCAATACTCTGCAATGCCCTGCCAATACTCTGCAATGTCCTGCCAATACTCTGCAATGTCCTGCCAATACTCTGCAATGCCCTGCCAATACTCTGCCAATACCCTGCTGCAATGCCCTGCCAATACTCTGCAATGCCCTGCCAATACTCTGCAATGCCCTGACAATACTCTGCAATGCCCTGACAATACTCTTCCATACCCTGCCAATACTCTTCCATACCCTGCCAATACTCTTCCATACCCTGCCATACCCTGCCAATACTCTGCCATACCCTGCCAATACTCTGCCATACCCTGCCAATGCCCTGCCAATAGTCTGCCAATAGTCTGCCAATACTCTGCCAATATACCCGCCAATACCCTGCCAATATACCCGCCAATACCCTGCCAATATACCCGCCAATACCCTGCCAATACCCTGCAATACTCTGCCAATACTCTGCCACACCCTGCCAATAGGGAGATTGTGGATATTACAGTGGGGAGATTTTATTTTTGTTGATCCGAAAATGATCCGAACCGTGACTCCTGATCCGAGGAACAATCCGAACTGTGAGTTTTTTGATCCGTTGCACCCCTAATATCAAAGCATATCAGTCACAATGGTTTGGGCATATTAAAACACCTGTACTGTTGTCTACCTCCTGCTGACCCCCTACTGAGAGAAACTGCCCCCGCCCCCGAGGCCAACCCAGTAACCAGGCCGAACCCCTATCCTACCACTGAGCCAATAGCAAAACCCCTATTTACACTAACTTGTAAAATTGACCATTCAGCCTGCCCAGCCACCCCAGTCATGTGGGCCCTACACCTAGGTTCCCTTCTGCTCCGGGCCTGTTCTGTTTGGTAACAACAAATTATGTCTATGGCTGCACAGTCCTCATAGTGCTAGACCAAGTTTGGCTTGGTGGGCTCTTGAAGCAACTGCAATGAATGGTGTTGTTCAGAACCAGAAATATGTAGTAAAAAATCACCATCACTCCAAAGATTATTTTTTTTAACAGTTTATTGTGAACACATAGTGGTTGATTTATCAGGAATTTGCGTAGACATTCGCTCAGTTAAAGTACATTTGTTCCGTGCCAAAGGGGCATAAAAAGATAATGTGAATAGGCTATTTCTGTGCTGTTCTAATGTAAAACTTTGATTTTAAAGAACAACTCCGGACAAAAAAAGTTTTCCCATGAAGTGGGGCTGTGCCTGCACTGCATATGTCAACTGCTCATTTTTGTCTAGGGCAGAGGTCTCCAAACTTTCCTAATCAAGAGCCAGTTTATTGTTCTTCAGACTTTAGATGGGCCGGATTGTAGGCAGTGGGAGTGGAAGAGTAGAAAATGTCCTGGGGTCACTGGGAGTAAAGAGTGCCCCATCTTTGGTATTGGGGGGAGAAATTGTGCCCCATCATTGGAGTCAGTGGGGGAAATAGTGCCCTATTGTTGGCGTTAGTGGAATGAATAGTGTCTTGTCTCAGTGGAAGGAATAGTGCCCTAAGGGTCAGATAAAGGCCTGCAAAGGGCCACAGTTTGGAGACCACTGGTCTAGGGGATTGGAGAAAGGGGTATACTCACCTGATCATCCGCTCCACCTGCAAGGTCTATGGGCGTGATGACATCAGGAACAGTCCACCGCACAAGATCACTAGACCGCGGAGGGGAGCAGGAGCCACAGGGACTGTTCTTGTGCGGGGGGGTGGGGAATCAGAGGATGAGGTAAGTATATTTCCGTTCCTTAGTCCCCTAGACAAAAACAAGCAAATGACCTGTGGAGTGAGGGCCCCACTGCATTGGAATTTTTTTTTTTCCCAGAGTTCAGCTTTAACATTTCCATTTATATTTGTAGCCCCATCTAGTGGCCATATGTAGCATTTTGCATTTTAAAAAAATGAACAGCACAAGATATACAGTGCCTTGAAAAAAGTATTCATACCCCTTGAAATTTTTCACATTTAAACATGTTACAACCAAAAATGTAAATGTATTTTATTGGGATTTTATGTGAGACCAACACAAAGTGGCACATAATTGTGAAGTGGAAGGAAAATGATAAATGGTTTTCCAAATTTTTTACAAATAAATATCTGAAAAGTGTGGCGTGCATTTATTTTTAGCCCCCTTTACTCTGATACCCCTAACTAAAATCTAGTGGGACCATTTGCCTTCGGAAGTCCCCTAATTAGTAAGTAGAGTAAACTGATATGTAATTTAATCTCAGTATAAATACAGTTGTTCTGTGAAGCCCTCAGAGGTTTGTTAGTGAACAGCATCGCAAAGGCCAAGGAAAACACCAGACAGGTCAGGAATAAAGTTGTGGAGAAATTTAAGTTTGAACATCTTATCCGAAAATAGAGTATGGCACAACTGCAAATATACCATGACATGGCAAGGAGAGCATTAATCAGAGAAGCAGGCAAGAGGCCCATGGTAACTCTGGAGGAGCTGCAGAGATCCACAGCTCAGGTGGGGGAATCTGTCCACAGGACAACTATCAGTCGTGCACTCAACAAATTTGGCCTTTATGGAAGCGTGGCAAGAAGAAAGACATTGTTGAAAGAAAGCAATAAGAAGTCCTGTTTGAAGTTTGTGAGAAGCCATGTGTGGGACACAGCAAACATGTGGAAGAAGGTGCTCTAATCAGATGAGACCAAAATTGAACTTTCTGCCCTAAAAGCAAAGAGCTATGTGTGGCAGAAAACTAACACTGCACATCACCCTGAACACACCATCCCCACTGTGAAACATGGTGGTGGCAGCATCATGTTGTGGGGATGCTTTTCTTCAGAAGGGACAAGGAAGCTGGTCAGAGTTGACGGAAAAATGGATGGAGCCAAATACAGGGCAATCTTAGAAGAAAACCTGTTAGAGTCTGCAAAAAGACTTGAGATGGGGTGGAGGTTGACCTTCCAGCGACAACCCTAAACATACAGCCTGAGCTACAATGGAATGACCAAAGCATATTCATGTGTTAGAATATCCCAGTCAAGTTTTGTTTTTGTGACCCATTGGCAAAAAAGAAGTGTACATGCCCTTTCACTAGGCAAATGGCTGTGAGTTAGGAAGAACTTATCCATGAGTCAGTTAGAAAAGAAAAATCTGTCAAGCCCTAAGAATCAAAGAGTTCATGAGCTACTGAGTGTACTGAGTAGTGAGAGTAACTGAGTTCTGAGCAACTGTGTACGGAGTACTACTGGGTAAATGGGAGTAACTGTGTACTGAGTACTATGAGTAATGGGGTACCGTATATACTCGAGTATAGGTCGATCCGAGTATAAGTCGAGGCCCTAATTTACCACAAAAAAATGGGAAAAACGTATTGACCCGAGTATAAGACGAGGGTGAGAAATGCAGCAGCTACTGTAAGTGGAAAAAGAGGGTCAACAATGCCCATCTGCAGCTGTATACCTCCCTGTGTCCTGTGCATGTGTCATGTGTCCTGTGCATATGTGCATGTGTCATGTGTCCTGTGCATATGTGCATGTGTCATGTGTCCTGTGCATATGTGCATGTGTCCTGTGTATATGTGCATGTGTATATGTGTATATGTGCATGTGTCATGTGTCCTGTGTATATGTGCATGTGTCATGTGTATATGTGCATGTGTCATGTGTCCTGCGTATATGTGCATGTGTCATGTACCTGTGTCCTGTGTATATGTGCATGTGTATATGTACCTGTGTCCTGTGTATATGTGCATGTGTCATGTGTATATGTACCTGTGTCCTGTGTATGTGTGCATGTGTCATGTGTATATGTACCTGTGTGCATGTGTCTGTGTGCATGTGTCTGTGTACATCTTACCTGTGTCCTGTGCATGTCTCCGTGTGCCGCTCTGCACCGATTATCGTGTGCTATTACTATTCGGCGGCCATTCACTGTTCAAAAGCTGCACCTCCTCCTCGTCCATGATAGGCAGAAAACTCCATTTCCCAGAAGTCAGCGGTCAGCCTATCACGGACATTCTCTCATCCTCATACCACAGACGAGGATGAGAGAATGTCCGTGATAAGCTGTACACTGACTGCCTATCACAGATGAGGAGGAGGCGTGGCTTTTGAACAGTAATTGGCCGCCGAATAGTAATAGCACACGCTGGCCGCCGTCTGCCTGCATGACACGCTGATCATGTAGGCAGACGGCGGTGACTCGAGTATAAGTCGAGGGGGGCTTTTTCAGCCCCAAAATAAGGGCTGAAAATCTCGACTTATACTCGAGTAGATACGGTACTAATAAATTAGAGTCAGGAAGCAAGTTTACAGTTATTCAGGCAGAGTAAAACTCCTAATCCTCTAGGAGTATCCCCATTAAATTAGTGGGTACGGTGTCCAACAGGTATGGAAATGCGACTCGGTGCACATCTTGTGACATGTATGCATTCCTTGAACATCCGATCAAGGGCAAATACTGCTGCACAAAATGTGAGCATGTTGCTTCCTTGGAAGCCCAGGTCCTGAATCTAGAGAAGCAGCTGGCAACACCGGGATGCCTCTCCAACCTGAACGCTAGCTTTGAACGTTATCAGACAGGTACTGGCAGGGGCCAGCACAGAGGCGGATGGAGATATAGGGGTGCAGGCAAAAGAGCAGAGTAGTTGGGTGACAGTTAGGCGGGATAGAGGGGAAAGCATCAAGGAGGCCAGTCCTGGACTGGAACATCCCAATAAGTTTGCCCTGTTGCGTGATATTGGGGAAACCAGTCAAGGAGCGGCATCGCTGGAGCAGAGTGACGCCCCTAGCTGCCAGGGGAAAAGCTCCTCCAGTGAGAGCGGGGGCAAGGCTAAGGGTAAGGAAAGAGGAGGAAAGACAGATTCTGGTGGTAGGGAATTCAGTTATTAAAAGGACAGAGAGGAGAGGACAATCTGTCAAAAACACCGTAAACACCGAACTGTATGTTGTTTACCGGGCGCTCGGGTTCGGCACATTGCGGATCGGGTGGACAGATTATTGGGTGAGGCTGGGGAAGACCTAGTTGTCATGGTACACGTGAGTACTAATGACAAAATTAGAGGAAGATGGAGAGTCCTAAATAACCATTTCAGGGACTTAGGAGCTAAGTTGAAGAGAAGGACCTCCAAGGTAGTATTTTTAGAAATACTACTGGTACCTTGAGCCACACCAGAGAGGCAGCGGGAGATTAGGGAAATTAACAAGTGGCTAAGGAGCTGGTGTAGTAAGGAGGGGTTTGGGTTCCTGGAGAACTGGGCAGACTTTTCACTCGGTTACCAGCTCTTTAGCAGGGATGGACTGCAGCTAAATGGGTAGGGTGCAGCTCGGCTGGGAGAGAAGATGGCCGAAAAGTTAGAGGGGCTTTTAAACTAGATGTTGGGGGGGGGGGGGGTCCAGATGTAGAGTTAGCCAGCATGGAACAAAGGTTCAGAAGGAAATATTCGGGGCATTAGCAGTAGGCTGACTAGAATACCAAAACCCAGGGTAGGTAAGCTGGCAAATCCAAATTGCAACCTCATAATAACTAACAAGGAAATAGTATGCGACAGGACAAAATAAAGAAGCTTGAATACCAATGCTAAAAGTCTGGTTAACAAGATGGGAGACTGTATGATACCAGGGGCCCACTCTGGCTGCTGTGTGGTAATAGGGGGCCCTACACTGGCTGCTATAAGATGCCAGGGGAACCACAAGGACAACGGTATGATACGAGGGTCCTCCTATCAGCTGATGTATGAGACCGGGGCCACACACCAACCATACTAGCTTATATGTCATAGCAAGCTTCTGTATGATACTTGGAGATGGATTTACTAAAGGCAAATAGACTATGCACTTCCCAAGTGCAGTTGCACTCATTTTTCCGAGAGCTTAGTAAATTCGGTAAAGCTCTGCTGAGTTCCATCATCCAATCATGTTCAAGCAAAAATGCTGTGTTTTTATTTTCCTTGCATCTAATTGGATATTCTTTACAAAGTAAAGCTTTACCACAGTTACTAAGCTTTGGGGAAAATGAGTGCAACTGCACTTGCGAAAGTGCACAGTCTTTTTGCCTTTAGTAAGTCTATATCATGGGGGTTGATTTACTAAAGGCAAATTCACTGTGCACTATAAGTGCACTAGGAAGTGCAGTCACTGTAGATCTTAGGGAAAGATCTGAAATGAGTGGAAGCTCTGCTGATTTCTATTATCCAATCATGTGCAAGCTAAAATGCTGTTTTTATTGTCCTTGCATGTCCCCCTCTAGGATCTACAGCGACTGCACTTCCAAGTGCACTTGTAGTGCACAGTGGATTTGCCTTTAGTAAATAACTCCCATGGCGTCCCATTTCTGTATTATACCAGGGGCCCCACACCATCTGCTGTATTATACCAGAGGCCCCACGCATAGCTCCCAACTGTCCCTGATTTTGAGGGACTGTCCCTGATTTGGAGCAATGTCCCTCTGTCCCTCTTTCCTCCCCATTTGTCCCTCATTTTGGTCTGATCTATATAGTTGTATATAAAATGCACTTTTTATATTTCAAAAAGTATTTCCCAGTGCTAAACCTTTCATCCAATTTCTAAATTACTGCATTTGTACTTTTTTAAAGCCAATATAAAGGAATAGTAGTGGTATGCCCACGCCATCTGCTGTATTATACCAGGGGCCCCACGCCACATCCTGTATTATAGAAAGGGGTCCCACGCCATCTGCTGTATTATACCAGGGGCCCCACGCCACATCCTGTATTATAAAAGGGGTCCCACGCCATCTGCTGTATTATACCAGGGGCCCCATAATGGCTGCTGTATTAAACCAGGTATACTATAGCTCCCAACTGTCCTTGATTTGAAGATACTGTCCCTGGTTTGGAACAAAGTCCCTCTGTCCTCCTAATTTGTCCCTGACTTTGGTCTAATCTACTGTATATATATAAAATGCACTTTTTATCTTTCAAAATGTGTTTCCCATTGATAAACCTTTTTATCCAATTTCTAAATTGCTGCATTTGTAAATTTCAAAAGCCAATATAAAGGAATAGTAGTTGTAAAAAAAAGCACTTGTCAGTTTAACCAATAATTATTTTTTTTCGTATAATTTTCTTTTCGGGGGATGGGGTGTGTCCTATGCCTACACACTTTTGCTAATAGGTGTCCCTCATTCCCATCTCAAAAAGATGGGAGGTATGTACCAGGGGCCCCACACCTGCTGCTCTATTATACCAAGGCCCCCAAACCCATCTACTGTATGATACCAGGGACCTGAATGCTGCATGATAAAAAGGACTTGCTTACTGGCTGCTCTGTGATACCAAGGGCCACACAATTGAAGTCAGGGGCCCTTCTCTGCATATTTCACTGACAGTAGGAACCACTTTCCTATACAGTTATTAATAGAACACATTACTATGGTGACCACTTTTTTCTAAGAAACACTGGATTATCATTAGTGAACAGACATAAAAAGTGCTAAGGAATTAATTTTCACTTACTATTATTAGCTGCTGGATACACCATGCCTACTGACTTGTTCACCCAACTGCATGCTGGTGGCTTACAGTTTTCAGTTGCTTCCCATATTATACATATATACTGTGTGTGTGTGTGTGTGTGTATATATATATATATATATATATATATATATATATATATATATATATATATATATATATATATATATACACAGTATGTATCTAAAAAACATTTTAGATATCAATAATTATAAGTGTTGCCTTTCCTGGAACCAACGACCCTTCCACATGTCACACTCATACATCTGGAACATCATTTGGGTGTAATACAATATTCACTTTAAATAATGAGCTATTAATCAGCCTCTTGTGAACCTAATTAAACCTGTTATGGAGGCTTGTAATTATTAGGTAGAAGCAGAGCTAACCTTAGGGTGAAGAATAGGTGGATGCCTGTTAATGACTGATGCAAAACCTCAACAAGGTGAGCTTCAGATGTTGTGTACTGTATTCTGTAGAAAAAAACTGAATAATAAATCATAGGAGTTCATCAATAGTTACTAACAGCTCCTCCTCAAACCACTTCTAATTGAGACCTGCTATGAGACCTGTTTATCAGTTGCACTTACGTTTCCAGACCTTCTGTCCTAATCAACTATCATTGTGTGCAAAACTTCAAGAGCAAAATATTGCTATGGTTTGTGACCCTTATTGGATACAGTGTATGCATGGCCAGTTTGGACACCTTTGCCCAGGAGTGCTACACCTGACTACAGGGGCTCTGTCACATTTCTGACCACTTTGAAGATAGATGTTAGCTGCAGTTCCGCTCACTGAACACATTATACAGCCCTGGCAACCATCCTACAGCCCTTCAATAAGTATTGTGTAGTACCCAGGCTACAGCAGCCATCAGTGCATTTGGGAGCATTGATTTGTACAGGGGCTGTACTAGCAGTAGTCTATAGCAATTCCTTGCAATATACACTCTGTATCTGACAATCTTGTGTATTAATTTTCTGGCCTTTGACTCTCTTCTGTAATAAATCCACATTCTTTGACCACCTCTTGTAGCCTAGCCATAGTCCATGACCTTCTCCTGTAGTATATCCTCAGTCTTTATATTGTGTCCCCAGTCTCTGATCTTCTCCTGTAATATATCCCCAGTCTCTGACTGTCTCCTATGGTGTGCCCGAATCTCTGCCCATTTCCTGCAGTATGTCTCTAGTCTCTGACTATCTCTTGCAGTATGTCCTAAAGCTCTGCTGTCTCCAACCCTCCTCTGTTCCCTGCCCCTCCTCTATTGCCTATCACTTCTCTGTTCCCAACCCTCTCCCATCACCCATCCCTTCTCTGTCCTCCTATCCCTGCCTCTCCCACCTCTATCTCTCTCTCTTCCCTGTCCCTCATTACTCATCTGTCTCCCATCTGTGCTCTGTTCCCTGTCACTCCTCTGTCCCTCCCCTGCCCCTGATTCATCCTCTATCCTCAGTCCCTCCCCTGCCCCTGATTCATTTTCTATCCCCAGTCCCTCCCCTACTCCTCATTCCTCCTATGTCCCCAGTCCCTCCCCTGCCTCTCATTCATCCTCTGTCCCCAGTCCCTCTCCTGCCCCTGTTTCATCCTCTATCCCCAGTCCCTCCCCTGCCCCTCACTCATCCTCTATCCCCAGTCCCTCCCCTGCCCCTCACTCATCCTCTATCCCCAGTCCCTCCCCAGCCTCTCATTCACCCTCTGTGCCTAGTCCCTCCCCTGCCCCTCATTCTTCCTATGTCCCAAGTCCCTCCCCTGCCCCTCCTTCATCCTCTTTCCCTAGTCCACCTCCTGCCCATCATTCCACCTCTGTCTCCAGTCCCTCCCCTTTCCCTCATTTCTCCTCTGTACCCAGTCCCATACCTGCCCCTTGTTCTTTCACTGTCTCCAGTCCCTCCCCTGCCCCTCATTTCTCCTCTATCCCTTGTCCCTCCCCTGCCCCAATTCTTTGTATGTACTCAGTCCCTCCCCTTCCCCTCATTCTTCCACTGTCTCCAGTCCCTCCCCTGCCTTTCATTCCTCCTATGTCCCCAATCCCTCCCCTTCATTCCTCTTATGTCCCCAATCCTTCCTCTTCATTCCTCTTATGTTCCCAATCCCTCCCCTTCCCCTAATTTCTCCTCTGTACTGAGTCCCATCCCTAGCCCTAATTCTTTCACTGTCTCCAGTCCCTCTACTGCCCCTCATTTCTCCTTCATTACTCATCTGTCCCCCCTCTGTACTCTGTTCCCTGTCACTCCTCTGTCCCCTGTCCCTCCACTTACCACTCCTCTTCTGCCTCCATTCATCATCTGGTCTCCATTGTCCATCTGTCCCTATTTCTTCTCCATCCCTCTTCTGTCCACATTCCTTCTCTGTACCCCATCCATCCTCTCTCCCCATCTCTTCTTGGACCGTCATCTCTTCTCCTTACCCTATCCCTCCTCTGTTCCAGTCTCTCCCTTGCTGCTCATTCCTCCTATGCCCTCATTCCCTTTCCCTGTATCATTCCTCCTCTATCCCTAGACCCTCCCCTGCCCATCATTCATTCACTGTCTCCAGTCCCTCCCCCGCCCCTCATTCCCCCTCTATCCCTAGTCCCCTCCCTGCCCCTTGTTCCTTAACTGTCTCCAGTCCCTCCCCTGCCTCTCATTCCTCCTCTATCCCTAGTCCCATCCCTGCCCCTCGTTCCTTAACTGTCTCCAGTCCCTCTTATTTATACCCTTTTAGTGCAGCCTACATATATTTATATTTTGTCTTTGCATGATATATGGGACGTATGTAACGCTAGCAGCTTCGGGTAATTTTATCTACGTTTAAGCATCTAGGAAGTGGTGGCTCGCAGGATTTTCCTATGTTTTGTCTCCAGTCCCTCCCCTGCCTCTCATTCCTCCTATGTTCCTCTCCTGCCCCTCATTTCTCCTTTCTCCCCAATTCCTCCCCTTCCCATCATTCCTCCTCTGTCCCCAGTGCCTCTCCTGCTTTTCATTCCTCCTCTGTACCCAGTCCCACCCCTGCCCCTCATTCCTCCTCTGTCCCCATTCCTTGCCTTTCCCCTCCCTCTTCTTTCTCTATGAGTGCTTTGATTATTATGGTGGATTTGCCCCTGTGATCCACACAGAGCTCAGTACAGGAGCAGAGAGAGCACTGTGATGTAGATACCAGGGGTGGACTGACAACTCATGGGGCACCCGGGCAATAGGAGATTATGGGGCCCCCAGGCAATCAGAGATTATGGGGCCACATAGTATACACACACACAGTATACAATTACACAGTATACACATACATGTAAACACAGTATACACAGTGTCCCTGGTCCATACTGTCTATTGGCTGTCCCTGGTCCATACTGTCCCTGGTTTTACTGAGGCTGGCAACCCTGACGGGGCCCCCTAGTGGCCCAGGGCCCTCGGGCAGTACCCAAGTGGCTCAGTGGTCAGTCCGCCCCTGGTAGATACACAGAGGTTGTGCAATGTGGAATCTTGCTGAGAATTGTGAGTAGTGGAGCCTGTCCTGAGATCCCCATGGCCAGTCATCATGGTTCACTGGTCTTGTGTGGAATTGCATAGAGAGAGGCACAGCGACTGTAGTTAGTTTGTGCTGCTCAGTTAATATTTTGAGGCGTCTAGGATGTAATTCTGTGTGACAAGATTGCTGTTATAAGAAGTCCTTATGCTTTTAATAGCATTTTAATGTACAGTTTGGTTAGTAAAAATTGCTTAGATTAATTGGTAATACTTTTTGTACAGCTCTGGCAGCAGCATGTACTTTATTCTTAGTTGATCATCACTACAGATTTGTAATAATAATAAATGAACGAAATGTCAGTGGAGACACAAGATGCAACAATTCCTGCCGCATGATACTCTACACTTCTGAAAACAGTTGTCCATAGCAACCATTCAGTCTGCTGTGTATAGAGAGTCACGGAGCCAGGGGGGACCCTAAGCGCAGGGACGGCATGACAGTGCTGGACTGCACATCTGCCTGTCCCTGAAAGGGTTACACTTCTCCTTTTTGGAGAGGGGGAGGAGCTGCAGGAAGTTTTTAGTTAGAAGAGTTAGGAAGGGGAAGTGACGTCAGTTTTGAGAGCGGTGGTGGACGAGATTCCCACCCACCCTCCCAATGGTTGGCAGTAGTTGTTTGTTCCTGGAATAGGATAATGTTCTGTTACAAGTTGTAACATGTGTACCCATCCAAGGATGGGGGGTTGTTTGATTGTACCCATCCAGATGATGGGAGTTTTGCTGGTACCCATACATGGAAGGATGGGGATTGTAGTTGGTACCTTCAGGCCCTAAGGGTTAACCTGCAGGAGTTAATATGCTAGGTCACTGGGGTATGTGGTTATAATGCCGTGTCCGGGGTTTCCGACTGGCAGGTTTTAAATTAACGAGGTTGTACCAGTGACCTAGTTCATAGTCACAGTTCTTACTGAGTAAGTTACCTTAACAAGTTAGTTAAGGAAATACAGTTATTTATATATTTATGTTAATTTATATGTTTTAAATAAAAGGCCGCAAGGCCATTTTACTCCAAAAACTAGTCCGAGTCATCCCTGATGTTTTTGGAGGGAGGGTATGTATGGGTAGGATGGTATTAAGTAAATGGGCTTAAGTCCTACAATGTCATGTGCACATTGCATGTAGAAAGGAATGATGGCAGCTATGATAATTCTGTGAGTGGATTGTGAGATGTTTCCCTGCATATTATTTTTCGGGAGAGCAATATCAATGCAGGATCTGAAAAGGTTCACGAGTCCCTAAATTGTCACCTTTACCCCCCTCCTTCCCTTGTATGTCTCTTGCACAGATGAGTTTTCAGCCCCATGTACCTATAAAGAGAAGCCTGAAGCAAAAAATAAAGAAAAAATAGGCGTAGGGCTTTATGACAAGGGGGACAGTGGAACAAGCTAGGATAGGGTTAAATCGGCAAGAGATACGACTCACCGAGGTTGGGCAGTTTTCAGAGAGGAGGCGGGTATACAGGTTGGGGTTCAGTTTTGGCAGCAATCAGTCGGACCCAACGGATGTGAAGAAACTTCCCACCCTCCTGCCCGGTGTTGGATTAGTTTATGTTGACAATAATGTTTAAGCGGTTAGGGTCTTCGGAGACGTTCAAATTTCTCAGTTATAATTCATGGTAGGGGACCCATCTAAGGTATGGGGTCCTCTGTGGTATCCCAGTTAATGGTGGATTTACTGGGAAGTGGTAAATAGTAAGTATCTGCGTAAGGTGGGTTGTCCTTGAGCCAATGTTGCGTGGCTGGGGAGTTTTTAATATTATTATTATTATTATTATTATTATTATACAGGATTTATATAGCGCCAGCAGTTTGTGCAGCGCTTTACAACATGGGGGCAGACAGTACACTTACCATACAAATCAATACAGGAGGGATCAGAGAGCCCTGCTCGTTAGAGCTTACAATCTAGAAGGGAGGGTAAAGTGGAAACAAAAGGTAATAACTGTGGGGGATGAGCTGATGGAGAAAATTAAAATACAGTTGTTAGGTGTGAGTAGGATAGACTTCTCTGAAGAGAAGGGTTTTCAGGGATCGTCTAAAAGCTAATCGAGTAGGAGATAAGCGGACAGATTGGGGTAGGGCTTTCCATAGGATTGGAGAGGCTCTGGAAAAGTCCTGGAGGCGAGCATGGGAGGAGGTGACGAGGGAGCTAGAGAGCAGGAGGTCTTGAGAGGAACGAAGAGAACAAGTAGGTTGGTATTTAGAGACTAGGCTAGTGATGTAGCTGGGGGCTAAATTGTGGATGGCTTTGAAAGTAGATGTTAGTATTTTGAATTTAATTTGTTGGGTGAGCGGGAGCCAGTGGAGGGATTGACAGAGAGACGCAGATACAAATCGCATTGGTTTGTGGTGCCTCACAAGATCAGCAACTTTTAAATTCTGGTTACTTGATGATGAATCATTGAGTCTTATTGTTTCTGTTTTAAAGTAATGTAGTTATTGTTAATATATGGCCACTGGGGCCAAATTTTCTCAATGTTGGTGTTATTCTCTTTATTGTTAGATGTTTCAATGTGATAGGTAAATAAGGTATAGTTTGTAAGAAGTGGTGAACACCTGAGTTACCATAGTCATGATAAAGCTACAGCTGGCCATACACTATGGAATTACAGTGCCTTGAAAAAGTATTCATATCCCTTGAAATTTTCCACATTTTGTCTTGTTACAACCAAAAACGTAAATGATTTTTGGGGGGGATTTTATGTGATAGACCAACACAAAGTGGCACATAATTGTGAAGTGGAAGGAAAATGATATATAGTTTTAAATTTTTTTTACAAATAAATATCTGAAAAGTATGGCATGTATTTGTATTCAGCCCCCTTTACTCTGATACCTCTAAATAAAATCTAGTGGAACAATTGCCTTAGAAGTCACCTAATTGGTAAATAGAGTCCACCTGTGTGTAATTTAATCTTAGTATATATACAGCTGTTCTGCGAAGCCCTCAGAGGTTTGTTAGAGATCCTTAGTGAACAAACAGCATCATGAAGACCAAGGAACATACCAGACAGGTCAGGGATAAAGTTGTGGAGAAATTTAAAGCAGGGTTAGGTTATACAAAAACATCCCAAGCTTTGAACATCTCATGGAGCACTGTTTAACCCAGAAGTCCTGTTTGCAGTTTGCGAGAAGCCAAGAAGGTGCTCTGGTCAGACGAGACCAAAATGTAACTTTTTGGCCTAAAAGCAAAAAGCTACGTGTGGCGGAAAACTAACACTGCACATCACCCTGAACATATCATCCGCGAAACATGGTGGTGGCAGCATCATGATGTGAGGATGCTTTTCTTCAGCAAGGACAGGGAAGCTGGTCAGAGTTGATGGGAAGATGGATGGAGCCAAATACAGGGCAATCTTAGAACAAAACCTGTTAGAGTCTGCAAAAGAGTTGAGACTGGGGCGGAGGTTCATCTTCCAGCAGGAAAACGACCCTAAACATACAGCCGGAGCTGCAATGGAATGGTTTAGATCAAAGCATATTCATGTGTTAGAATGGCTCAGTCAAAGTCCAGACCTAAATCCAATTGAGAATTTGTGGCAAGACTGGAAAACTGCTGTTCACAGACGCTCTCCATCCAATCTGACAGAACTTGAGCTACGGTATTTTGCAAAGAAGAATGGACAAAAATGTCACTCTCTAGATGTGCAAACCTGATAAAGACATCCCCAAAAAGATTAGCAGTGTAATTACAGTGAAAGGTGGTTCTTCAGGGTATTGACTCAGGGGGGGCTGAATACAAATGCACGCCACACTTTTCACATATTTATTAGTAAAAAATGTTGAAAATCATTTTCCTTCCACTTCACAATTATACCGCGAAAAAATAGGGTAGTACTAAGTATTACCAAAAAGGCGGCCTTTAACGGCTAAGAAACAATGGAGAAGAAATAATTTATAGTTTTTTAGTTAACAATATACAAAAAAACACAAATTACGAATAAAAATGCATCTATATTGTATTTGTGCAGTGAGCCCTTGTATGTCTACGGGTTTCGCCGCTAGGCTTCTTCAGGACACGGCCAAGGTTCACAGGTGGAACAGATAAGAGAATATGTTTCTCTAACTTAGTTTGGAGCATAGTGTCATATAAAGCCATGATAAGCTGAGTGATGCATTTAGAAACTATAAGTAGATATGATGTGGTTGGGTAGATTGGCAGGGGCAGATGAAAATGTACTATTCCTGATCTAGAAAAGGTAGGAAAAAAGGGGGCCGGAAGGCATCCAATGATAAGTCCTTAGTTCCATTTCAGCAGTGCTGATGGCTGTATAGAGCCTGACAGCATAACGCTGTGTAATCAGCATTTTTGCAAAGAGGTAAGCCCCTGGGAGACAGCAATCCACTGCACACTCTATACAGCCATCAGCACTGCTGAAATTGAACTAAGGACTTATCATTGGATGCCTTCCGGTCCCCTTTTTTCCTACCTTTTGTAGATCAGGAATAGTACATTTTCATCTGCCCCTGCCTATCTACCCAACCACATCGTATCTACTTATAGTTTCTAAACGCATCACTCAGCTTATCGTGGCTATATATGACACTATACTCCAAACTAAGTTAGAGAAACATATTCTCTTATCTGTTCCGCCTGTGAAGCTTGGCCATGTCCTGAAGAAGCCTAGCGGCGAAACCCGTAGACATACAAGGGCTCACTGCACAAATACAATATAGATGCATTTTTATTCGTAATTTGTGTTTTTTTGTATGTTGTTAACTTTAATAAATTTATTGTTTATAAATTATTTCTTCTCCATTGTTTCTTAGCCGTTAAAGTCCGCCTTTTTGGTAATACTTAGTACTACCCTATTTTTTTCGCCTCAATAATTACGGATGTGGCTGCCCTTTGTGCACTTTCCCTTTTTCAGTTGTTTCACAATTATGTGCCACTTTGTGTTGGTCTACCACATAAAATCCCAAAAAAAAAAACATTTACGTTTTTGGTTGTAACATGACAAAATGTGGAAAATTTCAAGGGGTATGGATATTTTTTCAAGGAACTGTAAATCTGTATTACTGCATGATGATCTATTGGGTGAGTTCCCATTAAACAGGACATACATTTTTTGGGCAGCATCTGCAGACAACTTTCTGGAATCGGCTATAATTTTCCAGTAGGATGCAAAGGGGAAGATGTAGAATGAGTGTGCTAATTTTTGCTGCCTAGAGTAATCAATTGGAATCCTTGCTTCATTTTCAAAACCAATTGGAATCTTTGCTTCATTTTCAAACCTTGCCCCAGCATTGAGAGCTAAATAGTTGCAATAGACATTGAGTAAATTTTCTTCTAGCATAATTTGCATATCAGTCCCATGTGCATATTTTTATGGCAAGAGGTGTCTACAAACATGAAGAAATGACAATCGTCTGCCACATCAGTCTCAGTGTTTCCTTCTCTAAAGTTTATAGTAATAACTGTTTGCTGAATACATTTCTCTTCAATTTCCCTGTGCTAGAAACATGCTAACTGACATAAAATCCATTGATTGGAGATTATTAAGAACTGATAGACTACTTTGACCAACCTTGCTTCACTCAAGCCTTTACTATATCGTCATTTCCATTTGAAAATGTATAGTTCAATGTGGAGATGTCACCCAATCCTCATTGAAAGACATTGCAGCTGCTTGATAAATTGCTTGCTTTTATTTATGATGTGAATACAGATATAATGATATCAAACATAAATGCAGCTCTCCATTACTGCTATAAATGGTGGCATTTTATGTGACTTTGTGAAATGATTCAATTGCACCACTTGTTGTTTTAAGCCAATTTATTATATGGGTAGGCGCTAAGTAAATACTAAGAATGCTATAGTATCATAAAAATAAATATATCATTATCTGAGCACTTACTTTAACAGCAGCCACATGTGTGTGCTAAAATCAAACTATTGTTTAAAAATCTAAATTGCAATTTAGAGTTTTTTTTATTTTTTTTTAGATTTTGCCTGTAGAAGCAGCTCAGTGTTATCCTCGGTGTCCATGCACATTAGGACGATTACAGGCATATTTATCAACGTTTAGAGGCAGGAATAAACCCTTTTGGTTTGCATTTTTGATTGGAGCTTTCTGGTAGAAAAAAAATGCAAAAGTCTCCTAAACTCACCTAAACTTTGTACGAAAAACGCTCTACATAACTATTTTTTTCTGCCAGGAGAACTGGCATTTTTTTTAAGCCCAGTGTGCACGGAGCCTTAGACAGATGTCTGAATCTGCTGTTAGTTTCTTTAGCTATCCTGCATTACTTTTAGTTGTAATAATCCCCACTTAGAAGACCCAGCTCCCATTTGTGCCAAGTACTGATCCCCCTCGCTTCCCCCTAGTTCTCTTTCCCCTGCTACCACCCCCCCCCCCCCCCATCTCTGTCCCCCCTTATTCATCCTTTTCTTTCTGCTCTTTTCCAACAGTTCCTCCAAAAATCTTGAATATCTCTTCAGACATTACAGTGAATGAGGGCAGCACAGTGATCCTGCAATGTTTAGCCACTGGCAGACCTGAACCTGCTGTGACATGGAAACACTATCATGAGAAATGTAAGTACAGCTTGTAAAGTGACTGTGGAAATTCCCAAGTTTCTGACACTGTATAATGTTGTTTTTGCAGTTGGATTATGTAGGCATAGTGCATGAGAGTATCCACTATGATAGATGATTGTTCATCATGATGGAAGGCACATACTTCCTGATGCTTTTCTTAAAGAGGAGGGCCCATTAAAAAAAAAAAAAAAATTAAAAGTCAGCAGCTACAAATACTGCAGCTGCTGCCTTTTAATTGGACACTTACCTGTCCCAGGGTCCAGCGATGCGGGGGATCGAAACCCCGCTCGCCTCCCCCTCCGTTCGGTGGCGCCAGCATTGCAACTGTGGGCGCCGGGCTGTGGCTTCCCAACCGGGTACCCACTGTGCATGCGCGAGCGGCGCCGCGCGCCGTGATTGGCCGCTCAGTCACCTGGGACCTGTAATGGGTCCCAGGTGATTGACAAGAGGGAGGGAGCAGAGCCGAGTCCTTCCTGTGCCGAGGGGAAGTGATGTCACCAGCCCAGGCACTGAAAGAGGCAGGCTACAAGGGACCCCCTAGCAACAGGCATTTAGAGGTGAGTTAAAAAAAAAAATTCCAAATGTTTTTTTTTATTTTTTTTTAGGAATTTTCATGTATTTTTTATTTTTTGGGTGGAACACCACTTTAAAGAGGAACTGAAGTCAGCTCACATAATTTGTAATAAAAACACCTTTGCCATTCTGAAGCTTCCCTTCAACCACTTTGCATATTATTTTATATAATAGCATTTTTATGTCATATTTACTTGTAAAATCCTTTTGTTTGAGTACATCATGGGACACAGAGTCAGGCTAATATTCATTACCTGCTGGGTTATACTCCATCATTAGGTGAATGGACACTGGTAGACCAAAGGTCTTCAGACAGGAAGTGATCCCCTGTATAACCCCTTCCATACAGGAAGTACTTTAGTTTTGTAGCAAGCACTAAATCTTCAAAAAAGAGGGGAGGGATCTGTGTGTCCCACGATATACTCAAAGAAAAGGATTTTACAGGTAAGTATGACATAAAAATCCTATTTTCTTTTTATACATCATGGGACACAGAGTCAGGCTAATATTCATTACCTGCTGGGACGTCCCAGAACAATAGCCTTGAGGGGAGGGAGACACCCTGCCAAGCAATAGCCATCAGAACCTATACGGCAGCCCGCAGTACACTGCGGCCGAAAGCCGAATCCTCAGCTGCTCGAACATCCACTTGATAACATTTTGTGAACGTATGCACTGAAGACCAGGTAGCAGCCTACAAATCTGAGCCACAGATACCTGATGGCGAAAAGCCCAGGAGGTTCCTACACCCTTGGTAGAATGAGCTCTCAACCTAAAGGGAGGAGCTTTATGTTTCAGACCGTAGGCCTGAAAGACCAGTTGACAGACCCAAATGGCAATGGAAGCTTTGGAAGCTGCCTGCCCCTTCTTGGGTCCTTTTGGTAAAACAAAAAAAGAGTCTGATCCTCGGATCTCTGCAGATCTAGACAAATATACCTTGACTGCCTGGACAATGTCCAAAGAATGCAATAGTCTCTGTTCCGCCGAATGAGGCTGAGAGAAAAAAGAAGGCAAAATAATTTGTGAATTATTATGTGTAACTTAAGTGTGAATTATTATGTGTGAACACCACTTTTGGCAAAAAGGATGGAACAGGTCATAACATGACTCTGTCATGGTGAAGGATCAAGTATGGTTCCCTGCATGAAAGGGCCGCCAACTCCGACACCCTTCTGGCCGAGGTGATAGCCATCAGGAAGGCTAGCTTGCATGATAGCAAGTCTAATGGAATTTCCTTAATAGGGTCAAATAGTTGTTTCTGTAATACAGACAGCACCAAGTTCAAGTCCCAAGGACACATAGGTGACCTTATGGGGGGAAGCAAGCGAGTTGTCCCTTGCATAAAGGTTCGGATCAGTGAATGAGAGGCTAAAGGCCTTTGGAAGAATACTGATAGGGCCGAAACTTGACCTCTGATTGTACTCAAAGCCAATTTGATTTCCACAGCTGACTATAGAAAAGAGAGAATTCTCCCAATTACATATTTCCAAGGATGCCATTTTCTGGCGTCACACCAGACCTTATGATAAATCTTCCTAGTGATAGCTTTTCTAGAATTCACTAGGGTAGATACTACTGGTCCTGAGATGCCACGGTCCTTTAACACCCTGGCTTCAATAGCCATGCCGTCAAATTTAGAGACTGTAAATTGGGGTGGAATATAGGACCTTGAGACAGTAGATCGGGGCGATGTGGAAGCGTCCATGGCCCGTCCATTGTCAGTTTCACAATCTGCAGGAACCAAGGCCTTCTGGGCCAGGCTGGTGCCACCAGAATGACTGAAATCCCCTCTCTATGAATCCTGCGCAAAAAATATGGAAGGCAAGGGACCGGAGCTAAAGCATAAACCAGGGAGTACTGGCTCCATGGAACTATCAGAGCATCTGCTCCAATTGCCAGATGATCTCTTGTTCGAGACACAAACTGCTGTAGCTTGTTGTTGAACCTGGATGCCAGTAGGTCGACCTCTGGTTATCCCCAATGTTGGAAAATTTCCTGGAACACCTCTGGGTGTAGGGACCATTCCCCTGGGCAGATCTGCTGGTGGCTGAGATAATCTAATAATAAACAAAATAAGTGCAGCGCAAAAAAAATGATAAAAGGATAATGAATGGTCCAGTCATAAATTAGAAATAAAATAGTTCATTAGTAATGGGGAATAGCTCTCTTCTGGGGACACTCGTACAAGGCACTTATCCAGGCAGTGTGTATGAAATAAGATTGTGCTTACCAGATCCAGTTGACCCCTTAGTTATAGGGGGTCAAAAACAGCATGAATGGATCCGTGGCAAACTGCTGGGCTAGCTGTCATCTGCAGAGATCCCCTCAGGTCTGTGATGTGATGCTGGTGTACTGCTGTATGTTCTCTCTCAAAGCGTGGCGATATCCATGGGAAAGAGGGATCCGTAATGGAAAAGCCGGGCAGAGAAGCAATAATCCCTTTGTAGTTGAGAGTCTGCATACATACCTTTGGTGTGTCTTGTGGAGCAGGTGTATGCAGACTCTCAACTACAAAGGGATTATTGCTTCTCTGCCCGGCTTTTCCATTACGGATCCCTCTTTCCCATGGATATCGCCACGCTTTGAGAGAGAACATACAGCAGTACACCAGCATCACATCACAGACCTGAGGGGATCTCTGCAGATGACAGCTAGCCCAGCAGTTTGCCACGGATCCATTCATGCTGTTTTTGACCCCCTATAACTAAGGGGTCAACTGGATCTGGTAAGCACAATATTATTTCATACACACTGCCTGGATAAGTGCCTTGTACGAGTGTCCCCAGAAGAGAGCTATTCCCCATTACTAATGAACTATTTTATTTCTAATTTATGACTGGACCATTCATTATCCTTTTATCATTTTTTTTGCGCTGCACTTATTTTGTTTATTGTATGTCACTGAGGTTGGTGTTATCCTCTTAGTGTTCAGCTTGCATTATTTCCATATTTGGTTTGCGCTTATTGTCCCTTTATTTTATATTGGCTGAGATAATCTGCCTTCCAGTTCTCTACTCCCGGGATATGGACTGCCGATATTATTGGCACATGTCCCTCTGCCCAGGCTAGTATGTAGTTCAGCTCCTTCAGAGCTGAACGACTCCTGGTACCACCTGGGGGGTTTATATAGGCCACTGCCATGGCATTGTCAGACAGAACCCTGATGGGGCAGTCCTGAAGCTCCACCGTTAAGGATCGTAGGGCTAGACATACTGCCCGTAATTCTAGGATGTTGATGGGCAGGGTCTACTCTGTCCCTGACAATTTCCCCTGGGCTGTGAGCCCATTTACGGTCGCTCCCCAGCTTGAGAGACTGGCATCTGTAGTCAGTACTCTCCAAGTTACCGGGAGAAAGGATTTTCCCTGTCGCAGGTTCTGATCCTGCAACCACCAGCTTAGGCTTAAGCATGCCTGAGGAGATAAGCACATTGGATAATCCAGGGCATTTCTTCCTCTGTTCCAAGCCAACAAGATGTCTTGTTGTAAAGGCCTGGAATGGAACTGGGCATAGGGCACTGCCTCGAAGGAGGATACCATCCTCCCTAGAAGACTCATACAGAGCCAAATAGAGGGTTGTCTGGCGCCCCTTATCTGACGCACCTGATCCTTCAGGGCACAGATCCTTACGGATGGCAAGAATACTCTTGCTTGGACCATGTTTAGAATCAGACCTAAATATTTTAGACTTTGAGCTGGTCTCAAGGCTGACTTTTTGGTATTTATGATCCAGCCTGAGCTTTTCAAATACCTCACTGTGTATATTATGCTCTGTTCTAGAGCCTGTACTGAGTGATCTCTGAGCAGGAGGTCGTCCAGATACCCGAGCACCAGGATCCCTTGGGCCCTTAAAAGACCCAGTACTGGTGCTAGGACCTTTGTGAACACCCGGGGAGCTGCAGCAAGCCCGAAGGGTAGAGCCACAAACTGAAAATGACGTTCCTCTACTGCAAAACGTAGGAACCTCTGATTAGGCTGAAAGATAGGTACGTGTAAGTATGCGTCCTTTATATCGATGGAGGCTAAAAAGTCTCCCTTCTGGAGTGAGGTTACTACTGAGTGGACAGACTCCAATCGAAAGGATTGTATCAATAGATACTTGTTCAGGGACCTTAGGTCCAAAATGGGCCTTGTGTCCCCGTTTGGTTTCTGAACTGTAAACAGGTTTGAGTAAAACCCTGTGCCCCTTTCGGATACCGGAACCTCTACAATCACTCCGTGATGCACTAGATGATGTAGTGCCTGAAGCAATACGTTTCTTTTTGGAGGATCCAAGGGAATGCTGGATCTTAGAAACCTCTAAGGGGGCACCCCTGTAACTCCAGCTTGTAACCGTGAGATATAATTGAGGTGACCCACTCGTCCTGAATTGTTGTTTTCCAAATGTCTGCAAAGTGCAGCAGCCCTCCCCCCACCCGATGGAGTTGGGGCGTCCCCTCAAAAGGAGGGTTTGGTGCTGGGTATAGAAGAATTTTGGACCCAGGGCTTTTTCTGGGTCCTGGCCTTGCGACTTTCCCCTGGCCCCAGCACCCTGTTGCCGACGGAACCGCCCTGACGCTGAGACATTTGAGGATGCGGTCACTGGGTTTTTAAACGAGGGACGTTTGGTGCTTTTGTTCACAGGAAGTAGAGAATTCTTCCCTCCGGAAATCTTTTGGATATATTTGTACAAGTGATCACCAAATAAATGTTCCCCATGGAACGGGAAACCTGCCAATAACTTTTTACAGGGAAGCTCGGCTGACCAGTTCTTAAGCCATAAAAGGCTGCGCATATGTACAGACAAGAGAGCCAGATGAGAAACCTGCTGTAATGAATGCTTTAAAGCATCAACAGCAAAACACAGCGCTCGAGGAATATCTGTCTTACGTTCAGGCAGATCATCTTCTGGTTAGGCCTATCCGGCCGTTTGACTTGATCCTTTACGGACTGGCAAATACCAATTACTGTAACAGCTGGCTGAATAGCTGAACTGGCCAAAGAAAGGGAAGCTTTTTATAATAATTCCAATTTCTTGTCAACACGGTGTTTCAAGCCCTGTGCGTTATCTACCGGACAAGTTAAGTAGGAAGGCCAGTATGGTGGCCTGAATTTATGGGAGGAGCCCGGTGGGTATTTAAGCAGCCCGCTCACCTGTGGTGCTTGTCGGTTTCCTGTGCGCGATATACGTCACTAAGCCGACTATTCGATATACCAGCGTCCGCAAGTTCTTGCCTCGCAAGTTCCCGTATTCGATACTCCGTACTCAAAACTTTCGAAATCCGCGTTTTCGTTTATAGTTTGTACCACGCGTCTGGCTTGGCTGTCGCAGGTAAGGTCCCGTCGGACTTTTCGTTTTTCATATCATGTCACTAAACCGTGAGTTCAAATTTCGTTTCACCCGCATCTCACAAACTGCAATGTATATCGCTCGTACTTTCGATATGTTACAAATTCGATAGCACAGCGACGCTGACGTCGCTTCATTTCTAGCATGTCGGTATCAGTAGACAGCCATAGCCAGTCGCAATTTTGTAAATTATCAAATCAAGTTAGTTCGATACCAATCATTTCTCATTTCTGAGACATTTCTAAACTCATTACGGACATTTCAAATCATTTCTCATTTCTGAAAACATTTCTGAACTCATTTCGGACATTTCAAATCATTTCTCATTTCTGAAAACATTTCTAAACTCATTTCTGACATTTTCAAATCATTTCTCATTTCAGTCACCTACCGCGCTCCGATTCGAATCCAGTCGCACCAAAGATGCGCCGATTCGTTCCGGTGTGCCCCAGTTATTACGGCCTCATTTCTATGCATGCTCCAGAGTTACGTTATTGTCAGTCAATTGTACCTCTGTCATGGTCATCATTTCATTTCCATGTATCACGTCCCGACATGAATTCAGTCGCATGAAAAATGCACCGATTCGTCTCGGCGTGCCCCAGGATTGGCCTCATTTCTATACATGCTCCAGAGTTACGTTTTATCAGTCATTTGTACCTCTGTCATGGTTATCATTTCATTTCCATGTATCACGTCCCGACATGAATTCAGTCGCATGAAAAATGCACCGATTCGTCTCGGCGTGCCCCAGGATTGGCCTCATTTCTATACATGCTCCAGAGTTACGTTTTATCAGTCATTCGTACCTCTGTCATGGTTATCATTTCATTTCCATGTATCACGTCCCGACATGAATTCAGTCGCATGAAAAATGCACCGATTCGTCTCGGCGTGCCCCAGGATTGGCCTCATTTCTATACATGCTCCAGAGTTACGTTTTATCAGTCATTCGTACCTCTGTCATGGTTATCATTTCATTTCCATGTATCACGTTCCGACATGAATTCAGTCGCATGAAATGCACCGATTCATCTCGGCGTGCCCCAGGATTGGCCTCATTTCTATACATGCTCCAGAGTTACGTTATCAGTCATTTGTACCTCTGTCATGGTTATCATTTCATTTTCACGTATCACATTCCGACATGAAATCAGTCGCATGAAAATGCACCGATTCGTCTCGGCGTGCCCAGGATTGGCCACATTTCTGACACATGCTCCAGAGTCCAGATCATAGCTAATCGCAGACATCGGGGGATTGATCCACATCTCTGTCATGCAATTTCTACCATTTCACTCCCACAACGCATCACCGTTTCGAAACCAGTCGCATCTGAGGTGCACCGATTCGTCACGGCATGCATCACTGGTTCCGATCGCATTTCATACCTATACCAGAGCTCGGTTAGTTGCCAGTCGCTAACACGGCACAACCAATTCGAGCCGCGGTCAAAACAATCATTTCTCTCATTTCATTTAATACTGCACTCCTATTCGAATCCAGATGCATCAAACAAGCACCGATTCGTCCCAGGAGCACCAATATTTTCAGTTGCCCCATTTCAATACATGCTCCAGAGCCCGGTTCACGGTCGAACAAATCGTGACACGACCAGGCCGCACCTCTGTCATGCAGTTCATTCATTTCACAATCAAAGCAAACATTTCGAATCATTTCATTGTCACAAGATTGCAAGCATCATACAAATCATTGCTTCAAGTTACTTAGCAATCCCTTCACGAATTGTCACCTTTTCATTTTCCTCAAAAAAAAAAAAAAAAATCCATACCTATACCAGAGCTCGGTCGGTTGCCAGTTGCAAAACACGGCACAACCAATTCAAGCCTCGGTCAAGGTAAACATTTCTCTCATTTCATTTCATGCTGCGCTCCGATTCGAATCCAGATGCATCAAACAAGCACCGATTCGTCCCGGTGTGCACCAATGTTTCTTCTGTTGCCTCATTTCAGTACATGCTCCAGAGCCCGGTTCACAGTCGCATCAGTCACGACACGACCAGGCCGGACCTTTGTCATGCAGTTCAGTCATTTCAAACATCAAGGCAAACATTTCGAATCATTTCGTTCTCACAAAAAAAAAAAAAAAAAAAAAAAAAAAAAAAAATATACGAGCTCAAAAACAGGATATTCTCATCAGATCAAATCATGTCACAGGCCGGCAGCGAAGACTTCACGGCCCCTCTGTCGGCTTTCTCACAGGCCTCATTTCACTACCTCACAGTACGTACGAATGTGGGAATATTCGTTCAGCAGCCATCGACGAACAAACCATAGATCGGCTCTTACAAACAGAACTAGACCGAGAGTACGTTATAGGCCTTTCACTCAGCCCCCTTTCAGCACTTGGAGAGTCAGCCCTATTTGGGGCTTGTCAAGGGCAAATTCACAAATAAATTACGTTTGGGGTACCACCTGTCTGCGCCTCATTCTTCCCACATCCCCAGTCTCAATTCCCTGATTCCCTCCGAAGAATTCTCCCTAAAATATTCCTCCGTAGACATGCCGATACAAGCAGTCATCAAAGCAGGTACAGGTGCCTGGCTTTCCAAAACCGACATCTCGGATGCCTTTAAGCTCCTGCCTATCCATCCATCCCTTTGGTGCTGGCATGGCATCAAGTGGAAGGAGGCATATTATTTGGCCACAAAACTCACGTTCGGTTCGAAGAGCAGCCCTTGGCTCTTCGACACATTCGCTCAGTCTCTTGCTTGGATACTGTTACACAAGGCTCAGTGACAAAAGTCATCCATTACCTGGACGACTTCCTACTAATAGAACCTCCCAGCAAGCCCCCAGGAGACCTCGACAAACTCAGAGCGATATTCGGAAAACCCAATCTTCCCATCACCGAGCACAAAGTAGAAGGCCCAGCACATAACATCACCTTTCTCGGGGCCAACTTAGACACCTGCGCTATGCAAGCCAGTCTCCCCCTCGACAAACTAACCCGCATTAAGGCGGTCCTTCACAAATTCACCCACACCAAGGGGTGTACCAAGAAGCAGTTGCAATCTCTCCTGGCAATGCTGAATTTCGCCATACGAATTATTCCACAAGGCCGCACCTTCGTGTCACGCCTGCTGAGATTCCTGCCAGAAACACAAGACCCCGATCAGATCTTAAATCTAGACTCCGCAGCAATAGCGGACCTATCTATGTGGGACGAATTCCGTCCTCCCGGAATGGCATATCCCTAATTATACCCATGGTTTCAGCCCTGTCACCCCAGGTGGTGACAGACGCTGCAGCCACCACAGGTTTCGCTGCAATTTTTGGCCATCATTGGTTTTCAGGACCCTGGCCTCAACAGATACTGTTGATACCCGGCTTTATTCAAAACATCTTCCCTCCTCGAACTCTATCCCATGGTGGCAGCTGCACAACTCTGGGGTCACCATTGGACAGGGCAAACCGTAGTCTTCACCACCGACAATCAGGCCACGGCAGACATCAACAAAGGCAGGTCCAATTCCCCAGCAGTCATGTCCTTCCTGCGCAGATTGGTACAACTGTTCTTACAGCATCAGTTTAACATACACTGTGCATTTATTCCAGGCAGACACAATTTAGCTGCTGACGCACTGCCACGTTCTAACTACACCTCCTTTTCAAACAGGTTCCCGGAGCCGATCCAGTGTCGGCCCCTATCCCTGCCTGGTCACAACTGACCCTGGACTAGTCTAACATTTACAAGGAGCAACGCAGCTCATCAATCACTCACTCTCTCATAACACACTCAAAGCCTACCAGACAGCTTGAAAGGCGTTCAATAAATTTCTCACATCCTGCCGTAAAGGACCAATAGATGTCAAACAGGTACTGGCCTTCATTTCATACTGCCACACTCAGCTGGCTTTATCTTACAATACCATTCGGCTACACCTAGCCGGCATACAACATTTCGTGACCCTGGAAGACCCCACAAAATCTTCACTGTTCTCATCACACGCTATACGAGCCATCCTAAGGGGCATCCAGAAACAACAACCAGTGATCAGTACTAAGCGCTTACCCATTACGGGGCCCATCTTCAGGGATATGTCGACTATTCTGGCTACTTCGCCATTCGGTCTGCTGCCCAGCACGGTCCTACAAGCAGCCATATAGTTGGCTTACTACGGGTTCACCTATAACCACCCCACAGACCAAGTATTACGCAGACGGCACTTGCTTCGCCACCAAGACCATTTCATCCTTCACCTCGAGGTTTCTTAAACCCAGGAAACAGGCTCTGGAGTGGACATTCACCTCTACAGAACCAATAACAGCTGGTGTCCAGTCACCGTACTTAACCGTCTCCTCTCACTCCTGCCTGAACAATCGGACACCAGTCCTCTTCTACCATTCCCAGTTAAACCCTTAAACGCATGTCACTTTGTAAAACACATAAGGATACTTCTCCGCAATCTTCACCTTAAACCCAGTCAGTACTCCGGACACTCCTTCCGCATCGGAGCAGCCTCCGCAGCAACCCGCCAGGGGGTTCCAGACCACATCATCAAAAGACTAGGCAGATGGAAATCAGCCTGCGTCGCCCGGTATATACCCAATCCTCAAGTAGAGATGGCACAGGCATTCTCCAAATTGGCTCAATGAATACCTGAAAACCAATTATATATTATACCCCTACCTGAATGTTTTTGCCCCCTTATTTTGGCATACCGGCCATTAGACCAAGGCACACTTTCAGGTCCATTTCATATGGTAAGTCCACACTTCCAGGTCTATTTCCGATGGTAAGTCTTATCTTTATTATAAGTGTTATCTATGTCCATATCGGACATAGGGCTCCGACCATAAGTAGGAAGGCCAGTATGGTGGCCTGAATTTATGGGAGGAGCCCGGTGGGTATTTAAGCAGCCCGCTCACCTGTGGTGCTTGTCAGTTTCCTGTGCGCGATACCCACCCTCCCATCCCCATTTCAAGGCATTCATTTCATTTCATTCATTTCATCTCATTTCTCTCTACAGAATAATCATTTCTTAAAACCAGGGTATGCCCCCTTATTTTGGCATACCGGCCATTAGACCAAGGCACACTTTCAGGTCCATTTCATATGGTAAGTCCACACTTCCAGGTCTATTTCCGATGGTAAGTCTTATCTTTATTATAAGTGTTATCTATGTCCATATCGGACATAGGGCTCCGACCATAAGTAGGAAGGCCAGTATGGTGGCCTGAATTTATGGGAGGAGCCCGGTGGGTATTTAAGCAGCCCGCTCACCTGTGGTGCTTGTCAGTTTCCTGTGCGCGATACCCACCCTCCCATCCCCATTTCAAGGCATTCATTTCATTTCATTCATTTCATCTCATTTCTCTCTACAGAATAATCATTTCTTAAAACCAGGGTATGCCCCCTTATTTTGGCATACCGGCCATTAGACCAAGGCACACTTTCAGGTCCATTTCATATGGTAAGTCCACACTTCCAGGTCTATTTCCGATGGTAAGTCTTATCTTTATTATAAGTGTTATCTATGTCCATATCGGACATAGGGCTCCGACCATAAGTTCTTGTTTAAGGAAGAGACTGCTGCATCTACGGCTGGCATGCTCCATTTTTTAACAAACTTTTCATCCATGGAATAATAAAGGGAAAACCTTTTAGGAGGCAAAAATGTCCTGTCAGGATGTTCCCAATCAGCAATCACTGCCTGTTCCAACAGGGGGTGTAGCGGGAAAGTCTGTGCGACCTGAAAAGGTCTAATGCCGCGTACACACGGTCGGACTTTTCGTCTACAAAAGTCCAACGGACGCTGACGGACTAAAGCTGGCTGGTAATCCGATCGTGTGTGGGCTTCTCCGGACTTTCAACGTACTTTTTTAGCCTCAAATCCGACGTACTTTAGATTTGAAACATGCTTCAAATCTTTACGTCGTAACTACGACGGACCCCGAAATCCGCTCGTCTGTGTGCTAGTCCGACGGACAAAAAGCCACGCTAGGGCACCTATTGGCTACTGGCTATGAACTTCCTTATTTTAGTCCGGTGTACGTCATCACGTACGAATCCGTCGGACTTTTGTGTGGTCGTGTGTAGGCAAGTCCGTTCGTTAGAAAGTATGCCGCAAGTCCGCCGCAAGTCCGCCGAAAGTCTGCCGGAAGTCTGTCGGACAGGCTGTCTGACTTTTGTAGACGAAAAGTCCGACCGTGTGTACGCGGCATTAGAGGTCCCAAAGAGGACCAGGGGGGCTCAGTCACCTCTGCAAGAGGCAACTTAAAGGCAGAACAAACCATTTCATTTAGAGTCAGGACCAGAAACCTCTGCGACTGAAAGGCAGACATCAACTGGATATCTTCTTGTCCAGATTGCTCAGAAGCAGACTCCTCTGCCGGGCATTCCACCAAATCCTGAGCTTTAAGCTCTTCCCCATGCTCAACCCATTCTTGTTCCAAACGAGGAGACTTAGGGGAGGGGGATCTGTCACGCTTCCTGCCACCCTGCGGGATGGAGGCAAGCATGCCGGCAATCCTGTGCTCTAACCAGGCTAGGGCTGAGGACATTTCATCCTTAGTGATAAAGCGCGAAGCAGCAGCGTTGACTATAGGCACAATACCAGATAGGCGCAGCGGCTGAGATTGCCCGTGAGCCTCTGGTCTTTCAGGGGATACAACACTAGGGATACGACTAGGTTCATCAGGAACTACTGATGACATAGGTGTGCCCTTCCCTGTGGTGTTAGTCCCACTCCTCTTTTTGGAAGACTTTTAATGCCTGCAAACAAAGAGTACTTGGGTGTAATTAAAACACCTCAAAAGGGATACCCTTTAATAGGGCTCACCAAGCCCCTATGCAGCAATCCTGCTAAGCACCTTTAGCCTGCCAAGCAACACCTGGTGACTCACGCGACCCGGGTAAGGAGAAATGAACCACTGCAAGTGTCTGTTCAGAGCCTGCTCTGTGTCCCACAGCTGCCTTCTGGAAGCACCACATGCTTGGCATACACAGCTTAAATAAGCTGGGTGTGCATCGGAAGGTTCTATACGTGCGTGCGCACGCATGTGCACGGTCCCGGCGAGTGGGCGTGACTGTATTCGCATACAACGCAAATTTTCGTGTGCCCAGATAAAGGCTACGGCGCATGTGTGGCGAATACACGTGCGCCATGGCCGCCATACAAACTGCTGAGCCCAGCAGCACTCTTGCGAACGCACGTGCACCATGGCGAACCAAGGCGAAATGGCGCACCATAATGCGCCATCGTACAGGTTAAAAACAGCCAGACACAAGCAAAAAAGGTACACTTTGCAAAAACCCACAGCTAGCCCAGAACTCCCCCGTATGGTCACCGCACACAGGTGTCCAGCCTTTAGCTAGTTTGACTGATTGTTACAATCACTGGGACACCCCATAATAATAAAATAAAGGGGTTTCACTTACCTGTCCAGGCGCAGGGCCACTGAGAAACGAAGGGCCCAATCTTCACCCTTCACGGCGGGTTCCTGTCACTTGGACCCTCAAGGGCTGGGTACCCTTTCATATTTAGGGTCCACTCCCTTGGACCAATACAACACTCTGCAGGAAATGCCTTAGCGCTGTAGTGTCCAGGATTTCCACTCTGCAGGGTCCAGCGCCCGGAGGCCACATTACAGGCAAAACCTCGCAGGATCTTGAGTCATCTTTGCGAGGCTCGGGTACCATTTATCTAAGCATAAAAGCCTGTGTTAAATGTATCCAATCGGTCAATCCCTTGATTCATTTTTGGCACCGTTTGTGGGACTAGAGACCTGGAGCTCTGAGAGCTCAACAAACCGTGCCATCCACCTTGCAGACACTGGTAAAAAACTAAAGTACTTCCTGTATGGGAGGGGTTGAATAGGGGATCACTTCCTGTTTGAAGACCTTTGGTCTACCAGTGTCCATTCACCTAATGATGCAACCCAGCAGGTAATGAATATTAGCCTGACTCTGTGTCCCATGATGTACATAAAAGAAATACTGTGATTCTTTACTTGCCAAATATGCTGCAGAAATCTTCTTCCACTAAATCTGGCTGCAGCCATTTTAACTGTGGGCAGCTGAAGCTGCTGCCTGTTCACTTCCTGGCTATACACAGACACACAGAGGCACACCTCCAGCTTTGCAGCCCTGCAGCTTTCATTGGCCCTCTTATGACTCATCCTCCTCCCTTCCTGGCAAACTCACAGCTTCCCCTCTACCTCCGACCACGACTGGTTCCCCCGTCGGTGGAACTGTTACTACTGGTTGGACTACAAGCCCGCAGTCCCAAGCCTGCTCTACTTATGGATAGGTTCTCAGCTAGCCTAGCAACCAGATGCCCCCGGGATAGGCCTTAGGTTTCTGGCCTAGCAGCCCGGGACAATACTACACATGTCCGTACAGACAGCCGTCCAGGTGGCACAGAACCCTGATCACCTGACTCCACCCAAATAAATAGGCTCTCCCAGCAGGCCAAGGGACCCAAGAAAACCCCTGCCCATTGGCTGAGACACCCCATTCATTCCTAATCTTTCCTTGCAATGCCCTTGTCTTATCTAATGTCACCAGATACCCGGCCATCTAGCGACAGAAGAGAGAAGTGCAGCAATTTAAGAATTAGGGCGAAATCAATTGACCTCCTAACAATTGACCAAGGCAACTATCACTTGGTAAATACATTTAATAGCAACCCTGCCTAAACATCAGGATGCTACATGCTTATGAATAAGCACAATATAACTGTGTGAAACGTGTCTACCTGATGCACTTGCTACTATCCTGTGATGTGTGACTCTTTGCATTTTTTGGAAGAGGAATAAAAGGACTTTTATTAATCCGGTGTGCAGCCACACTTTTCTTCAAGTCTAGTAATAGCTTGGCAAGTCATTTTCAAACTTGCAGCACAATTGCTTGCTATATGGGATGCAAAGTGTCCCTGAGTATTCACTTGTCTGTGCTGGGACCTTCTTTGAGCGCAGTCACAGCATTTCTCCGCACTAGGATATAACTTCTGTCCCTCTGTAAATAGACAAAAATACCCAAGTCCATGAGTAAAGATCCCTCTTCCAAGGTCCAGACAGCAGCTTGTCTCCCAGCTCCCCTGTGACCCTCTTCAGTTATCTCAGTTCAGCACAGTACCCTTTAAGCATTACTCCAGCTCTAACTTGGTTTCCAATGCCCTCAACACATAGCACATCCTAAGGTCTGGCTTAGACAGCAGTCGTCACACTTTGTACCCTTCCAGGAGGAGAGCCCCAGGGGAAATAGATTGCTGGAAAAGTGTTCCCAAACATTTATCACCTCCCCAGACCCAACCTCTGAACAACACCATCAGGGATTGAGTCAGATAAATATTCATGACCTAGCGGTTATTCCTTTCCACACTGATTATTTGAACCTCCTTACAGCAAAAGGCTGAATCAATCAACCCAACAGGCTTAAAGCCTACAGAACCCCAAATAAGTAAATGACAGCTCAGGCTGGTTACAGCCCAGCCTTATAGGGCGTACACACGGTCGGACTTTGTTCGGACATTCCGACAACAAAATCCTAGGATTTTTTCCGACGGATGTTGGCTCAAACTTGTCTTGCATACACACGGTCGCACAAAGTTGTCGGAAAATCCGATCGTTCTAAACACGGTGACGTAAAACACGTACGTCGGGACTATAAACGGGGCAGTGGCCAATAGCTTTCATCTCTTTATTTATTCTGAGCATGCATGGCACTTTGTCCGTCGGATTTGTGTACACACGATCGGAATTTCCGACAACGGAATTTGTTGTCGGAAAATTTTATCTCCTGCTCTCAAACTTTGTGTGTCGGAAAATCCGATGGAAAATGTCCGATGGAGCCCACACACGGTCGGAATTTCCGACAACACGCTCTGATCGGACATTTTCCATCGGAAAATCCGACCGTGTGTACGGGGCATAAGAATGGCGTTTGTCCCCATCTCCCAGTGACCTCTCCTATTTTGAGGGATCTGTCCCCCTGAAATGAGAATCTCCAGCATTGTCCATTCTCCTTGGTATCCCAGCAGCCTACAGTAAATGCACAGTGCAGGCAACCACTCAGCAATTGTCCTGGGTAGTGGTCAATGCATGCAATCCGTGTTGACCATTGCACAGGGCGATTGCTGAATAGATGCCTTGGCTGTGCACTTAATGTGGGCTGCCAGGGACTGTTGAGCCACCGCAAGATGTTTACACTGCACTGTGGCAGCCAGGCAGAAAAACTTGGGGGGCCTGCATACATGGAAAGGGAAGGAATGGATGCCAGACTATCATGTAAGCCAGCTGCAAAGGGCAAGGTAGAATATCTTAAAATTACTGTGCTGCAGCTGAACGTATTGCACCACCTTTGCACTATGTGCATTACTTGATCAAGACCTCTGCAATCTATTTATTATGTACTCTTGACTCCTGAATTCCGTGCATTAATTACTTTTGATCTCTACAATATGTGTGTTATCTCCTCCTTAGTGCATTATATACTCCTAATCTCTGCACACTGTGGGGTTGATTTACTAAAGACAAATACACGGTGCACGTTGAAAAGTGCAGTTGCACTCTGCAAGAGCAGTTACTCCGAAGCTTATTAAATGAGCAAAAGCTCTGCTGACCTCCATCATCCAATCATGTGTAAGAAAAAATTCAGTTTTTTTTTTTTTTTTTTCCTTGCATGTGATTGGGTACTTTTTGCATAGTGAAACCTTGCCTCATTTACTAAGCTCTGGAGCAACTGCACTTTGCACAGTGCACAGTCTATTTGCCTTTAGTAAATCAACCCCTGTATGTTACATCCTCCTGACCTCTGCAGTCGGTGTTTTACACCCTACAGAACTCTGCCCTCTGTGCCTTACACCCTCCTGACATCTGCCCTCTGTGCCTTACACCCTCCTGACCTCTGCACTCTGTGTTGCACCATCTTAAACTCTGCACTCTGTACGTTTCACTCCTCTGTACTTTGCACTTTTTGTGTTGCACCCTCCTGACCTCTGCAATCTGTGCATTAAACCCTTCTGACCTCTGCAATCAGTACTTTAAATACTTCTGACCAGGGCTTTTTTTCAGCGGGAACGTGGGGGAACGCAGTTCCGGCACCTCCAGCACCAAATGTATGTAATAGCAAGGGATGTGCTGGAGGGTCTATTGATGCTGTCTGCTGGGTGATTTATGATCACTGGTGAGTATCTGTATTTGTGTGAGGGTCTATTATTGCTTGTGGGGGATCTGTTGTTGCTAGGGGGGGTGTCTTATGGTGCTTGTAGGGATCTACTGTTGAGGGAGAGGTCTGTTCTTGCTGGCTGCTGGAGGGTCTATTAATGCTGATCGCTGGGAGATCTGTTGATGCTGCTGGGGGGGGGTCTAATGTTGCTAGGGTGGATCTTTTGTTGCTGAGGGTGGTATTTTGTTGTGGATAGTCCATTGTTTCTGTGTGGGGGTTCTATTGTTGTGTGGAGAACTATTGTTGCTGGGGTCTATTGTTGCTGGGGGGAACTATTGTTACTGGGGTGGGGACCATTGTTGCTGGGGGAGTCTATTGTTGTGTGAGGGATCTATTGTTGCTGGGGTGGGGTCTATTATTGCTGGGAGGGGAATTTTTGTTGCTTGGGAGGACCTATTGTTGTTAGGGTGGGGTCTATTATTGGTGGGAGGGGAATCTATTGTTGCTTGGGAGGATCTATTATTACTGGGGTTGGGTCTATTGTTGCTGGCTCCATTGCATCTATTTTTACTGCTTTTCTTGTTATTATGCAAGAACAAATTCCATACAAATTATTTAGCAAATGATACTTGGGGCAGTACTGGAAGGTGGGTAGGGGGTGGAATCAAGGGACAGTGCTGGAGGTGGGTAGGGGGTGGAGACAAGGGGGGGGACTCAGAAGGGGGGAGTTCCTGCACTTATTCTCTGAGGAAAAAAAGCCCTGCTTCTGACCATTGCACTTTTTGCATTACACACTGCTGACCTCTGCACTCAATACATTACACACTCCTGACCCATAGTAGACCAATATTTTATTTAACCATACCAATTTGAGCCCCCCTCACTGTTACCACAATCTGGCCACTCCCACAGTTTACTGCCAAGCAGTAAGCGTGCCACATGATTTCTGTGTCCGTGGTGCCCAGCTGTTGCAGACCATATTAAAAATAGGGGTGTGATTTTTTTTTGGGTGGCTACAAATGGCGTGTGACTCTGTGGGTGTGGTTTAAAAGTAGGTGTGGTCCATACATGTCTCTAGGGATTTCATTCTGAAAAACTGGTAACCGTAGCCCAGCGACAACACACACTAAATTTAGAGACACAGCTGCATAAGACACATTTATCTAGGTGGCTATTGTGATGGATTTAATTATCTTCCATAATGTCCAAATCTGACAGATATCAGTGTAAAGACAATTGAAGTAATTGCGGAGAAGTTGCATACGTTTTTTTCAATGCAGCACCCAAAAAAAGGTCCTTGCGCACAGGCTGCTGAACCTGCTCTATGTAGATGCTGACGTCTTCCCCCCACCTGCACGGCCCACGTGCAGTAACCAACCTTCAATTAAGAAGAGTGGCTGTGCGCTGCTGTACTTGGCTATAGGGATGTGCTATCATAAGCATAAATGCAGCATATGGGTGTATGCAAAAAATAGAAAACTATCTATTCTTTGCCTATGCCTATAAGCTGTACTCGTGTTTATGATAGCACCACTGTATACTCAAATACAGCAGCACACCGATATTAATGTCTATAGGAGGCTGTATACTGCACCAGTGCTGCCTAGGCAAGGGAAAGATGTTGGTATTTACGTTGAATGGCTTAGCACCCCTATGTGCAAGGAACCATACAATTACAACTTTTAAGTCATGTTTTCTAACTGGACACCAGGGTGAATTGCCCCCGGACTGACTAACTATTATCACAGAAGCTCTAATCTTTCCCTGCGAGTATTCCGCACATACTGTATATGAGCATCTTTGGTCTCAAACTGGATGCCACGAGCAGCTTGGATATCACACTGAGTCATAGACGTGTGCAAAGGGTGTGCTGGGTGTGCCTGGGCACACCCTAATCCCCCTGTTTGGTGCCAATTCCCCCTGCTTCCTGACATCCCCCGCCTTTCCCCTGCAGTGCTGCCAGCTTTGCTCCTCTCCCACTGGCTGCTGCGGGGGATTTTTGGGTTGCCACCTGTCCGGGATTCACCCGGACAGTTCGGGTTTGGAATCATGCGTCCGGGTTTCAGACTGCCTGAAATTCGGACACATGATTCCGACTGGACTATGACCTCCCAGCAGGGTTGCTGGCTGCAGTTGTCTAAGCTGAGAGTGTGTGTTACACTCTCTTTCATACTGCCCAAAGCCAACACTAACAACCCCCCCCCATTAAACACACAGACAGGAGAGGAGAGAGGGCTTGATCTGCACCTCTTCCTCCCGCCCCTACCCCCCTGTGTCTGACCACACTCCAATCCCCGGTGCTGTGCCTCAGAAAAGGAAAGTGGGGGCCAAAAATTGGAAGTCCAGCAGCCTCAGATACATCTGGATGAGAGTTGCTGACTGCCAGGGGTGAGTGAGCTCACCATCCATCCCTGTCTGTGATTGAAGTCTCCCCCCTTCTCTCTCATGCCTCTGAGTGAGTACACTAAGGTAAATCAGGGTTCTCAGATCACCCCTTACATCAGAGTTCCCCTTTACACCGGAGGCCACAGTGTTTCCCCTTACATCAGAGTCCTCTCCGTACATCAGAGTTCTCAGTCCCCAATGTTCTCCCTTACATCAGAGTCTGCAGAGTCCCCCCTTAGAAGGAAAGGGATCTCTGCAAGTTCAGATGTAAAAGGGGAACTCTGTGGACTATGATGTAAAGGGGGTCTCTTTTAATTAACTTCATATGATTATACATGTTATTTAATAGCAAAATATATGTATAATATACTATTTAAAAAAAAAATTGTTGTGTGCTGCTAAGGTGTTTGGGTTTTACTTGAAGAAAAGGTGGCAACCCTAGGTAAGTTTCAGGATGGATAAATGAATGAGTGAATGAATACAGTGAGTGATCTGTACCGATCGCTCCTGTGTTCATTCTTAACTGAAGCATAGTAAACTATGCTTCAGTCTGTGAATGAACAAGAAGCCACTCAGCAAAGAGCACTTCCCATTTGTTCACTGTCCAGTGCAGCTGAGGCTGCAGAGAGAGGGATTGGGGAAGCTCTGTCCTCAGTCCCTTTCTCTTTGTTTAGACCCTTGATATTTCACCTTTGGTCTACCAGTGTCCATTCACCTGGAGATGAAGTATAACCCAATATGCTCCGTAGCATCTGGCTGATCGAGATCCCTAGATGAGAACTGGATATCGTGGATGACCTTCTCTGACCGTCAGTGAGTCCCAGAGATGAGGTGGACCATTTAACCCTGCAGATGGCTAGATCTGCAAGTGTTTGTGACCTCGCTAGCGATGTGAGGTTCACATTATATGGTAAGAGTCCTAATTTACAGAGTGATTTTCACAGGAAGAGTTGCCTGTTTTTTCTTGGTGGTGGAACTTCTTGGATCACAATATCTTGTTGGATTTAGAAAGTTGGGAACATTCTTGTACCTTCTAGAACTTTTATTTTTAAAAGACGGAGAGTTGGTCTGGTTAATGGTGAAACACCCAATCATATGGCACCTCATCCCAAATATAGGTAAATCAAGATAGAGGAGTTTGCAGGGATTTTTACGGTGCCAGGAAAATCCAGAAAAAGTAATTGTTTAAAAAGTGTATAGCTAATATTTTATTTTAACAAATTCAAGGTTAAAAGATACAAGGAAAAATATTCACAATGATAATAATAATGATGATGTGGTGGTCACAGAAAGCAGGTTCATGTAGAGTAAATACATTGCACATTAGCCCGACATGTTTCGCTGATTGCTTCTTCAGGGGATGTGCGAATGAAGACACAAATAATATATTATTTTTAAAAATTTTCATTTATTTTTTATTTTTAATTCAATTTATTTATAAATATTTTTTCACATACATATATATATATTTTTTTTTACTTTTTCAAAATCAATGTTCTGTTTATCCAATATGATAATAATAATGATGATGTGGTGGTCACAGAAAGCAGGTTCATGTAGAGTAAATACATTGCACATTAGCCCGACATGTTTCGCTGATTGCTTCTTCAAGGGGTGTGCGAATGAAGACACAAATAATATATTATTTAAAAAAAATTTCATTTATTTTTTATTTTTAATTCAATTTATTTATAAATATTTTTTCACTTACATATTTTTTTTTTCACTTTTTCAAAATCAATGTTCTGTTTATCCAATATGATAATAATAAATGATGATGTGGTGGTCACAGAAAGCAGGTTCACGTATAGTAAATACATTGCACATTAGCCCAACATGTTTCGCTGATTGCTTCTTCAGGGGATGTGCGAATGAAGACACAAATAATATAAATGAAAATTTTTAAAAATAGTATATTATTTGTGTCTTCATTCGCACATCCCCTGAAGAAGCAATCAGTGAAACATGGGCTAATGTGCAATGTATTTACTCTATATGAACCTGCTTTCTGTGACCACCACATCATCATTATTATTATCATATTAAATAAACAGAACATTGATTTTGAAAAAGTGAAAAAAATATATATGTATGTGAAAAAATATTTATAAATAAATTGAATTAAAAATAAAAAATAAATGAAAATTTTTAAAAATAATATTTTTTATTTTTAATTCAATTTATTTATAAATATTTTTTCACATACATATATATTTTTTTTCACTTTTTCAAAATCAATGTTCTGTTTATCCAATATGCACTAAGACATTATTCTATGGTACATTTGCAGTTTATTATTGATTGGGCGCGACTATTTTGTTTTTTACTTCACCAAAGCCCCCCCCCAACGGGGCTCCTAAAAAAATTGTAAAAAATAATAATAAAAAATGATTAAAATAAAATTGTAAAAAAAGACAAAAATAATAATAAAAATGAAAACGACTGACACCATCCCCTGTCCTACTGACATCAATTCCTGCTGACATACACGGATGTGTGTTTGTGCTCTGGGGTGCACACCCTAATGCAATAAGCTGCGCACACTAATGCACCGAGTCCAGGTCTACAAAAGATCTGGGGCTAGAGCCCATAGCAGCATAGTAAAGAAAGACAAAGGCTTGGGCAGGCATACACATGTATATAATATACGTACGTAAGTGTGTGTGTGTGTGTGTGTGTATATATATCCCCAGAGAGCCCCCCCACTTACATCAGGGTCCCCGGAGAGCCCCCTTTACATCAGGATCCCCAGAGAGCCCCCCCCTCCCCTTGGGGACCCCTGCAGAGACTCGGGGCTATGGGCCCCAGATTCGGGGCTATAGCCCCAAAAGCCACCCCCTAGCAACGCCACTGACCGAGTCAATACACAGAAGTGACCCTTGGGGAATATTCCTGCTCTATGCGTCCTCGATACGATAAACACGGTACTAAGTGGCGGTGAGATCTGATGTGCTGTGGTTGTTATTCGGTCTCCGCCATGCCTTAAGATGTGAGTGTGGGCTGGGCGTAGTGGCAGGACAGCGCCCCTCCTTGGTGGCTCAGCTGGAAGCCTAAAGCTTTAATGGGCTTATTTTTGTTCTGATCTGAATTGGTGTGAAGATTCTTCTCCCGTTCCCCAGGTGGTCGGTTTTAATTGGAGCATAATATTTAATCGCGGTAATTATAACAAGCAGCTTCACAGCAAGGTCAGCTAACGAGGGACACAGGGGATGCTAGGATTGTTATTACCATGAAGGCACATCAACAACGTTCTCGCTTTACCCCCATCCTTCCTCCTCCATTATAATACGTGTTGGCATGTCTTATTCCTCTGACGCCTTCAAAGGGGCATTTGCGTATATCTTATTCAGTCTCACCGAGGACCCCGGAGTGATGAATCCAGAGGTGATGTGTGCCCAGACTGGAAGTGACACAAAGAACATATATTGATTTTGTACACACGCAGGTGTCGCCGCGAGCTTCCTATTCTATCTTCTCTTGGCTGCTTAATTAGCTCTTCTAAGCGCTCCTCACATTTAAATAAAAGTCTCATTTTACCCAACCTAAGAAGGACATGAACATTTGCATATTAAGTGTAAGAACTAATTAAAACTCTACATATTTCTATTTCCACATTCCTATCTTGGTAAGTTCCCCTGAGCTGCTGGCATTGCACAGCCTGTCCCCATTCTGTCACTTGCTGAAGTCACAGAGAGAGGAGGGGAGGCAGCCAGACATGGGGTAAAAAAGTTTGAGGGGACAGAAGAACCTGGAACTCTAGTGACATAATAAGCGCTGGAAGAGCAAGGAAGAGGATAAATGGGGAGTTTGTTAATGAATACAATCAGTGACAGCGGCACTGGCTGCTTCTAGGCTCAGGGCCCGAAATGAATGGAGGTTTTAATGTCCTATAAATTGAGCACCAGTGACAGGCTAAGATACCCCCTGCATTCCCCCCCCCCCCCCTCGTGGAATCAAGATGCTATTTATATGCAGATAATGGTGGAGGGATGTATTCCCAGCTCAGCACTTCACGGGGGCTGTGACTCACCACAGAGCGCCAACTACACTGCGAAAACCTTCGCCTGCCATCTTCAATGCATTATTTACAGGGATGGAGGGTGTATGATGCCGGAATAACACAGAGTGGCGGGCAGATGTTCTGTCAGCCTGTCTGCGCCGGGCATAGCTCAGTGCAATAGGCTGGCAGGAGCTGGACCAAGGAGATTTATCAGATGGTTGGACAAGTCTGGTGCTGCGTAGGTGTCTCGTGTCTTGACTGGAAGTCAAGAATAGATCCTTCCCGTTCTGTCATTCACCCGACCAAAAAAGGAGATTTTCACATGAACTGAGGAATGATTGACTGATCTTCCATTAAAACACTAAGCATCGGCCTATAGAAATCCTCCACAGGCTTCACCTGTCTGCTGACACGTGTAATCCAGATCACAGATACAAAACCTTCTTATTTGGCACCGTAAGTCTAAGCGCGAGGCTCTGACTGACAGGCCGCTCAGTATGGTGCTTCCCAGCACGTGAATGGATGTGTCAATAAGTTATGGAGGGGATTTTTGGGTCCTGACTCACAGCTTGTAATAGCAGGGTGAGATCAGAGCTCCCCAACCTTATACAGTAAAACCATGGTTTAATGCCGCGTACACACGGTCGGACTTTTCGACCGGACTGGTCCGATGGACGCCGACGGACCAAATCCGGCGGACAATCCGATCGTGTGTGGGCTTCACCGGACCTTTCCAGTCGCAAATCTGACGGACTTTAGATTTGGAACTTGCTTCAAATCTTTACGTCGTAACTCCGCCGGACCCAGAAATCCGCTCGTCTGTATGCTAGTCCGACGGACAAAAACCGACGCTAGGGCAGCTATTGGCTACTGGCTATCAATTTCCTCATTTTAGTCCGGTCGTACATCATCACGTACGAATCCGTCGGACTTTTGTGTGATCGTATGTAGTTAAGTCCGTTCGTTAGAAAGTCCGCCGCAAGTCCACCAAAAGTCTGTCGAAAATCTGTCGGACGGGCTGTCGGACTTTTGTAGCCGAAAAGTCCGACCGTGTGTACGAGGCATTATGCCGCGTACACATGAGCGGACTTTACGGCAGACTTTGCCCGGCGAACTTTTCGACGTACTTTACGACGGACTTTCTGAATGAACGGACTTGCCTACACACAATCCACCAAAGTCCGTCGAATTCGTACGTGATGACGTACGACCGGACTAAAACAAGGAAGTTCATAGCCAGTAGCCAATAACTGCCCTAGCGTGGCTTTTTGTCCGTCTAACTAGCATACAGGTGAGCGGACTTTTCGACCGGACTCGAGTTCGACGGAAAGATTTAAAACATGTTTCAAATCTAAGTCCGTCCAACTTTTGAGCAAACAAAGTCCGCTGGAGCCCACACACGATCGAATTGTCCGACGAAATCCTGTCCGCCGGGCAAAGTCTGACGTAAAGTCCGATCGTGTGTACGCGGCATTAGAGTAACTTGGTTTGAGAGCGTTTTGCAAGACAAGCTACATTTTTTAATACGTTTCGACTTGATATACAAGCGATGTCTTGATATACAAGTACCGTCAAGTCACAACTGAGTATAAAAGAGAAGAGAGGCTCCTCTAAGTGTGGCAATATGGTTACATTTAATGAAGGTACAACATTTAGCAACTCACATGGTTGATGATTAAAACAGGCACTTCTAATGCCGCATACACACGGTTGGACTTGCCAACGGGACAAGCTCCGTCGGCATTTCCAACGGAAAAATTTAGAGCATGTTCTCTATCTAAGTCCGTCGGAAATGCAGACAGAAAAAGTCAGATGGGGCATTCACACAGTCGAATTACCTGACCAAAAGCTCCCATCGGACTTTTTCTGTTGGAAATTCCGACCGTGTGTACGCAGTATAAGTATGCAGGCATCCAAGTAACGTTGTCCACATAGACCATCCTCCTCACCACCATTGATGTCGTCCCTTCCACGCTGCGCTCCATGAGTGCTTCAAGCCTCGCTTTCAGATCGCTCTACTGCAGGGTAGTCTTCCTGGTCATGATTGCAGACTGACAGCGGTAAGAGCAGGCATTGCGGAGGACAGTCTATGTGGACAGCTTTACCCCGGATGCCTACATACTTAGATGTGCCTGTTTTAACCATCAACCATGTGAGTTGCTAAATGTTGTACCTTCATTAAATGTAACTATATTGCTACACTTAGAGGCGCCTCTCTTCTCTTTTATACTCAGTAGCTCCTGCTGGATTTTGCTTCTAATCCCCTTGTGAAGGCTTCCATTTGTGGATGGACATTCTATGGTTACACAACCCATTACATTGCTATAATATTTTTAAATGGACTATAAACTGAAGGACTTATGAATAAATGGTTGTGGAATGAATCTTCTGAGATTCCATTATTTCTTATGGGGAAATTCTCTTTGATATGAGTGCTTTGGATTACAAGCAAGTTTCTGGAATGAATTATGCTCGCAATCCGAGGTTTTACTGTATACATATTTTTTTTTGGTAATACATTTTTGTTGAAAAAGAAAAGTGGAGTTTATACAATGCCATGTAGACATAGTGCTGCAGCTATATATGCTCACCGGTACACCTGTTCAATTGCTTGGTAACACAAATTGCTAATTAGTTAATCACATGGCAGCAACTCAATGCATTTAGGCATCTAGAGGTTGTGAAGACGATTTGCTGAAGTTCAAACCGACCATCAGACTGGGGAAGAGAGGGGATTTAAGTGACCTTCAGCAGGGCATGGTTGTTGGTGCCAGACGGGCTGGTCTGAGCATTTCAAAAACTCCTGATCTACTGGGATTTTCACACACAACCATCTCTCGGGTTTACAGAGAATGGTCGGGAAAAGAGAAAATATCCATTGAGCGGCAGTTGTGTGGAGGAAAATGCCTTGTTGGTGTCAGAGGAGAATGGGCAGACTGGTTTGAGATAACAGAAAGGCCACAGTAACTCAAAAAACCACTCGTTATAACCAAGGTATGCAGAATACCCTCTCTGAATGCACAACACATTGAACCTTAAAGCAGATGGGCTACAGCAGCAGAAGACCACACCGGGTGCCTCTCCTGTCAGCTAAGAACAGGAAACTGAGGCTACAATTCACACAGCTCACCAAAATTGGACAATAAAACATTGAAAAAATGTTGCCTGGTCTGATGATTCTCGATTTCAGTTGCAACATTCAGATAGTAGGGTCAGAATTTGGCATAAACAACATGAAAGCATGGATCCATCTTGCATTGTATCAATGGTTCAGGCTGGTGGTGGTGGTGTAATGGTGTGGGTGATATTTCCTTTGCACACTTTGCATCGTTTAAACGCCACAGCCTACCTGAGAATTGTTGCTGACCATGTCCATCCCTTTATGACTACAGTGTCCCCATCTTCTGATGGCTCCTTCCAGCAGGATAATGCACCATGTCACAAAGCTCCAATCATCTCACCACTGGAAGAAGAGGACAGAGTGAAATACAATCTTACAGTATATACATTAATTCTGTACTGCTTTTAGCCACTTGGTTGGAATTTCCTTTGTACTGAGACTGCCATACACTTCTTTATTAGGGTTGACCAGAAGCGGAATACTTGGTGTACTCTCTCTGATTTCAAGGGTCAGCCCTAAGTGCTTGGTATGAGTATGACATGGAAATTTATAGATAGGCAACTACTATCCTCATTAGGGATGAGCTTCGTGTTCGAGTCGAACCCATGTTCGACTCGAACATCGGCTGTTCGGTCGTTCGCCGAATTGCGAACGATATGGGCCGTTCGCGCCAAATTCGTGTGGCGCGTCACGGCCCATAATTCACTGCGGCATCGCAGTGCATTGCTGGCTGATGATTGGCCAAGCATGCACTATGACCCGCATGCTTGGCCAATCACAGCGCCGTCAGTAGAGAGAGCTGTAATTGGCCAAAGCCAGGGTGGCTTTGGCCAATTATGGCTCAGGGGATTTAGTACACACCCCACACTATATAAGGCCGCCTGCACGGCGGCCCTGTGTAGTGTGTGTTCCGGTGTGCTGAGAGATAGAGAGAGAGAGAGACAGTGTCATTTGATTTGAGTTAGATAGATTAGGCAGAACAGTCAGTCAGTTAGCTGCACTTACAGTGTATTGTGTATATATATGCATCCCAGGTGTTGCATATATATATATACACTGTATTCAGTTTAGCTAGATCCGTTCCTGTTATCTTCTATCTAGACTATTTACATTTAGTGCAGTGTGTCCTGCTCACAGTGTTCAGCTAGATCCGTTCCTGCTATTTACATTTAGTGCAGTGCGTCCTGCTCACAGTGTTCAGCTAGATCCGTTCCTGCTATTTACATTCAGTGCAGTGCGTCCTGCTCACAGTGTTCAGCTAGATCCGTTCCTGCTATTTACATTCAGTGCAGTGCGTCCTGCTCACAGTGTTCAGCTAGATCCGTTCCTGCTATTTACATTCAGTGCAGTGCGTCCTGCTCACAGTGTTCAGCTAGATCCGTTCCTGGTATTTACATTTAGTGCAGTGCGTCCTGCTCACAGTGTTCAGCTACATCCGTTCCTGCTATTTACATTCAGTGCAGTGCGTCCTGCTCACAGTGTTCAGCTAGATCCGTTCCTGGTATTTACATTTAGTGCAGTGCGTCCTGCTCACAGTGTTCAGCTACATCCGTTCCTGCTATTTACATTCAGTGCAGTGCGTCCTGCTCACAGTGTTCAGCTAGATCCGTTCCTGCTATTTACATTCAGTGCAGTGCGTCCTGCTCACAGTGTTCAGCTAGATCCGTTCCTGCTATTTACATTCAGTGCAGTGCGTCCTGCTCACAGTGTTCAGCTAGATCCGTTCCTGGTATTTACATTTAGTGCAGTGCGTCCTGCTCACAGTGTTCAGCTACATCCGTTCCTGCTATTTACATTCAGTGCAGTGCGTCCTGCTCACAGTGTTCAGCTAGATCCGTTCCTGCTATTTACATTCAGTGCAGTGCGTCCTGCTCACAGTGTTCAGCTAGATCCGTTCTTGCTATTTACATTCAGTGCAGTGCGTCCTGCTCACAGTGTTCAGCTAGATCCGTTCCTGGTATTTACATTTAGTGCAGTGCGTCCTGCTCACAGTGTTCAGCTAGATCCGTTCCTGCTATTTACATTCAGTGCAGTGCGTCCTGCTCACAGTGTTCAGCTAGATCCGTTCCTGCTATTTACATTCAGTGCAGTGCGTCCTGCTCACAGTGTTCAGCTAGATCCGTTCCTGGTATTTACATTTAGTGCAGTGCGTCCTGCTCACAGTGTTCAGCTACATCCGTTCCTGCTATTTACATTCAGTGCAGTGCGTCCTGCTCACAGTGTTCAGCTAGATCCGTTCCTGCTATTTACATTCAGTGCAGTGCGTCCTGCTCACAGTGTTCAGCTAGATCCGTTCCTGCTATTTACATTCAGTGCAGTGCGTCCTGCTCACAGTGTTCAGCTAGATCCGTTCCTGGTATTTACATTTAGTGCAGTGCGTCCTGCTCACAGTGTTCAGCTAGATCCGTTCCTGCTATTTACATTCAGTGCAGTGCGTCCTGCTCACAGTGTTCAGCTAGATCCGTTCCTGCTATATACATTTAGTGCAGTACGTCCTGCTCACAGTGTTCAGCTAGATCCGTTCCTGTTATCTTCCTACTGACAGGCAGGCTTGTCTGGTTACAGTATATAAAGCTACCTGAAGAAAATTACAGGTGTTCTTTTTGATCCTATTAGTACCACGGTCAGGCAGCTAGACTATTTACATTTAGTACAGTGTGTCCTGCTCACAGTGTTCAGCTAGATCCGTTCCTGTTATCTTCCTACTGACAGGCAGGCTTGTCTGGTTACAGTATATAAAGCTACCTTAAGAAAATTACAGGTGTTCTTTTTGATCCTATTAGTACCACGGTCAGGCAGCTAGACTATTTACATTTAGTACAGTGCGTCCTGCTCACAGTGTTCAGCTAGATCCGTTCTTGCTATTTACATTCAGTGCAGTGCGTCCTGCTCACAGTGTTCAGCTAGATCCGTTCCTGGTATTTACATTTAGTGCAGTGCGTCCTGCTCACAGTGTTCAGCTAGATCCGTTCCTGCTATTTACATTCAGTGCAGTGCGTCCTGCTCACAGTGTTCAGCTAGATCCGTTCCTGCTATATACATTTAGTGCAGTACGTCCTGCTCACAGTGTTCAGCTAGATCCGTTCCTGTTATCTTCCTACTGACAGGCAGGCTTGTCTGGTTACAGTATATAAAGCTACCTTAAGAAAATTACAGGTGTTCTTTTTGATCCTATTAGTACCACGGTCAGGCAGCTAGACTATTTACATTTAGTACAGTGCGTCCTGCTCACAGTGTTCAGCTAGATCCGTTCCTGTTATCTTCCTACTGACAGGCAGGCTTGTCTGGTTACAGTATATAAAGCTACCTGAAGAAAATTACAGGTGTTCTATCCCAGCTTAGTGCAGCTACAGGCCATTAGTATGTCTGGAAGGCCAAGAAGGAGAGGCAGACAGTCACAAGCCAATAAGAGAAGGCAAGCAGGCTCTGTGTCTAGTGCTGGTCGTGGAGACGGTGCATCCTCATCAGCACGTGGCCATGGGACACGCTTGGCCTTTTTTTCGGCAGCTGGCCGTGTTGAGCCGCAACATGCGGAAGACTTGGTCGAGTGGATGACCAAGCCGTCCTCATCCTCCTCATCCTCTCTCACCCATGCCCAGGGTGCTTTGTCTGGCAAAGCAGCGGCCTCTTCCCTCAGCTCAATGTCATCAGTGACTCCTTCCCTAGCTCCACCATGTCCTCATGAGGATTCCCTCGAACTGTTTGACCACAGTGTTGGGTACATGCTCCAGGAGGATGCCCAGCGTTTGGAAGGCTCTGATGATGATACTGAGCTCAATGAAGGCAGTAACATGAGCACGGACAGAGGGGGTGCCCAAGAAGGACAGCAATCTGGCAGTCATGCTCCCCCTGCTGCAGCATACTGCCAGGTTTGCTCCAGTGATGAGGAGGGAGGGGATGATGAGGTCACTGACTCAACGTGGGTGCCTGATAGGAGAGAGGAGGAGGAGGAGGAGGAGGAGGAGGTGGCACATCACCAACTAGGCAGGATGCCCTCCAGGGGCCAGCCTAAGGGCAGCACATTGACTGCATCACACCCCAAAGCTCCACATGTGCAGGGCGCTGCAGTCTCTGCGCGTTATTCAAAAAGTTCTTTGGTGTGGGCCTTTTTTGAGACGAGTGCATCAGATCGCACCGCTGCTATTTGCAACATATGTCTCAAGCGTATCTCGCGTGGCCAAAACATCTCCCGCTTGGGTACCACATGCTTGACCAGACATATGTTGACCTGCCATGCAGTTCGTTGGCAAGCGTATCTAAAAGACCCACACCAAAGAACAAAGAGGATCTCTCCTTGCTCCTCATCAGCTGAGATTTCCAACCCCACTAGACCTTCAATCCTCTCTGAGACCTGCAGTGAGAGGAATGAAGGTGTAGAATTAGGTGTGTCACAGCCAAGTACTTGTGGGCAATCTGCTTTTGGTACACCGACGTCAGATTGTACCAGGCAAATTTCCCTGCCCCAGCTGCTGCACCGCCGAAAGAAGTTTGCTCCCAGCCATCCACATGCCCAGCGGTTGAATGCTAGCTTGGCAAAATTGCTAGCACTTCAACTGCTGCCTTTTCAGTTGGTAGACTCTGCCCCCTTCCGTGAGTTTGTGGAATGTGCGGTTCCTCAGTGGCAGGTACCCAAACGCCACTTTTTCTCACGGAAGGCGATTCCGGCTCTCTACCGGCATGTGGAAGGCAATGTCCATGCCTCGCTGGACAGGGCGGTCAGCGGTAAGGTGCATATTACCGCTGACTCATGGTCCAGCAGGCATGGACAGGGACGTTACTTAAGTTTCACGGCGCATTGGGTGACTCTGCTGGCAGCTGGGAAGGATGCAGGACAAGGTGCAGTAGTGTTGGAGGTTGTTCCGCCACCACGCCTCCAAAATGCTGATTGTGACACACCTCTCTCCTCCACCCCCTCCTCTTCTTCTTCCTCCATGGCCTCTTCCTCGGAACCAGCGGTGCTCCGTAGGCGTTCAAGGGGCTACGCAAGTACGCAGGCCAAAAGATGCCATGCGGTGCTTGAGCTGGTGTGCTTGGGGGACAGGAGCCACACTGGGGCAGAGGTTCTGTCAGCTCTGCAGGGGCAGGTTCAGAGGTGGTTGACGCCACGCCAACTTAAGGCAGGAATGGTGGTTTGCGACAATGGCACCAACCTCCTCTCTGCCCTCCGACAGGGACAACTGACCCATGTGCCCTGTTTGGCTCACGTCCTTAACTTGGTGGTGCAGCGGTTCTTGGGCAGGTACCCGGGCTTACAGGATGTCCTGAGGCAGGCCAGGAAAGTCTCTGTGCATTTCCGCCGGTCATATAATGCCAGTGCTCGGCTGACGGACCTCCAAAAGGAGTTTAACCTGCCCAAGAACCGCCTAATCTGTGACATGCCCACCAGGTGGAACTCGACGTTGGCCATGCTGCAGCGGCTGCACACGCAGCAGAGGGCCATCAATGAGTACCTGTGCGACTATGGCACCAGGACAGGGTCAGGGGACCTTGGTTTTTTTTCCCCACGCCAGTGGGCCATGATCAGGGATGCATGCACTGTCCTGTCACCATTCGAGGAGGCCACGAGGATGGTGAGCACTGACAGTGCATGCATCAGTGACACTGTCCCCCTTGTCCACCTGTTGGAGCACACGCTGCGTGGAATAATGGACAGGGCACTTGAGGCAGAACAGAGGCAGGAAGAGGAGGACTTCCTTAGCTCTCAAGGCCCCCTTTATCCAGACAGTGTTCCTGCGTGCCCGCCGATCACACAGGAAGAGGACGAGGAGGAGGAGGAGGAGGAGGAGGAAGATTGTGTCAGTATGGAGGTGGAGCCTGGCACTCAGCATCAGCAGTCTTTAAGGGATCAGTCCCAAGGAACACATGGACTTGTACGTGGCTGGGAGGAGGTGGCTGCGGACGTTGTTGTCCTTAGTGACCCAGAGGACTCCGGACCGAATGCCTCAGCAAACCTACGCTGCATGGCCTCCCTGATCCTGCAAAGCCTGCGTAAGGATCCTCGTATTCGTGGTATCAAGGAGAAGGACCAATACTGGCTGGCAACCCTCCTTGATCCACGTTACAAGGGTAAGGTTGCGGACCTTATCTTGCCATCGCAGAGGGAGCAGAGGATGAAACATCTTCGGGAGGCCTTGCAGAAAGGTCTGTGCAACGCGTTCCCAGAGACTGGGAGGTTACAAACTCCTGTTTCTGGACAACGTGTTGCTGAGGCTTCGGTCAGTCAAAGAAGGAGCGGTGGAGAAGGTGGCCGTCTGACCGATGCGTTCAGACAATTTTTTGGTCCGCAGCCCCAAGGTATGATCGGTTCCAGCAACCATCGCCAGCGTCTGTTTTACATGGTGCAGGAATACCTAGGGGCAAGATCAGACTTGGACACCTTTCCCACCGAAAATCCTCTGGGTTACTGGGTCTTGAGGATGGATCACTGGCCAGAGCTTGCACAGTATGCAATTGAGCTACTGGCCTGTCCTGCATCCAGCGTTCTTTCGGAACGCACATTCAGTGCTGCTGGAGGCGTGGTAACCGATCACAGGGTGCGTCTGTCCACCGACTCGGTCGATCGGCTGACCTTCATAAAAATGAATCAGTCTTGGATCACCACCAGCTACCAAGCACCTGATGCAGATGTAACCGAATAATTTTTTTTGAAATCTCAGATCCCTTCAAAGACTGCCTATGCTGATGCTGAGTGACTATCCCTGAGTAATTATCCTCTTCCTCCTCAATCATCACACTGATAGCTTGTAAGAACATTTTTGGTTCTGGGCGCCACCACCAGTGCCTAAGGCACAATTTTTCAGCCCCTGTTTAACAGGGGCGTGTAATTACAATTTTTGATGCAATACTTTGCAGCAGGGCTTGTTCCTGCGTTTCAACTAGAGTGTCTGTGAGGGGTTGCAGTGTTGTGGCACCAGCACCAGTGCCTAAGACCCAATTTTTCTGCCCCTGTCTAACAGGGGCGTGTAATTACAATTTTTGATGCAATACTTTGCAGCAGGGCTCGTTCCTGCGTTCCAACTAGAGTGTCTGTGAGGGGTTGCAGTGTTGTGGCACCAGCACCAGTGCCTAAGGCCCAATTTTTCTGCCCCTGTCTAACAGGGGCGTGTAATTACAATTTTTGATGCAATACTTTGCAGCAGGGCTCGTTCCTGCGTTCCAACTAGAGTGTCTGTGAGGGGTTGCAGTGTTGTGGCACCAGCACCAGTGCCTAAGGCCTAATTTTTCAGCTCCTGTTCAACAGGGGCATGTAATTACAATTCTTGATCTAATATTTCACAGCAGGGCCCTGTGAGGGCTTACAGTGTTTTGGCCACAGCAACACCTAAGGCCCAAATTTCTGCTGAGTATATAGGGCAGGACCCTACTTTCAAACATCTAACTTACAAACGACTCCTACTTGCAAACGGAAGGAGACAACAGGAAGTGAGATGAAATCTACCCCTAAGGAAGGGAAATTCTCTCCTGTAAGAGTTAATATGGGAAAACAATTTCTCCTTTCCACTGATGCTTTCCAATCCTTGTTCCACAAAAAAACCCAAATTTTCAAAAAACATTTTTCATTGGGACAAAAAAGTGAGGTGAAATCTTCTGAAGAGGAGGAAAGACGCAAAACAAATGTCACAGGGGTGATAACCCTTCCCTATGTTTTCCAAAAAGCTTAGAAAAGATTTTTTGGCTGGAGCTAAACACATTAAAAATGTTCAAAATTACAAACAGATTCTACTTAACAACAAACCTACAGTCCCTGTCTTGTTTGCACCGCCTGAATACTGCTGTTCAGAGTATATAGGGACCTTTCCTTATTTTAATTTGGGTGCGGGGTTCCCCTTAATATCCATACAAGACCCAAAGGGCCTGGTAATGGACTGGGGGGTACCCATGCCGTTTGTCTCACTGATTTTCATCCATATTGCCATGACCCGACATGACATTAAACCCGCAAGCAGTTTTAAATGAGATTTTTTCCTTTAAAAATGACATTTGGTGCAGGGACTGTTCTAAACATGGGAAACACGCGTCACTTTACAGGCATACTATAGACACCCCCCAGGTACGATATTTAAAGGAATATTTCACTTTTTTTTTTTTACTTTAAGCATCATTAAAATCACTGCTCCCGAAAAAACGGCCGTTTTTAAAAGTTTTTTTTGCATTGATACATGTCCCCTGGGGTAGGACCCGGGTCCCCAAACCCTTTTTAGGACAATACCATGCAAATTAGCCTTTAAAATGAGCACTTTTGATTTCGAACGTTCGAGTCCCATAGACGTCAATGGGGTTCTAACGTTCGTGCGAACTTGCGGTCCGTTCGCGGGTTCTGGTGCGAACCGAACCGGGGGGTGTTCGGCTCATCCCTAATCCTCATATTGATTAGTGGTTCCAAATGAATAATAACTACTGCAGTAGGGAACAGACACAACAGATACACTCAGCATTTTTCCAAAAAGCTATTTTACTTTATTATGACGCAATTGAAGGTTTTTATACACATGATTACGTAGGTATCACATTAATATTACAATTGTACTTTTATGGTAACAAGGGGCGTAACATAGGCAGACTAATTTTAATCAGGACTCGAAAGAATGCAAACATGTAATAAAAATATTATTAGTGCCGTGTGCACAGTTGAGGGCAGTGTGCAATACATACAAAATAGAATACAATTATATACAGAACTTACACATTTCCTTTACAAGTACTTGGGTGGAAAAAAATACAAAGTCTATCTAGTTCTATCAAAAGAAAAAAGAAATTAGAAAAAAAAAACAGAAAACCTCCATATACAGAATTCTATACCCACAGATGATCCAGAGAAAGGCAAAAAAAAACATTATAAAGCATGGTCTTGATTGCTCCATTGGGGGGAAATGCATTATTTTCTGATCCCCCAGAAGGGATTTATTATTATTAGTAGTAGTTAGGGATGAGCCGAACACCCCCCGGTTCGGTTCGCACCAGAACCCGCGAACGGACCGCAAGTTCGCACGAACGTTAGAACCCCATTGACGTCTATGGGACTCGAACGTTCGAAATCAAAAGTGCTCATTTTAAAGGCTAATTTGCATGGTATTGTCCTAAAAAGGGTTTGGGGACCCGGGTCCTACCCCAGGGGACATGTATCAATGCAAAAAAAACTTTTAAAAACGGCCGTTTTTTCGGGAGCAGTGATTTTAATGATGCTTAAAGTAAAAAAAAAAAAGTGAAATATTCCTTTAAATATCGTACCTGGGGGGTGTCTATAGTATGCCTGTAAAGTGACGCGTGTTTCCCATGTTTAGAACAGTCCCTGCACCAAATGTCATTTTTAAAGGAAAAAATCTCATTTAAAACTGCTTGCGGGTTTAATGTCATGTCGGGTCCTGGCAATATGGATGAAAATCAGTGAGACAAACGGCATGGGTACCCCCCAGTCCATTACCAGGCCCTTTGGGTCTTGTATGGATATTAAGGGGAACCCCGCACCCAAATTAAAATAAGGAAAGGTCCCTATATACTCTGAACAGCAGTATACAGGCGGTGCAAACAAGACAGGGACTGTAGGTTTGTTGTTAAGTAGAATCTGTTTGTAATTTTGAACATTTTTAATGTGTTTAGCTCCAGCCAAAAAATCTTTTCTAAGCTTTTTGGAAAACATAGGGAAGGGTTATCACCCCTGTGACATTTGTTTTGCGTCTTTCCTCCTCTTCAGAAGATTTCACCTCACTTTTTTGTCCCAATGAAAAATGTTTTTTGAAAATTTGGGTTTTTTTGTGGAACAAGGATTGGAAAGCATCAGTGGAAAGGAGAAATTGTTTTCCCATATTAACTCTTACATGAGAGAATTTCCCTTCCTATGGGTAGATTTCATCTCACTTCCTGTTGTCTCCTTCCGTTTGCAAGTAGGAGTCGTTTGTAAGTTAGATGTTTGAAAGTAGGGTCCTGCCCTATATACTCAGCAGAAATTTGGGCCTTAGGTGTTGCTGTGGCCAAAACACTGTAAGCCCTCACAGGGCCCTGCTGTGAAATATTAGATCAAGAATTGTAATTACATGCCCCTGTTGAACAGGAGCTGAAAAATTAGGCCTTAGGCACTGGTGCTGGTGCCACAACACTGCAACCCCTCACAGACACTCTAGTTGGAACGCAGGAACGAGCCCTGCTGCAAAGTATTGCATCAAAAATTGTAATTACACGCCCCTGTTAGACAGGGGCAGAAAAATTGGGCCTTAGGCACTGGTGCTGGTGCCACAACACTGCAACCCCTCACAGACACTCTAGTTGGAACGCAGGAACGAGCACTGCTGCAAAGTATTGCATCAAAAATTGTAATTACACGCCCCTGTTAGACAGGGGCAGAAAAATTGGGCCTTAGGCACTGGTGCTGGTGCCACAACACTGCAACCCCTCACAGACACTCTAGTTGGAACGCAGGAACGAGCACTGCTGCAAAGTATTGCATCAAAAATTGTAATTACACGCCCCTGTTATACAGGGGCTGAAAAATTGTGCCTTAGGCACTGGTGGTGGCGCCCAGAACCAAAAATGTTCTTACAAGCTATCAGCGTGATGATTGAGGAGGAAGAGGATAATTACTCAGGGATAATCACTCAGCATCAGCATAGGCAGTCTTTGAAGGGATCTGAAAAAAATTATTCAGTTACATCAGCATCAGGTGCTTGGTAGCTGGTGGTGATCCAAGACTGATTCATTTTTATGAAGGTCAGCCGATCGACCGAGTCAGTGGACAGACGCACCCTGTGATCGGTTACCACGCCTCCAGCAGCACTGAATGTACGTTCCGAAAGAACGCTGGATGCAGGACAGGCCAGTAGCTCAATTGCATACTGTGCAAGCTCTGGCCAGTGATCCATCCTCAAGACCCAGTAACCCAGAGGATTTTCGGTGGGAAAGGTGTCCAAGTCTGATCTTGCCCCTAGGTATTCCTGCACCATGTAAAACAGACGCTGGCGATGGTTGCTGGAACCGATCATACCTTGGGGCTGCGGACCAAAAAATTGTCTGAACGCATCGGTCAGACGGCCACCTTCTCCACCGCTCCTTCTTTGACTGACCGAAGCCTCAGCAACACGTTGTCCAGAAACAGGAGTTTGTAACCTCCCAGTCTCTGGGAACGCGTTGCACAGACCTTTCTGCAAGGCCTCCCGAAGATGTTTCATCCTCTGCTCCCTCTGCGATGGCAAGATAAGGTCCGCAACCTTACCCTTGTAACGTGGATCAAGGAGGGTTGCCAGCCAGTATTGGTCCTTCTCCTTGATACCACGAATACGAGGATCCTTACGCAGGCTTTGCAGGATCAGGGAGGCCATGCAGCGTAGGTTTGCTGAGGCATTCGGTCCGGAGTCCTCTGGGTCACTAAGGACAACAACGTCCGCAGCCACCTCCTCCCAGCCACGTACAAGTCCATGTGTCCCTTGGGACTGATCCCTTAAAGACTGCTGATGCTGAGTGCCAGGCTCCACCTCCATACTGACACAATCTTCCTCCTCCTCCTCCTCCTCCTCCTCGTCCTCTTCCTGTGTGATCGGCGGGCACGCAGGAACACTGTCTGGATAAAGGGGGCCTTGAGAGCTAAGGAAGTCCTCCTCTTCCTGCCTCTGTTCTGCCTCAAGTGCCCTGTCCATTATTCCACGCAGCGTGTGCTCCAACAGGTGGACAAGGGGGACAGTGTCACTGATGCATGCACTGTCAGTGCTCACCATCCTTGTGGCCTCCTCGAATGGTGACAGGACAGTGCATGCATCCCTGATCATGGCCCACTGGCGTGGGGAAAAAAAACCAAGGTCCCCTGACCCTGTCCTGGTGCCATAGTCGCACAGGTACTCATTGATGGCCCTCTGCTGCGTGTGCAGCCGCTGCAGCATGGCCAACGTCGAGTTCCACCTGGTGGGCATGTCACAGATTAGGCGGTTCTTGGGCAGGTTAAACTCCTTTTGGAGGTCCGTCAGCCGAGCACTGGCATTATATGACCGGCGGAAATGCACACAGACTTTCCTGGCCTGCCTCAGGACATCCTGTAAGCCCGGGTACCTGCCCAAGAACCGCTGCACCACCAAGTTAAGGACGTGAGCCAAACAGGGCACATGGGTCAGTTGTCCCTGTCGGAGGGCAGAGAGGAGGTTGGTGCCATTGTCGCAAACCACCATTCCTGCCTTAAGTTGGCGTGGCGTCAACCACCTCTGAACCTGCCCCTGCAGAGCTGACAGAACCTCTGCCCCAGTGTGGCTCCTGTCCCCCAAGCACACCAGCTCAAGCACCGCATGGCATCTTTTGGCCTGCGTACTTGCGTAGCCCCTTGAACGCCTACGGAGCACCGCTGGTTCCGAGGAAGAGGCCATGGAGGAAGAAGAAGAGGAGGGGGTGGAGGAGAGAGGTGTGTCACAATCAGCATTTTGGAGGCGTGGTGGCGGAACAACCTCCAACACTACTGCACCTTGTCCTGCATCCTTCCCAGCTGCCAGCAGAGTCACCCAATGCGCCGTGAAACTTAAGTAACGTCCCTGTCCATGCCTGCTGGACCATGAGTCAGCGGTAATATGCACCTTACCGCTGACCGCCCTGTCCAGCGAGGCATGGACATTGCCTTCCACATGCCGGTAGAGAGCCGGAATCGCCTTCCGTGAGAAAAAGTGGCGCTTGGGTACCTGCCACTGAGGAACCGCACATTCCACAAACTCACGGAAGGGGGCAGAGTCTACCAACTGAAAAGGCAGCAGTTGAAGTGCTAGCAATTTTGCCAAGCTAGCATTCAACCGCTGGGCATGTGGATGGCTGGGAGCAAACTTCTTTCGGCGGTGCAGCAGCTGGGGCAGGGAAATTTGCCTGGTACAATCTGACGTCGGTGTACCAAAAGCAGATTGCCCACAAGTACTTGGCTGTGACACACCTAATTCTACACCTTCATTCCTCTCACTGCAGGTCTCAGAGAGGACTGAAGGTCTAGTGGGGTTGGAAATCTCAGCTGATGAGGAGCAAGGAGAGATCCTCTTTGTTCTTTGGTGTGGGTCTTTCAGATACGCTTGCCAACGAACTGCATGGCAGGTCAACATATGTCTGGTCAAGCATGTGGTACCCAAGCGGGAGATGTTTTGGCCACGCGAGATACGCTTGAGACATATGTTGCAAATAGCAGCGGTGCGATCTGATGCACTCGTCTCAAAAAAGGCCCACACCAAAGAACTTTTTGAATAACGCGCAGAGACTGCAGCGCCCTGCACATGTGGAGCTTTGGGGTGTGATGCAATCAATGTGCTGCCCTTAGGCTGGCCCCTGGAGGGCATCCTGCCTAGTTGGTGATGTGCCACCTCCTCCTCCTCCTCCTCCTCCTCTCTCCTATCAGGCACCCACGTTGAGTCAGTGACCTCATCATCCCCTCCCTCCTCATCACTGGAGCAAACCTGGCAGTATGCTGCAGCAGGGGGAGCATGACTGCCAGATTGCTGTCCTTCTTGGGCAACCCCTCTGTCCGTGCTCATGTTACTGCCTTCATTGAGCTCAGTATCATCATCAGAGCCTTCCAAACGCTGGGCATCCTCCTGGAGCATGTACCCAACACTGTGGTCAAACAGTTCGAGGGAATCCTCATGAGGACATGGTGGAGCTAGGGAAGGAGTCACTGATGACATTGAGCTGAGGGAAGAGGCCGCTGCTTTGCCAGACAAAGCACCCTGGGCATGGGTGAGAGAGGATGAGGAGGATGAGGACGGCTTGGTCATCCACTCGACCAAGTCTTCCGCATGTTGCGGCTCAACACGGCCAGCTGCCGAAAAAAAGGCCAAGCGTGTCCCATGGCCACGTGCTGATGAGGATGCACCGTCTCCACGACCAGCACTAGACACAGAGCCTGCTTGCCCTCTCTTATTGGCTTGTGACTGTCTGCCTCTCCTTCTTGGCCTTCCAGACATACTAATGGCCTGTAGCTGCACTAAGCTGGGATAGAACACCTGTAATTTTCTTCAGGTAGCTTTATATACTGTAACCAGACAAGCCTGCCTGTCAGTAGGAAGATAACAGGAACGGATCTAGCTGAACACTGTGAGCAGGACGCACTGCACTAAATGTAAATACCAGGAACGGATCTAGCTGAACACTGTGAGCAGGACGCACTGCACTGAATGTAAATAGCAGGAACGGATCTAGCTGAACACTGTGAGCAGGACGCACTGCACTGAATGTAAATAGCAGGAACGGATCTAGCTGAACACTGTGAGCAGGACGCACTGCACTGAATGTAAATAGCAGGAACGGATCTAGCTGAACACTGTGAGCAGGACGCACTGCACTGAATGTAAATAGCAGGAACGGATCTAGCTGAACACTGTGAGCAGGACGTACTGCACTAAATGTATATAGCAGGAACGGATCTAGCTGAACACTGTGAGCAGGACGCACTGCACTGAATGTAAATAGCAGGAACGGATCTAGCTGAACACTGTGAGCAGGACGCACTGCACTAAATGTAAATACCAGGAACGGATCTAGCTGAACACTGTGAGCAGGACGCACTGCACTGAATGTAAATAGCAGGAACGGATCTAGCTGAACACTGTGAGCAGGACGCACTGCACTGAATGTAAATAGCAGGAACGGATCTAGCTGAACACTGTGAGCAGGACGCACTGCACTGAATGTAAATAGCAGGAACGGATCTAGCTGAACACTGTGAGCAGGACGTACTGCACTAAATGTATATAGCAGGAACGGATCTAGCTGAACACTGTGAGCAGGACGCACTGCACTGAATGTAAATAGCAGGAACGGATCTAGCTGAACACTGTGAGCAGGACGCACTGCACTAAATGTAAATACCAGGAACGGATCTAGCTGAACACTGTGAGCAGGACGCACTGCACTGAATGTAAATAGCAGGAACGGATCTAGCTGAACACTGTGAGCAGGACGCACTGCACTGAATGTAAATAGCAGGAACGGATCTAGCTGAACACTGTGAGCAGGACGCACTGCACTGAATGTAAATAGCAGGAACGGATCTAGCTGAACACTGTGAGCAGGACGCACTGCACTGAATGTAAATAGCAGGAACGGATCTAGCTGAACACTGTGAGCAGGACGCACTGCACTGAATGTAAATAGCAGGAACGGATCTAGCTGAACACTGTGAGCAGGACGCACTGCACTAAATGTAAATACCAGGAACGGATCTAGCTGAACACTGTGAGCAGGACGCACTGCACTGAATGTAAATAGCAGGAACGGATCTAGCTGAACACTGTGAGCAGGACGCACTGCACTGAATGTAAATAGCAGGAACGGATCTAGCTGAACACTGTGAGCAGGACGCACTGCACTGAATGTAAATAGCAGGAACGGATCTAGCTGAACACTGTGAGCAGGACGCACTGCACTGAATGTAAATAGCAGGAACGGATCTAGCTGAACACTGTGAGCAGGACACACTGCACTAAATAGTCTAGATAGAAGATAACAGGAACGGATCTAGCTAAACTGAATACAGTGTATATATATATATGCAACACCTGGGATGCATATATATACACAATACACTGTAAGTGCAGCTAACTGACTGACTGTTCTGCCTAATCTATCTAACTCAAATCAAATGACACTGTCTCTCTCTCTCTCTATCTCTCAGCACACCGGAACACACACTACACAGGGCCGCCGTGCAGGCGGCCTTATATAGTGTGGGGTGTGTACTAAATCCCCTGAGCCATAATTGGCCAAAGCCACCCTGGCTTTGGCCAATTACAGCTCTCTCTACTGACGGCGCTGTGATTGGCCAAGCATGCGGGTCATAGTGCATGCTTGGCCAATCATCAGCCAGCAATGCACTGCGATGCCGCAGTGAATTATGGGCCGTGACGCGCCACACGAATTTGGCGCGAACGGCCCATATCGTTCGCAATTCGACGGACGGTCGAACAGCCGATGTTCGAGTCGAACATGGGTTCGACTCGAACACGAAGCTCATCCCTAGTAGTAGTAGTAGTACTGTTATAATACAGGATTTATATAGCACCAGTATTTTGCGCAGACCTTTACAAAGTAAAGGGAGACAATACAGGTACAATACAAGAGGATTAGGAGGGCCCTGCTCATAAGAGCGTACGCTTTAATGACCAACAGTCAAATATTTATATTAACCAACAGTAAAAGCGTTGCAACCAAACCGCAAAAATGTACTTGGTTAACATCAATTGGTTATACCAGGGTTATGGCTGCAGCTGTCAGCCATGACCCTGATATCGTTTTCTTTAGCCAGCGATGCTCTACAACAGGGGTCAGCAATCTTTTTCCATCTAAGGGCTGGATTCAATGTATGTGAATGCATGGAGGGCCGCATTCATCTGCTAATAAATGATAATAATAATCCTAACATAGTAATAATAACCGTACAGGTTTAACTCACTTTAAGGTGCTTCACTAATACAAAGCATGTGGCTGGGGATTCGGATTTTCTGCCCCCTCCCCCATCCTGGCATCCAAGGGTGGCTGCCAGCCAGCATAGTCTGGAGTTGGGGTTCTTGTCCCTAGGGGAGATGGGGGCCCTGTCCCTAGGGGAGATGGGGTCCCGTCCCCAGGGGAGATGGAGGACATTGTCCCCAGGGGTGATGGGGTCCCTGTCCCCAAGTGAGAAGGGATCCCTGTCCCTAGGGGAGATGGAGCCCCTGTCCCCAGGGGTGATGGTGTCCCTGTCCCCAGGAGAGAAGGGTCCCTGTCCCCAGGGGAGAAGGGGTCCCTTTCCCCAAGTGAGATAGGGTCCCTATCCCAGGGCTGATGGGGACCCTAATAGGCCACCCTGTTTGCAATGTCCTCTGTCCCCTTCACATCACTCCCATAGTGTCCTCTGCCTCCCCCTCCTCCTATAGCAAGTTTCCTGTGCCCCCCAAAGCAGTGTCCTCTGTCCCTGCACCCCCCCCCTCCCCCATTGTAGTGTCCTCTGACCCCATAGTGTCCTCTGCCTTCATAGTGTCCCCTGCCCCCATAGTGTCCTCTGCCCCCATAGTGTCTTCTGCCTCATAGTGTCCTCTGTCCATTGCCCCCATAGTGTCCTCTGTCCCCATAGTGTCTTCTGCCTAATAGTGTCCTCTGTCCCCATAGTGTCCTCTGCCCTTATAGTGTCCTCTGCCCCCATAGTGTTCTCTGTCCATTTCCCCCATAGTGTCCTCTGTCCCCATAGTGTCTTCTGCCCCGTAGTGTTCTCTGCCCTTATAGTGTCCTCTGCCCCCATAGTGTCCTCTGTCCTCTGCCTTCATAGTGTACTCTGCCCCATAGTGTCCTCTGCCCCCATAGTGTTCTCTGCCCCCATAGTGTCCTCTGCCCCCCCCTGCACCCCACCCCATGGACACAAAAACACACACTGTGTAGGTAGAATTCTCTTACCTTACACAGGTGTAGAGCACAGCGGCGAGCGGCTGGTATCACAGGGCTGGATGGGGGCGGGAACTGCTAAAGTTTACTTTTTACATCAACAGGCTTGTGATTGGTTGCTAGGATTGCCCGGAAACCAATCACCTGCTGTTTAATGTAAAAAGTTAACTTCAGCGGTTCCCGCCCCCATCCAGCCCTGTGATACCAGCCGCTCGCTGCTGTCCAATGAAAAGGACAGCGGCCAACATGTCCACGGGGTTGCTGACCCCTGCTCCACAAAGTAAAAGCAATCCCAGCAGCTAATTTACATTCGGACCGCAACAAATTGCACATGTCTAGTCTCAGAATAGGCCTGGTCTTCAAGTGGTTAAAGAACATAATTGAGTATATTTTCATTCTATGCTATTGTTTCTAGAAGGCACAATCGACTGGGTTACACTAGCTAATCTGCATAGTCAACTAGAGAATAGGAATGGGGTTCGCATTTGCTGCGGGCTGGGATTCATGCAAACATTGGGTGTTCACTGTTCGTTGAATGAGCAAAATAAATAGGGTGTTTACCTGCTGAAGTGAACCTCTGGCTGCTGAAGTCATTCATTTATTGGCAATAGTAATATAAACGTCAACTTCCCACTGTGCGGGCCGCAAGTGTCTTTGGTTGCTAGGACACAAGCGACTGCCTGCCACCTAGCAAACAAGGGTACTTTGTGTTCATTTAATAGTTAAATTTTGGTATAGTTCGGGGGGGATGCACATCACTTGCTCAGCTACATCTGTCTCTTTAAGTGTAGCATCTCTGGGCTGCAAAGGGAGGGAAGCAGGCAAACCTATAGATTCTCTTTTCCTCTCCTGCCCATAGATCCACATTATATCCTCCCCCTATAGGTCACCTGTACTATCCAGCTCATAGATCCATCTAATATCCTTTTAACCGTAGATCCTCCTTTGCTTTCCTGTCTGTAGAGCCACATGATATCCTTCCCTCTTAAGTCACCTGTGCTTCCCAGCTCATAGAACCAATAAATATCCTCCTATCCATAGATCCCATTTTCCTTTCCTGCCCATAGATCCACAATATATCCTCGCCCATAGGTCACCTGTGCTCTCTAGCTCAGTGGTCGCCAACTTTTCGGACCTCACGGACCACTAAACTCACAATTTTAAATCCCATGGACCACTAATATGAATTTTACATGCCTTATAAATACAATGCTTCAGCTCTCTGCTACCCTCCCCCCCCCCCCCCCCCCCGCACTCTGCATCACACTGCTACCTTACACAGACTCATCATTGGATCTCACCTCTATATCCAGACATGTGCTCAAGCTCTGTGCTCCCTCCCACAGTCTGTGATCAGCGCTGCCATTGGAAGTCCTCTCCTTCTTCACCTCCCGCTCTCTGCACTACTCCCAGTGCCTCCCTCTGAGTTCACAGGAGCTAGAACTACAGAGGAGGCATCAGTTATCAATGCGCACTGACAATATTGACTGTCAGCGCACATTGAGAACAACACTGGAAAGAACATTGAGTGGTATGCATCCACCAAAATGTTGATTTGCAGCAGAACCCCTGGGGACCACCAAAATTTTCTTGTGGGCCATCAGTGGTCTATGGACCACTGGTTTGTGACCGCTGCTCTAGCTCAAAGATCCATTTTATATCCTCTTACCCACAGATCCTCCTTTCCTGCCCATAGATCCACAATATATATATATATTCCCCCATAAGTCACCTGTGCTCCTCAACTTATAGATTTCATTTTATTTCCTCTTATCCAAAGATTCTCTTTTTCTCTCCCACCTATAAAGTCACGTCATATTCTCACACCCACAGGGTCGGACTGACCATTGAGCCCCTCGGGCACTGCCCGAGGGCCCTGGGCCACTAGGGGGCCCCATCAGGGTTGCCAGCCTTAGTAAAACCAGGGACAGTATGTAAAAATCTGTGTTTTTTTTATATCTGCCTCTGAAATGTCCCTTACCGACATCCTTTTGGTCTAAAAATCGAGATTATAGCTGCCCCACCTCTCCAGCACCTTCTCAGCCAATAGAAACATGTCTGTGTATACTGTGTGTACATGTATGTGTATACTGTGTGATTGTATACTGTGTGTGTGTATACTATGTGGCCCCATAATCTCTGATTGCCTGGGGGCCCCATAATCTTCTTTTGCCCGGGGGCCCCATGAGTTGTGAGTCCGCCCCTGCACACCCATAGGTCACCTGTCCGCCTGCATAGGCAGTTTTTTGGTAAAGATTAACTAACCCTTTAAAGTCACCATCCCCCCATGGTTGTCCCCGCTCTCTCTCTCTCTGTAATTCATTATTTCCATTTGTTTACAATGAATGAAAAATGACCAAAGCAAATGCTGCAGAAGAAGTAAAGCACTGGAGTCCACAGGAGGGCATTATGGATAATGGCAGGGAAGGATGGCTGATGTGATATTGTCAGGTTCCTTCCCCCCTTTTCCATGAAAAGATGATTTTTGTGTCTGAAAGCTCACTGGCTTCATCCAACCCGTCATTCTCAATGAAGCCATGTGCATGTGTGTAGGGTTCTCTGTGTGCTCTTCATGTTACAGTTGTCTGTGTCCTCTTACAGCTCGTGGATTTGTAGGTGATGATGAGTATCTGGAGATCACAGGGATCACCAAGGAGCAGTCGGGACTATATGAATGCAGTGCCGCCAATGAGGTGTCCATACCAGATGTCCGCAGAGTCAGAATCACAGTCAACTGTGAGTGGCATCTTCTTCTTCTTTGTTATTAAAGAAAAGACGTAGATGAAAGACACTGAGAAATGTCTGACAGTGCATATCTGGGCCTAGCAATTTACTGTCATCTTAAAAACCAATTTATTCTCAGAGGACTCTAAAACGCGACAGAAACAATCCATATATATGACATATACCAGCAGAGACCATCTGCATGGTACAACCATATACCAGCGTGTGCACTATACAGTGGCGAAAATAATTCTTGATCCCCTGCAGATTTGTAAGTTTGCCCACTTACAAAGAAATGAAGGGTCTATAATTTTTATCATAGGTGTATTTTAAATGATAGAGACAGAATATCAACCAAAAATTCAGAAAAAAAACACATGATACAAATGTTATAAATTGAGTCGCAGTGCAATGAGTAAAATAAGTATTTGAACCCCTACCAACCAACAATAATTCTGGCTCACATAGACTGGCTACAGTATGTGCTCATGTGGTATACCAGTTAAGGACCAGACAACATTTGTTGTTTTCATTAGTCTTTCTTGCTAGAAAATTACTTTGAACCCCCAAACAATATATATAAATATTTTTTAGCAGAGACCCTAGAGAATAAAATGTCGGTCTACATGTCACATTGTATTTGCGCAGCGGTGTTTCAAATGCAATTTTCTGGGAAAAAAATAAAATTTCATGAATTAAAAAAAAAACAGTAAAGTTAGCCCATTTTTTTTTCATAATGTGAAAGATGATGTTACGCCGAGTAACTAGGCACCTAACATGTCATGCTTCAAAATTGCACATGCTCATGGAATGGCAACAGACTATGGTACTTAAAAAATCTCAATAGGCGACACATTAAAATTTTTTACAGGTTACCTACTTAGGGTTACAGAGGAGGTCTAGTGCTAGAATTATTGCTCTCGTTCTAACGATCGCAGCGATACCTCACATGTGTGGTTTGAATAACGTTTACATATGTGGGCGCGACTTAGATATGCGTTTTTCTGTGCGCAAGCTCGGAGGGACGGGGTGCTTTAATTATCTTTAACTTAATTTATTTAACTTTTCCTTTTTTCTTTTTACACCATCCCTTTAAAAAAATAGTTTTGATCACTTTTATTCCTTTTACAAGGCATATAAACATACCTTGTAATAAAAATAAGCATGACAGGTCCTCTATATTTTGCAAAAATCTGGGTAGTCAAAAAGACTTTAGATCTCACATTTACACTTAAAAGAAAAAAAAAATGTAATTTTACATTTTCTAATAAAAAAAATTATCCCTTTACGGTCGTTAGGCGGAAGTGATGTCAGACGTCGCTTTGGTCCTCCAGGGGCATAGAGTGGAGTGGGGGCCATCTTGCCCTCACTCGCCTTCCTGCCCATCGCTCCACAGGATCGGACCGTTTTCACCACTACCAAAAGAGGATGTGAAAGAGGATCGCCCGCTGTTTAAAAAAACATGATATATGATATATGATCAAAGTAATGACGTATATATACAGTGGGCGGTCCAGAAGTGGTTAGTCCTGTCAATGTAACCACTTTAGCCCTGGAAGGATTTACCCACTTCCTGACTAGGCCATTTTTTGCGATACAGCACTGCGTTACGTTAACTGACAATTGCGCGGCCTTGCGATGTTGTACCCAAATAAAATGTATGTCCTTTTTTTCCCACAAATAGAGCTTTCTTTGGTGGTATTTGATCACCTCTGCAGTTTTTATTTTTTTCGCTATAAACAAAAAAAGACCGAAAATTTTGAAAAAAAAAAAACAGTAGGAGGAAGTGATGAGCTCCCTCGTCACTTCCTCCCTCGCCTATGACACATCATTTCCCAGGAGTCTGTGGGCAGTACTGTGATCAAAAATATTTTCTGATGCGATTTAAGGCGGATCACAGCACCATTTTTAAAACATTCCCCCAATTTTTAAAACATTCCCCCAATTTTTTTTTTTTTTAATCTACTTTCTTCATAAATTTAGGCCAATATATATTCTGCTACATATTTTTGATTAAAAAAAACCCCAATAAGCGTATATTGACTGGTTTGGGCAAAAGTTATAGCGTCTACAAAATAGGGGAAAGATTTATGGCATTTTTATTTATTTTTTACTAGCAATGGTAGTGATCAGTGATTTTTAGCAGGACTGCAACATTGCGGCGGACAGATCGGACACCTAGCTGACATTTTTGACACTTTTTTGGGAACCAGTGACATTATTACAGTGATCAGTGCTAAAAATATGCACTGAAATTGTACTAATGACACTGGCAGGAAAGGGGTTAACATCAGGGGCGATCAAGGGGTTAAATGTGTTCCCTCAGTGTGTTTCTAACTGTGTGGGGGGATGGGTTGCCATAGCAGAAAGACAGGATCTCTGTGTCATCCCCTGACAGAAAGGAGATCTGCCTCGTTTACTATGGCAGATCCCCGTTCTGTCTCTGCCAGTAATGAGCCATAGAGACATAGAGTCCGCCGGACCAGCTGATTGGCTCCCCCACTGGCCAATGGGCATCAGAACCTAGCGCACGAACCACCGTACACCTACGGCGTTTCTCGCTGCCGAGCCAACCTGCTGCAGTAAAACTGCGGCGGCTGGTCGGCAAGAGGTTAAAGTGGAATTTAGTCCGAAAATGAAGTCCTGCTAGATGACTTCAGGCTGGCCCCTTTTGCAGGTATAGTGATGTAAAACATTTAAAAAAAGTCCCTATACTGTTTAAAATCCAGCAATACACTGCATCACCCTTCTCTGTACATGCCCAGTTGCTTTCCGTTTTTAGGCATTTTTAGGCACTGCTGATTTTGTAGAGGCCGATCTGCTGAGAGACTTAAAGCGGAGTTACACCCTTTTTTTTCCATTAACAGACTCCTTTTAACCTAAAAATATACTTACCAGAATCACCCTGTTGCTATGTAGTCCACCTAATCTGCCACTTCCTGGTCCGCGGAGCTCCCTCGTCACTTCCTCCCTTGCTTATGCTCCTGGGAAATGATGTGTCATCATTTCCTAGGAGTCTGTGGGCAGTACTGTGATCAAAAATCGCGTTATTTTCTGGCGGATCACAGCACCATTTTTAAAAAGGGAAGAAAGCCCTTTGTTGCCATAACAACGGGGCAGGACCTTCCTTGGTCGCCGCCCATTGTTATGGCAACTTCAGAAACAATTGGCGCTACAGCCGCCGGTGAATCGCGCATGCGTGAGACAAAAGGTGCATGCTGGGTAACCAGCATGCACCTCTCCTACACTTATCCAGGAAAAGTTAGCGATTGGGCTTTATATGCCCACAATCATGATGGCAACGGACACAACAGGACTGAAAAACTTGTGAGTAGTAATTTAATATTTTAGCAACATCCTTTTTTTAAATTGAATAATCATTTTTTTATTTAAGAATGAATTATGCACGAAAAAATGTGTCCAGGAACTCCGCTTTAAAGCAGAATTAAACCCTCCTATCCTATACAGCCAAGGAAGCTGCTTCTATTTGATCTGCAACTGCCATGTGATCGGTTATGACACCAACCATTTGATGGTTTGACAGTTTGATTGAGGACACAATCAAATCAAACTGTTTTATTGATGGGTTTAGTTCCGCTTTGTGATTTACATCTGGGGCTTTGGGCTTCAGTAAAATGGCCTCCGGCAAGAAGAAACAGGAACACTGCTGGAGGCAATTTACAGCACACACTAATTTTGGTAGCATAATTATTAATGTGGAATGTATGTTTCTTGCTAAAGAACATTTTTTTTTTATCAAATTGTTATGGGTAAAGTTCTTTAACTACTTCCTGCCTGTAGGACGTCCTCGGTTGCAGTAGTTATACTGGGATGATGCCTGCACCTACAAGCATCATTCCAGTATTGAATTCTTCAGCCGGTGATTTCCTTTGTAGCAGAAGTGATTGAGTGGCTAAATAGCCACTCGATCACTTCTGTGGGTGGTGAAAGGGGGTCCCACTAAATCCCCCCCTCCGCCCTCCAGTTGCCGCCTCTCCCGGGATCTACCATACGATCGCGGGGCTTGGGAGTAATGCGACCGGTGGCATTAGCTGCATGGAACAGAGAGACCCTCTCTCTCTCTGTGACCCCGGAAACAAGAAGTGATAAGTATGTCTTCACTTCCGGTCCCACCTCTTTGTTTACCTGACCGCTAGTGATCGGGAAAGCAGCCGATCAGTCTGATCTGTGTCTGATCGGCTGCATTGGAGGACAGAGGAGAGATTAATAGATTAATAGGACCAAGATCTCTCCATAAAGAGGACCTGTCATGGCCCATGCAGTCACATGGGATGTTGTGCATCCCTTGTGATAGCAATAAAGTTAATCCAAAAAAAAAATTATAAAAAATGTGAGGTATCCCCGCGCACGTTAGAGTGAGAGCAATAGTTCTAGAACCAGACCTCTTGTGTAGCTCTAAACTGGTAACCAAGGACCAGGCCTCTTTTTTTAGATATGTTGTTTACATATCTAAAAAAAGTTTTTTTTGCTAGAAATTACTTAGAGCCCCCAAACATTATACATTTTTTTTCTAACACCCTAGAGAATAAAATGGCTGTCGTTGCAATACTTTCTGTCACACCGTATTTGCGCAGTGTTCTTACAAGCGCACTTTTTTTTAAAAAAATACACTTTTTTTTAATTAAAAAATAAGACCACAGTATAGTTAGCCAATTTTTTTTTTTATATTGTGAAAGATAATGTTACGCTGAGTAAATTGATACCTGACAGGTCGCGCTTCAAAATTGCGCCCGCTCGTGGAATGGTGACAAACTTTTACCCTTATAAATCTCCATAGGCAACGTTTAAAAAATTCTACAGGTTGCATGTTTTGAGTTACAGTGGAGGTCTAGGGCTAGAATTATTGCTCTACCGTTCGCCGCGATACCTCACACCGTTTTCATATGCGGGCGCTACTCACGTATGCGTTCGCTTCTGCGCGCAAGCTTGGCGGGACGGGGCGCGTTTAAAAAAAAAAAAAGTTTTTCTTATTTATTTTACCTTTTATTTTTTATTTTTACACTGTTTAAAAACACATCCCTTGTAATAGAAAAAAAGCATGACAGGACCTCTTAAATATGAGATCTGGGGTCAAAAAGACCTCAGGTCTCATATTTACACTAAAATGCTATTAAAAAAAAAAAAAAATTGTCATTTAAAAAAATTATTTAAAAAAAATGAGAGAGCTATGGGCGGAAGCGAAGTCAAAATGTCACTTCTGCCCATAGCTCTCTCATTTTTTTAAATAATTTTTTAAAATGACAATTTTTTTTTTAATAGCATTTTAGTGTAAATATGAGACCTGAGGTCTTTTTGCAGTGTCATGGAGACGGGTGGGGACCATCTTCCCCTAACTCGTCTCCATGCACAGCCAGTGAGAGGACCGGATCGCCTCCGCCGCTGCCGACGGCTCCGGTAAGCGGCGGAGGGCACCAGAGCGCGGCGGGAGGGGGGGTCTCTCTCCCGCCGCCAATAAAAGTGATCTCACAGCGAATCCGCCACATAGACCACTTTTATCCAGTAGCCGAACGCTGGACGAACACGGGGATACCGTGGTTATGGCAGCTAGCTGCTGCCATAACAACGATATCCGTCCTCAAAGTGAGGACGTATATCGGCGTTAGGCCAGGGGTTAAAGCAACGCCTATGGAGAATTTTAAGCACCGTAGTTTGCCCCCATTCCACAGGAAGACAGCCTGACATGTTAGGTATCAAGTTCCTCGGTGTAACATCATCTTTCACATTATACAAAAAAATTGGGGTAACTATACTACTTATATTCCCAAAAATGAAATGAAATACTGCTGCGCAAATACAATGTGACATAAAAAATTGCAACAATCACCATTTTATTTTCTAGGGTTTCATTTTATTCTCTAGTATAATGTTTGGGGGTTCTAAGTAATTTTCTAGCAAAAAAAAAGTAGATTTTTACATGTAAGAGCAAAGTTTCAGAATCGCCACGGATACGAAGTGGTTAAGAAGGTGTTTCTAACGACAACTCGTTATGTGTATAAAAGACACCTGTCCACAGAAGCTCTTTCTTCTATTCAAACTCCCCCATCATGGGCAACACCAAAGACCTGCAACTCAATTTATAACATTTGTATCATGTGTTTTTTTCTGGATTTTTAGTTGATATTCTGTCTCTATCGTTTAAAATACACCTGTGATAAAAATTGTAGATCCTTCATTTTTTTTTTTGTAAGTGGACAAACTCCCAAAATCTGCAGGGGATCAAATAATGATTTTCTCCACTGTATACTGTGTGCCAACAGGTACAATCTATGTCTACAATTTACACCGGCATATACCAGCGTGGTGGGCACTATATATTATTTATCAGCAGGTACAATCTACTGTACATGTACAACATATACCAGCAGAGACCATCTGCAAGGCATCTATACACCAGCAATGTGCATTATATATTATGTATCAGCAAGTACAATCTAAATGTACAACATGTATTAGCCGGGACCATCTGCAAGGCATGCCACATACCAACAGCATGTATATTATATGTCAGCAGGTAAAATCTATATGTACAACTTATACCAGCAGAGACCATCTGCAATGCATGCTATATCATGCTATATATGTACCGGCATGTGCACTGTATATTATATGTTGGCAGGTACCAATTACATGCATAAAATATACCAGCAGAGACCATATTCAAGATGCACCATATGTTGTATATTGCACTATATATGATATATGCTACTGCTAGCAAGTACAGTCTACATGTACAACATACATCAACAAAGACCATATACCAGCATGTGAATTAGATTTATATCAGCAGGTGAAATCCACATGTACAACATTATATACCAGCAGTAAGAGACGTCTGCAAGAGACGCCATATACCAGCAGCATGTGCACTATATTATATATCAGCAGGTACAATCTATATTGTTCAACATATACCAGCAGAGACTATCAGCAAGGCATGTGGGGCACTCTTTTTAAAAAAAAAATGAAAATGTTAATCCTAATTGCAAACACCGGTACAGTATGCTCTATAAGCAAGCATTGCATTTCTACTGAAAAAGGCAATGATTTAACTCCTCAATCAGGCAAATTTTATTTAGAAACTGCATAATGGAATATCAGGTTATTGGTAATGTTAAGGGACATTTTTCTGAATAGGGTGAGTGTTACAGGAAAGGCCTTCTACTTTTGAAGAACGGGTGTTGCTGATTTAACGGAATGTATTTTTTCACTGGGCAAATGTTGGGTGAATGTTTTGTGAAGTCTCCATCAAATCTGTGATAAACATACCACAAAATGACATAATTGAGCTGACTTTTTGATTTGCGTGTCCATTTCACAGACCCACCATACATATCTGATGCCAGAAACACGGGAGCGTCTGTCGGACAGAAAGGCATTCTGCGCTGCTCTGCCCTGGCTGTCCCGCTGGCTGAATTCCAGTGGTATAAGGAAGACACTCGGTGAGTCTCGGAGAATTATATATAAAATCTGTGAAATATCCCAATAATCCCTATTCTTAATAGGGGGGGTGATGTGTGCTGTCACTACAGTGCAGGATCTTCAGCAGATGGAAATTTGGAATTACTTTGACACAGTGGGGTTGATTTACTAAAAGTGTAGAGTGCAAAATCCGGTGCAGTTGTGCATGGTAGCCAATCGGCCTCTAACGTTAGCTTGTTCAATTAAGCTTTGAAAACAAAAACAAAAAATACTGGAAGCTGATTGGTTTCTATGCAGAGCTGCACCAGATTTTGCACTCTCGTCTTAGTAAATCAACCCCATTGTAGATGAATTAGGAGGTCTTGTGCTATGGGTAGGCAGAAGACTTGCCTTGAACATTTCAGCAGGAGGCAAGGGTCACAAAAAGGGCAGGACCTGCAACCTATGCTGAAGAAGTAGTTCACCGCTCATGGGTGGGGCGCTCATTGACTTTTTGGGTGCTAAAGGACCTTGTCCCAGCACTGTCCATTGCTTCGTAAAATTGAATCTAAGGTTATACATTAAAGATTAAATTGCGTGCAGATGTGCCGCGGGTCTCTGCCTGGACTTGAAGGCCCCTGGCACATCGGTTCTCATGCGGAATTGAGAGGCAAACATCTGTAGCACCCCCCTGACCTCCAGGAGTAGGTGGAGGAACCCTGGAGACAGAAAGGGCCAGCATTTCACCCCAGGGCTGAGTCTATGGCTAAAATGGGGACAGGATAGATCATAGCTCCCAACTGTCCCTGATTTGGAGGAACTGTCCCTGATTTAGAGCAATGTCCCTCTGTCCCTCATTCCACCTTATTTGTCCCTCATTTTTGCCTGATCCATATAGTTGTATATAAAATGGACTTTTTATCTTTCAAAAAATGTTTCCCAGTGCTAAATCTTTCATCCAATTTCTAAATTGCTGCATTTGTATATTTTAAAAGCCAATATAAAGGAATTGTAGTGGTAAAAAGAAGTCCTTGTCGATTTAATTAACTTTTTTTTTTGGTTAATTCTTCTTTAAGGGGGTGTGGCAGGGGGCGTGTCCTATGACTACATACATTTGTTAGTAGGTGTCCCTCATTCCCATCTCAAAATGTTGGGAGGTATGGATAGATTACTCCAGCAGCACCTCCCCAGCCCACAGCTCGGGGGGGGGGGGGGGGGAGACTGAGATCACAAGGCCTGCCCAAAATATTTATATCCTCCCCAGCCTGTACCAGTTGTAAGAAACCTCCTACTGGTTGGCTGAAGAAAATATAAATATTTACTGTATAAGTCTTATTGTGGAATCTC